>CM039136.1:21391443-22077578 GCA_022036555.1 Microstegium vimineum
GTTTCACCTTCTCGAGAGCCCCAACGTAGACTCAATAATGCGATGAGAGAAGTAGTTAAAAGGAAGTTTTAAAATTGCTGCATGCAGGGATTATATATCTCGTGCCGCATAGTGAGTGGGTAAGCCCAGTGCAAGTTGTGCCTAAGAAGGGAGACATGACTGTTGTCACGAATGAAAAGAACGAGATGATTCCACAACGCACCGCCACAGGATGACGTATGTGTATAGATTATAGAAAGTTGAACAAAGCAACGAAAAAGGATCACTTTCCTTTACCTTTTATAGATGAGATGTTAGAGCGGTTAGCCAACCACTCGTTCTTCTGTTTCTTAGATGGATATTCAGGGTATCACCAAATCCCGATCCATCCTGATGACCAAAGCAAAACCACCTTTACATGCCCCTATGGAACTTATGCTTATTGTAGAATGTCTTTTGGGCTATGTAATGCTCCAGTCTCTTTTCAAATATGCATGATGTGTATATTTTATGACATGATTGAATATATTATGGAAGTTTTCATGGATGATTTCTCTGTTTATGGAAAAACTTTCGATAGTTGTCTTGAAAATTTAGATAGGGTTTTGCAAAGATGTGAAGAAAAACACTTAGTCCGTAATTGGAAAAAATGTCATTTTATGGTCAAAGAAGGAATAGTGCTAGGACACCTAATATCTGAAAGAGGCATTGAGGTAGACAAAGCTAAAATTGAAGTAATTGAACAATTACCTCCCCCTGTAAATGTGAAAGGAATAAAAAGCTTTCTTGGTCATGCTGGTTTTTATCAAAGATTTATAAAAGATTTTTCATTTATTGCTAGACCACTTACTCTTTTGCTAGCCAATGATGCTCCTTTCATTTTTTATGATGCTTGTTTAAAAGCTTTTGAATTGTTAAAGAAAGCGATCGCCTCTGCAACAATCATTCAACCCCCTGATTGGTCTCTACCTTTTGAAATTATGTGTGATGCTAGTGACTATGCTGTGGGGGCAATTTTGGGACAAACTAAGGATAAGAAGCATCATGCAATAGCTTATGCTAGTAAAACTTTGACAGGACCGCAACTTAATTATGCAACCACTGAAAAAGAGCTCCTGGCTATTGTCTTTGCTATAGATAAATTTAGATCTTATTTAGTAGGAGCTAAAGTAATTGTTTATTCTTATCATGCTGCATTAAAATATCTACTTACTAAAAAAGATGCTAAACCTTGCTTAATAAGATGGATCTTGTTGCTCCAAGAATTGGACTTAGAAATAAAAGATAAAAAGGGAGTAGAAAACCCTGTCGCAGATCACTTTTCTAGAATGTATTTTAAGAATTCGCAGGAACTACCCATCGATAATTCACTCCAGGACAACATGCTCTACAGAGTCAACAGATCCGACCTTCGGTATGCAGATATTGTTAATTTTATGGTTTCAGGATATGTACCACCAAGAGGAAACAAAAGAAAGCTTATTCAAGAGAGTCGTTCACACATATGGGATGAGCCATACCTCTTCCGAGTATGCTCTGATGGCTTACTCAGGAGATGTGTGACTATCGAAGAAATAATGAAGATCATTGAAAGATGCCACTCATCATCATATGGAGGTCATTATGGAGCATTCCGTACACATGAAAAAAATTGACAATGTGGATTCTACTAGCCAACAATGTATGAAGACACTAAAGAATTTATCCGAAGATGCGGGTCATGCCAAAGACACGACTACATAAACTCAAGAGATGCCATGCCACTCACCAACAATCTGCAGATAGAGCTCTTTGATGTTTGGGGAATTGATTATATGGGACCATTTCCCCCATCAAAGAATTGTGAGTATATCTTGGTGGAGGTTCATTACGTCTCCAAGTGGGTGGACGCATTACCTTGCAAGCATCCCGACAACATAAATTCAAAGAGGATGTTTGAGGAGATCATATTTCCAAGATTTGGAGTCCCCAGAATAGTGATAAGCGATGGAGGATCACATTTCATTGACAAACATTTTGAAAAGTATCTAGCAAAGCATGGGATCTGCCACAACATTGCTACACCTTATCACCCTCAGACAAGTGGCCAAGTAGAGACCTCAAACAAACAAATCAAGAATATTCTTCAGAAAACAGTAAATGAGATGGGTACATCATGGAAGGACAAGTTATCCGATGCACTCTGGGCATAACGGACTACATATAAAACTCCAATTGGAATGTCTCCATATCAACTCGTATATGGAAAGACTTGTCACCTACCTGTTGAACTAGAGTTTAAAGCACACTGGGCTATAAGAAGATGGAATATGGATTTAGATGCTATTGGAGAGAAAAGATAAATGTAATTATCAGAGTTAGAGGAGTGGAGAGAAAAAGCATACCACAATTCAAAGATCTACAAAGAAAGAGTTAAGCGATGGCACGACAAGAGAATCAAGAAGAAAGAGTTTACACCCAGAGATAAGGTATTACTTTTTAATTCCAGGGTAAAGCTCTTCGGACAAGGAAAACTACGAAGCAAATGGGAAGGACCATATAAGGTAATTAACTCATCATCCCATGGAGCAATCACACTTCAAAATGATGAAGGTACGTTATTTAAGGTAAATGGCCAACGTCTCAAAATATTTTTAGAACCCAATAAAGAATTAAAAGAAATAGACGTAATTAATTTCTATCTTTTAAGTGAATTTTGAGGCCCAATCACTTTAATTTTGCATCTTGGGCCATGCTTATGTTTTTTGGTAAGTAGAACCTTCTAGAAACAAGTGTGCAAAGGAGGCTGTAACAATCCTCAATTTCCTCGAAGGGAAATCCACAGATTACAACATAATGTGATAGTCATGGGAATGCCAAGCCATCACATTATTATTATACAGTTGATACCACAGTCATACATCGTAAATTACAAGTTTACAAGTATCAACTTAGGGATTCACACCCTACTACAACACGATACTAGAGGAAGACGCACACGAAAGATATCAGAGTAGACGCAACGCGCCAGCGGGTGAAGGCTCCTCCTTCACAGGCAACCTTGAGCGTAGGAAAAGACCACCTAAACCTCTAGATCCTTGTTGTTGTCGTCGAAGATGACATCCAAACCTACTAAATAATTTTCAGTACGATTTGTGCTAGCCACTGGCTCCCACCCTATACTTTTGCGTTTGCTTTGTGCAAAGTGGAATGCAAGGGTATAGCAAAAGACCTTTATGGTTGTAGTTTGCCTATGCATGTAATCAATATTAAATATATAATTGATAGTAATAGTTCATCAAGTTTTAACACATTTCCATCCATCCATCCATCCCATCCACACACATCTCACCACACTCTCACTCTCTAGGTGACAAGGACAACTCCCTCGTCCTTGTCTCAGCACTCACAGCTGGATCCTGCAAAACCCAGGGGGAGAGAAAAAGGACTCATCTCACTACTCAAGAGAAGCGTAGGTCAAGGGAATGTCCATATCCTGGGACATGGCTATACGTATAGATCGATCAACTCTGCAGATTGTGTATACCTATACCCACAAGATCGCCATCATCGACGTTGTACAACGCCTAGGCCGACAACGGGCTATCTCTTGATCCTGCCACTCGGCCCTGGGGCCCCCCGGCGCACCTGCAAACTGAGACTGGGAGATGCAACACCTGGCAACCGTGGTACTGCGCATCTAGGATGGTGCGGGATCCCAACACCGGCACCACCCACCCTATCACATCACAACCAAGCAGTAGATCGACATCCACACCCCGCCCAAACAGGGACGAGTGGTGTGCATGAAAGTTCCCAAGGTTCCGGTCCACTCGATAAACAGTTCCTAGGTAGGATTAGATAGGTCGTCTCCTCAAAAGCGGTCTACACCCCATGCCTTAGTGTCACCTCCATCCTGGGGCTCCCCCCGGGATCTCCTCAGAACACACATGTACCTGCCACAGGTACCTCTCATGGGGATGCCCAGGTCGCACCCCCGGCAAGACTCATCCCACGGACTCGTCATAGGACCTGTCTGATCGACTCAACCCTCACCATACACCCAAGACACACGCCAAGATCTCCCCAGTTATTATTATCATCATAATGGCACATAGTGCCTAGCCACTCACAAACAATCCTCCACTCGGCATCACATCAATGACATAATGCGAAGTAGAAATAGTAAGTAAGTAATGTAGGTGTCTATCCTAATAGCAGGTGTGCAGGGGTAAGGTTGCGACAAGGTATAGGCTTTCCAAGCAATCTACCGTACAACCTATCAGTTTAATTGCAGAAAGTAAAGCACTAGCATCTATGTATATGCATGTCTAATAGGATTCTACGAGGTTGGGTGGGATGTGGCATCTGCTCATTTAGATCCATAATCATCCACATCATGTTGCTGCTCAAGCCTCCTTCCTCCAACGGATCACCGGCCCGATCAACATCGTCACCGATGCAACTACCTCGATATAGCGACAAACAAGGCAGAAAACAATCAATCCCTAACCGAGATCCAAATCAAAAGACAATGACACAAAAAGAGCAGCTAACAATAGAAGAAACCAAAAGATTTAGCCCTTGTGGTGGTTGTCTACTTTCCTCGGGCTCAAAAGAAAACATGAGTGGTTGTTTGTTAAGCATAAGCTCGAGTCACGACCCCGAGATAGCCAGACTTACCGGGTTGATGGTGTCAACCTGTATGGCTTCAAGAGAAAGGGGCTTAGACTCTAGCTTAACTTAGACACACACCATAGCTTGCGGCCTCTCGCTCCGAGTGTCATAGAAATTGACAAGAACCGAAAAGATTGCAAGCGGGGGAGAAAGACGAGCACAACACGGGTTGGCCCTTGTAGCCTTCTACCCTACAAGTCACAACTAAGCACGAACAACCAAGAACGAACAACAACGCAAACCAAAGAGAATGGGACAACAGAAATAGGGAGAGGGTTGGCTAGGCCATCCATATCCCGTCCTCGGTAAAGATGGTTTTCTGATGGTCGATCGAGTCGACTCGCATAACTCCGAGAACATGTCATAGACCATAGCTTCGCTAACCAGAAGAGAGGTTGGAATGAGAGGATAAAGAAAAAGGGGCAGTGGTCTACTTCTCCCAATCCACACATCATGGCAAAGGCGAGGCATTGGAGAGGAGCGACACACAAGAGAACACACAACACTTAACCCACTTGTAGGGTACCATGACCTACGTGCACTAAATGCACCTAGACACCCCTAGGGCCTTAGCGGTGCAGTTGTCACCGCAAGGACCTAAGAAGCGCCACAGTTTAAAATAGGTACAAGCATACAAGGGGCTTGAGCACGAAAGAGCCAAAAGAGGGAATGAGAGAGAAAAGGATCCACCTTCCTTTGATCCACTCACCATAGCATTCGACGACAATCAAAGGAAAAGAATCAAGAGAGTGATAATAAACACCAAAGGGGAACAAGCAAGCGAAAAGGGAATCTAATTCCTCAACACATCAATCACATGTCATGGCAATGGACATGAATCAAAGAAGTTGGAACAAAAGGGCTCAATCCATGTCTTACTGGATCGATAGATATGACAAGAGAAGACAGAGGAAGGGTCCTCACATCCCTTCAACCAACACTCCATGGTAATGGACGGAGGTTGAAGGAATAGGGACACAAGCTCGCAGTTCCTTCAACCACACCAACTCGTAGGGCACCACAACCCCTGCACAACTAAAACGACACAATGCAATCCCTCGTTTATTAGCAATGCGGTTGTCACTGCAAGAACCGAAGAGATGCTATGGTCTAGGTGGTACAAGCATACGAGGTAGGTTGGAAAAAGCGAGGCAAAAGGAGGTAGAGCCATGGAACTCGCGGCCATGAGCCTCACCTATGAGAGTTGGCATCCATTGATTTCACGAAGGTTGTCCCTTAACTCGAATCTGCTAGACTAGGTCACAGAGGGGTCACAACGTGTGGTTAATAACCATGTCGATAGCAACATCGACAACGAGTCCTCCATGGCCAAATCCTATGGACAAGGATAGGAGCTAACGATCGTGAACCAAAGGGGACAACTAAACACAAGAGAAGGGATCATGCTAGGCATCACGGTCATGGCAAGAGGAGCTTGTGATCGTAACGTCCGAACATAACGCTCTCTCAACCGGCTCGAAGGCTCAGTCCGCAGATAAAGAGATCACAACACAAGAATCCAATAACACCACAACACAGAGCTAGGGTAGCACATTTCCATAGCAAGAGACAGATAGATAGATAAACACCGGCACAAAGGCACAACATAAGCACATATAGATAACAAGTATAGACATGGATATCATATTCAAATGTCGAGTGCAAACATGTATTGACAAGTATGAAATGAACAAGAGTTTTGCCAATGTCAAGGACGACGTCGGCAAGGTTCCAAAGTTTGACCTTGAAAGGCGGGACGGCGACAGGTTGCCGCAAAGATCCAACAGGTGCATCTGGAACCAGCATAGACACAGCACCCTGCGACAGAAAAATCCACGGCACGAAGGCTGGACAGAGCAGCAGGTGGGCAGGGGACGTCGGAGCTTCGCCGAACTGCTCGGCAATGTCGCGGCTTCACTGCATGGCAAAAAACAGCAGCGTGAAGGCCAGCCTCAGCAACGAACAATAGTGACACAGGAAAGGTGGGGGCTTTGGTGCTTGGAAGGCCCATCGACAGTGGTTGCTAGCCCCCAGTGAGGTAGTGCTTGCCTGCTTGGTGAGGACAGAGCATGACCGGTGAGGAAGCACCTGAGGGCGCGACCGCAAGGGCTCAACGGCAGGTTAGCACGGTGCGGTGGCGACGTCATGAAGCAGTAGAAGCCAGCAGGGTCTTCTCCGTGGCCGACTGTGGTGGACAAGCTCGGCGTCGGAGGCAGAGCAAACCAGCGCGACGCAGCGTCGAGGAGTCAGGGCCGGTGTGGCACTGCTGCAACATCGCAGACGATGTTGTGGCCATGGTTGCGGTAAGGGAGGTCGGCTCCGGGGCAGTGGCCCGGCTGTGGCTTTAGCCGCATCTGTGACCGACCATGTGAGGTCGCAGTGCATCGCGCCATGGGCACGTCGGGGTCGCGGTGCGCAGAGGCGAGGACAGCGGACGCGACGTTGATGGCAAGGGCATTCCTGGTCGCGCCCTTTGTGAGGGTTGGACCGAGGCGGACCAAAGTCGGCTTGGAAGCAAAGGGCCTCCAGCGTCGGCACGGTGTCATGGGGTCGGGCAACAAGCAGCAGCCGGCTGCGGCCCGCATGGCACGTTTGCAGCCATGAGCGACCGGCCAAAGGACGAGGCCACGCGGTTCGGCTCGGCTCGGCGTGGCGCACCGTCGCGGGGGAGAAGGCCAAGACAAGGTCGTTGCCGGCTCGATGGGGCGGTGGCGACGCCGTGGAGCGACGATGTCTTGGCGGCGCCAGCAGCAGCTCGCGGCCATGCCGAGCGCGGCCGGCGTGGAGGCGAGTAGTAGAGAGCGGTCGGTTGGGGGGGGGGGTGGGGCGCACCAGCATGGCATGGTAGCTGCAAGGAGGGAGCTCGGCGGCGCGTGGTGGAGAAGCAGGAGAGGGCGGCGGCTGGGGGAGGAAGGGAAGAAGAGTGGCGGCTCGAGCTCTTATAGCCAGGGCGACTAGGGGGCACGTTTGCAGCCATGAGCGACCGGCCAAAGGACGAGGCCGCGCGGTTCGGCTCGGCTCGGCGTGGCGCACCGTCGCGGGGGAGAAGGCCAGGACAAGGTCGTTGCCAGCTCGATGGGGCGGTGGCGACGCCGTGGAGCGACGATGTCTTGGTGGCGCCAGCAGCAGCTCGCGGCCATGCCGGGCGCGGCCGACGTGGAGGCGAGTAGCAGAGAGCAGTCGGTTGGGGGGGGGGGGGGTGGGGCGCACCAGCATGGCATGGTAGCTGCAAGGAGGGAGCTCGGCGGCGCGTGGTGGAGAAGCAGGAGAGGGCGGCGGCTGGGGGAGGAAGGGAAGAAGAGTGGCGGCTCGAGCTCTTATAGCCAGGGCGACTAGGGTTACGAGGCGCCGATGGGCAGATGGCTCGGCGTCCGTACCCCTAGGACGGGTGGTGAGCATCGGAGCATGGACGTCGAGGTGGGGCCATGCACGCGCGAGCAGAGTTGCGGGGCGCGTGCGCGAGCGGGCAGAACCGCGGGTCGCGCGCGGGTGTGCGTTGCTGAGCGGGGTTGCGGGATCCGGTAGCGCGGTGTGTCGCGTGGGCGCGAGCAGCGTCGCGTGGGGCGCGGGTCTCGCGATCGCACGCGCTGGGGCATGGCGGTGGCAGTAGGGAGCGGGTGTGGCCTAGCTAGGGTTTCGGGTGGGGGCTCTGCTGGCAGGCCAAGCAGGCCACGGTTGGGCCTCGTGCGGGCGTCCTGTGGGTGCTGAAGGGGAGAGCGAAAGCAGGACGGAGGAGGGGGGCTTGGTGTGGGCTGGCGGGGCATGTAGGGGCTCGGCTGGGCCTGTGGCTGGCGGTCTGAGGGGAGGAGAATAGGTGGGCTTCATGCTTGACCGGCCCGTGAAGAGAAAAAAAGGGAAAAGAAAGGGCCTGTTTCCAATTTAGAGGATGAGATTCTCTTTATTAGCCAAGGAGTTTTACAGGGATTCAGGTAGGGATTAATATGCATGGAACTGCAAGGGGTTCAAAAGATGTTTGACATGGAACTCAAGGAGAGATTCGAGAGAAACTTGAAAGGAAGGAAACAATCTTCCTCTCATATACAATAGATTTGATAGCAATCCAAAAAGGGAATTTGACTCAAGGAATTAGAGGGAGGTTGAAAGAGATATGGTAAGAATTTTCTATGGACTTGTGCACTCCGACACAAAATAGAATCTGAAACCAGAAGCCAACACAAGAACGAGAACACTCTCCTACAAGTGATTCTATATGGATGCAACGATTCATCGGGAAGCTCTCATAGGTTGGCGTCGTTTTGACCTAGAGACTACTTCACCCATTGCACAAAAAGTTTTTGAAAGCTCGGATTTTTGGTCGTTAGAAAACATGGGTTGTTACAGACTACCCCCCTTACAGGAATCTCATCCCCGAGATTTAAGGGTTACTACTCTGAAGGATGGCGCTAAGTTTAAATATGGTTGATAGCTTTTACCGGAGATTCTATGGCATTAGTGCATCAGGTTTTGCAAAGAATCTTTTGAACAAGGGTTTAAAAGAAGCTTTTCATGGAAGAGGTTTTGAAGAATGGGCTTTTTGGAAAGCAGTTGTATAATACCTTTTGAAGGGAGGAGGTTACTTTTATAAACGGGAGAGGGGCAGATAGCACTTTTGCATAAACAAATCGGTTTTCGAAGAAAGGTTCTTTCTAAAAAGAGATTTGAAACTTTATCAAATCAAGTTCAAAGTTTCTTTTGAAATCATCTTCTGTTTGAAACCCGTGGTTTTTGGAAATGCTTTCAAATATTGTTTGAAAACATTTTTCACACACCAAAATTTTGTAAAACAGTTTCAAAAGACATTTTGGGAAAACTTGTTTCTTTGAACTAAATATAATTTTGAACAAAACATGACATTGGAAACATTTTTTTTATTTTGAAACAAAACCCTTTTTTTAATAAAGGGAAGCAAGTTAGAAAAGTTTTCGATTGAAAACAAGATCTCTTTTGAAGTTGGTCTTTGAATTTTGAAACCCAAAAGATTTTATCACTTTGCAAGGCATTTTTAAAGAGCTCGGGAAATTAGGTTTTCATAAATCATTTCTTTCGAAAAAGAGATTTGAAGCAAACATTTTCTTCTTGAATTTTTCAAGCATACCCAGACAAAAGGGTTTTGAAACACCTTTTCAAAACAACATTTTGGAAACAGGAACAGGGTTTTCAAAACATTTGGAATATATCAAAAGTTTTGATTCTTAAGAAAACTTTTGAAATCCCTTTTCTTAAAGTTGTTTTTACACAAAACACGGGTTTGTTTTGCAAAGCTTTGGGTTTTGGAAATTCTTTGAATAGAGTTTTGAAATACAAATATGCTTTATTTTAAATAAAACTCCTTGTAAATGGGTGCTTTTGAAGTAGGGTTTTGAAATGCTCAGCTCGAGATTAGGGTGTTATGCGGGTACTACATAGCGTGGCCACAGTCAAGTACCTCAATACCAGCATACGCCCGGAAGCAAGCCCGGTAGTCCTTGAAATCTCGAAGGATTTCAAACCACAATAAGTAACAACCCGCGACCATACTCGATTCAGTAACCACACATCCACAGTGATAAGTTCAAAACAAAATAATATTACAACAGAGTTTAAAAGAAGTGTTATTACAACACCAAGTTCAAATCAAAGTAGCAGAAGTCTTTGTTTCACAAACACCCATTGCAAACTATTTTAATCCACATATAGTGTCATGCTTAGTATAGTCCCATCAAAAGCAACAAGGAGAGACATAAGGAGACACCATTGCCCATGGTCTTCACTCATCATCACATGCAGGATAGAGGCATGACTGACAATACCAAGAATAGACCATACCATCTGCAACAAGGGTAAAGAAACCCTGAGTACTCAATTGTACTCAGCTAGACTTACCCGACAGAGAGATAGATATATAATCATATGACACTTCAAGGATGATGCATGACTTTATCAGGTGGAGCTCATGAGATAGCATACTTTTGCATGAAAGAGCAACTACTTACTTACTCTAGTCTTTTAGGTTAAAACATTTCTTTTAGCATCAGGATTAAGTATCATTAACCAAATCTAGATTAGCACCTGATCAAGAGCAATCACTGAAATATCATCACAATAATAACCATATCATATTTGGCATGTAAACCATATAACCATCTTTGGTTACTTATTAGGATTCAAGTTTCTACAGTGGGAGGAAGATCATTCAAGTTTCTCATTGACGGGGAGAGACCGCGATTCAAATCGAATTCCTATCCAGCTGGAGGTTTATTCCTCAATCACACCCAAGTCCACCCTGCCGGGTTGACATATTCGAGTTACCTTCAATATAGTTCGAGTGACGCCGTGGGTCTCCAGGTACAAGCATGAGTAGCGACTCACGGATAGCCAGGATGCTCAAGTATATCCTACCCATGGTCTAGGCCAGGTAGCTCAGGTCATACTTGCCCACGACTAGTATGTTGCTCGTGGTCTTCATGACCCATCTATGGGGAGATTCCAGCCCGACCTACAGAGTTAGGCTTCGCGGTCGAAACGAGTTATTCAGCTAGCTATGAAGAAGGCATGCGTTCAATCTCGGTAGATGTCCAACCACGGTCCAGTGCCTAACGACACAGGCGGAGAGAACCCGCTCACAAGACCTCCAAGTCAAGTGCCTCACATACACCTTGTCCGCCCGATCTCGATTTATTAGTTCCGCATGGTTATTTTCCATGATATCAAATATAGCCAACTGTGACCAGTACCACCTATCATCGTGGGGGATGGTAGACCACCCACTCTACCGGTCTAAGCAAGGCTAAGCATAGGTTTCGATCCTGGGCCTACAGGGTTCTTTTGTTGGACAAGGAAGATGTAATGCAGCAAGGGTTTCATGCAACTCCTACTAACTTAATGCACAAACAGGTGATAGTGATATAGTTAAAAATACTTGCAATAGAGTAAGATAGGTGTATATGCTCCGGGGCTTTCCTTTCACAAAGGTGGAGGGCTGGTGGTTCGGGCACTCAGGAAATTCAGGACCCTGTTCTTCTCCTTCTGGAACTCCGGGGACTTGAATCTCCGGTGGGACTCCTCCTTCCAGCTCCCCAAACTCCAGCAGTGTCACTCCCTTCTGCGATCCTGGATGCATGTATTCATGTATGATAATCTAACATATATATGACAAGTCATATACTAGGGAATGAAACATGTCTAATGCACATGAATGAATGTCCATGATGAATGTGTTATGCAATATTTTTATTTCATTGA
Organism: Microstegium vimineum; assembly: GCA_022036555.1. NCBI lineage: Eukaryota > Viridiplantae > Streptophyta > Magnoliopsida > Poales > Poaceae > Microstegium > Microstegium vimineum. The sequence continues at coordinate 21,403,300 of CM039136.1, forward strand.
CCGAGTATGTGCAAATTTCTTCTCCTGTAGAGAAGCTACAATTACCCTTCCTTAACAACCTTAAGTAGAGCTCTTCATCAGGGGTGAGCTCTCTAACACCTGCAACTAAACACATTTATATTTTAGGTTCTTTGCTTAACCAACCATAAGGCATGCATTACTTAGGAACATACACAACATGGTATAAAACACCACAAAACAACAGCTGAAAGAAAACAAGGTAGCAGAAGCTACACACAACCAAAAATTACAAACTTGGACTTTCTCGAAAGCCTATGAAATTTTCTACAAAACATTCTAGACACTCTCCAGCTAAATCCAAATTTAAATTAGCCTAGCAGTCACTTCAAGCAAAATGAATGATAACATGGAAGCATAGATTTATTACCTAACTTGGAAAATACACCCAAGTGAAACTAAATAGGTTATGACTATGAACATTTAACACCAGATAGATCAACAAGTTATCTACAACAAAGTTAATTGCAGCTACTGAGTAAACCCATTCAATGTAGCCCAAACAATTCAAGCAAGAAAGCAGGTTTTAGCTGTCTAACAGATTTTAGCTATCACTTAGAACAGTTGTATAGCTTTAACTATCATTCCAAAAATTATGATAAAATTTGACAAGCAATTTTACATAAATAGATACCACTTTGGTATTCACATCATCCACAAAAAACATACTTAAAAGGGTTAAGATTATTACTTTTGCTGGTGATGAGAAAACAAACCTACTTTATACATTAAATACTTAAACAATTTGAAAAGTGTGAAACAACAGATTTCATATTTTTCTTATCTCATACTAATCATATAACACATGTAAAAAAATTACCAAGCACATGAAACACATATAACTTAGTTAGCAATTAAAACAAGGTTGCATTCATTTAATTGAACATTTAACCAAAATAGCTACAACATGAAATTGAAAAAGAGGTTATTGGAACCTTAACATTTTTCATGGGAAGAACATGCTAAGAGAAACTTAACACAATAGGAATCATGATTTTATCACATACCAAACTCTAGTTAAAAATTAAACAAGTTAAACCAAACATATAAAGGTTGCTGTCCATTTTTAATTAATCAGCAATTAAGAACAGTAACAACAGGTCATTTTATATTTTTCACGCATAGAGAAAAACATAACAAGACTTATAGAATTTATCTCACATTATTTTCATTTTTCTAGAATTAATTATGCATTTTCAAATTTAGCAAACAAAACTAGAAAAACAAATAAGAAAAACAGGCCTTGAGCCTATGACGCGTGGGACTCACGGGTCAGCGTCTTCTTCCTCAGAGCCGAGGCATGGGAGGTGCTTGACCGACGGCCCCTCGCCGGTGGTGAGGTCTCCGGCCAAACTAACCCTACAGACGTGTTCTCCTTTGCAACCCGCACGCAACCATGTAACTGGTTGTACCCCAATCTCACCGGAGCATGCTCGACAGCGGCCATGGCGGCACGACGGTGCGGTGCGGTGCAACCTTTCACCGGCCCAGCTATGGACTTCTACACCTACCTTGAACCCTAAAGGTTCGATCTAGCCCAGATCTGGGGCATGGAAGTCCTCCGATGAGCTCGGCCACATGCACAGCGACACGGGGGCGAGTTCATGGCGGTGCGGCTTTCCTGTTCCGGCGGCGGAGGCGCGTAAACGCTTCAAATGACTCCAGCCAACTAATGAAGGACTAACCACCTAGCCTTAACGCTACTCCGACGAGACGGAGAGGCATCACTTGCCCTAGCCTAAGCTCGCTGGCGTTGCGGGTGCCGAGCGCTCGCGTGCGGCGGAGATACCCGTTCCGGCAAACCTTAACCCTAATAGCTTCAATCGACTCCGCGGCGAGCTGCGAACACATGGTGGATAAGTACCCATGATGTTCAGTTTTGTGATGAGTGATTGCCCAACACTTGAGCGTTTCAGTTTGAGTGGCTTACTACTAATCTTTGCGAAAGCAAATGTGTGCCTGTCTATCGGCTTGTGGTGTGCAGGTGCTATGCCTAGTGACAGTGGTCAATGGCGTGGAGAAGGTCGAGTAGAGGCTTGCCGTGCCGATGGACTGAGAGCGGTGAAGGGCGGAAGCGGGGCTCGGACTGAGGGACCATGGGCGCCGGCGGACTAGCTGTGGTGGCTAGTACTTGGCACCAGCGAGTGCGAGAAGACATGGAGGTAGACCGAGTCGACCAAGTCAAGACGGTGGACGCGCGAGTCGAGCGGAGGCTCAGGGGACTCGAAGTCCGACCGGGCGAAGACAAGGTGGCTCGCGTCGAGTGGTTTGATGGTTTGGGCCTCAAAACCATCCGCGTCGGTTTTCGAGTTTGGGCCGCAAAACTCGGGGTTCGGTAGTTGAGCCGAAAGCTACCGGTGGCGGGTTTCGCGGGTTTGGGCCTCAAAACCCGGGCGGAGCTTCCGAGGAAGCGGAGATGGCACGTGGCGGAATCCTGGAGGTTGCGTCGAGGCGACGGCAACTCCTGGCAGGAAGCGGGGCCGTCCATTCAAATCGAGGGAGATATTTACCGGAGCTTGGACTGCAATGCTTAGGCTAGGTAGTTCACTCATTGTATCTAGGGGGGTCTTTGGGAAATAGCCAAAGCCTCTAATAAATAGAGGATAAAGTGGTATCCTCATCCTATCTCTTGAACCCTAATCATTTGCCCCAACTCTCTCTCTCTCTCTAACCTCTCTCTAGTTCATGAGATCCCTAGGTTGATCCCACCAACCTTTGTAAGAACTCGAGTTTGTTGCAAGGAATCGGAGGCCGTAACCTCCGTAAGCCATGGCGGCTTCGATTTCTTGATCGTGTCCCAGTTTTGCTTGTGTTCTTCGCGTTTTGCTTTTGCTCTCTCTTTTTCCCGAGATGATTTCTCTTTGTTGGGAGTAGCTCTTGCAAATCCGTTTGAATCAAGTTGTTCGTATTCGAGAGGAGCATCTTTGCACCGAAGGATCCATCCTCAAACCTCTCGAGTACGCAGATCGGGCGATTTCTTTGCGGCGTTCTTCGTTTTTCCCTTTTCTCCCTCAAATCCGAGTGTTCCCGCTCATCCGACCCAAATTGAGCGATGATTTCTTCGGGATAGCTCCCCAACTGCACTAGGATCATGTCTACAAAGTTTGGTTGCAGTTGGTGATCATTTGGTCGAGATTTGGGAAGATTTGGCGGCGGAAAATCGCTTTTCGGAGTTTCTGCGCGATTATCGGGGGCGTCGGACGCTCCGAGGGTTTCGCGTCGGACGCTGGTGTGTGCTGACGTCAGCGTCCGTCGCTTGGTGTGTCTGAGCTTTTGGTTTGGCGCCGGACGCTCCTCAGGGTTCGTCGCCGACCGTCCGTCGCCTCTGTTGTTTCCGAGTTTCTGTCTGGCTCTCTAGAAGGCCGACGGACGCTCGCCTAAGCGTCCGTCGCGCAGCGTCCGACGCCAACGGACGCTCACCCAAGCGTCCGTCGCCCAGCGTCCGACGCCCTGCCTTCTGCTTCTCTTCTGCAGTGCTCTCTGGAAGGTCGACGAACGATCTCTCTGCGTCCGTCGCCAGCGTCCATCGCCCTGTCCTGGAGCGTCCGTCGCATTGTCTTCCAGCGTCCGTCGCCTGTTTTTCTGGCTGTTTTGCTTAGGGTTTTTGCCTCTTTCTCATAGGGGTTGAGAACTCTATCTTGGGGGTTTCCGGTGAGTTTTCCTCCACTGCCGGTGAGCTCTCAATTCTCTGATTTCGTCTGAAATTTGAGCACCCAGCAACTGGGTTTGTTTTTTTTTGGGAAGAGTGGCCCGAATATTTCGAGAGAAATTTGAGGCTCCCATTCACCCCCCCTCTGGTCGCCGTTCTCGGTCCTTCAATTGGTATCAAAGCTGGTTAAGGATCATTCCACCTTAAACGGTTCTTGATCCGCGAAGGCGACATGGAGCGAGGTGTTGGCAAACCTCTGTTCTTCGATGGAACGAATTTCGCCTATTGGAAGGTGCGCATGTCCTCTTACCTTCAAGGGCTTGATTCAAAGATCTGGGAGATTTGTGAGAATGAGGACTATGTGGTTCTTGGTGCTCGGATCACTGAGCTCCAAGCTACACAACATGCTTCAAACGCAAGAGCCCGTAGCATCCTCTTCTCGAGTTTGTCTCTTCCTGAGTTTGAGCGGGTTTCGAGTCTCACTACGGCACGAGAGATCTGGCAAACACTTGTGCGATATCATGAGGGAAACCCTCAGATCATGAGGGAAACACTTGCTCGGGGGAGGTTGAGCACCCAGCAACTGGGTTTGTTTTTTTTTGGGAAGAGTGGCCTGAATATTTCGAGAGAAATTTGAGGCTCCCATTCACCCCCCTCTGGTCGCCGTTCTCGGTCCTTCACGAGCATCTACGACCTCTAGGCTACCGTGTACGAGAGCTACAAGAGAGGGAGAGGTGCTGGATTGGGTGGCCACGGTGGCGCAAAGCTCGGCGGAGCTTCGGTCGACAATGGCGCCCGCTGTGCTGCATGGTCTGGCTCACCTGTGCGGCTTGCGCTTAAACCAAGTGGCGCAAACCATGGAGCGGAGCAAGGCGAAGCTGTGGCTGTGTTTTGGCGGGCAATGCGGCGGTGTGCTGCGCAGGCGAGCTTGGTAACGGCGCTGGAGCTCGGCAATGGCGCTGTGCCTGTGTTCTTGCGCGAAGCAGAGGGGAGAGGGAGAGAGTGAGACACGGTGCAAGTGCGGTCGCGAGGTGGAGTGTGCGGGCGTCCAAGGCGCGGGCCTCCCGCCGGTGTACGGCTGCCACGCGGCGCGCAAGGACTGCCTCGGTCGGCCACGACCGGCGCGCGCGCGCTCTGCTCCTCCCGTTCAAACGCGCGATCAAAGAGCCTGGCAGCGTGTTTTGCAACACGATTAGCTATCTAATCACTTCAAACTAGCTTCAACCAATTACATCAGTAGATAGAGCTATAGTTGAACTCCAATTATGTTGTAACTTGTTTGAGCTGAAACTGTCTGAATTTCAAACTACAACCACTCAAACTGGGTAACTTTCAAACTGAAAGTCAAATATAACTTAGGCAAATTTTGAAAACAAAACAACACCCAAATCTGCATTAATTGGCCAATTAGGGTATGTTAGGGTCCAAATCACCTCAAGGTGGTTAAACAAAGTTTGTTCCTTATTAATTTCTCTACAACTTTGCTTAAGCCCACTTTGTCATGAAAGATCATTAGCAAGGTTGATTAGTTAGGTCAAGGAAAAGGGTTCCTAGGGTCAACATAGGAGCTTAAACCCTAGCAAGCCTCATATGACATGATCATACATATAAACATGGTTCCAATTTCATCCCTAAGTATTTCTAGGTTATTATTAGTGATCAAAACATCAAGCACTTAGTTATACAAGCATAACTGACTCAAAGCTATATGTAGGTTAACACATACACATATAAGAACAAGGTGATCACTATGGTTTATCATTTCATGTGAGATGATGAATGCATAGATGTAATAATGCTTGTGCTCATACACCCCGGATGATGAATGCAAGCTTAACACCTAGGGTGTTACAGGCCCCAAGTCTCGTAGCAGCACCGTGGTTATGATCACGACACTTCACCATGTAATTCCCAACATTAACTCAGTAGCCCAAGAGAGAGGGGAGGAGAGTTTTAGAAAGGAAAAAACCTTTGTAAATTGTTTTGAAAGACATTTTGGAAACAAGTTTTAAATTCTTTGTTTTGTAGACTTTGTAAGGAAAAGGTTAGAACCTTAGGATTTTGAAATCAACTCAAACATGTTTGAGATAGGTTGTATCCCGTTTTTTTATGCTTGAATCAAAATGTTTTAATTTTTGGCAAATTCGAGACAAAATTCCGAAAAGAGATTTTTAAAACACTTTAAGTAGGATTTTAGTTTATAAATTTAAAACTTTTATAAAAGGTTTTTTCTTTTCAAACCTCTTTTGAAACTATTTTTTACAAGCATTAGGCCTTTTGAAGGGAAGGACTTAGGAGTCAAAACATTTAACAAACTTTTCCAAATAGACTTTTTGGACAAGAGATGTTTTTTTGAAATAGGTTAGTAAATAGTTTTTGAAATCCTTTTTATGAAAATGTTTTGCAAATACCAAAACTTTTAAAAGACGGTTTGTTTTAAAATTTTGTTTCTAGAACGATAACAATTTTGGAAAACAAAGCATTTTGAAGGTATTTGCTTTTCAATAAAAACACACAATTTTTTTGAATGGTTTCAAATCAAATACTTTTGAAATACGCTATTTATTTTTGAAACAAGGTGTTGCTTCCTTTGCTTTTAAATCAAAAATAGATTTTGAAAATAATTTAAAATCATCTCTTATTTTGAAGGGAAAGGTTATCGCAATCAAACTTGGTTTTTAATAAACACTTTTTCAAAACCACGCTTTTGAAATTAGGTTTTGGAAGCTTATTTTAGTTTTAGAAGTCTTTTTGCAGACAAAATCTATTCGCAAGTATTTTGTTTGATAAAACAGTTGCAAATCAATTTTGAAGATTGGGTTGATTTTGAAAGGATTTGGCTCGTAGGGGGAATCAAAAGCTTTCTAAAACAAAATCGAGCCAAAGGTCTTTGGTTTTGGAAACATTTTAGTTAATCGCAAAGCAAAACTTTTATTTTTGAGAAGTGATTTGTAAAATGTTTTGAAAGGGAACCGATTTTCAAACTGTTTTGTTTAAAGCCTTTGAAATCGGATAGAGTTAAGAAAGGAACCAAAACTGCTTTCTTTCGAAAAATAAGGTAGTTTCAAAAAGTTTTGAAATTGTTTCTCTTTTGAAAAGAAGTCATTTTTTTGGAAACCTTTTAAATCAAAAGAAGGCAATTCTTTTAAAATTTAGTTTAGTGAAAATGTTGGAAACATTTACTTTGGGGAAAAAGGTTTGATAGAAGCCTGATGTATTGGGTTTGTTATTATCATTTTTTAAAAACTTTGTTAGTCAGGATTACTTATCTAGTCACATGGTGGCTTTGGGTTTAGCCTGCTATATTAACCGGTATCCGGAGTCTCATATATACAAAATAGCTTCTACAGCCTACACCCAAACATTAAAATGCAATAAAAACATAACAACACAAGGTCTAGGCAATCAAACAACATTACAACTCCTATATACATAGTGTTGACTTATGGTGACTCCTAAGCCTTTAAGTCTCACACATCTACCGATCTAGCGAGGGCAATAAAGGGAAGGTTCTCTACAGGTCAACTGCCATAAAAGGGAGGGTCTGTTAGCATGTAGAACTCAAGGCGGAGAGAGAAACAAGTGATAACACATAAAGCGGTTCATTAAGCAGGTTGATTGACCTCTAAACTAGTGTTTGGTTCTAAAGGTCTCATCCTAGGGTCAAGTACGACTCTGATACCAACTGTAACAATCCTCCATTTCCTCGAAGGGAAATCCACAAATTACAACATAATATGATAGTCCCAGGAATACCAAGCTATCACATTATTATTATACAATTGATACCACAGTCATACATCGTAAATTACAAGTTTACAAGTATTACAACTTAGGGATTCACATCCTACTACAACACGATACTAGCAGAAGACGCACGCGAAAGATATCAGAGTAGACACAACGCGCCAGCGGGTGAATGCTCCTCCTTCACAGGCAACCTTGAGCGTAGGACAAGACCACCTAAACCTCCAGATCCTTGTTGTTGTCATCGAAGATGACATCCAAACCTGCTAAATAATTTTCAGTACGATTTGTACTAGCCACTGGCTCCCACCCTATGCTTTTGCGTTTGCTTTGTGGAAAGTGGAATGCAAGGGTATAGCAAAAGACCTATTTATGGCTGTAGTTTGCCTATGCGTATAATCAATATTAAATATATAATTGATAGTAATAGTTCATCAAGTTTTAACACATTTCCATCAATCCATCCCATCCACACACATCTCACTACACTCTCACTCTCTAGGCGACAAGGACAACTCCCTCTCGTCCTTGTCTCAGCGGCTCACAGCCGAATCCTGCAAAACCCAGGGGAGAGAAGAAAGGACTCATCTCACTACTCAAGAGAAGCGTAGGTCAAGGGAATGTCCATATCCTGGGACACGGATATACGTATAGATCGATCAACTTTGCATAGTGTGTACACCTGTACCCACAATATCGCCATCATCGACGCTGTACAACGCCTAGGCCGACAACGGGTTATCTCCCGTTCCGGAACAATAGCATCCTACCACTCAGCCCTAGGGCTCCCCAGCGTACCGGCAAACTGAGACTGGGAGATGCAGCACCTGGCCACCGTGGTACTGTGCATCTAGGATGGTGCGGGATCCCAACACCGGCACCACCCACCCTATCACCTCACAACCAAGCAGTAATGGCATCACCCAAACCGATCGACATTCGCACCCCGCCCAAACAAGGACGAGTGGTGTGCACGAAACTTCCCAAGGTTCTGGTCCACTCGATAAACAGTTCCTAGGTAGGATCAGACAGGTCATCTCCTCAAAAGGGGTCCACACCCCGTGCCTCAGCGGCACCTCCATCCCGGGGCTTTCCCCTGGATCTCCTCAGAACACACATGTACCCGCCACAGGTACCTCTTGTGGGGATGCCTAGATCGCACCCTCGGCATGACTCATCCCACGGACTCATCGTAGGACCTGTCCGATCGACTCAACCCTTACCACACACCCAAGACACACGCCAAGATCTCCCTAGTTATTATTATCATCATAATGGCACACAGTGCCTAGCCACTCACAAACAATCCTCCACTCAGCATCACATCAACGACATAATGCGAAGTAGAAGTAGCAAGTAAGTAAAGCAAGTGTCTATCCTAACAGCGGGTGTGCAGGGGTAAGGTTGCAACAAGGTATAGGCTTTCCAAGCAATCTACCATGCAACCTATCAGTTTAATTGCAGAAAGTAAAGCACTAGCATCTATGTATATGCTTTCTAATAGGATTCTACGAGGTTGGGTGGGACGTGGCACCTGTTCATTTAGATCCATAATCATCCACATCCTGTTGCTGCTCAAGCCTCCTGCCTCCAACGTATCACCGGCCCGATCAACATCGCCACCGATGCAACTAGCTCGATATAGCGACAAACAAGGCAGAAAACAATCAATGCCTAACCGAGATCCAAATCAAAAGGCAACAACACAAAAGAGCAGCTAACAACAGAAGACACCAAAAGATTTAGCCCTCGTGGTGGTTGTCTGCTTTCCTCGGCTCAAAAGAAAATATGAGTGGTTGTCTGTTGTTGACACCTCTTAAATATCAATTCCAAGTGTCAACTAAGCAGAAGGAAGGATATATTTGCAACACACCACCTAGACATAGGGTTTTAACTGATAGAATTCCACGAGTTTTGGTGTTTATCTATTTCTGCAGGGAGACAACTTCAAAAGAGCAAAAGAGCCCACAAGTAAGGATTACATAGACACATAACACCTCCGTATGAAAAAGAGTAATCTAGAAGAATCGAGAACCAACCCCAAGGAAGGAGGGGCCCACCTGTCAGTAGGGCAAGGTAGGCGCCCTCCCCTAGGGCGGCCGCCCAAGATCTAGAGCCAATCAGGCTCTGCCTCGTGGATTAGGGTTCCACCGCCTTTGAGGTTTAATCTAAACCCTCCATTAAGGTCGGTTTGATCCGACGGCTGACGATCATTTGAGGGGGGTATATAAGGAGGACCCCTGCCCCCTGGCTAAAGGCAATCCATTATTCATTTACATATTTTCTAGAGAGGATTCGCCAGAGAGGATCCCTCACGGATCTATTCTCTAGGGCTTAGCATTCAAGAGAAACTATCCTTAGTTTCTATGTGAGATTAGAGTTTACTCTTCTAGATTGAGAGAGTTAGAGTGGAGGTGTGGATTGGAGGAAGCCCGGCCTGTCGGTGTCTCCTCTCCAGTTTGTATCAACGGGATCAAGACTCCTAACCCGAGGCTTGCTCCTAGGATTTCTTCGGTATTTCGACTTCTAATTCTAGTAAGTTCTCTGTTTTATTATTCTTTGGTTTGTGAGTTTACTTTATTCTCTTCGCGTAGAGAGTAGGGTAATCATCTCTAGCATAAACGTGGTGTTTGGGCTAAGATACTCATAGATATCCCCTGTCTAGCCGGATCTGTGGTAGTAGCTCGGAAAGTGACAATTCCGTAGATACCTTTGGAACCCACAATCCCGTTAGAAGGACCGGTAGGGTTTATAGGCCGCATGCTAAGCATCCTCTGAGGTGTCTCTTATCTCAACGGTTCTCCCCAATAGGATAACAGCTCATATCTTATATAGACTAGAACGCGACTATAGTCGCAATCTTCTCTAATCACTCATATCAAGATCACCTTGTTTGTAGCCTAAAGGTTAATAGCATAGATTTGGTTAGTCAGATGCACCCTTTCTCCCTACGGAAAAATAAATAATGATACTCTAGACTATCTCCCGGGTGAAGTGCTCACCGGTATTCGTGCGCTTGCGGATTACTTCCTAGTGATTTCTCTGTCTGCGTTAACAAATATCAACAAGCATTTCTAGCGCCGTTGCCGGGGACAAAGACGGTTTGCTGAGATAACCTTGAATCTTGCTATTATCTTGTACCTATACTTTTATCTTTTCTTATCTTTTTCAATTTCTTTATTTCTTACCTTTTCTATCCTTATGGAAAATCTAAATTCCACACCTATCTATCAATTTTCTGCACCCACGGAGACCGACCTATTAACATGGAAGTCGTCACAACCTATCCAAACTCCCCATTTTAGGTTGAGTCCGTAGTTGATTGCAATGATTCAAAGCCTATCCTTTTCAGGAAAGGAAGACGAAAACCCTTACCTTCATATTCGAGATTTTGAGAAAACATGTGATTGTCTTCGCATAGAAGGTATATCCGATAAAACTTTACGTTGGAAGCTTTTTCCTTTTTCTTTAAAAGGAAGAGCTAAACAATGGTATAATCAGAAGGTAAGCCAACAACAAGGAGATTGGGGAGTTTTGTGCTCCAACCTCTGTCTAGATTTCTATCCCATCACCCAAATCATTGACCGTAGAGTCAAGGTTCTAACCTTCGAACAAGAAGAGAATGAATCTTTGGCTTATTGTTGGAAACATTTTCTTGAGCTTTTAGAATCTGGTCCACACATTAACATCGAGGGCCCTGTTCTTCTTCAACATTTTTCTAAAGGTCTTCGAAGAAAGGATAGAGAGGTGCTAAACACCACATCTGGAGGTTCTTTCTTTCACATGCCATCCATAGAAGCAAAATCAACTTTAGATAGAAGCCTAGATGCTGAGTTGGATAATACCCTCCATGAAGAAACTCACGAAGCTAAAAATAATACCTTGCCAGATCCACCATCAATTTCAGCTATCCCAAGTTCTGAGCCTAAAATGGAAGAAATTCCACCACCTGATTTCATGTTGGATATAGATCCTAATCTTTTCACTGATTTTGGAAATATTTAAACCTACCTTTCCATTTCAAAACCCCAAGATCATCACCTTAGCAACCATTTATACCAAATGCCAAACATAAGCATTTTGAGAGAGCTTGTAACATCATAAGTGGATTGGTAGAAGAATCAAGCTTTTCCTGATTGATCTGTCTGGATTACTTCTATTCAAATCGCTGTGCTTCAATTCAGATCAATTTGTCTCTCTATAATCATGTTGTGGGGATCAATATCATGTCTAAATCACTTGCGCATGAATTATTGGGCAATGTGACTTTAACCCCAACAACAAAGTTCATGAAGAATCTTGACGGACATATAGTCCCCAGTCTTGGAATTTTACATGTCTTACCCATTATGGTAGATGGTGCCATGGTTCGTTTGAACTTTTATATCGTTGATACATGGGACCAGGACCTCTTGATAGGACAACCTTTCAGAAGACTTCTTTATGAAGGACAAAACGGGAAACTAAACATTTCCTTTGGAAAGAGTTTTTAAATCCCGATGACAATATCTCATTCTTTGAATAGCAAAACTGAATCATATCTTTTACCTGATCCTATGGAGGAAGTAAAAACTGCTTCTCTAGAGCTTTTTAATGAACCAAATTTAGAAGAAGACGCTCCTTTCTTCATAGAAGAAGAAGCTGACCCTTCTGAACCTGAACCCTTAGACGAGTTCACAGAAACACCTAGACCTCCTATAGAGCTCAAACCTTTACCACCTGGTCTTACTTATGCTTTCCTCAATAATGATCCAGAGTCTCCTATAATCATACTCACTCAGGAGCAAACTCTACGCTTGGTGGATGTTCTAGAAAAACATCGTCCAGCCTTTGGTTACTCACTCCATGATCTCACTGGAATCAGTCCTATCATTTGCACTCATCGCATTCCTACAGATCCTTCTATTTCACCTTCTCGAGAGCCCCAACGAAGACTCAATAACGCGATGAGAGAGTTAGTTAAAAAGGAAGTTTTAAAGTTGCTGCATGTAGGGATTATATATCCTGTGCCGCATAGTGAGTGGGTAAGTCCAGTGCAAGTTGTGCCTAAGAAGGGAGGCATGACTGTTGTCACAAATGAAAAGAATGAGTTGATTCCACAACACACCGTCACAGGATGGCGGATGTGTATAGATTATAGAAAGTTAAAAAAAGCTACAAAAAGGATCACTTTCCTTTACCTTTTATAGATGAGATGTTAGAGCGGTTAGCCAACCACTCGTTCTTCTGTTTTTTAGATGGATATTCAGGGTATCACCAAATCCCGATCCATCCTGATGACCAAAGCAAAACCATCTTTACATGCCCCTATGGAACTTATGCTTATCGTAGAATGTCTTTTGGGCTATGTAATGCTCCAGCCTCTTTTCAAAGATGCATGATGTCTATATTTTCTAACATGATTGAAGATATTATGGAAATTTTCATGGATGATTTCTCTGTTTATGGAAAAACTTTTGATAGTTGTCTTGAAAATTTAGATAGGGTTTTGCAAAGATGTGAAGAAAAACATTTAGTCCTCAATTGGGAGAAATGTCATTTTATGGTCAAAGAAGGAATAGTGCTAGGACACCTAATATCTAAAAGAGGCATTGAGGTAGACAAAGCTAAAATTGAAGTAATTGAACAGTTACCTCCGCCTGTAAATGTGAAAGGAATAAGAAGTTTTCTTGGCCATGCTGGTTTTTATCGAAGGTTTACAAAATATTTCTCATTTATTGCTAGACCATTAACTCTTTGCTAGCCAAGGATGATCCTTTCATATTTGATGATTCTTGTTTAAAAGCTTTTGAATTGTTAAAGACAACACTCATCTCTGCACCAATCATCCAACCCCCTGATTGATCTTTACCCTTTGAAATTATGTGTGATGCTAGTGACTATGCTGTGGGGCAATTTTGGGACAAACTAAGGATAAGAAGCATCATGCAATAGCTTATGCTAGTAAAATTTGACAGGACCTCAACTTAATTATGCAACCACTGAAAAAGAGCTCCTGGCTGTTGTTTTTGCAATAGACAAATTTAGATCTTATTTAGTAGGAGCCAAAGTAATTGTTTATTCTGATTATGCTGCTTTAAAATATCTGCTCACTAAAAAAGATGCTAAACCTCGCTTAATAAGATGGATCTTGCTACTCCAAGAATTTGACTTAGAAATAAAAGATAGAAAAGGAGTAGACAATCCTATTGCAGATCACTTGTCTAGAATGTATTTTAAGAATCCGCAGGAACTACCCATTGATGATTCACTCCAGGACGACATGCTCTACGGGATCAACAGATCTGACCCCTAGTATGTAGATATTATTAATTTTATGGTTTCAGGATATGTACCACCAGGAGGAAACAAAAGAAAGCTTATTCAAGACAATCGTTCACACATATGGGATGAGCCATACCTCTTCCGAGTATGCTCTGACGGTTTACTCAGGAGATGTGTGACTATTGAAGAAGGAATGAAGATCATTGAGAGATGCCACTCATCACCATATGGAGGTCATTATGGAGCATTCCAGACACATGCAAAAATTTGGCAACGTGGATTCTATTGGCCAGCAATGTATGAAGACACCAAAGAATTTATCAGAAGATGCGGGCCATGTCAAAGACACGACAACATAAACTCAAGGGATGCCATGCCACTCACCAGCAATCTGCAGATAGAGCTCTTTGATGTTTGGGGAATCGACTATATGGGACCATTTCCCCCATCAAAGAAGTGTGAGTATATCTTAGTGGCAGTTGACTATGTCTCCAAGTGGGTGGAAGCATTACCTTGCAAACATGCCTACAACGTAAATTCAAAGAGGATGTTTGAAGAGACCATATTTCCAAGATTTGGAGTCCCCAGAATAGTGATAAGTGATGGAGGATCACATTTCATCGACAAACATTTTGAGAAGTATCTAGCAAAACATGGGATCCACCACAACGTCGCTACACCTTATCATCCTCAGATAAGTGGCCAAGCAGAAACCTCAAACAAACAAATCAAGAATATTCTTCAGAAAACAGTGAATGAGATGGGAAGAACATGGAAGGACAAGTTACCTGAACCACTCTGGGCATACCGGACTGCATACAAAACCCCAATTGGAATGTCTCCATATAAACTCATATATGGAAGACTTATCACCTACCTGTTGAACTAGAGTTTAAAGCACACTGGGCTGTAAAAAGATGGAATATGGATTTTGATGCGGCTGGAGAAAAAAGACAAATACAATTATCAGAGTTAGAGGAGTGGAGAGAAAAAGTGTAAGGACCTGATTAGCTTAGAGGGCGGGGGTGAATAGGCCTGTTTAAAACAAACTTGAACTTTTCTGTCAGTTCAGGCCCGACACTGCCGGCCTTGGAGTTCGGCACTGCCGGGGTGGCCGGCACTGCTAGTCTCTGGGGCAGTAGTGCTGGTCACCTGGACAGAGCTTGACACAATTCAAAAAGTAAACTGAGAATGAAAATTGTGTTTGAATCAAAACCTTCCTAGAGGTGTAAGGAACCTCTAGCACCACTTGAAAGTGGTAGCAACACACCCACGAATTAGATCGGGTCCAAACCCTAGAAATCACCTTGCAAACAATATATATCAAAGTAGAGAGACAATCACAAGGAGACACAAGATTTGACCCGTGGTTCAACTCGCCAGAAAGGCTTGTCTACGTCACGTTGTTGAGGTGAGCCACACTAGGCTCAAGCTCACCACAAAGGTTTGCTCTTTTCTTGGTCTCAAGTCAAGAGCTTGAGATGAGGGGCAATGTATTAGCAAATTAGTGATGTTACAAACCTCCCTAGGCTGCCACACAAGTTGGCAAGCTCAAGGGCGACGCCTAGCCGGCTAGGAGCAAAGCTCCAAGAGTAACAAACTCAAACCGCCGGCCACTACGCGAACCAAATGCTTGTAGGAGTTGAAGATCCGAGGGAGAAGCTTCTTCTGAAGCTTGGAGGCTCAATCTCTCAAAGGTTGATTGGAAATCAATAGAGGAGAGTGGTTGAGCACCAAGGGAGAAGGGAGAGCAAGAAGAGAGCTTCTCTTTTCTGTTTCACGAAGTCAGAATGAAGGAATGGCAAAACTAGCCGTTGGGGGGAAAGTGAGGAGGTGTTAAATACCCCTTCACTGCCAACGGGCAGATCAAGTCGCGGCAATGCCGGCCTGCCCAGCACTGGCGGCCTGGAGGCCAGCACTGCCGGCCTGGTAGAAACAACAAAGGATTGATCTTCGCATAGCTGGCTATTTTGCCCACTACGTATGTGGAGGTGTATGATATTTGGATAGATATAGCATTTGGTTCACTTGTTGGCATGCGTGTTGAATCCCTCTTAATAGTACGACATACCTAACTCAATTTCAAAGTATAAAATGAATTTAAACTCCTTTGAGCTTGTTGCCATGCACTTTTGTAATTGGAGGGGTCCGCCAACCTATTCATCAACCTCCTTAAGTTTAACCTGCTTGTCATACTTGTAAAGTCTCATTAGTTCTCTAATTGCGTTGTCATGTCACCAAAACCCACTTAAGGCTTGATTGCACTTTCAATCTCCCCTTTTTGGTGATTGATGACAACACACTTAGAGCTTACAAAAGTGACTAATAATCTGAGACAATGCAAGTCATGGTGTAGAAGCTCCCCCTAAATGTGTGAATAGGAATTTGCATTTCCAATTTGGCATAAAAAGGCCAAAATTCACACATTTGGAGTGAAATAGGGCTCCCCCTACATCCATGGCTGCTGTGGGGTGCTGATACAAAGTGTCACAAGAATATACATGATGATACGAACCTGTCTCAAACACATTAGAGGGCTTGCTGTTGACAGCAGTCCGGCACTGCCGGCCTAGCTCCCAACAGCAAGGCTGCGGAAGCTTGCATACGACCACACAACAAGATATATATAAAAACTAAGAGCATACTAAGACAAGCATGATATATATGAGAGAGTACATGTCCACAAATAACACAAATCAAGTACTGAAGTGGTAATATTACATAAAATAGTTTTTCATGTTCCTCTCTCATCTCACAACTAAAACTAAAGATAACTAGTAGCTGCTCCTCTATGACCGTCGAAGATTTTTTGTACCCTCTTCACTTAGTAATTCTCCCCCTTTGGCAACAAGTCACTAAAAAGAGAAAAGAACAAAGCAAAAGAATACAAGCTACTCATTGTCCTCCTCCATATGGTCATCATCATCATCATCATCTTCATCTTCATCATCATTATCATCATCATCATCAGGTGCTGAAGTGAAGTGAACACTGGGAGCTAAGGCACGTTTGCTACACCTCCGAGTCTGTGGCTGCTGAATCTCCTCCTCCTCCTCATCATCCTCCTCCTCCTCATCATCATCCTCATCATAGGTAGATTCCTCACTGAGCTCTGGTGGAGGTGTAGGTGGAGGTATCTGTCTGAGGCCCTGCTCCTATCTGAGCTGTCTGATCTCCAGCCTGATCTGGTAAGTATGATCATTTGCATAGCAGATGCCAGCAAATATCTTCTTCAGAATCCTACCAAGCTTACCTTTCTTCCTGCCTCTAGTAGCTGCTGCTCTGGAGGACTTAGGGTGATTTGGAGCGGCTACCTTGGTGCTGTCCCTGGGAGGAGTCACTATCTCCTGAACAACGGTGGAGTGAACTGCCTTCTCTGCTCTGAAAGGCTCATGAGAAGTGTCCTTGTTGTAGATCCGGCATGTCACCATCTCAATGATAAACATCAGGTAAAGTGCATAAGGAAGCCCCTTCCTGGCATCATCAACTGCAAGAAATATCTCATCCCAAAGAAAGCGTGACACTGAAAAGGGTGGTGCTCCACATCTCATCCTCCTAAGCACATTCTTTGATGAAGCATAAAGGTTGGAAGCTGATCCCACCCTAGGATAGAGAGTGGTCCTGAAGAGTTGTTAAGAATGTAGTACTTGCTCCTCAACCCCTTCACAAGACCATCTGCATTCTCGGGCTCAATGTAAAGATGTGAGATTTCTTCATTGGTTAAGCCTCTCTCATCATGGATGTTCATGCACTCTCTATCATCCTCTCCAAAGCCAAGAAGACGGGCAAAAGTCACATACTCAAGCTTGTAGTGCATGCCTTCTGTCATCCAATGCATCACCATGTTCTCTCTGTCAAGATAGTAAGTGGAGTAGAACTGGTAGATGATCTCTGTGTTCCAGCCATTCTGGAATCCCATCCAGTGATACATGCCTAGCTGCCTGCACTGATCAATGACTCTATCAAATACAGGGTCTCTCTTGTTTTCCATGTGCTCCCAATCTACATATTCATCTTGATGATCTTGGGTTTTGCAGCATGGAAGAGAACAATGGAATAGTAATCAGAATGAAATACATTCCAAAACTTGTAGTCCACTCCCATATCCTTAGGCACATCATAAGGATAGATGGCCCTTTGCTCTTGGACAGACCGCCACTGATTTTGATAGCTTACCCTTGGCCTAGCACGGTTGTCCTGAGGCTCTCTGACAAATATCTCCTCAACATGCTCAACAAGATGGAAACCATTGAACAAACCCAAATCTGGAGGTGTCCAGGGACAAGCATCTTCTCTGATTGTTCTCCCTGCCCTTTGTAACTCCTCCTCTTGAATTATCCTCTGCCTGGGATTCAGACCATCATCAATTCCTCCTCTGCCTCCTCTGATAGTACGGGTCTTTGTCCTTGGCCCCTTTCTTCTAGCACCACTCGATGCTCCGGCATCCATCTATGCATTAAAAAGGCGAGAGTGTTAAGTTGCTGCACTTAGAATAGTGACTGGAAACCTAGTGGAGAGATTAAATAAAAAACTAGAGTCGATGGTTGATTAGAGAAGCAATTGCACTGGTGCTGCTGCCCAGAGCCCGGCACTGCCGGCCTGGTGCAGACAGCCCCCATGCATGCTTTTCTAATCCACCATGGAATCTAGTTTTTTTACCAAATCTAACTACCAGATATACATCACCATACATAATGCAACTACTAACAACCTAAATCCCATCTCAAAATCCGTACATTGCATAGATTGAGCCAATCTAGGGTTTCAAGTTATTACCTTTGAAAGAGAGGGAAGAGGATGAAGAAGGTCGGGCTTGAATGGAGCTTGACGCAGGGAGGAAGATCCTCCACACCTCCTCCAATGGTGGCACCACCGAAGGCAGCACTGCCGGGGAAAGAGAGGGACCTCCGGGCTCCCTAGGTCTCCTTAGGATTGAGAGAGGAGAGGAGAAGGGTTCTGTTGGTGGAGAAACGATTTGGGATGGAGTCCCCTCGGGTCTGGGGCAAAGAATAAAAGAGAACCCAAGAGGTGGAACTTGGGCCCGATAGGCTCGGGACCCTTAAGTCGCGGCACTGCCGGACTTAGCCCGGCACTGCTGGCCTAGCTAGGCAGTGAGGTACTATGCCACCTTTATACTATATACTTATGCACTTGTGGACACATACCCCTTGCCATATGATGGTCAGTAAGCAATTCAACAATACATACAATGACCACCATACTCAAGTTTCTTTCAAAATTGGTTTTGAAACACATGATTGAAGTTTTCATGTTTTGCCTAAGTCGCTAGGTGGACAAACAAATGTGTGTATAAATCAAACCACATTACAAGAGTCAAGTATATTCAGATCACTACGCAAAGCACAAAACTTTATCTCATCGAGAGGCTTAGTGAAGATATCGGCTAGTTGCTTTTCGGTGCTCACATGGCGAATTGCGATATCTCCTTTTAATTCGTGGTCTCTCAAGAAGTGATGACGGATGTCTATGTGTTTAGTTCTAGAGTGACTAACTGGGTTATTTGCGAGTTTGATGGCACTCTCGTTATCACACAAGAGAGGTATCTTGGTGAATTGATATCCGAATATTTTTTAAGGTTTGCCTCATCCAAAGCAGTTGAGCACAACATGCGCCGGCTGCAACATACTCGGCCTCGGCGGTGGAAAGGGCTACACAATTTTGCTTTTTAGAACTCCAAGACACTAAGGACCGTCCAAGGAATTGACATGTCCTCGAAGTGCTTTTTCGGTCTACTTTGGAACCGACGTAATCGGAATCCGAATACCCAAGTAGATCGAATTTAGAGCCCTTAGGATACCATAAGCCAAGGTTAGGAGTGAAAACTAGATATCTCAAGATTCTCTTAGCGGTCACTAAGTGGCACTCTTTCAGGTTAGCTTGAAATCTAGCACACAGCACACACTAAGCATTATGTTCGGCCTAGATGCACATAAGTAAAGGAGAGAGCCGATCATGGAACGATATACCTTTATGTCCAAGGATTTCCCTCCTTCATCAAGATCAAGATGTCCATTGGTTGGCATGGGAGTCTTGATTGGCTTTGCATTTGTCATGTCAAACTTTCTCAACATATCATGGGTGTACTTGGTTTGGCATAAGAAAGTCCCTTCCTTGAGTTGCTTGATTGAAAACTGAGGAAGAACTTTAGCTCCCCCATCATAGACATCTCAAATCTCTTTAGTCATAATCCTACTAAACTCATCACAAAAGGATTGGTTAGTACTACCAAATATTATGTCATCGACATATATTTGGCACACAAAGATATCATTATTGACTTTATGAGTGAAGAGAGTAGGATCCGCTTTTCCTATTTCAAAGCCTTGTTTGAGTAAGAATTCCTTAAGGCATTGATACCATGCTCTTGGTGCTTGTTTAAGCCCATAGAGCGCCTTATGGAGCTTGAAGACATGATGTGGGAACTTGGGATCTTCAAAACCCGGTGGCTGCTCAACATAGACTAGCTCTTGGATGGGCCATTGAGGAATGCACTCTTCACATCCATTTGATATAGCTTGAAATCATTGTAGGCAGCATATGCTAGAAGCATTCGAATTGCTTCAAGTCTAGCCACTGGTGCATAAGTTTCTTCAAAGTCCAAGCCCCCCACTTGAGTGAACCCTTGAGCAACCAATCTTGCCTTGTTCCTTGTCACCACACCTTGCTCATATTGCTTGTTGCGGAAGACCCATTTGGTTCCAATCACATTGGTATTTGGTCTTTCCACCAAGGACCAAACTTGATTTCTCTCAAAGTTATTGAGCTCTTCTTGAATAGCCATCACCCCAAACCGGATCATCAAGAGCTTGCTCAACCCTAAGAGGTTCCAAAGAGGAGACAAAAGAGTAAAATTGACAAAAAATTTGCCAAATGTGAACGAGTAGTTACCCCCCTTCGAAGACTCCGAAGTATGTTATCGACGGGATGATCTCTTTGAATTGTTTGCCTCAATCTTGGGTATTCTGTGGCTTCTTGTTGGTTAGCTTGGTCATCATACTCATAGTATTCAAAGATAGGTTGTAGGTTCCTTGGAGTAGCAGGTGAGGGACTAGCTGCTGCCTGTCTGCTTGGTCCAGCAGTGCCGGCCATAGGCACAGAGGCCTCACCAGGGAGCACTGCTGGCCCTTTTTCTTCGAGTCTTGGGGCAGTAGCTTCTTCACTTTGAGGTTCCACTTATGTGGCCTGGATTTCTTGTGGCCTAATGTCATCAATAGCCATGTTCTTGATTGCCGCACAAGGTGGTTCCTCATTACCTACAATCACTTGATCAATTTGCTCCACTTGAGAGCCATTAGATTCATCAAATGTCACATCTATCGCAATTTCAATTTTCCCTAAGGTCTTGTTGAATACGCGATAGGCATGCTCATTTGATCCATAACCAAGAAGAAAACCTTCATCAACTTTAGGTGCAAACTTAGAAGTTTTGGGTTTCTTGTTAAGTATGAAACACTTGCACCCAAAAACTCTAAAGTATGACACCTTTGGTTTGTTACTAGTTAGGAGCTCATATGAAGTCTTCTTCAAGATCTTGTGTAAGTAGAGCCGGTTGATGGCATGACAAGAGGTGTTCACGGCTTCGGCCCAAAAGATATCTGAAGTCTTATACTCATCTAGCATTGTCCTTGCATGTCAATGAGTGTCCAGCTCTTCCTCTCTACTACACCATTTTGTTGAGGAGTGTATGGAACTGAAAATTCATGCTTGATCCCCTCATCATCAAGAAACTCCTCCACTTGAGTGTTCTTGAACTCGGATCCATTATCACTTCGAACTTTCTTGATTTGGAACCCGAATTCCCTTTGTGCTCTTCTAATGAAGTTTTCACCTTATCTTGCACTTGTGCCTTATCATACATGAAAAACACCCAAGTGAAACGAGTAAAGTCATCAACAATAACTAAACCCTGTTTTGTTACCGCCAATGCTTATGTAGGCCACCGATCCAAAGAGATCCATGTGTAATTAGCTCCAATGGTTGCTTGGTGGAGACAATGCTCTTTGATGGGTGAGGTGCACCTACTTGCTTTCTGCTTGGCAAGCGCTACAAATTCTATCCTTCTCAAAATGAACATTTGTTAGTCCAAGAATGTGTTCATCTTTTAGGAGTTTGGCCAAGTTCCTCATCCCAACATGAGCTAGTCGGCGATGCCATAGCCAACCCATGCTAGATTTTGCCACTAAACAAGTCTCAAGCTTAGCCTTACTTTTGTTGAAATCAACTAGGATAACCTTGCCCTTCAAACGACCTGTAAAGACAATAGAGGAATCCTCTCTTAAAGACTTCCACACCCTTATCCATAAAGAGACAATTGTAGCCCATCTCACACAATTGAGAAACGGACAACAAGTTGTAACTCAACGAATTCACATGTAATACATTTGAGATAGAATGATCAAGAGTAATAGCAAGTTTACCAAGACCAATCACTTCCCTTTGGAGTTGTCACCGAAGATGATATTCTCACATGCATTTGTAGTTGGGGAATATGATTTGTACATCCACTATCCAAGCACCCAACTTGATCCACCGGAGGAGTATGCCTACAAAACAATTTAGTTCCGAGATTTAGGTCCCCAATCAATCTTGGGGCCTTGATGTTAGTCACAACAATTTTGGGAACCCAAATGTTCATGCTTTTTTTTATCATGTTTCTCATCACCCACAAATTCTACGATGACTTTACCACGGTCATTGAATTTCAACACATAGCATGAGGACAAACTTCCTTGAGGTGACCTTGTCTTAGGTTGATAGGCAAACTTGTTTTGGCCACCCATATTGAGTCCTTGGGCTTCTGAGAAACCTGCTTTTGCTTGGGCACCCTCTTGGCATGTACTTGGGCTTGAGCTTGATTAGGTGAAGCATTGGTAGCCTTCCCTTTAGTGGGGCGCGGCACTACCGGCCTCTGGTCCAGCAGAGCTACTGTCTGTGCAGGCTTATCTGTACCAATGCTTCCCTTCTTCTAAAACTTGACACACTCAATGCCTTTCACTATTTTTCTTCCTTGGTTTTACCTCCTTGAGTGTGACCAAGCCCATCCCTGATTGATGGATGCCTTCCATCCTTGTATTGGATTTTCTTTGGCTCAACTTTGTCTTTGTCATTCTTACAAGAAACTGAGATGACCTTGTTGAGCCTTGCTATCTCTTTCTTCATGGCCTCTATGTTGGCAAGGTTAGTGGAATAATCATTCAAATCAATATTATAACATTTTCCACAGCCTTGGCTAGTGGATGGAGAAGAGGCATCATTTGCCTTAGTAAGATGTGAGTTGCTCTCCCAAAGAAGGTTGTATTGTCCCTCAAGCTCTTGATGCTTTTCAACTAAGCCACAATGCTTTTGCTTGAGGTCACTATACTCCTTCTTAGTGAGAGCATGAGCTTCTTGTTCCTTGCCAAGGCCTTGGTCAAAGTGCTCACCTCACTCCTTTCTAAAGCAAGTGCTTCCTCACTAGCAATATAGAGATCCTCTTATTTGATAAGAGTCTTTCTCTAGATGCTAGCTCAGCCTTGGTTGCCTCTAATTCATCCATTAGATTAGCAATGAAGATTTTGGTCTTACTATCCATGTTTTTAGTTATAGCATTGATTTCTTCATCATAGATTCATCATCACTAGAGCAATCACTAGAATCACTAAATAGAGATGTCCTTGGGGGGGGGAGTTTATGGGGTTTTGGCTTTGGTTTTACCTTCTCACCCTTTGCCATGAGACAAATGTGAGGGGGGCATTCTTCATCATCGGGCATGTTGTTGAAGACCTTGGTGAAGTGGATGACTTGTGAATAGTGATGAGGGGCGGTCCCGATCTTCACGACGTAGGACTTGATCTTGATAACTAGCCAAAGATTGGCCGATAACTTGCTGCAAGCAGCGATAACTAGTGCAAACCTAACGACACGCACAAGGAGACAACCACCGTCTCATACGGCAGCCTGAACCAAGGATTCGCCCAACCATACTCTCAAAGAAACCAACCTATGCAACCTGAACTAGAAGATCCGGAGCACGGATTTAATGCCGATGACACGGACGCTTCTGTAATCTCCGCGAAGGAAACACAAGAGCAAAGGGGTAGAGAATCTCTCTTTAGGTTGTTAGCACCAGTGAACAAATGTTCGATATTTGATATCAAAAATTCTGAGTTTGTAAGGATGCAAAGGGGTAATTATACTAGCAAAAGCCCTCTGATAGGTGAAACACGAGTGGAGTAAAAGATAAGAATTAAAAGGCCCCCCACAAATGGGTTTTGAAGTGGCTTCGTGAGGTTTTTGGGTTTTTCTGCGCAGTCTTCAGTAAATTGACAATATTTTCTTTTTTAGGAAGTAAAAAGGAACACCGTTTAAAAGCTTTGGGGAAATTTAGATTTAAACCCAATTTTTCCCCAAACCATGTTCCCATAAAGCACAAAAAGTTTTTAGAATGATAAATTTTTGCATGGGAACTTACCATCAGGTGGCTGTTAAACTTCGAGCAGCCCTTAACTAATTGTTGTATCTCAATATTGACATGTTCAAAAATTTTGTGGGGTTTGCTGCTTTGGGAAAAAGTAGATTTTGAAGGCTTTCCAAAATTTCATCTTTGGCATAAAAAGGGCTGGTCTAAATTGGTCCTTTTTTAGACCCCCACTGGCCCGAACTGGTCCGTTTTGGACAACAAAATCGGGTTGCTTTTCTGGACGTTCCAAAACGGGCCCCTATTCCCTTTTTTTTCTTTCTGAGAGAATTTGGCCCGTTTCTTTTACGGGGTTTGGGTTTTTGGTTGTAGCTTTTCTTCTGTGGGAAAACTTTTCCCCCTTTGATGTGTTTTACCAAATTTTAAAACCAAAGTAGAAACACTTGGGGTGTTTAAATTCTTAGAATTATCAAGTTTAAAAAAATCGGGGTAAGGAATAAATTCCCCCTTTGCTCTTGGATTTTTTTTAGCGCAAACTTCTTGTGGGGGTGGCCCTTTTGGAATTGTATATTTATTTTTGATGATGGGGGTTTAGTACTTAAAGTAGCATGCATGGTTAAAGATTTTCCTAATCATCCCCCCCCTCTTAAAAAAGGAGTCGACCTCGACGACGCTGAATTTCTAGCCAAAGAATGGGGTTAAGCCCAGCAACTTTAAAAGTTGTGTAACCCATAGTCTTCAGGAAGCTAAATTTCTTTTAGGCTTTTGTCATTGATTTTGGGAAAACCCACTCTAAAATGGCCCATCCCCCGGAGGCATCAACTTGGATTTGCGTTCTGGGGGAAAGCGGCCCTTTGCAAAAGGTTTCCCCCAAAACCAAAATCTCCGGGTTCAAATGTCACCTTCTTCCCAATGTTTTTGTTTCCCATGCAGCATAGTAATTGGCCCTTTTCCCTCAATTTTTTCTTTGCTTTTCTTATGAATCTTTTTGGGACATTAGAGCACCCCTTGGGGATGTTTCCCCTATCACTCCTTTCCTGCAAGGTTTAGAGGTAAAAAATTTGGGATCGGAGCAATGGTTTAAAAACCATAAAAAAATTTCAAAAAGGGACACTTATTAGTTGTAAAATGTACTCCCCTATTGTAAAAAAAATTTCCAACATGTGGAAACCCTTCTTCCCACTCCTTCAAGTTCTTCTTTTCAAGGGCTCTTTGCAGCTTTTAGGAGTTTTCTATTCCAACTTCAGTTTCCCCAAATCTGTTTGAGGGTGGAAAGGGTGGGGGAAAAAACAGAGCCTTTGTGAAACCAATTTTTTCCCCAAAAACATTTTCCAAAATTGCTCAAAAATTTGGGTTGTCACGGTCTGAAACAATCGCCCCTGGCTTTCCCCATGAAACCCTTTAGTTTTTCCCTAAAAAATAGAGAGGCTTTGGGGGAAAGCATCACCCACTTTTATTAAAAGGGTATAAAATGGGGCTTTTTAGAGAATCGGCCCAACAACAACAAAAATTAAATTTCCCCCCCCCTTTAGTCCTAGGTAACCCCAAAACAAAACCCCATGCTAAATTTTTCCCCAAAGGAGCTTTTTGGAACAGGCAGGGAGTATTTTAATCCAGGGGGGTTCAGTTTTGATTTTGCTTTGTGATAGGGGGGCTCTTTGCAGGGAGTCTTTTAAACTTTCCTCTTCTCATTTTTGGGGTCAATGGGAAGTGATCGCTAGCATATCTTTTAGGTCTTTCTCCACCCAAAAATTTGGCCCCATCAGTCCCCCTGCATGTGTTTCCTATAACAAAAAGAGTCTAACAGAGCAATGTGGAAACATAATTTGTTAGTTTTAAACAAAAATCCATCAGGTCAACATCAACATCAAAAAATCAAAAAAGCCTGTAAGCCCCAAAAGGTTGGGGTAGGCTAGAGTTAAAACCCCAACAAGATCCCCTAGTCATGGTTTCCCGGGCCCTTTTTTCAATAAACTGCTTTCCGGAATCCTATCCCAAAATAGTTCTAGATTTTACCCCCAAGTTTTTAAAATTTTTCCCTTTTATTCACCCCCTTGGGCCCATGTCAATTGGGCCCTTTCCCTTTCCCCTTTCCCCCTTAATTATTAGTTTGGGTTTGGGACTCCACAGCGCACTGGTGCATTGGCGGTCCCCTCTGGACATGGGGGCCAAACCATTTTAAACCCGTTGTTGGACAAGCTTTTTTTTCCCAAATTGGTGCCCCCCCTAGGCGAATCAGTATATCTTCTTTCCCCAAAACCCGGGCCCTTTTTTGTGTGCCACAGACCCAAAACGAAAACTTTGGCTTTCTGAAACCATCATTTGTTGAACTTTGTCAAACCCTTTGTGGGCCAAAAATTCGGCCCCAAATAAAACATGGGCAGGTTAATTCCCTGTCTATAAAATTTGCCTTTTTTTTTTTGGGGGGGTACCCTCTTTTCACTTTAAAATGCCAGAAGCTTGAGCCACTTGATCCCCCCTGCTTTGATTTCTATGGCTAATGTCAAAACTTTTATCCCCTTTCCCTTTGTAGCATGGGAATCCAGATTTGGAAGGTGTCCTTTTTAGGCACGCCCTTGGGGAATTTCCCAAACTCACTCCCCCTCACCCTGAGCCGTTGTCCCAAAGTCCCCTTTTCTTTATCCCGGGGTTTTTAGTCCGATTTAGTCTAAAACCTTTGGGAACTAAAGGGTTTTGCCGCCACACCCTCAAGTTTCCTTTTTACTCCCCCAAGCTTTCTTTAAACAAAAACACTCCCTTCTTCGGAAAAGTGCATGCACCAAAGGGTTTTTCCCCCTTGAATGCCCCTTGGGAATCTGCCCATTACCAAGGCAAAAGAGTTACGGGCTAAAGGGGGTGACCTTGATGAAAGCCCAATTCAAAATGGGAAAAGTAATCGTTTTTCCATCGTTGGTTCGAACGCTGTCCAAAACATTTTTGAAATTTGTCCTTGATGGGGGCCCACGTACTTTGTTGGGCCCTTTTGTCTATCCAAAGCCCACCACATAACATTTTTTGGTATTTTGGTAATAAACCCCTTCTCCAAGTCAAGGGAAAACCTTTATGTAGGCCCTTCTTTCCCTCCTAAATCGCTCCATAACTTTTTTCTTAAAAAGGGAAAAATTGCTTTTTGGGGTTTTGGACCTTCCAGGCATGAACCAAAGGGGTTTGGTAGTACTGTGTCCTTCTTCGGGGCGGTGCTCGATGACTTCTCCCATAGCTTAAATAGTGTGGTCTTTTTTTCAACTTTTTTCCCAAGGGTTTAGTTTTACAATTTTGGTTTGTCACCCTTGTTCTTGTGGGTTTTTGGAAACCAAATTTGCTTTTTCCCCACTCCTCAGGGCTTTTTTTTTCGATGGGAAAGATATTATTGAACTTTTTGGGTTTTGCCTTTACTATGCTTTCCCCCAAGCATCTCCACACCTTGTTTGGGATCCCAGGGGGGCCCCCGTTTGCCCCCTTTCTCCTTTTCAACGCTTTTTTTTTGCCCTCCGATTTTTGAATCCCCCCGGCTAAAAGCGCCTAGGGTTGTCATAAAAAAGAGTCGTCCAACTGAACAGGGGGGGCCCTTTTTCCCCCCTTTGGGGAACAATTTTTTAAAAATACTCTTCCCAATCTTTTTTCTAATCTCTATCTTTCACCAAGAGTTGCTCCCCTCTTTCCTTAAGGGCACTTGACTTGAGTAAAGTCCTGTCTTCCTTTCACGAGTCTACCCACCCTATGGGATGCCTTTTCTCCTTCCTTCGTATCAGCCGTTGTTTCAAATTTTCAAAACCCCGGCCCCTTTTGCCTCCGCCACTGCCCATTTTGCACCCTTTCTTTGCCACCTTTTACTTTCTATTTTATCGGGCACCCCGGCCCTTTGGAAAAAGCTCTTATACCCTTTCCCTTTTCTCCTTATTGCCTTTTGGGAAACCCCTATTCCACCCCCAAAAGAAAAGGGGTATTTTTTCCAAATCCCTTTCCAGCTTGGGAAATTTCTTTTATGAGGTTTAAAAAGTCATGTTCGTAGGTATAAATTCTTTTTTGCTTTCTTTCCCCGGGTTTCCCTTTTTCTTCAATTTTTTTTTAACAAAACATTTTTAGGGAGTTGAAGCTTTTCAGAAAACAATGTTTTCCTTCCCTTTCTTTTTTTTACAAAATTTTTTAAGGGGGAAAAAAGTTTAAATGAATTCAACCCTTTTTAGCATGTTTACGGTTTTTTTTTTGCTTGCCCTTTTTAAATCCCTTCAAACCCTCTGTTTGAATGAAAAAAAAAAAATTTTTTTTTTTGGCCTAAGTAATGTTGCCAAGTTTCAAGGGTTTTTTTCCAAAAGCTTTTTGCCCCTTTTATCTTTACAAAAAATATTTTCAGTTGTGCTTTTCCCAATTTTCCACTGAAGTATGCAACAGGTGTCCTTTTTGGCATGAAAATCCTCCAATCCCAACCCCACTTGCTTCAATTAAAACCTAAAAAGGTTTTAGGGGAAATCCGAAAACCCACAAGAAAGGGGGGGCTTCGGGAAAATTTCTTTTCTTAAAAACTTTTTGGGAAAGCTTTCTTTGTGGATCACCCCATTGGACTGAAAAAACTTTTTTTTGGTAACCTTCATTAAAGGGGGAGCAGCAAATGGTGCTAAAATTCTCTAAAAAAAATCTCCTGTAAAAACCAGCAAGGGTCCATGAAAATTTCTCACTTGGCTTTCTTTTTCGGGAGTTGAAAATCCTTGATTGCTTTCCCCTTTGATTCATAAACCCTGAATTCTGATCCCTGAGAAAAAAAAAACCTAAAAAACAAAAACTGATTTGTAAAAAAATTTTGCATTTCTCGGTTTTAAAAAATTTTTAATTTGTTCTTTCCTAAGCACATCCAAAATTTGGGTAAATTATGAGAAACATGTTCCCCCAAAATTTTTTTGCTGAAAATTAGAATATCATAAAGTAAACAAAAACCCAAATTTTTCCAAGAATGCCCGAAAGCCCAGGGTTCATCAATCCCCTAAATTGTACTAGGTGATTTGGTAAACCCGGGAAAGGCCCATAATAACCTTCTTTACACCCCAAACTTTGTTTTAAAAACAGTTTTCCATTCACCTCCAATTTTCTTTCAAATTTGATGGAAACCCTTCTAAAAACCCAATTTTTGGGAAAATTAAAGGATCCACCAATTCTTTTCTAGATATCATTTTTACCCTGGGAATAGGATGCGATAACGTACTTTGATGTTATTTATGGCTCTAAAATTCTACACCCATCCCTTTGCTCCATCTTTCTTTAGCACCAAAAAAAAAGGGGGACAGCACAAGGATTATACTTTCTCGCACTTTAACCCTTTATTTTAAAAGTGCTTGTATACCCTTTAAAATTTCCTTATTTTTCTTCTGGGTTGGGGGGCATTTATGGGGGAAAGGTTTTGGGAAGTGCAGGCCTGGGATGAGAAAAATTTGATTTTCAATGCCCGAAAGGGGGGAAAGTTCAGCAGGGTTTCCTCGGAAAAAAATTTCCCATTTTCCCTGCAAAACCTTTTGGCAGAAACACTGGGGATAGAGGTTAAGTTTTGCTGAAAGCAATGTTTTCTTTCCCAAAAAAGTATGTTTTAATATTGTTCCGGGTTTTTCCCCTTCACTTCTTTTTCGATTTTGGTGGCTTTTCATCACAAAGGGTTCTCCCCCTTTTCTTTTTTTTTTGTTTTCTCTCTTTTTTGGTTTTGGGCCCTCTCACTCCCCGACTTGTGGTGGGCACTAAAAATTATTTTCCCCAATTCTTTTGCATTTAAAAATTGCCCCTTTAAAAGCTCTTTTGCAAAGTGCTCAGCTGGGAATTTGCGGTGGGGTCAGGGGTTTTTTAAGAATCTTTCCCCTTCCCCCCTTTTCATTGGGATGGGGTATTGTTGGTTTTCCTTAATTTTGGTTGATCGTTCTATTGCCTTGGTTTCCCAAAAAAGATGGGGCCCAAAATTTTTTTTGGTGTAACATAAACACCCCCAACGGTTTTGGTCAATATATTCCCAATCTTAAAAGGAAATTTTCACTCTTTGTGAAATTTTAAATAGCCGGAATTATTAAGCCTTTGAAAAAGGATAGGGGTTTTTAGGGTGTTTCGCAGCTTTAAAACCAAGCTTTTAAACCCAATTTCTTTGCTGAAAGGATTGTGGAAAATTTTCCACCATCGGATCCCTTGAAAATTTTATCTTGCACTTTAGCTTAGTTTGAAAAGATTGTGTCGCTGCCCAAGTTTTTCAGCTCATTTCTTTTGCCCCACTCAAATTTTTGGGGATCCCACAAGAGCGGGCACCAGATTAAAAATTCACTATATCCTTCCAAGTTTTATTCCCCTTTTTCCTATCTTCTTGTTCTTCTTCACTTAGTTTCCTTTATCTTTTTGGGTCATTCAAAATTTTTGGGTTCGATTTTTTGGGAAACACTCTTTGGCAACTTGCCACGACCACCCCTTTTTGAAACATTAAATTTCCACAAATTTTTGGGGAAAAACCCTACGGAAGTAGATGATGTATTTGCGGGATTTTTTTCCTCTCATTTTAAAAAAAGCCCCAACTTTTTCCCAACTGAAGCCCCAAAAAATTGCTAGATTGGGGAAACCCCATTTAAATTTGGGAAAAATTGTACCTCTTTTTTACACTAACTTTGGGTGTTAATTTGCTTGAAATTTTTGGCTGCACTCTTTGTGCTAAAAAGTTTCCCCCTCGATTGGACTTTATGTCCTGCTGCAATTGTTTTGGACATTCCGCTTTGCTAGCTTGATGCCCCAATTTCAATAAGATTGCGGTGGGCTGAAATTCAAACAATGCGGGGGACTTTTGGGCTGTGCCCCCCGCCCAAAAAATTTTTGCCATTGATTTCTCTTCATTTTTAAATAAAATTTGGGGCTTTTAATCATTGCCTTTCCATCCCTTTATAATTTTTCATCAACATTGAGATTTCCTTGCTTCGATACTGTAGCTTTTTAAAAAAGATCCCGACGAAAATTTTTTGGGAAAACCAATTTTTTCCCCCAATTTTCTCTCTTCATTTCACCCCATAAAAGGGGACAAAACCTTTTGGCCCAAACCTTTTCCCCTGTCATTAGAAATTTGCTCCCACCAGATTAGAGCATAGAAATAAAACCCAAAGAGCTGGGGGATGGAAAACCTTTTTTCGTCGGTTTAATTATGCAAGCAAAAAAATTTTATCCCCCTTCAACTCCCTGTAAATAGGGCTTCAGGATTCGACCCTCTTAAAAACTTGGGCATGGTAAATTTTTTAATTTCCCAAAACCTCCCCCTTCATTGGGCTGTTTTCTTCCCGTTTCCTCGGTGACGACGCTCATCTTGATGGGGCTTTTAAAAACCTCTTTTTTTCTTGCCCTCTTCCCAGTCCCATTTCTTTAGCCCCATTTTCTTTTCCATAAACCAGCATCTCTACCACCATTTCCCCCGCCCTTTGGAAGGGGGGGCCTTCTTGAAATTTTTAAACCCCCGGTCTTCGTCGTCTTCGCTGTTCTCTTGCAAGACGAGCAGCAGCTTGTTTTTTGGGGTTTTCTTCAACTTTTTTTCATCAGGGGTGATTTGGGCATTTGAAATCCATAGGAGGAGGTTTTTGGGCAACGATTCATAAGCGCTTGAAGATTGGCTGTTAGTTTCTCCACGTTTGTTCATCTTTTGAATTGTGTCATGGTGAAACATTCTTAAAACCTCAACTTTGGGAAAACCCTTTTTTTTTTCCTTAAAGTTAGGGGATGTTTTGGGGCAAACAAATTTATGGGGAATATTTTGAATGGAAAATATATGGGGAATCACAAAACCCTAAACCTCTCTTCCCAAATCAAAGCTTCTTATAAATTTCCCTGCAGATTACAGGGGGGCCCCAATGCGAGGTTTTGGAAACCAAAAAGTGAGGGTTTGGGGAAGAATCCCAAGTCAGCGTTTAGGGACGGGGGGGGTTTATTTGGGGGTTTTTGGGTGGGGATAAAATTTAACAAGGAATGAAATATGAATTCTCGTTATTGTAAATTTTAAATCCCCAAGTTTTCAAAATAGAATTTTTTAGTGCCTAGTGCTGACCCCCAAATAGGAATAAAATGTAAAGGGATAAAACACACACGAAAAAGGATAATTTCAGATTTGATGAAAACAAGGAGTATGCCTAGGATGCAAGTGTTCCCAAAAAAACCCAAAAAAATTTTACACCAAAAGGATAATAATAACTGATTGTGCAATTTGGGAATATAAAAATTTCAGAATTTTGTGCACTTAAACAAACTGAATTTTTGCTTCTCTGTTTAACTTTTTTTTTTTACTTTTCTTTTCTTTCTTTTTTTGCACACTTTTTTTTATAATAAAAACCGGACCGCGAAAACACTTATACACTTTTTTTTAAAAAACAAGCAAAAACCGTCAACTTTTCTAACTTGATAGGATCAAAGTTTAGGGAAAAAGGAGGGATCGGGTTTCTGATTTTTTTTTATATATTTGGGGTTTGCAGATTATGAAAGAAGCCAAAGGCAACGAAGGATAAAATGATCAGCAACTAAATAAAGACTCTAATGAAAACCAAAAAATTTTAACCCCAAAATCACAAGAACAACAGATTGAAACAAAAGGGGGTTTTTGGTTAGAATATTTTGTGGCTTTTTTTGTGGATTGGACGGGAAAAGAAAAAAAAAGTAGTAAGGGTAAAAATTTACAGCGTGGCAACTGAAAACTTTGATACCAGATGAGGAGAGGGCGGGGTCCCGATCTTCACGCGTTTTGGATCTTGATTTGATAAATAGCCCAAAAATTGGGCCCATAAAATTGCCCGCAAGTAGCGTAACTAGTGCAACCTGACGACACCCACAAGGAGCCCAAAACCCCCGTCTCTAACCGGGAGCCTTTAACCAAGGATTCGCCCCCCAAACCCCACTCTTTAAAGAAACCAAACTACGCCCTTTTTGAACTCGAAGATTAGGAGCCGGATTGGGGTTAAAAAAATCTCTCTTGGGTTTTTTTGACAAAAAATAAAAAAAGGTTTTTGATTTTTCCCGGTTATCAAAAGCCCTGGTTTACAAGGATGCAAAGGGGTTTTTTATACTAGAAAAAAACCCTGCTTTTTTGGTTTTAAAACGGGGGGGAAAAGAAAAGACTAAGAATTTTTAAAAAACCCCCCAAAAAGGGGGTTTTTTCTGAAGGGGGGTTTTGCGAGGCTGTTGGTCTTCTGCGCATTTTTTTAAAAAAAAGGGGGAAAAATCTCCTTTTTGGGAAAATAAAAAAGACACCCCCTTAAAAAGCTTTGGGAAAAAAAGGGGTTTAAACCCCAATTTTCCCCCCCTGTATCCCCGGGCACAAAACATTTTTTAAAAAGAAAAAAAATTTTTTCAGGGGAAAAATTTAAAAAACCCCTTTAGGTGGGTTTTGGCCCCTTTTGAACCTTCACAAATCTGTTGTTTTTCTTTTTGGGGGAGGTTAAAGAAGGGGTTTTAGGTTTTTTGGGCTTTGGGAAAAATTAGACTTGGGGTTTTCCCCAAAAAAAGTCCTAAAGGGGCCCCCAAAAAGTTTTCTGGGAGTGGGGGAGATTTTTATCATTTCTTTAATTGGCCCCCTTTTGGATTTCCCCTGGTTGAACTGGGCCCTTTTGGGGGGAAACTGGTTTTGTTTTTTTTTTTAGACTGTTCCGAACGGGCCCCGTTGTTTTCTTCTTCCTGGGAATGGTCCTTTTTTTTTTATTTTGGGCCGTTTTTGGTCTTTTTGCTTTTCTTCGGGGAGAGTAAAATCCCCCTTTTTTATGGGGGAATTTCCTTTAAAAAAAAACCAAAATAGACCCTTGGGGGATTTTTAACATTCCTAAAATTAAACAAGTTTAAAAAATTTAATTTTAAAGGGAAAAAATTTCCCCTTTGCTTTTGGGAAAGTTTTTTAGCGCGATTTTTGTAAAGTGGCCCCTTTAAAATTTTTTTAATTTTTTGTTTGATGATTTTTTCTTATTTACTTAAAAGTAGCTTTTCATGGTTGAGTTCCTCTAAAAAGAAAATTTTTAGAAAATTTTTTTCATCTTATTTTTGGGGGTTTTTCCGTTGAGTCCCACTCTCCCCCAAGTTTTTCTTCCCCAAAATTTTTCCCCTTTTTCTTTTTTGGGGTGGTCACTTTTTGGTCTTTCTCTTGCCTTTGAAAAAACTTGTTGTCTTCCTTTTTTTTTGGGGAAAATGGAAATTTTAAATTTTTGGTGCTCCCCCCATTTTTTAGCAAGTTTTTGGGTTTTTGTTTGAAAAATTTTCTTTCATGACCCCTTTTACCCATTTTCTTTAGGCACTTTTTTTAATTTCTATAAAATTGACCCTTTTATAAAATTTTTCCCCGGTTCCTCTTTTTAAATTTTACCATCATTTGGGTGTTGGGTTTGGGGTTTGGAGGGGTTTGATGGCCTTGATTGTTTTTAGTTTGGGGGTTGGGGGTTTGCTTGTTTCTTTTTTTTTGGGAAAAGTGGGGGGTTTTTTTCCCTTTTGCTTTTGGGTTTGGTTTTTTTGAGACCCCCAAAACCTTGATCTTGTTTTTCCCTTTTTTAACCCCTTTTTTAAAAACTTCCAAGTTTTTCCTTTTTCAAGGGTTTTTTCTCTTTGTATTTTTAAAGGGTTTTTATTTTCCCAAAGCATAAATTGGGTTTTTTGGGGGAAGTACTAAAAAACTTTTCTTGTCTCTAATCAATGCCCCCCACGGCCCCCCCTTCCTTGGAGAATAGGTTTTTAAGGGGTTTATCTTAAAAAACTTTTTTGGTTTATTTTCTTCTTCCCCCCCAAGTTTCTTTTCTTGCCCACTTTAGTCTTTTAAACCCCATAAAACCCCCTTTCCTTGGGGCCCCTTCACATTTTTTAAAACCGAACCGGTTGAGCTTGGCCATAAATTTGATCGACCCCTTTGGGTCCCCTTTTTTTTTCCCCACCCCTTTCATGTGCAAGGAAAAAGGGGGTTCCTTTTTCCTTGGCAATTTCCCAAAGGGGCCCTCCCCTTTTTTGTACTCATCCCCCCTCCAATGAAATTAAAAAAAAAACCACTATTTTCCTTTTCCCCTTTATTTTTATCCCCCCCCGGGGCTCGGTGAGGGGGGGGAGCTTGTGGATAAACCCGGGGGGGATCACTTTTCCCTTTTTTGGGGGGCATTTTTTTCAAACCCTTTTTGGGTGGGGGGCCCCAAAAAGTTTTAAAATTTTTCAAGTGGGGGCCCCTTTGGCCCAAATTTTTGGGCCAAAAAGAAATGGGGGGAACTTCCCCGGGTTTGGCCCCAAACTTTAAAATTTTGGGGTTTTAAAGGCTATTTTTAAAGGATGGGGGGGGAAAAATAAAAGGGGATATGGGGGGGTATTTTTTTTCTGCCTTTTTATCCCTTTTTTTCTCATCCTTTTTCACAATTTGGGAAAAGGGTTGGGGGATGAGGGGATCTTTAAAAACCCCCGGAGCTACTTGAATAAAAACCCCCACATGAAGGGCTTGCTTTTGCTTTTTTTTTAGTTTTCCCCCTTCTTTCCCTTTTGGGGGCCCTTTTTGAGTTTTTCTTATTTCTTCTATGAAGTTTTTTGGCAAGTTCAACCCCTTGGCTTCTTTGTTTGCCCTTTTTTTTTTTTTTTGTTTTTTCTTTGTTTTTTCTCAATCTTATTTTTCCTTTTTTTTTGTTTCTCTCCGGGGGGCATGAGGAGGGGTTAAAAAGTTTTCCGGTCCCCATTCATCGCTTTTGCCGTGGAGTGCAAGTCCCCTTTTGGGGCAACCTTTAGTTTTTCCCTTCGGCCTTCCTCGGGGGGAAGGCTTCTAAGGGAACCCTTCTCTATCCCCACTTTAAGGCCTATTCCCAAAGGGGGGGGGTGAATGGTTTTAAAAAAACTTAAACTTTTTGTATTCGACCCGGCATCCGGCCCCTTGGGGGCCGGGGCCTCCCGGGGGGCCGGATTGCTGGTCTCTGGGGAGGGGGCAGAACCTGGACGAGCTTGACCAATTCAAAAGAAAATTTGAGAAGGGAAATTTGTTTGAATCAAAACCTTTAGAGGGAAAGGAAAATCTAGACCTTTTAAAGTGGTGAACACACCCAGAAGTGATGGGGTCCCAAATAGAAATCCCCTTGCAAAAATATATCAAAGTAGGGGGGAAAATACAAGGGCACAAGATTTGCCCGTGGTTCCTGCCCGAAAAGGTTGTTACGTCCACGTTGTTAGGTCCCCAAATGGTAAAGTCCCAAAAAGGTTTGCTCTTTTCGGGTCTCAAGTAAAGAGGTGAATTTTGGGGGGGGGCAAGATTGCAAATTGGTGTTTACAAACCTTCCGGCGTCCCCCAAATTGGCAAGTAAAAGGGGGCCCCCAGGGCTGGAATCAAACTCCAAGAGAAACCAAAAACTCAAACCGCTGGCCACCCCCGCGAACCAAAAGCTTGTAGGAGTTGAAGATCCGAGGGAGAAGCTTCTTCTAAAGCTTGGAGGTAAATCTCTCAAAGGTTGATTGGAAATCAATAGAGGAGAGTGGTGAGCACCAAGGGAAGGGAGAGCAAGAAGAGAGCTTCTCTTTTCTGTTTCACGAAGTCAGAATGAAGGGAAAGGCAGAACTAGCCGTTGGTGGGAAAGTGAGGAGGTGTTAAATACCTCTTCACCTGCCAACGGGCAGATCAAGTGCGGCAGTGCCGGCCTGGAGACCAGCACTGCCGGCCTGGCAAAAAAAACAACAAAGGATTGATCTTGTATAGCTGGCTATTTTGCCCACTACGTATGTGGAGGGGTATGATATTTGGATAGTATAGCATTTGGTCCCTCTTATAGTAGACATACCTAACTCAATTTCAAAGTATAAAATAAATTTAAACTCCTTTGAGCTTTTGTCATGACTTTTTTAATTGGAGGGGTCCGCCAAAAAATGTTCATCAAACCCCCTTAAGTTTAACCGCTTGTCATACTGTAAAATTCATTAGTTTCTAATTGCGTTTCATGTCACCAAAACCCACTTAAGACTTGATTGCACTTTTAAAAAGATATCACAATTCAAAGACTACAAAGAAAGAGTTAAAAGATGGCATGACAAGAAGATCAAGAAGAAAGAGTTCACACCCAAAAAATTATGTATTACTTTTTAATTCCAGGTGAAGCTCTTTGGAATGGAAAGCTATGAAGCAAATGGGAAGGGGCCATATAAGGAATCAATTCATCATCCCACGGAGCAATCACACTTCAAAATAACGAAGGTACGTTATTCAAGGTAAATGGTCAACGTCTCAAAATTTTTTTAGAACCCAAATAAAGAATTAGAAGAAATAGACGTAATTAATTTCTATCTTTTAAGTGAATTTTGAGGCCCAATCGCTTTAAATTTTTATTTTGGGCCCTGCAATGTTTTTTTCGGTACATAGAAACCCTTTTAGAAATGAGTGAGCAAAAGAGGCCCGGCAGCAGAGCCCAAGCCGGGCGGGCGCCCCCCCCTGTCACCTCTTGCCACCGCCTTTTGCTCACCCGAACCCTTTTAGTCTCCCTTATCCGATAAACCTTGCAGAAACGCTTATCTAACCTTTCTCCGCAAGATTTGCTCCGTATATGCTTCTAGAGGCCGTTTTTCCACCCTATATAAACAAACCCTGACGTCAGCCATCATCATCATTCAATTATTCCTTAGCTCTTTCTTTTGAAGTAG
Organism: Microstegium vimineum; assembly: GCA_022036555.1. Classification (NCBI taxonomy): domain Eukaryota; kingdom Viridiplantae; phylum Streptophyta; class Magnoliopsida; order Poales; family Poaceae; genus Microstegium; species Microstegium vimineum. Next base: position 21,441,000 of record CM039136.1, read on the forward strand.
CTAGATCTCTTTGCTCCCTGGCCAGCAACAACAACGCCGATAGGAGGAGGGTCCCCTACGGATCCAACCTCGACTAGCTCCCGCAAGAAATCCAGATGCCAAAGCCTTAGTCGTCGTCCACGATGAGCTCCCAGTTGCCACCATTCCGCCAAAGCAGCAGTGCTATAGCAAATCCTACTACGCCCAGCCTGTCCTCGTTGCACCACCGGAACCGCTCCTGCTCAAGGGGCCGAAAGAAGAGCCCATCATCAAGGTACCTGCCGGCACCAAGGTTCTTCCACCAAGACCCAAGGAGAGGGTTGTAGGTGTGAAGACCCATCAAAATGGAGAGCTCAACAGCGTCAAGTACACACTAAAGAGGAATGTCCCTACTTCGGGGGAATCCGGACACCCAAAGTCAAATTTGTGCCCCCAAAGGATGCCCTGAAGGACTCCCTCAATTCCTTCGAGTCATCCCCAAAGGGCCGCAAAACCGTAGCAGATCTAGAAAAGGACTTCCATGCCAGGGATGACACAATCATCAATCTACAAACCTCTCTAGGCTTCTTCTCTAGGCAGGTCACGAACCTGAACACCACAGTAGATGGCCTTAAGCGCGATGTAGATGAGCTTAACAAGAAGATGGAAATATTTAGAACGTCGCTAGATGCTTTAGCGAGTTATGCAGTTCTTGAGGCATGATTAGACCCATTATCTAGAAATTAGTTCGATTCATTCCCTTGTAATGCATTGGCTCGAATAAATAATAAATAAAGAGCATTTCTATTAGCATTGTACCTTGCTTGTCTCCACTATGTTGTTATTCAAAAGAAAACAGGAACAAGTACGGGGGAAAACCCCGATGACGAGACGAAAAGATCCCAACCACAACGAGCACAAATTTCAGAAGCAAACAGAGCAACAACCACACACACCGAAGCAGTGGCCGAGGGCCACCCTAGCTGGGCGGGCCGCCCCACTACCCAGGGCGCCCACCCTGGGCAGGGCACCCCCCTCTTCGTCCTTCGACCCACTTAGGTTTGCACCCTGCACGTCAAATTTTTCCATATACATCTCTTAAAGTCCAATTCATGCAGTAAGTTTCCATAATAAAAATGCTTTAAATATGATAAAACTAAAATGATAAAATTTTCCTTAAATAGACACATCGTATGAAGTTTCCTGGAGTCCTGCTATAGTTTGGAATTTAATTAAAGACTTCATGTTACTTAAAGTCGTTGTGGAACTAAAAGATGGTAGAATATGAGAACTTAATTCTTGATAATCTCTGTCACTTGGAGAATTTCTTTAAAATAAATAACTACCATCCCTTATATGCTTTACACTTACCAATCAAAAGCCAAAAGGCTATTGAGTTTGTTTAAATCTTGTGGATCCTTGTTAGAATTTTATCATACTCCAAAGGTCAAGGCTTCCTTCATACATTACAAACACAAAAGATTCACATCTTCCGAAGTAGTATTGCATTAGAGGAATGGGCTATGAAAAAATATTTTAATTCGAGGAAATAAAAATGGACAAAAAGTCCGACGACCTCGCAGTAGAATTAGGGGTACTTCTGCACCCACTCAAAAAAAACATATATAATGATAGTCCATGTTTCCTCTAATAGCAATACACCAGCAAGAGATGACATTATAATAAAATTTGACCAACAAGTCTTGATCTAAGAGTATGGCATTATTCTCCTCAGATCCCGGTTTGAGCAGGCAATACATGCAAGGTAAGTAAGCGACATCTACCTATACTTTTTGAGATTCATAAGTGATCTGAGAGCACCAGTATGAGGAAAGAAGTAAGCTAAATACACAAAAACTCCAAGTGACAAGATTGAAAGATGAAGGGTCTCTACTTCTAGCTACTTTATTCCTCAATTGCTCATAGTTATATGGTGACTCTACTAAACTCCCGCAGTACAGGTATAAAAAGGAACATTCTACTATTGATGTCTAAACCTTAAGCTTATGTTTTCACCATCCTTTTCTCGAGGACGAGTAAAAGCTGTTGGCACAAATTACGATGCATTTTTATATAACTAAAATATTGCCAACAGACTCAGGATCAAGGATAAACAAACACAACATGAGCATATTTTATCAAATAACCAGTTCCACATGTCCATGGAGTGTTTGAATGTAGGAATGATGAAATGGAGCAAAAAAGATCCAGCGGGACCCACATAGGGAGTCGGCCGACTGCCCTGTGGGCCCATCAGGTCACCTCCCTCGGCCATGATCCATGAGAAGCATCTCAGAGTGATTTCCAACCCTTGGATCACTCTGTGCTTTCTCTCAACGGTCCACAAACAAGGTACATGGATCCATGGGCCCACATCAAAGAGATCAATACGACAAACACCTCAGAATGAACAACCACAAGTGTGTTACAAGTGGGGCCAACACCAGGAAGGACGAGGTGGGCCAGAGACCCCTAGGGGGGTCGGTCGACCACCTTGGGCCCACCTAGCCCCCACTCAGTCCCTAACCAGTGGGACCACACCCAGAAGGATAAGGGGTGGGCCCCCTAGCCATAGGGGGGATCGGCCGACCACCCCCTAGGTCGGTTGGGTCCCCCTAGCCGCCATATCAACTACCACGAGGCAGAAATCCAACCCATTCATCTCAGGGGGTTTTCCCAAATCGGTTTGATCCATTGGGGGAAGATTGAAGCTCCCTGATCGATGACGTGGCACTAGGGTAGCCTCTACTCCATCCTCCACTATAAATTGAGGCCAAGACCTCCCTCTCTAAGCATGATGTAATCCATACAAGCCACTATTGTTCTCAAGTGAGATTAGTCTAGTGGTGTTCTCTAGTGTGGGAGTTAGAGTTGAGTTGAGCATTGCTCGGTTTTCCGGATATTGTCTTCCTGGAGAATTTGGTATAAGCTCTTGTATCTTTTCTCTTTTGTAAGACTTTACTTATTTAATGCAATATTCCTTCTTTACTTTACTTAGTCTTTACTTTGTGCAATATTATACTGCTATAGTATTGTTGTGGTTTATCTTGTCAATTAGTTGTTATAAACTATATTAAGATCCTTGTGGCCTTTCCTATATGCGATCATCGCCTGTAATAGGGTGCTCTAGTTGACGTATACACGATTAGAGTAGTAAGAATAGGTGTAAGCATGGTGCTTATACTTAATCTTGCCTTTGGTTATCTCTTGTTTCATGAATTGTTTGTGGTAGCTAGCAAGAGGTGACAGCCATGTCTAGTCGTTGTATTCCACCACGTGTTTTTAGGCAAGTTCTTAAAAGATAAGACCCCCATAAGAAGCGGGCGCGATCCGATAGGAGTTTTGTCCTCCTACTGATCTATCCCCTCGCCTAGCATACTTGTAGTGAGGAATCAATCGATGTTTGTCTTAGCAGAGTCCTTTTACTCTCTCGTTGTCCTCCCACATAGTTATACTCACTAGTCATCTCTTACTTATCTTTACTGGTTTGTTACATCATCACCTTCCTATCATTATATCGATTACCCCCTTACACTAGTTGGTACTAAATTGAGGTGATCTCTAGGATCTCTCTTTTATTATTATTTCTAGCTTCGCTTTCCCTTAGGAGAATATAAATTATGATACCCCGGAATACTCTTGGGTGAAGTGCTACAACAGTATAATCTGTGCGCTTGCGGATTTATCCAATAGTCATAAGAAATACCAACAAAAGCCTAAGTATGGGGGAGCTTGTTGACACCTCTTAAATATCAATTCTAATTGTCAACTAAGCAGAAGGAAGGATATATTTTCAACACACCACCTAGACATAGGGTTTTAACTGATAGAATTCCATGAGTTTTGGTGTTTATCTGTTTCTACAGGGAGACAACTGCAAAACAGCAAAAGAGGCCCACAAGTAAGGATTACATAGAGACATAACACCTCCGTACGAAAAAGAGTAATTTAGAAGATTCCAGAACCAACCCCGAGGAAGGAGGGGCCCACCTGTCAGCAGGGCAGGGTGGGCGCCCTCCCCCCTAGGGCGGCTGCCCAATGTCCAGAGCCAATCAGGCTCTGCCTCGTGGATTAGGGTTCCACCACCTTTGAGGTTTAATCTAAACCCTCCATTAAGGTCGGTTTGATCCGACGGCTGACGATTATTTGAGGGGGCTATATAAGGAGGACCCCTGCCCCCTGGCTAAAGGCAATCCATTATTCATTTACATATTTTCCAGAGAGGATTCGCCAGAGAGGATCCCTCACGGATCTATTCTCTAGGGCTTAGCATTCAAGAGAAACTATCCTTAGTTTCTATGTGAGATTAGAGTTTATTCTTCTAGATTGAGAGAGTTAGAGTGGAGGTGTGGATTGGAGGAAGCCCGGCCTGTCGGTGTCTCCTCTCCAGTTTGTATCGACGAGATCAAGACTCCTAACCCGAGGCTTGCTCCTAGGATTTCTTCAGTATTTCAACTTCTAATTCTAGTAAGTTCTCTGTTTTATTATTCTTTGGTTTGTGAGTTTACTTTATTCTCTTCGCGTACAGAGTAGGGTAATCATCTCTAGAGTAAACGTGGTGTTTGGGCTAAGATACTCATAGATATCCCCTGTCTAGCCGGATCTGTGGTAGTAGCTCAGAAAGTGACAATTTTGTAGATACCTTTGGAACCCACAATCCTGTTAGAAGGACCGGTAGGGTTTATAGGCCGCGTGCTAAGCATCCTCTGAGGTGTCTCTTATCTCGATAGTTTTCCCCAATAGGATAACAGCTCATATCTTATATAGACTAGAACGAGACTACAGTCGCAATCTTCTCTAATCACTCATATCAAGATCACCTTGTTTGTAGCCTAAAGGTTAATAGCATAGATTTGGTTAGTCAGATGCACCCTTTCTCCCCGCGGAAAAACAAATAATGATACTCTGGACTATCTCCCGGGTGAAGTGCTCACCGGTATTCGTGCGCTTGCGGATTACTTCCTAGTGATTTCTCTGTCTGCGTTAACAAATATCAACATCTGTTAAGCATAAGCTTGAGTCACGACCCCGAGATAGCCACACTTCCTGGGTTGATGGTGTCAACCTGTATGGCTTCAAGAGAAAGGGGCTTAGACTCTAGCTTAACTTGGAGACACACCATAGCTTGCGGCCTCTCAATCCGAGTGTCATGGAAATTGATAAAAACCAAAAAGATTGCAAGTGGGGGAGAAATACGAGCACAACAGGGGTTGTCCCTTGTAGCCTTCTACCCCACAAGTCACAACTAAGCACGAACAACTAAGAACGAACAACAACACAAAACACAAGAGTTGTGGCTTGGTCCTACAGTACTTCGGCTTGCACGCCATGGAAATTGGCACAAGCAAAAGAGAATGGGACAATAGAAATAGGGGGAGGGTTGGCTAGGCCATCCATATCACGTCCTCGGTAAAGATGGTTTTCTGATGGTCAATCGAGTCGACTCGCATAGCTCCGAGAACATGTCATAGACCATAGCTTCGCTAACCAGAAGAGAGGTTGGAATGAGAGGATAAAGAAAAAGGGGCAGTGGTCTACATCTCCCAATCCACACGTCATGTCAAAGGCGAGGCATTGGAGAGGAGCGACACACAAGAGAACACACAACACCCAACCCACTTGTAGGGTACCACGACCTACTTGCACTAAATGCACCTAGACACCCCTAGGGCCTTAGCGGTGCGGTTGTCACCGCAAGGACCTAAGAAGCGCCACGGTCTAAAATAGGTACAAGCATACAAGGGGCTTGAGCGCGAAAGAGCCAAAAGAGGGAATGAGAGAGAAAAGGATCCACCTTCCTTTGATCCACTCGCCATAGCATCCGACCACAATCAAAGGAAAAGAATCAAGAGAGTGATAATAAACACCAAAGGGGAACAAGCAAGCGAAAAGGGAATCTAATTCCTCAACACTTCAATCACATGTCATGGCAATGGACATGAATCAAAGAAGATGGAACAAAAGGGCTCAATCCATGTCTTACTAGATCGACGAGGATCGATAGATATGACAAGAGAAGACAGAGGAACGGTCCTCGCATCCTTTCAACCAACACGCCATGGTAACGGACAGAGGTTGAAGGAATAGGGACACAAGCTCACAGTTCCTCGAACCACACCAACTCGTAGGGCACCACGACCTCTGCACAACTAAAACGACACAATTCAATCCCTCGGTTATTAGCAATGCAGTTGTCACTGCAAGAACCGGACAGATGTTATGGTCTAGGTGGTACAAGCATACGAGGTAGGTTGGAAAAAGCGAGGAAAAAGGAGGTAGGGCCCAATGGTCATGGCGAGGGAACCCACGGCCATGAGCTTCACCAATGAGAGTTGGCATCCGTTGATTTCACGAAGGTTGTCCCCTAAATCGAATCCGCTAGACTAGGTCACAGAGGGCTCACAACGTGTGGATAATAACCACGTTGATAACAACATCGACAGCGAGTCCTCCATGGACAAATCGTAGGGACAAGGATAGGAGTTAAAGATCGTGAACCAAAGGGGACAACTAAACACAAGAGAAGGGATCATGCTAGGCATCACGATCATGGCAAGACGAGCTTGCGATTGTAACGTCCGAACATAATGTTCTCTCAACCGGCTCGAAGGCTTGGTCCGCAGATAAAGAGATCACAACACAAGAATCCAATAACGCCACAACACAGAGTTAGGGTAGCACATTTCCATAGCAAGATACAGATAGATAGATAGATAAAGACCGGCACAAAGGCACGGCGCATGCACATATAGATAACAAGTATAGACATGGATATCATATGCAGACGACGAGTGCGGACTTGTATTGACAAGTATGAAGTGACCAAGAGTTTTGCCAATGTCGAGGACGACATCAGCAAGGTTCCAAAGTTTAACCTTGAAAAGAGGGACGGCGACAGGTTGCCGCAAGGATCCAACGGGTGCATCTGAAACCGGCATGGACACACCACCCTGCAACAGAAAAATCCACGGCATGAAGTCCAGACAGAGCAGCAGGTGGGCAGGGGACGTCTGAGCTTCGCCGAACCGCTCGGCAATGTCGTGGCTTCACTGCATGGCAAAGAACAGCGGCGCGAAGGCCAGCCTCAGCAACGAACAACATTGACAGAGGAAAGGTGGGGTCTTTGGTGCTTAGAAGGCTCACTGACAGTGGTTGCTACCACCTAGTGAGGTAGTGCTTGCCTGCTTGATGAGGACAGAGCATGACCGATGAGGAAGCAGATGAGGGCGCGACCACAGGGGCTCGACGATAGATTAGCACGGTGCGGTGGTGAAATTGTGGAGCAGTAGAGAAGCCAGCCGGGGCTCCTCAGTGGCCGACTGTGGTGGACAGGCTCGGTGTCAGAGGTAGAGCAGACCAGCGCGACGCAGTGTAGAGCAGACCAGCGCGACGCAGTGTCGAGGACGATGTTGTGGTTGTGGCCACGGTGAGGGAGGTCCGCTCCAGGGCAGTGGCCCGACTTTGGCTTTAGCGGGATCTGCGACCGACCACGTGAGGTCGCAGCTCGTCGCGCCATGGGCAAAGCGGGGTCATGGTGCGCAGACGCGAGGACGGTGGACATGAGGTCGATGGCGAGGGCGTTCCTGTTCGCGCCCTTTATGAGGGTTCGGCCGAGGTGGACCGAAGTCGGCTTGGCAGTAGAGGGCCTCCAGCGTCAGCATGGTAGGGCCGACACGGGCATGGCGTCGTGGGGTCGGGCGGCAAGCAGCCGCTGGCTGTGGCCCGCTAGGCACGTCTGCAGCCACGAGCGACCGGCCAAAGGACGAGGCCGCGCGGTTCGGCTCGGCTCGGTGTGGCGCACCGTCGCAGGGGAGAATGTCAGGACGAGGTCGTGGTCGGCTCGACGGGGCAGTGGCGACGTCGTGGCACAACGACGTCTTGGCGGCGCCAGCAGCAGCTCGCGGCCATGTCGGGCATGGCCAGCGTGGAGGCGAGTAGCAGTGTGCGGTCGGTTGGGGGGTGGGGTGCACCAGCATGGCATGGCAGCTACGTGTCCACGCCGCTACTAGCTAGAGGGAGCTCTACGGCGCGTGGTGGAGAAGCGAGAGAGGGCGGCGGATGGGGGAGGAAGGGAAGAAGAGCGGGGGCTTGAGCTCTTATAGCCGGGTCGGCTAGGGTTACGAGGCGCTGACGGCGGGATGCCTCGGCGTCCGTACCCGTTAGACGCATGGCGAGCATCGGAGCGCGGACATCGAGGTGGGGCCGATCACGCGCGAGAGGAGTCGCGGGGCGCGTGCGCGAGCAGGCAGAACCGTGGGTCGCACGCGGGTGTGTGTTGCTGAGCGGGGTCGCGGGAGCCGGTAGCATGGTGTGTCGCGTGGGCACGAGCAGCGTCGCGTGGGGCGTGGGTCTCGCGAGCGCACGCGCTGGGGCATGGCAGCGGCATTACGGAGCGGGCGTGGCCTAGCTAGGTTTTCCGGTGGGGGCTCGGCTGGCAGGCCGAGCAGGCCACAGTTGAGCCTCGTGCGGGTGGCCTGTGGGTGCTGAAGAGGAGAGGGATAGCAGTCCGGAGGAGGGGGGCATGGTGTGGGCTAGCGGGGCATGTAGGGGCTCGGCTGGGCCTGCGGCTGGCGGTCTGAGGGGAGGAGAATAGGTGGGCTTGATGCTCGACCGACCCGTGAAGAGAAAAAAGGGAAAAGAAAGGGCATGTTTCCAATTTAGAGGATGAGATTCTCTTCATTAGCCAAGGAGTTTTAGAGGGATTCAAGTGGGGATTAATACGCATGGAATTGCAAGGGGTTCAAAAGATGTTTGACATGGAACTCAAGGAGAGATTCGGGAGAAACTTGAAAGGAAGGAAACAATCTTCCTCTCATGAACAATAGATTTGATACGAATCCAAAAAGTGAATTTGACTCAAGGAATTAGATGGAGGTTGAAACAGATATGGCAAGAATTTTCTATGGACTTGTGCACTCCGACACAAAATAGAATCCGAAACCAGAAACCAACACAAGAACGAGAACACTCTTCTACAAGTGATTCTATATGGATGCAACGATTCATCGGGAAGCTCTCATAGGTTGGCGTCATTTTGACCTAGCGACTACATGCTTCACCCATTGCACAAAAAGTTTTTGAAAGCTTGGATTTTTGGTCGTTAGAAAACACGGGTTGTTACAGAGGCCCGGAAGCATAGACTTGGCTAGGGCGGGCGCCCTAGGGTACAGGGCGGCCGCCGTACCCCTGCCACCTCTCGTCGCCACCTTTTGCAGTCTCGAACCTTCTAGGTCCCTCTATCCGATAAACCTTGCAGAATACTTATCCAACCATTTCGCCACGAGATTTGCTCCGTAGATGCTTCTAGATGCCATTTTCCACCCCTATATAAACAACCCAGACGTCAACCATCATCATCATCATTCAATCATTTTTTAGCGTTCGCTTAGACGCTTGCTAGATCTCCTTGCTCCCATGGCCAATAGCAGCAACTCCGATAGGTGGATTGTCCCATACGGGATCAACCTCAACCAGCTCCCGCGAGAAGATCCAGACTCCAAAGCTCTAGTTGTAGTCCACGATGCTCGCCCGCTTGCAACCATTCCTCCAAAGCAGCATAGTTATAGTAAGTCCTACTACGCTCAGCCTGTCCACGTTGTACCACCGCAACCGCTCCTGCTCAAGGGACCAAAGGAGGACCCATCTTCAAAGTGCCTGCTGGGACCAAGATCCTCCCACCAAAGCCCAAGGAAAGGATCGTGGGAGTAAAGACCAACTGAAGAGGTGAAATCAACAATGTCAAATACACTACAGAAGAAGAACGTCCCTACTTCGAGGGGATCCGTGCATCAAAAGTTAGATTTGTGCCATCGAAGGATGCCCCAAAGCACTCTCTCAATTCCTTCGAGTCATCACCAAAACACCGTAGAACCGTAGCAGATCTAGAGAAATACTTCCATAATAGGGATGACATGATCATCAATCTCCAAACCTCTGTAGGCTTTCTCTCTAGACATGTCACAAACCTAAACACTACCGTAGAGAGCCTTAGACGTGTGACAGATAAGCTTAGTGAGAGAGTGAAGATCTTAGAACGTCATTGAGCGTTCTAGCAAGTTATCAATGAGGCTAGATTAGATTCATTCATTAGTTAGAGATCGGTTTGTTTTGATTCATTCCCCTGTGATAAATGCCTCAAATGAGATTGAATAATGATCATTTCTATTATTGTACCTTGCTTGTCTCCATTGTGTTGTTATTCAAGAGAACAGGAAACAAGTATGGGGGAGACCCCCGATGACGAGACAAATGAATTCAACTACAATGATCAGAAATTTTGGAAACAAACAATGTGTCGGGTACGAAGGTAAGGGGTACCCTAAACCCTTCGATAAATTAACGCTAAACATAGCAACCATTTTAAGGCAAGGATCAGCCTACTGTTCAGTAAGACGTGGCTCATCAATCGAGGGCCCCCGCTACACCGACTGCGGAAACCAGCCACTGGCCCGGCTCTACCTCGACGACGGACGAGGGGTCGGGCGAACGACCCCCCGGCTCCACCTCGACGAGGGACGAGGGGTCGGGCGAACGACCCCCCGGCTCTATCTCGACGACGGACGAGGGGTCGGACGAACGACCCCCCGGCTCTACCTCGACGACGGACGAGGGGTCGGACGAACGACCCCCCGGCTCTACCTCGACTTTGACCCCCTCAACCTGTCGACGCCTCGACCTTCCAAGCGCCGTCGACGGACGAGGGCTCGATTAACCCAACCACTCCGGCATGGGTAAAAGTAAAACCGCCTGACGACATGGGCGCCTGCGTCCACTGTCAAATCCGCCAAATCCCCGTCCAGTCCCCGACTACCAACGGCTGTGCCGTCACTGCCGCCACTACGCAAGTACGGACTTCTACAGTACCCCTCGGAAAGTGAACAGTGCGACCCTCGACGACGGCTTCGGCAACGTGACAGAGTCATATGGGGCTCGACCTCCCCCCTCGACCAAGGGCTCGACCCTCTCCTCTTCAACAACTCCGATACGGAAGACGTCCCATCTGCCCCGTCCCGCTTCGGCCAGGGGACTCGTGCCCGCCTGCGAATACTGTACTGCGACGACTTCTACTGATGCCACGACCGGGAACACCTGAAGGACGGGAAGACCACGCCGCCACAGTGCTCGATGTCTCTTCGCCAACACTGTGCCGAGGATACACCGCCCATACTTCTACTATTAGGACCCTGTACCCTCGAGTCTCCCCCTTGGTCTATAAAAGGGGGACGCCGAGGTAGATGAAAGGGGGGCTCTTTAGAGACTTCTTTTTCCAGGTTTCTCTTTGAGGACTCCAGTCCGACTTTGGTTCTCAAGGACTCTAGACCACACCACACACACAGCCGCTCGATTGACCCCTCGGGTGGCCGACTCCGTGTAACACTGCTTGTACCCCCCCTGTACGAGCACGCTTTGGATGCGAGATAATACAAGTCATCCTCCCGTGCTGGACGTAGGGCCCTCTTTGCCCGAACCAGGATAAATCTTGTGTCCATCTTGCATCACGTCTGAGAGAGGGAGCACGCGATATACAAATTTACTCGTTGGTGGTCTTGACCCCCGGGTCATAACACCGACAGTTGGCGCGCCAGGTAGGGGGATTCGCGTGCCGATCAACTCCGAACTACTCTCTCAGATGGATTCCACCATCCCACCGTTCCCGTTCAACACCGTCATCTGGTTCGGCAGTCTAGGGTTCGTTTCTACGGACCAGGGCGACTTCGTAGTCTTTCCTTCCACCCGTGGCCTAGACGTCAGCAGTTCCGCTGCACCGGAGCCAGCTAGGATCAGACGACGGCCCCTCCGCTTGCGACTCTGGCCTGCGATCAGGAGGAGGCGCGAGCGACTTCGACGCGCCCGCCGTCGTGCGAGCTCTGGGGTGCCGGTTACCGTTCCCTCGGTCCCAGCTGGCGACACGGCCCCCTCTCCTAGGGGTCCGCTTGACCCACGCTTGTGGGCCGAGGGCAGGCGTCTCCCCGAGTGGGGCTTTGACTCTTCTGCGTCATCGTCCCCGGAGGCTCCCGTGGCTTCTCCGACACCTACGACCCCATCACCACCGCGCGACCCGTTCCCATATGGGCTCCGCAACAGCGCCGGGCTCTACTCTGCCTTCGCAGGGCAGCGAGTACATACCTACGACGAGTCTCCATGGACGCCGTCATGGGCGACGATCGATCCCGTCACTACCCCTTCACTGGGCGAGCCAGAGCTGCCTCGTACGTGGGGCACGTTACGGCGGCGCCTGGAGGAGGAGGAAACAGGCAGGCTCTTCCCCCACTTCTACCACGCCGACTTCGACTCGGACTCTCCCGACGAGAGTTACGACTCCACTCGGGAGTGCTTCCATCTCGACGAGCAAACCGTCCTTCAGGACGACGTCGACAACACAGCGGACACCGAAGAAGGGAGGGGGGCCAACGCCACGCCACCTCGAGACGCCATCCCCCCAAATCCCGATAGAGCCGATCCACCCCCCGACGTCCAGATTACGCAGGTCCGAGAGCTCCTCGGCAAGCTCGAGGAAGAGCGCCTACGTCTTCAGCAGCTTGAACATGCCCTCGAGCGGGATCGAGGGCGTCCTCAGGGTGGAGGAGCTCGCGAGCGGGCCCGGGAGGTCCACCGGCAGATCGTCGAGGAAGGGAACGTTGAACCCCGAGTCTTCAACCGCGCCAGCCAGAATGTTGTAGCAGCCGCGATGCTGCTCCGCGACATGCCGGCGCCATCGACCCCCCAGGCACAACGTATTCGGGAGGAAATCCAGGGGCTACTCCAGACTGCGGCCGTCCAGCAGGCGGAGAGCTCGGCCTCGAGGCGTCGAGGGGCTGCCTCTGAGCGGCAAGCAGCGCCCCCTCGACGAAATCGGGAAGCCTCTGTCCACCAGAACAAGGCGCCCCAGGGCCAGGTCGAGCCACGACCAGTCCGGGAACCCCCCGTCGACGACCTCCCCCCTCGAGTGAACAATCGACGTCGATACGGCGACGCCGAGGCTCGAGGCTACAGCCCTCACCGAGGCGGGCGCTACGACAGCGACGAAGATCGATGTCGGTCTCCGGAGCCACCGGAGCCTCGAGTCTTCGGAAGGAATATCCGGCGGCCTCCCTGCCCGTACGCTTCCGTCCACCCACCAGCTTGATCAAGTACAACGGCGAAACCAATCCAGAGCTCTGGCTTGCCGACTTCAGGCTGGCATGCCAGCTGGGGGGAGCCAAAGACGATCTCGTCATCATCCGCCAACTCCCATTGTTCCTCTCCGACACCGCTCGAAGGTGGCTCGAGGAACTACCCCCGGACTTGATCCAGGACTGGTCCGACCTAGTTTGGATCTTCGAGGGCAACTTCAAGGGCACCTACGAGCGGCCGGGCAACTCCTGGGACCTTCGCGGCTGCAAGCAGAAACTAGGAGAGACCCTCCGCGCCTTCACCCGCCGATTCTCGAAGCAGCGTACCGCACTGACTCACATTTCCGACCACGAGGTCATCACGACGTTCATCGCCGGGACGACCTGCAAAGAGCTGGTGCGGGAGCTGGGGCGAAAGATCCCCAAGACCGCCAACGAGCTCATGGACGTCATCGCCAACTACGCGGCTGGCGAGGAGGCCGTTGGCGCATTCTTCCAGATTCCCCCAGCGAAGGAGGAGGGCAACGCGGGCGAACCCGGGGGCTCGGACGATGGGCCCAAGAGAAACAAGGGGCCCAGGAGGAACAACGACGGCAACGGCGGCTAGAAGAAGAAGAAGAAGAAGAACCAACGGGGCCGGCGCGTCGTCGAGCCCAACGTCGAGCAGGACGACGACCCCGACGACCTTGTCGCTGCAGCGGACAAGCGGAAGCCTCGAGGGCCCCCTCCCGACGGGGGCGTCTTCGACAAAATGCTGAAAGAGCCTTGCCCCTACCATATGGGGCCGGCCAACCACCGCCTCGAGGATTGCCGCATGCTTCGAAGGCACTTCGTCCCTCCTGGTCCCAGGAGAGACGACGATAAGGAAGACCCGCCCTGTGACGTCCAAGTCAGGGGCGATGTTCAAAAGGGAGGCTTCCCCGAGATCCATGACTGCTACATGATCTACGGGGGACCCTCGACCCGCCTCACCACGCGCCAACGCAAGAGGGAGCGTCGAGAGGTCTTTTCCGTTCGGGCCCAGGCCCCACGGTACCTAGACTGGTCCCACACGCCGATCACCTTCGATCAGGACGACCACCCCGAGCACACCCCCAACGCAGGGGTTTACCCGCTCGTCGTCGACCCGATCATCCTCAACACCCGCCTCAGCAAGGTGCTCATGGACGGGGGGAGCAGCCTCAACATCATCTACGCCGAGACCCTCGACCTCCTGGGGATCCCGAGGACCATGCTCCTGCCCAGCGTGGGGGGGTTCCACGGAATCGTCTCGGGGAAGAAGGCACTCCCGATCGGCCGTATCAAGCTACCGGTCTGTTTCGGCGTCCCCTCGAACTTCTGAAAGGAAGAGCTGACCTTCGAGGTGGTCGCGTGGCGAGGCACCTACCACGCCATCATCGGTAGACCGGGGTACGCCAAGTTCATGGCGGTCCCGAACTATACCTACCTCAAGCTCAAGATGCCGGGGCCCTCGGGAGTCATCACCGTCGACACCTCCTACGAGCACGCATACGACTGCGACGTCGAGTGCGTGGAAAAAGCCGAAGCCCGTGAGGATTCTGCTATCCTCGCGGCCCTAGACGACTTGTCCGGAGAGATCCCCGACCCCAAGCGCCACGCTGGAAACTTCAAGCCGGCGGAAGACACGAAGACCATCCCGCTCAACCCCGGCCTCAAGGACGGGAAGGTGCTGACGATCAGTGCCACCCTCGAGCCCAAATAGGAAGCCGTGCTCGTCGACTTTCTCCGAGCGAACACCGACGTGTTCGCATGGAGTCCCTCGGACATGCCGGGCATCCCAAGGGAAGTTGCCGAGCACTCCTTAGACATCTGAGCCGGGTCCAAACCGGTGAAGCAACGCCTGCGCCGCTTCGACGAGGAGAAGCGCAGGATCATCGGGGAGGAGGTCGACAAGCTTTTGAAGGTCGGATTCATCAAGGAGGTACATCATCCCGAGTGGTTAGCTAATCCCGTGCTTGTAAAGAAAAAGAATGGGAAAGATAGGATGTGTGTAGACTACACCAGTTTAAATAAAGTATGTCCTAAAGTTCCTTTTCCTTTACCTCGCATCGACCAAATAGTAGACTCCACTTTGGGATGTGAAACCCTTTGCTTCCTTGATGCGTACTCCGGCTACCACGAAATAAAGATGAAGGAGTCCGATCAGCTCGCGACCTCTTTTATCACTCCTTTTGGCATGTTTTGCTACCTCACAATGCCCTTCGGCTTGCGGAACGCCGGGGCCACCTACCAGCGATGCATGCTCCGCGTCTTCGGGAAACACATAGGGCCGATCGTCGAGGCCTACGTCGACGATATCGTGGTCAAGGCCAGAACCGTCGGAAACCTAGTCGGAGACCTCGAGATTGCGTTAGGGTGTCTCAGGACTAACGGCATAAAACTAAACCCTAAGAAGTGTGTCTTTGGGGTCCCTCGAGGCATGCTCCTAGGGTACATAGTTTCCCAACGCGGTATCGAGGCCAATCCCAAGAAGGTAACCGCCATCACGAGGATGGGCCCGATCAAAGACCTCAAGAGTGTGCAAAGGGTTACTGGGTGCCTTGCCGCCCTCAGTCGCTTCATCTCGAAGCTCGGAGAAAAGGCCCTGCCCCTTTATCGACTCCTGAAGAAGACGGAACACTTCGCGTGGACCGCCGAAGCTGAGGAATCCCTCTCGAGGCTCAAGGCCTTGCTCACCTCGCCCCCGGTCTTGGTCCCCCCGAGCCCGGCCGAGCCCCTCCTGCTTTATGTCGCGGCAACTACGCAAGTAGTCAGCGCGGTCATAGCAGTCGAGAGGAAGGAAAAAGGACACGCCCTGCCGGTTCAGAGGCCTGTCTATTTCGTGAGCGAGGTCCTTTCCGAGACCAAGATGAGGTATCCCCACATCCAGAAGCTGCTATATGCGGTCGTCCTCACTCGGCGGAAGCTCAAACACTATTTCCTGGGCCATCCGGTCACTGTGGTTTCATCTTTCCCCCTCGGAGAGATAATCCAGAACCAGGAGGCATCGGGAAGGATCGCCAAGTGGTCCGCCGAGCTCATGGGGGAGACCCTCTCCTATGCCCCTCGGAAGGCTATCAAGTCTCAGGTACTGGCAGATTTCGTCGCCGAATGGACCGACATCCAACTACCCCCGGCGCAGGTGCAGAGCGAGCTCTGGGTCATGTACTTCGACGGATCACTGTTGAAGGCGGGAGCAGGCGCAGGATTGCTATTCGTATCACCCTCAGGGGTCCATATGCGATATGTCATCCACCTCCACTTCCCCGCCTCCAACAACGTCGCCGAGTACGAGGCCCTCGTCAACGGCCTGCGCATCGCCATCGAGCTCGGGGTCCGACGCCTCGACGTGCGAGGGGACTCTCAGTTGGTAATTGACCAAGTGATGAAAGACTCGAGCTGTCGCGATCCTAAGATGGAAGCTTACTGCAAGGAGGTTCGAAAGCTCGAGGACAAGTTCTACGGCCTCGAGCTCAACCACGTAGCCCGTCGTTACAACGAGGCTGCCGACGAGTTGGCCAAAATTGCGTCTACTCGAGGGACGGTCCCCCCCGACATCTTCTCGAGGGATCTGCACACACCGTCCGTCGACCTAGGCTCGGGGGCTCCCGCCCTCGAGCATGAGGTTGACCCACCCCCCTCGACCGATCCCCCCTCGGGCGGGGGAGGGGTTATGGAGATCGACGGGGCCGTCGCAGTGCCAACCCCTCCGACGGATTGGCGCGCGCCCTACCTCGAGTACCTGACGCGAGGCGAACTCCCGGAAGACCGCACGGAAGCTCGTCGAGTAGCTCGACGTGCCAAAACCTACGTCCTGTACGGGGACAGCCGCGAGCTATATCGACGCAGCCCGTCGGGTGTGCTCCGACGCTGGCTCACCCTCGAGGAGGGGAGGGCACTGCTGAGGGACCTACACTCGGGGCTTGCGGCCACCACGCGGCGCCGAGAACCCTGGTAGGAAGTGCCTTTCGACAGGGCTTCTACTGGCCCACAGCAGTCAACGACGCCACCAAACTCGTTCGATCCTGCCAAGGATGCCAATTCTACGCCAGGCAGACTCACCTACCCGCCCAAGCCCTTCAGATGATACCCATAACTTGGCCGTTCGCAGTATGGGGGCTCGACATGGTCGGTCCCCTGAAAAGAAGCAAGGGTGGGCACACTCACCTTCTCGTGGCTGTCGACAAGTTCTCGAAGTGGATCGAGGCTCGGCCCATCGCCAACATCCAGTCTCGGCAAGCCGTACTATTCTTCACCGATATCATCCACCGCTTCGGGGTCCCCAACGTCATCATTACCGACAATGGCACGCAGTTCACCGGCCAAAAGTTCCTGGACTTCTGTGACGATCACCACATCAGGGTGAATTGGTCTGCAGTTTCCCACCCTCGAACTAACGGTCAGGTCGAGCGTGCCAACGGCATGGTTTTGCAGGGCCTCAAGCCAAGGATCTTCGACCGGCTGAACAGACATGGAAAGAGATGGGTCGAAGAGCTGCCTGCTGTGCTATGGAGTCTCCGAACGACACCGAGTCGAGCTACGGGGTTCTCCCCGTTCTTCTTGGTCTATGGGTCCGAGGCCGTCCTCCCCACCGACCTCGAGTACGGGTCCCCTCGACTGAAAGCCTACAACGAGCAAGCCAACACAGTAGCCCGAGAGGACTCCCTCGACCAGCTCGAGGAAGCTCGTGACATGGCCCTGTTCAAGTCGGCCCAGTACCAGCAGACGCTACGACGCTACCACGACAAGAACGTGCGCAAAAGGGACCTCAACGTCGGCGACCTCGTTCTGCGCCGTCGACAGAGCAGCAAGGGGCGTCACAAGCTGACACCGCCCTGGGAGGGACCCTTCATCGTGGCAGAGGTGCTGAAGCCCGGCACTTACAAACTGAAGAACAAGAAGGGAGAGCTCTTCACCAACGCGTGGAACATCGAACAGCTACGTCGCTTCTATCCCTGAGGCCCCAGGGCCTTGTACATTTCCGCATTTATGTACAAATTCCCGAATGAATAAAATGTTCTCGAAACACTTTTCACGTTCGTTCATAGCCCGAAAGCAGCCTCGACTTTGCCCGGACAAAGTCGAGCTCCCCTCGGGGGCTGGCAGGGGGGCACCCCCCTCCCAGGTCTCCGAAAAACTTGAACGCTTTCTCTCGAAACTCGACCCCCTCTCGTTTCTTCGCCTCGGGCACGCTTCGTAACTAGGTAAAGGCGCCTCGAACCCCCTAAGGGTCGAGGGTGTCGTCGAGTCAGGGACTCACCTACGCCCCAGGGCTACGGTATCCCTACTCGCCACCTCCCTTCCCGGGATAAGAGCGTGCGTCGAATACTTAAGTTCACGAGCGTCGACTCAGGCAAAGAAAAGCAGGGAGAGCCCGAGAAGTAGAAGTAACAAGACAACCTATCCGCAGCACTAAGGTAGCCTCGACTTTGCCTCAGCAAAATCGAGCCTCCCTCGGGGGCTAACAGGGGGGCACCCCCCTCCTAGGTCTCCGAAAAACTCGAACGTTTTTTTTTTCGAAACTCGACTCTCCCTCTCGTTCTTTCCCTCTAGTACGCTTCTGAACTAAGTAAAAACGCCTCGAGTTCCCTAGGGGTCGAGGGTGCCGTCGAGTTAGGGACTCACCTACGCCCCAGGGCTACGGTATCCTTACTCGCCACCCCCCTTCCAAGGATAAGAGCGTGCGTCGAACACTTAGTTCACAGGCGTCGACCCAGGCAAAGAAAAGCAGGGAAAGCTCGAAAAAATGAAATTAACTCTGTGCACATCGACCAAAATGCATTATATACAAAAAGCCCTCGGGGGCTTGGCATTGTATCGGTACAGAGGCCTAACTATTACATGGACCTTTTTGTCCAGATATGGCTCGCAGGCCCGCGACCATCCGTCGACATCTCCCAACGACTACTCATCCGCCGAGGGGATCACGTCGCGCTCGAAGAGTTTCGCCAGCTGGCCTCCGGGCACCTCCGCGTGGTCCATCAGCTCCTGACACCTCGCGTCGTTCTGCTCCTCGGTCAGATCCGGGTCGGTGGCGAACCCGTCGACAACGAGGTTGAGATCCACGTCGTAGAAGGAGTTGACGACCGCGAGGGCCCGCTTCACCCCCACATGCAGGGCGGCTCGGACGTTCTCCGTCACCCCCCGCGTCATGGTGTAGAAGCGGCGCAGCAGGGATTCCCCCCGAGTGTCCCCCTCGAGCTCCGGCTCCGGCTTGACCGAGAGGTCGTCGCAGAAGGTGTTGATGGCGGTCGAGAGCGACGCGTTGAGGTTCACCTCGGTGCTCAGCAGGCCCTGAAGATTGTCCAGGTCCTTTTGGGCGCGGGCGTTCTCCTCCGCAAGCTCTACCGAAACAAGCAGATAACGATCAAAACCCGAAAGCAGAAAAAGGGTCGAGACAGGACAGACCCCGCAAACACCCGAAACACTCACCTTGGGCCTGCACATCCAAGGCGGAGTAGGCCTGCTCGGCCTCCTCGAGCTGATGGCGGACGGCGTCAAAATCAGAGGACTGGTCCCTGACTTGGGCCTCGAGACCCTCGATGGTCTTGTATGCCTCCCCGAGGGCCTCCTTCTGCTTCATCGCCACCATGCCCAAGGAGGTCGCGCGGGTCCGAGCCTTCTCCTCCGAGGCGGCCAGAGCGTCGCGCTCGCGGGAGAGGGCGTCGAGCCCTCCCCTCAGTCGGGCGGCCTCCTCCGTGGCCTTGCGCTGGGCCTCGACGGCGGCATCCTGCTCCTGCCCAACGGCGATGGTCGACCGAAGGGCATCATCGAGCTTCGCCTGCGCCGACGACAAGGCCTCCCGGGCTTCCTTCTGGACAGCCTCGTAGCCGGCCCTCGCGTAGGCGACCCTCGACTCGGCATCCTTCTGGATAGTCGCCGCCTCCGCCTTCGCACGAGCGGCCTCACCCCTCGCCTTCTCCAGAGAGGCGTGGAGGGTCGAGAGCTGCCCCTGTACCCGGAGAATGTACTGGGACTTCTCGTACGACCTCACCCGCAGCGACTGACAGGGATAAAGACGAAGACCGTCAACAAATGGCAACCATGCAGTGCAAAGTACAATCTAAGGTAGAACGGAACCTACCTCCATTCCCTCGCGTATGTCCGCGGCGGCGACCTCCGCAGCGCGATGTACCGAGTGTTCGAATAAAGCCCGGTACTCCTCGACGTTCTCCCACCGTCGAAGCTCGGACTGGTCGTCGAGCGTGAGGAAGAGTCGCTCGGGGTCTCGAGGGTCCGCCACCTCGAGAACCTCCTGGCCCCACGCCGCGCTGCGGGCGGCCATCCTCTGCTCCATCGGCCCGGTGACGCCAATGCGCAGGTCCCCCCCCTCCTTGGTAATCGGAGAGGGGCGAGGCTTCCTCCTCGGCGCCACCTCGCGAGGACGTCGACGGTCCTGCGCGATGAAGGGCTCCGAAAGGTTAATACCTAGCGAGACAAACCCACCGCGTCTCGAGTGAATCAAAGTGCGACTTACCTTGAGATACCGACCCCCCAACCTCGAGGGGAGGTCGAGCCACCTCCGGCTCCGCCCGAGGAGCCGCGATGATGGCCAGTTCCGCCGGGTCCACCAACTCGGCCACCATATCGTCCACTTGGGCGGGGGTGGACTCCATGAGCATCCCACCCTGAGCCGGTGCGGATGGGCCCTCGACGCGCTCGAGCTGGAGTCGAGCCTCCAACGCCGCCAGACCCTCGGGCCAGCGCCCCGGCGTCGGGTGAGCCGGGGCCTCCCGCTCGGCCGCAGGAACCTGGGCCTCGACCACCTCCACCTCCTGGGCCGCGCCCGATGTCGGTAGGAGCTCCACGCCCCCCGGGGCGCCGGACGCGACCCCTTCCGACGGCCGCGCAGGCTCCGCGACCGTCGCTTCGACGGCTACCACCGCCGGCAGGTCCGCCTCCTCCGCCGTTTGGGTAAGCGCCGAGGCCCCCTGTGCCTCCCCCCGCGCCGCCACCTCCGGGGTCGTGGCTGCCGGTGCCGCCTCAGGGGCGACCGTCGAAGGGGGCGGGGCTGCCGGACCAACCTCGACGGCGGCTTGCACCACAGCCCCCGTCTTTAGCTTCTTAGCAGGGGAGGGGAGCGCAACCCCCAGCCGGCGCTTCGACCTAAAAAAGGAGCACGTGCGCGATAATAAGCACGAGTCCTCACCGACGAAAAAAGGAAAAACGCACAACAACTACAAACTCGACTTACCCTCTCGGAGCCCGACGCTTCGGCTCGGCGCTCGCCGGGCTGGTCGAGCTCTGGGATGCCACTACCTGGGGGGCGGGGGTCGAGGCGGCACTCGCCACCCTCTCCTGGGCAGGGGCCGGTGGCGCCACCGTCGGCTTCTTGCTGGCCCCCACCCGCGCCGACGGGTCCGATGCCCGCGCGCTCGACGCGGTGGGCTTCGGGGGCTCGCTCGATCGACTCTTCGACGGCGACGCCACCCTCGCCCTCTTGCCGGTCTCCGCCTGCGCCGACGGGCTCGGCACCCGGGCGGTCGACGCAGCGGGCGTCGGGGGCTCGCTCGATCGACCCGCCGACGAGGGCCGCGGCGTCTGCGACCGCGTCCGCCGCGGCGCGACTTCTTGTGAGGCCACGGGGCTGTCCGCCCGTGGCCCAACTTCAACAGGAGGGGCCGACTTCGAGGTCGACCCCCCCTCCCCACCGGTAGCAGCGGCCGCCTGCTCAGGCGCCGTCTCCTCGCCCTCCTCCTCCTCGTCTTCCTCATCCTCCTCCTCGTCCTCCTCCTCCGAGGGCGACAGCTCCTCATCGAGGCCCAACCGCCTCTGTTGGGCCCGACGCTGCTTCCTCTGCTCTTTCTCTAGAGCCTTCTTGGTCTTCCTGTCCTTCTTCTTGTCCTTGTCGGCCTTCTGCTTCTCCGCGCGGAGGCGGTTCGCATCCCTCGTGGCCCGGTCCTCCGGCACCGGCCGGAGCGAGCGCTTGTAGGACACATTCCCCTGCGGAACGCAAGGTGGTCAGAGAACAAGAAGAAAGGACGGGAGGGGCGGGCGCGAGGACTTAAAGTAAAAGGAAGGATCTTACCAGCTCATAGAAGCCCTCGTCCGGCTTCATGGGGACCTTCGCGACATCCTTGAGGGCGAACCCCCCCGCGAAAAAGCGGCGGACGCGGCTGACCACGCGGTCTGGGGTCAACTCCTCCTCGACGAAGCGGCACCCCGACACATCGACCCCCGGACCCATCTCGTCGAGACGGAGGGGTCGAGCCATCAGCGGCAGAACCCCCCGTCAATGGAACGCTGATGCAGCGATCTCCGCGGTAAGGCCCTTCTCCTTCAGACGCCTGAGCGCGTCCAGCAAGCCCTTGAGGTGTTTTTGCTTGTCCGTCGGAACGCCGTACCTCCAGCGCTCAGGCTCGGCGTTGAGTGTCCTCCCGGTGTATGCTGGGAGCAGACCGTCGTCGTTCCTCAGGTAGAACCACCCTGAATGCCACCCGGAATGGCTCGAGGATGGGTTCGCAGGGAGCCAGAGCTCAGGCCGCCTGGCGTAGATGCTGCAGCCTCCGGCCCTGACCTCCCGACGGACGCCCTTGCTGACCGAGGTGGTGAAGAGGTTGGCCTTGAAGATGTGGAGCCACAGATCCCAATGGGGCTCGACCCCCAGATAGCCCTCGCACACCGCGGCGAAGACCGCCGCCTGGCTGACGCCGTTAGGAGTGAGGTGCTGGAGCTCCACTTCGTAGTGGTGGAGGAGCGCGCGCAGGAAGCGGCTGGGTGGAACCCCCAGTCTCGCCCGGTGGAAGGCCTCGAGCGACACCACGTACCCCTCCGGCGGGTTAGGCTCGGCGTGGTCCGGCGGCGGAGCTATCCACTCCGGCCTCTCCATCGAGGTGACGGGCCGGAGAAGCCCGCTCTCCACTAACCCCTCCAGATACGACTGACGGACCGAGGAACGAGGCCAGGCGCCGGCGCCGAAGAGCTGGAAAGTGGCCATGAGAACGGTGGGTTTCTCGGGTTTGGAGGCGGAAGGTACGTTCCCTATCTTTCTCTTTCTCTCTCACTCGCGCAGATTTCCTGCTCGCGGGACGCCTAAGGCAGAGGCGGGGAGAAGAAGGCGAGGAAGACGAAGGCAAGGAGGCGGGGAAGGCAAGTGCGCGTAAGGGGCACCGGATGCCTCGCCCTCACTATTTATACGCGGAAGGCCAACGGACGGATCCGGCACAGGCAAGAGAATCTCCGCATTTAATTTGCCTGTACTCCCTTCCTCGTATTCCCTCCAGGATAAGGCGTAACGTCCCATCATCGGGTTCCGCGCCGCGCTCCGCGCTATAACCGCACCGTTGCGCCGACCGGACACCGCCTAAAAAGGCGCGCGGACGGAAACGTCGCCTTCGAGGGTAAGGAATCTTGAGGCAGCAAGAGCTGGCCCTCGAAAGAGGGTTCGACAGCTACCCTCGAGTGCCCGAGGCCAGAAATGACCTCGGGTTAGGACCTCGGTCCGCCCCCAAAATCTCGAGGGGACAAAGGCCGGCCTACGAATGGGCTCGATAGCCCCCCTCGAGTACTCGAGGCCTGATAAGGGCCTCGGGTCGTCAACTGCAGATCATACATGGCCTCGAAGGGATAAAGGCTGGCCCGTCCGAGGGTTCGACAGCCTCCCTCGAGAGCTCCGACATAGGTATGTCCCCAAGTTCAATACAACAACCACCTGCTTTTCCGCTCGGCGGTCCACAAGGTCGGACTCCTCCTGAGGATAGCGTCGGATGACGAACCATCCGTCAAATCTTGAGGGAGCGAAGGCTGGCCCTTACATAGGGTTCGACAGCCGCCCTCGAGTACCTGAGGTCAGGAAGGACCCATGGTTATCGGACTCCGGTCCACCCCCAAATCTTGAGGGATCGAAGGCTGGCTCCACGAACGGAGTTCGACAGCCGCCCTCGAGTACACGAGTCAGGGATGTCCCCGGAGGCTCGAGAACGAACTCTCGAGACTCCTTGGGACATATCCGAGGCATACCCAGGAACACCTAAGGATCCCTACGCTGGGAGGCATCGAGCCACCAACTCCTATCGAACGGGGTTGGCACCTTGGTAGTCCATATGGTCGTGCTTAGCGAGCCGTACGGCTTGCTTAACAATGAGAACGCCTCCGGGCCGCTAGTCGATCCCTATCGAACGGGGTCGAGTTCTCACTCGGATTTTTACCCGTACAGGGCACCATTTCTAATGAACTCATGCCCGAGAACAGCTCACCGAGGGCTTCGGGCTCGTCGTCCTAACGAGGATAGCTCGATGCTCTTCACCCCACGATCCGAGCGAAAGGATCCGTGGGAAGGACGCTACGAGGTAGTGAAGGCCTAGCCATTCGAGGGCTCGAGGGCCCGACTACGCACGGCACCCCTCGACGAAAGAGGGTCGAAAACTCGTAACCTGGCAGACAGAGTCGACCTATCGGGCGGGGCGCTCTGACTCCAGCGGTGCTCGAGGGAGCGAAGGCTGGCCCTCGGTAGGGTTCGACAGCCGCCCTCGAACACTTCTCTTTGCAGGAAAAGGAACGGGATCGACCCCTCGACAGGGTGCCGCGTCTCCAGGTATCCTTTAAAGACCCCACTACATAACGTATTTTAGCCCCCAGAGGAGTTCTAAATCACTCCTCTGGGACCTCGGGGGCTACCCCCGCGGGGTGCGCTCGCGCGCACCCCCCGGAGAATCGGATTTCTCACTAACCCTGCAGGCCAAGGATAAACCCTCCGGACAATTCTTGCTCCCCCCGAGAAATGCGTATCATAGCCCCCAGAGGAGTTCTAAATCACTCCTCTGGGGCCTCGGGGGCTACTGTCGGGTACGAAGGTAAGGGGTACCCTAAACCGTTCGATAAATTAACGCTAAACATAGCAACCATTTTTAAGGCAAGGATCAGCCTACTATTCGGTAAGACGTGGCCCATCAATCGAGGCCCCCGCCTACACCGACTGCGGAAACCAGCCACTGGCCCGGCTCTACCTCGACGACGGACGAGGGGTCGGGCGAACGACCCCCCGGCTCCACCTCGACGACGGACGAGGGGTCGGGCGAACGACCCCCCGGCTCTACCTCGACGACGGACGAGGGGTCGGACGAACGACCCCCCGGCTCTACCTCGACGACGGACGAGGGGTCGGACGAACGACCCCCCGGCTCTACCTCGACTTTGACCCCCTCAACCTGTGGACGCCTCGACCTTCCAAGCGCCGTCGACGGACGAGGGCTCGATTAACCCAACCACTCCGGCATGGGTAAAAGTAAAACCGCCTGACGACATGGGCGCCTGCGTCCACTGTCAAATCCGCCAACTCCCCGTCCAGTCCCCGACTCCCGACGGCTGTGCCGTCACTGCCGCCACTACGCAAGTACGGACTTCTACAGTACCCCTTGGAAAGTGAACAGTGCGACCCTCGACGACGGCTTCGGGAACGTGACAGAGTCATACGGGGCTCGACCTCCCCCCTCGACCAAGGGCTCGACCCTCTCCTCTTCAACAACTCCGGTACGGAAGACGTCCCATCTGCCCCGTCTCGCTTCGGCCAGGGGACTCGTGCCCGCCTGCGAATACTGTACTGCGACGACTTCTACTGATGCCACGACCGGGAACACCTGAAGGACGGGAAGACCACGCCGCCACAGTGCTCGATGTCTCTTCGCCAACACTGTGCCGAGGATACACCGCCCATACTTCTACTATTAGGACCCTGTACCCTCGAGTCTCCCCCTTGGTCTATAAAAGGGGGACGCCGAGGTAGATGAAAGGGGGGCTCTTCAGAGACTTCTTTTTCCAGGTTTCTCTTTGAGGACTCCAGTCCGACTTTGGTTCTCAAGGACTCTAGACCACACCACACACACAGCCGCTCGATCGACCCCTCGGGTGGCCGACTCCGTGTAACACTGCTTGTACCCCCCCCTGTACGAGCACGCTTTGGATGCGAGATAATACAAGTCATCCTCCCCCGCTGGACGTAGGGCCCTCTTTGCCCGAACCAGGATAAATCTTGTGTCCATCTTGCATCACGTCTGAGAGAGGGAGCACGCGATATACAAATTTACTCGTTGGTGGTCTTGACCCCCGGGTCATAACACCGACACAATGCAACAACCCTGCACGACGAAGCAGTGAGCGAGGGGCCACGCAAGCTGGGCGGCCGCCCCGCTGCCCAGGGCCCCCTCCCTGGGTAGGGCATCCCCACTTCGTCCTTCAACTACGGTCAGGTTTGCACTCTGCACGTTACATATTTTTATACATATTCCTCCAATTCGATTCGTGTAGTGGATTTCCATAAATAACTCTTTAAACATGATAAATTAAAATGATGAAACACCTTTTAATCATCCTCATAAAATAGACTCATTGTATGAAGTTTCCTGGACTCATGCTATTGTTGGGAATTTATTTAGAGACTCCATATTACTTAAGTCGTTGTGGAATATGAGATGGTAGAATATGAGAACCTGATTCTTGGTAATTTTTGTCACTTGGAGAATTTCTTTAAAAGTAAAATAACTACCATCCTCTATAAGTTTTATATATATACTAATCAAAGCCAAAGAGCTACTTGCTTTTTATTGAGTTTGTTCAAACCGAGTAGATCCTTGTTGAGAATTTTATCATACTCCGAAGATCAAGAATTTTCTTTCTATTCAAAACATAAAAGATTCACTCTTCCGAAGTATTATTGCATTAGAGGCATGGGCTATGCAAAAGTATAAAAATTCGAGGAAATAAAAATGGGCAAGTGTCCGACAACCTCGCAACAAAAATGGACATGTGTCCGACAGTAGAATTAGGGGTACTTCGAAACCCACATAAAAAAAGAAGAATGATAGCCCATGGTTCCTCTAATAGCAATATACCAGCAAGAGATGACAAAATATAATAATATGAATCTTAATCTAAGAGTATGGCATTACTCTCCTCGGATCCCGTTTTGACCAGGCAATACATGCAAAGTATGTATGCCACATCTACCTATACTTTTAAGATCCATATATGCTAAGTTAAATATGCAAAAACTCCAAGTGACAGGATTGAAACAAGAAATGGTCTCTATTTCTAGCTACTCTATTCCTCAGCTACTCATAGTCATATGGTGGACGCTACTAAACTCCCGTAGTACAGGTATAAAGGGAATTTTCTACCATTAATGTATAAACCTTAAGATTATGTTTTAACCATCCTTTTCTCGAGGACGAGTAAAAGCCTAAATATGGGGGAGCTTGTTGACACTCCTTAAGTATCAATTTTAAGTGTCAACTAAGCATAAGAAAAGATATATCTGCAACATACCACCGAGACATAGGGTTTTAACTGATAGAATTCCACGAGTTTTGGTGTGTATCTGTTTTTGCAGGGAGACAACTGCAAAATATCAAAAGAGCCCCACAAGTAAGGATTACATAGACACATAACACCTCCGTACAAAAAAGAGCAATCTAGAAGACTCCAGAGACACCCCCCTAGAAGGAGGGGCCCACCTGTCAGCAGGGCAGGGCAAGCGCCCACCCCCCCTAGGGCAGCCGCCCAGGTCCAAGAGCCAATCAGGCTCCGCCTTGCGGATTAGGGTTCCACCGCCTTTGAGGATCAATCTAAACCATACAATTAAGTCGATTTGATCCAATGGCCAACGTTCATTTGAGAGGGCAATATAAGGAGGACCCCTGGCCCTCTGGCAAAGCAATCCATTATTCATTATCATATTTTCCAGAGAGGATTTGCCTGAGAGGGTCCCTTATGGATCTACTCTCTAGGGCTTAGCATTCAAGAGAAACTA
This sequence comes from Microstegium vimineum, assembly GCA_022036555.1. Classification (NCBI taxonomy): domain Eukaryota; kingdom Viridiplantae; phylum Streptophyta; class Magnoliopsida; order Poales; family Poaceae; genus Microstegium; species Microstegium vimineum. Next base: position 21,468,813 of record CM039136.1, read on the forward strand.
TCTTTAGTTTCTATGTGAGACTAGAGTTTACTCTTCTAGATTGAGAGAGATAGAGTGGAGGTGGAGATTGGAGGAAGCCCGGCCTGTCGGTGTCTCCTCTCCAGTTTGTACCCACGGGATCAAGTCTCCTAACCCGAGGCTTGCTCCTAGGATTCTTCAGTATTTTGATTTCTAATTCTAGTAATTTCTTTGTTTTATTGTTCTTTGGTTTGTGAGTTTACTTTATTCTCTTCGCGTAGAGAATAGGGTAATCATCTCTAGCGTAAACGTGGTGTTTGGGCTAGGATACTCATATATATCTCCTGTCTAGCCGGACCTATGGTAGTAGCACGGAACGTGACAATTCCGTTGTTACCTTTGGATCCCACAATCCCGTTAGAAGGATCGGTAGGGTTTATAGGCTATGGGTTAAGCATCCTCTGTGGTGTCTCTTATCTCAACAGTTCTCCCCAATAGAGCAGTAGAGCATATGTTGCATAGGTTAGAACAAGAGTGCTGTCGTGGTCTTCTCTATATCACTTACATCAAATCACCTTGATTGTAGGCTAAAGGATAATAGCAATAGATTTGGTTAGTCAGATGCACCCTTTCTCCCTGTGGATAAATAAATTACAATACTCTGGATAACTGTTGACACAAAAAGCGTCAAGATCTGCGAACACCTCGGGCTTATACCCGAAATTCGATATCCGGAGGCGTGCCAGTCGATTTGACTAGTTAATCGACAAGGACGATAACTAGAACAAGATTAAATCCAGACAACGGCGATGCGCCCGGATGCTGGGATTGAGGCTTGATCAGGATAACTAGAGCAGAGCTGAACGAGGCAACAGCGATACGCCCGGATGCCAAAGCTCAGAGGTACTCCCACGCGGAACTTACAAGGATTTGACGGAGATCAAGATGATGCAGCCCGTCGAAGCTTGAAGAACTCGTTGATAAACTACAGCTAATGCAGTAAAGGGTAAATTGCGATAAAAGTAAGATAAGAGTAAAATTGGTTTGTTTGATATTGGATTGATATATTTACACGCAGCCCTCGGGCACATATTTATACTCCCGCATGGAGAGTTGTACAAAGACACGACTCGTATCCTTCCTAAAACAAACTCCTAACTTTATGGAAACTAACTCGCGCAGGAGTCGGATCTAAAATAATAATATTATTTTCCTAAACAAACACACCTATTTCAAAGGAAAACAAACGACTCATGCAAGAGTCGGACTCAAACTGCTATAATATTACTGGTATAAAATCACCAGTTTCCTTATGTCTTTCCTTCGATGGAAACTTTCCATCGGCGGATCCCTTCAATCCGCGACTTCGTTCTTTGGCCACCTGTAGTCTTCTATTGACATCAAGCGCCAGGTCACCCTGTACTCATCGGCACTCCATGCCCATCGGCATCGGCAATACTTCCCGATCGGCAATCGGCAACATCCCTTCATCGGCAATCGGTACACCTCCTCATCGGCAATCGGCAACAAAAACTTTACAGCCCAGACGACTTGACAATCAATTAACCTTATCAGCAATTGGCATCGGCAACATCCGAAACCTCCAGCTTCCATCGGCAACAGACTTAATCTTCTCACAGCTTACTCCCATCGGCAATACTGATCTATGTCTTCCCGATGCTGATGGAAAATGGCTGCTGACCAACACAAGTCTTAGCTCATTTGACACGTGCCGAAAAACGGTGTCAACAATAATCTTCCGGGTGAAGTGCTCACTGATATTCGTGCGTTTGTGGATTATTTCCCAGTGATTCTTTTGTATGCGTTAACAACTATCAACAACCATCCAAGACTAAAGGACCCCCTTTATTGGTTGGTTGGCCCAAGACTAAAGATCCCGGTTGGTGTTACCAACCGGGATTAAAAGGGAGGCCAGGCTAGGCCACCCGACCAGCCCTTTAATTCCCTGCCTGACACGTTTCTTTTTTCTTTTCTTTTCTATTTAAGTTTCTTATTTGTTTTCAATTAGGTTACTAAATACATATTCTCCGCTACTAATCTATGTATACGTGGACATATATTTAGTTCAAGCATTACATAAAATGAAACTTAAATCTATATGTATATATATATAGTGAAATGGTTTTGTTATATATATACGCTCTTTGCGGACATATAATTCGAGCATTATACACATACATGTTAGAACACTAATTAATAGACCCCACGACTCAAATGTCATACAGATCTCCATCCTTGTTAGGCACTAGTCGTTCTGCGGGGTTTTAGTGGTTGTCTCCCTTGGGATTGATGACTTGGTCCATCATAAATGCTGCAATTCTTTCTTGATGTGCTTTGATCTTGACCGGTTCCAGCACTTTCTCCTTCAACCATTCCTCCTTCATTTTGCAATAAAGGCAAATATACATAAGATTTATTTAATAGCAACTAATAAATAGTGAAATGATTTTGTTATATACATATGACATACTCGCTGTTTCTCAATAGGAGTCTTGTTTGCATAATGCGTGAGGTACTCGCAGATGTAGAATGCGCAAGTGTTGGTTCCTTGCGGCTGCTTTAGTACCCACTATACGATCGATATAAAAAGATTACTCTCCCGCCATCATGCATGTGTGCTCGCGCATGCTAAGGTAAAGATGTGGGGAGTGAGCAACTTACCGACAGAACAATAGGATCTGGAAGTGGCGCTTTCAGCTCTGGCCGGTGCTTCTCAACGTACCAAGACCAAACCCTGCCCAATAATTGATCGTTTGTTTACTATTGCAGAGTATAAAGAGCAGGAATCAATAATATCTAAAGATTCAATTTACCCCTTGATAATGTCGATCATATCTCTATAATCATCAAGTTTTTTTACAACGAGTCATAGACCAACACTGTACTTTTAGGGATAACGAAGACCATGAGTATCCAGTGATTGCTGCAATTGTTCATAGATAGTCGACACACACACACACACACACACACACACACACACACACACACATATATATATATATATGCTAGATTGAGTAAGTAAGATAAAATGTGCACACACACGAGAGAACACACTCACCCTATGTTGTATGGGAAGAGTATATATTTATTTTCCTTTAGGTTGATCAAAAACCTCCGAAGATTCCTCTCCGTTTGCTCTTTCCATTTGGCGTAGGGAGTCTTGAGGTCCTTGAATATAATGTTAGAATCTATAAAACCAGTCGTCTTTTCCTTGATAAGTCTAAGGTCTCTCATAATGTCTCTACAAAAAAAAGATATGGTACCTAGTGTGAGGATAATTACTTATATATGTATATTATGCTACACTATGAGATTACTAAAAAACGATTCACTTACGGACAGTAGCAACTAATGAGGGATTTGTCCAGATCGTTCATGTGGCATAGCGGATGTAACTTAGTGAACTGGACATACATAATGTCATCGCCACGTAAGTAATCGTGTTGTCTAATCCTTACACAAATATTATCATTGACGTCTGGCTCAGCACTCTTGCACGCCTCCATGTACCACTTGTTTAGCCTGTACATCTGCGTGTCAAGTTCATTGAGTGTCGTAGGATTGTATAGACTCCTTCCAAATACATATTTCCTTTTCCACTCATCGACTACCATGGCTTTCGGGCAGCTTTCTTCGTTGAGCATTTGGGTCACGGTTAAACCCGTACCTTGGAGAAATTCTTCGAGTGCCGCTAAATGGATATCTGGAGGCAGGTATTCGGAGAGAACCGCATTTGATCCATATTCATTGATCCCCGAGGGCACTGATTGCTATGATTGTTCCCCTAGCTGCGGGACACCTTTGCCCGCTTTCTTGTTTTTTTCCTCTGCTTCAATGGACATGGACATTGTGCGCTCATAGTCTGAGAGTGGGGGAGGCTTAAGAGATTCACGTCTCTTTTTCTCCCTCTCCTGCACCGCATTCCTTAGATTTGATGGTCTGAGCAACAAGTACGGCGACTTGTCCTTCTTCGCTCTGTCCTCCTTGCACTTCTTGAAGAATTCTTGCACCTTTGAGAGTGGCGCAGCCTCCTCAGTGTTCTCGGTCATAATTTTCTTGTGAATGGCAACTCTCTTCCTCTTCGGCTCTGGTGGGGCCGACGCCGAAGCCTTCGCTTGTGCGGCGGGCCTCTTCTTTGGCGCCGGGGTGGGTGGGGGAGGCTTCGGAGACCGTCATGGAGGCGATGGAGCCGACGGTGGAGGCGATGGAGATGTAGCCTTGTCTCCCACTGGTCCGTCATCGCCCGCAACACTACGGCCACTTGGTGAATTTATTAATGGGCTTAGTGTGGGGGAGTGTCTGCCATGAAAAAACAACGAGTTATATGTGATTAAACCACTTAGTAATGCAAAAGAAATTTGTTAGCTATCTAGTGATGTAAAACATGATATGATTCATCCGTACCTAGGGTTAGGCTGAGGAGGATACGGTGGAGGACTGGGCGATACCCCAGGAATGATGATGTAGCGCTTGCGCCGACAAACGAATGCCTTCTCTGCTTCTCCTAACGTATTCTCCCCATCACCTCCCTTGATGTCAAGCTGCACATTGATGAACTCTTTGACAACTTGATCCATCGAGATAGCAGCACGAGCTAGTATATGGGCAAGAAGTTGTGCTACCATGGGAAATGAGCGTTGGATCTTGGAGAATCATGCAGTAGGACAATCTGGGAGCAGATGATTATAGGAGCCTTATGCTGGAAAATCTTGATGATCTAAGTATACGAAGGTTAAGAGCCCTGGAGAACATCGAAGCTAATAAACTCAGGGTAGCCAATTACTATGATCAGAAAGTAAGAGGAAAGAAGTTCAGTGAGGGGGATCTGGTTTGGAAATTCATTTTGCCCATTGGAACTAAGGACAGTAAATACGACAAATGGTCACCAAATTGGGAAGGACCCTACCGGATTACAAGAGGTGCTCCTGGTAATGCTTACTTCTACGAAACTCTAGAGGGAGAAGAGTACTCTAAAGCCAGTGGCGGAGCCAGGATTTCACATCAGGGTATTCTAAGTTCAAAAAAAATTCAATGCAAATATGAGTACTCCCTCAATTTCAAATTATGAAACATCCTAAAATTTTTGTTGAGTCAAACTATTTCAAGTTTGAAAAAATTATAGAAAAAAATATAAAAATTTATGATATCAAATAGACATACTTGGAAAATATAATTGATAAAGAGTCTAATGATACTTGATTGATATCATAAATATTATTATATTATCATATAAGTTTAGTCAAACTTGAGATACTTTGACTCTCCAATATTTTTAAAATGTGTTATAATTTAGGATAGGGGGAGTAATAAGCAAAGTACAATATGCAATATTAAAAAAGTAAAGCACAAATATGCTAGCACCCTTATTCTTCATCTAAGGCCATATGTAGATCCAAAATTATTTGGATGTAAAGTATTGTAGCATTTTGTTTGTATTTGGTAATTATGTCTAATATGGTGTAACTATGTTCGAAAGATTCGTCTCAGAAATTACGGATAAACTGTGTAATTAGTTATATTTTTTACCTATATTTAATGATTCAAGCATGCATCCAAAAATTTAATGCTTCAAGCATGCTGCCAAAAATTTGATGTGACAGAGAATCTGATAAACTTTTGGAATTTTGAAGGGAACTAAACATGGCTTAACTTACAAATAAAAAAAGGGCGTACCAGTGCCGTAGGCTCCCGCACTGCGGGGTCTGGGGAAGGGAAATAGCCCGCAGCCTTTCCCACACAAATGTGCAGAGGCTGGGGCTCGAACCCTGGACCTCTTGATCACAGGCGGTAGGCTTAACTTACAAATACAATGCAAAAAAAATCTATACTCTCTAAACTTTGAATAATGTAGGGGGTTGTTTTGCGTTCACAATTCTTCAAGTCAAAGCTGGGACAGGGACTAAAGGGGAGTGCTGATCGGCTGGTGGGGTGGTGCTGCTCTGCTGCAGCCAGTCTGGTTGTCAGTGCACTCTGCTCATTTCCCGGCAGGCTTCAACACCATATGCTGGGCGACGGACGGGAGCACAAAGCGTCGGGAAAATTCGTGGGCTACTACTGCTAGTGTTCTATTGGGCTTTGCAACATCCAATAGACATGCTATCATTATACATATGTATATGTATTTGTTTTGGTTCTCAAAACTTGGGTATTTCATGGAATACAGGTGCATACCCCTGGTGCCGCCCATGTCTAGAGCGCTTAATGGAAAATATTTCAAGAAGTATTACCACAGCGTGTGGGTCGACAAATTATAGTCGATTAGATCGGATTGCCAATATGAGCCATATCGCCTTTAGCACTAAAACGATCAGCCTGACTATCAGAGGGTTGGTGATAGCCGATGCGGTGTACATCGCCTTTAGACCAAAAAATGATAAAAAGAAACAAAAACATATCAAGAAACTCTGGCAAAGCAGAGGCACATATTAGGAAACAGGGTCAATACACCAGAGGATCAGTTTTATTGATTTATGCCTGGTACGAAATAATTGCCGAGGAACACTTTATTAACAATGTCCTCGGCAAGGGTGATATTGACTACCGCCTCGCCATGCTCCCGCAAAGCTTCTTGGAGGTCTTCGTGATCCTCAAGGCTCCCATTCCTCGATAATCCAGGCTCTATGCCCTGGAGCTTGATGTCGGAGGTGGCCTCAGCAGCGTTGAGGGCCACAACGGCACCATGACGGACACCGTGAATAGCCACCTCCCGGACGCTGTGTTGGATATCTTGGAGGTGGTGCCCCAACGCCTCGCCGCGAGCGTTCACGGTATCGGCGACGATTGTGGCAAATTGACATAGATCCTCCAACTGTATCATAAGCACTGCATAAATCCAGAAAATTTGAGTAACGTGGGGCAAAGGGGCAAGAAAGTTCTAAATCATATGATTAAGTTGAATGTTATCTTACTTGCCACCATGTTATCGGCTGTGGACAGCCGATTCCTTGCCTCGGCGAGCTCGTCCCCAGCTGCGTTCAGGGCCACCTGTTGTGCCTCAACCACCTCTTTGAGATGGTTCTCTTCTTTGGTGGCTTCTGAGAGAAGCTCGCGGATCTCCTATAACTGGTAGGTGTTCCTCCTTTATGAAAGAAGCAGCGCTGGAGTCGGAGCTGGACGAAGACGCTATGGCTTTAGAAAGACCGCCCTCCATAGGTCTGGGGAGGGGGAGAAGATCGCCAGTCAAAAGATTGATAGTGCAAAACTGTCATCATGGTCACACTGGAAAGAAGGTTAAGGCGAAGAAGAACGAAGAAGGCATCAATAGATGCATCTGAAAGAACCAACTCACCGCATCATGCGAAGGCATTGGCACAGAGGAAGACCTTCAAGTGGGATCCCGTCTACTGGGCACTTGCCGTGGTTGTCGCTTCCAGCCATTGGAGTTTTCTTGATGAGTTCTTGGAGACTTCATTAAAGGCTACAGTGCATGATGCGAAGATTGGGGGAACAGTGCGGGATGGCTACAGGATGAGTATTGAAGCCTGGGGGCAGATGGCATTATGTAGATCCTCTATGGGAGATGAGGAGTCGTCCCGAGAACGCGTCATGGTGTGGAGTTAACGGAGAAGTGGAAGAGTTGGCTCTTTTGAGTCCCAACAACATTGAGATAGTTTGCGAAGACGAGTCGGCTGTTGGTGCAACAACATTTGGAATTTTCAAGAATTTTGGGGATAAAACAATTTTATCCCAAAATTGGGGGGGGGGCATGTGTTAACACCATATTTTGGCGCGACCAGATATGTACATATGGGCCTTCAGGACAGACCTTCGAGAGTGTCGATCAAGTGGACCCAAAGAATCGACTAAGGAAATTAATTAACGAGATTACACAAGAGGATTTTTTGGCCGGTTACAGCAGAGCGTGCACGGCGGTTTTGGCACAAAGAAGGATTGGAGCCCAAGTTACTTTTGTTTCCTTATTTCTATGACTTGTGTTACGGCTGGTTAGGTTATGTGCTATGGTCTATAAAAAGCAAGGCCTAAAGAATGGTAGAGAATATCCAATCAATCCAAAATACAACTTTCTTTTTGGCCACCGGCTAAACCCAAGTAGTAGGAGTAGAGTAGATTTCGGTGAACCTTCGACGGATCGGGCCCATCGACTAGATCGACCTCTAGTTTGCTTGTAAGTCTAGCCTTCGTTCATGACTCGTTTGTACGACTGTATTGTGTAAATTGTACAAGTTCGATCTGAGCTAGTTATCGGTTTGAATCTATGTTCATGGGGATGCATTGCTTCAATCTCACATGAGTCATTGCTTCAAGCTAGTTATCGGCTCTATTAGATTAGCAATCTAATAGATTCATTAAGTTATTGATATTGTTTGTTATGCATTGTTTACTTGTTGCAACAATATCTTGTCCAATCTCAATCAACGGATTGGCCTGCACTTCAATTCTATCTGGATCTATTGTTTTACATGCCTTCACTTGTATACATGTTAAAGCTATAGATCTGAGATCCTATCGGCTAATCTGCTGGTCGTGATTGCTACATGCTATAGGTTCAAGACATATGTTCGGTTGTTAGACTGGTTTGAGAGTAGATGGATTTGGCTTAACATACATGGTACGACTGCATCTATCGAACCCCACTGCCAAGTATGTTGGGTTACGTCTACCTAATATTAGATCCATTTTTGGTTGGGCTTATGGATCTTGTTCACGTTTCATGGACCCCATACCGGCTAAGATAGCCGATCTGGTTGCGCTTCAATCATACGGTGCATGTGCTTTTATTGTCTCGACATGATTAGATCTATTAAATATATTGGACGTGGCTTAGCTTGTTTACTTTTATGACTGCATGGAAACACCCCAATGCTAGTAAGTGGGCTAAGTTATCGGGTTAACTATCATCATGGCTCTGTTGATGGTTAATCTTTATCTGATATGCTTAGTAGATTTGATAGTTTGGGTCGGTAAATGTCACATGTATCTCATCCTTACTTCACACATCAATGAGATCGGCTGATTATATGTTTTATCAATGACATACTATGAATAGCCGTTTATATTTTGTTATCATGCTTCACACTATTAGGAGTTGACTCTCTAGTCAATTTCCTTTGACCAATCGGCTATCTGAGAGCCGTATATCCATGGAACTGTCTAGCAACAACCGGCAGGTTCCATAATTTGACAGTCTCATCTCCTTGTCAATTGTAGGTCAAATTGACTGGCACACCTGAGATCAAACCACCGAAGTGGCCTCGCCATTTAAGAGGTTTAGGAGATCAAGACTCTACTATTGCATAGTCTCCACAGACCTTGCGTGATGCTAACGTCAGAGCCCATTTTTGACGTCAACACCATTACCTAGAATTAGATCAAGCATTTGCTACCCACAAGTTTCAAGTTCGGAGTATATATTAAATCAAAACTCACGAGAATTTAAGGTTGAAAACTAGGTAATTGAAAGGTATTACGGCAGAGCAACTATTCATCATTTCCATGCAAGAGATTATCCTAAATGCTCTTTATTTTATTTAACTCTTTCAATTTCATTCAAGTAAACTAGACACACTAACATTATTACAAAAGATCACAATATAGAACAAATACTTGACTAGATAAAGTAGATAATGAAAATTCTATAGATGTAAAAAGTGTCTAAGTTGTCTCTTTTTTTATTTTTTTATAATTTTATAAGTCTGAACCTTCATGTGCTCACTTTTTTTGAATTAATTTATGTAACTAATATTTGAAATAAAAGTAAGCCTAAGAGAATAAGGATACTAAGTTGGATGTTGACATAGTTGTTCTTGATCTTGCAATGTAGTAGACTAGCAGTGGAGATGTACTTCCTCTATCAAAGAATTGAATGATGATGCGATAGTGCTCCAATAGTGGATAGAACATTCACTTTCTTGTCATCTCTTCTTTGTACTTCGAATCCACCTGGCGAGGGTTTAGTGTTTTAAGTCATCTAAACATGACTTCTCACCATGTTCATTCCTTATGTGCATCATTTGTTCTCAAAGTGCATATTTTAATAACTCCTCCTCTTGATATGAAATCACTCATGTTCTTTGTTCGTCTAGCTGGATGAAAGCTGGCAACATCATGCTCTGTGTGCATGTTAGCAGGTCCAAGACTTTCACTTGTAAGATTTGGGAAATTGACTCCTCTATATTTTTTTAAAGTATGTCCTGCTCATAAAAACAAGGCAGAGATCAAGTGCATGGGCTCTGCTGGTGAAAAAAACACTAACAAAACCAAAAGTTTATTCATTCTTTTCTAACCTAAGCACATTAACAAAATTGAGTTGATAATTTTGTATTTTATTAACCATGGCATGGGTGACAAGATCAGAAAATGAGCATGAATGTAGCATTTCAAAAACACTTGGCAGATCAGATTGCTTTAACACATGGAAGGATTGTCTATGAATAACGTATCAATTGAGATTATTGTAACAAAACCGTCCAAATTATAAGAGATCAAGTACTAAAGTAGCTGAATTAACCGCCACTTAAGAGCACTTGAGCCCATATAATCCCGGTAGTCCGTGAAATCTCGAAGGATTTCAAACATTTCCACAATACAGCCAAGATCGAGATAGTTCAGTAGCACCATTCACATGATATAAATTTCAACATAATAAAAATAGTATCGAAGTGCGAAGACTCAATAGATATTACAACCCATGGTTCAAATTGAAACAGAAGCGGAAGTCTTTTAAACATGATAATCTCCAAAGTAGTTCTTAATAGGTTGTCAGACTAGGGAACATATCCCGCAACAGCAAAAGAGGAGTTTGGAAGTGACCAAGCCCATGGTCTAGAAGTCATCCCCAACGGGGTAGAGACAGTAACACAATAACCATGCAGGAGCTGACCATCTGCAAAACAACATGGGATAAAACCCTGAGTACAAGAAGGTACTCAGCGAGACTTAATCGTCATAAACGAAAATAAAGACTCCAAGGAGGATGAAGGCTTATGGTGGTTTAGCTGACTCTTTTGCAGAAAAGCATGCGACTAACCTTTCAAGTTTTAGTAAAGATATAGCAGCAAGCTTTTAGTAATATTACCTGTCATCTACATTAGCCACTAGTCTATGCCAGACATGTTGTATTTAAACATACAAGAGATTCCACCATCATTCCAGGCTTTCCATAAACTGGATCACCAACATTAGTTTCATAGTCGTGTAAATGTTGTCATCACCCTAGTCAAGTGTCGTCTAACCAAGAGCGATGGAGATTCGAACCGGATTCCTACTCAGCTGAGGGGGTATTCCCTACACAAACCACACTCACAAGCCGTGTGTCACCGAAGACACTATTCGGGTAAAATCACGGATGGACAGGGACCACGATGCCCAGGGGCCACTCAAAAGCCAGCATGTGTGAAGGTCTTAGATCACGCCCTGTGTCCGAACCCCGCCTCGCACCAACACGATGCGTCGCTGCCCAAATCTGGCCCAAATAGTGCACCGGCTTCATGGTCGGAACGAGTTATCCTTCCAGTTAAGTGTAGGGCATGCGTTCAACATGACCAGACGAATGACAACAAAAACAGTCCTTAGTTGACACGGTCGAGTCACCCCCGTCCAAAGCATAGGGAGTTCTTCGCCGATCTTAGTTCCATTAACCATTCCGGCTATCATTCCGAGATAACCCATATTACGTGATGAGGATATAACCTAAATCCCACGGGTAATGAAATCACCCGACTTCTACCGAACTAAGCCAACTAAGCATGACTGCCACGATCGAACTTTGGGGTAACAAGGTAACGGTAGAGATAGGATAACAAGGTAATATGCATCAATTGTTGCACTTAACTCCTATACTTAATGCATCAATAAAGCAGGAATAATAAATGTTAGACTTTTGCAAACCGAGAGAATGCTTCGGGGCTAGCCTTGCGCAAAGATACTGGTGACGTGGTTCGGGCACTCCTGCAGCTGGTCCTCCTCACCGGGCTCCTCGGGCTGCACCTCCTGAGTGGCTTGCTCCTGCTCCTGAGTCACGTTCTCCGGGTTCTCGTCCCGCGATCCTGTATGATGCGATGCGAGCATAAATAAGCACGTATGATGCAATGAGAACCTGATGAGATGATATGTATGTGAAGTGCTGCATGTAACACTTAATAAATATTCATCCACTTAACAACTTAAGCAAGCAAGGTTAAATTAATAGCCCTTCTTAACATGGTAAGATAACAATTGAAATTAAGTTGTACTATGAAAAGCATCAAATAGTTCAGCACATATTTTTATTTAATACTACTAATTACCAGGATACCTTAGAAAAATTATCAGATATTTATCTTGCATAAAACAATTATTAAAATTCATTAAAGTAGTCATTTATTACATTTTAAACCCTACACAGATTTGCTCCATAGAACATAGGGTAGTTAATATTTTTCTTAGATAGATCTCTGCTACAGAAATCTAGAAAAACAAGTTTCACATTTTTCAGAGCTATAAATTATTTAATATGCATTTCTCAAGTTTTAGCCTTTAACAAGCTTAATTAAATATATACAGAAAAATTGCACAATAAACCATGTAAAATACACCAAACTGCAGATCTACACAAAATAAACCTAGCAAAACTAGTTTGACAAATTTAGGATTTTTCTATGAATTGATATGCATTTTACAAGATTCAAAATGAATTAAAGAAAACATTTTCTTTTCTGTTTTAACCCTAAAACGCTACGTGCACCCGAAAACACACACAGACACACGCAGTAGTGGTCGACAAGTGGGTCCTCGGACCCACACATCAGCCACACACGCACACACACACATGGCGGCGGCGCTGCTCATCGCCGGCAAGGTTTCCGGCGACGGGAAGGGAAGCACCGGCTTCGCCTTGGCGAGACGAAGCCAACGGTGGCCTTGGCTAGGCGAGCGCGGGCTCGAAATGAGCTTCACGCCGGCCATGGTGGCACGGCGGCGGCTGAGCATGGCGGCAGCACTGCTCCGGCCGCGATGCCGAGTGGCGCGTGGCGGTTGAGCTCCTCGGAGCTCGACGATCGATGAGTAGAGCCGGAGGGGAAACCGGCGGCACGGAATGGCGCGGTGGTGCTCGGAGCAGAGCACGGCGACCGCGACGCAGTGGCACGCGAGGCAGGTCGCTCGGCGGCTTACCGTGGCGGAGGAGCGGCGTCGTGAAGGCGGGGTAGTGAGGTGGTGAGGCGGAGCTGCGGTGCGCACGATGGATGGCGTCGTGGAGCCGTGCGATGGGAACAGCGCGGCGGAGGCGGCGCTCATGTGCGTTGCTACTGCTGCCGCTGTGGCTGCGGCTGCTGCTGCTCTGGGACCAGGGCGAGAGAGAGAGAGAGAGAGCAGGAGCGAGTGAGAGAGTGCGAGAGCGAGAGCGGGGGACAGAGTGGGGTTAGGCGCGGTCGGGACGGCCACCGCCCCGGCCGGCCGTACACCAGCGGCCACGTGGCACGCGGGTGTTCGGCAGCGGCGCGGCGCAGGCGGCACGATTTCACGCGCGGCGCGGGGGAGCGCGCGTGCGGCGGGCGGGGCGTAGGCGCGGCGGCGGGCTGGCTTCGGCCAGCGGGCCGAAAGCGAGGCGCCGGCCCACTTAGCCAGGTAAGGCTTTTTCATTTTTTTTCCTTTTTATTTTTACAAACTTGTTTCAAAACACATTTTGACTAATTTAAAATGTTTTTTAGGTTTTGGTAAAAAACCAAAGTTGCTCAGAAAAATAAACTGAACAAGATTGCTTTAAACATTAAGGCCAAATTCGGTTTACTTTTTAAACTAGAAAATCAAACCCAAATTAAAGCCGATGGAATTATTATTTTAAATATTTTTAAGTCAATTTAAATTTCAGGAATCAAACTTATTTTCATACCACAATTAAAGCATTAAACTCTAGGTTGCAATTAGCAGGATGGTTCAAGGTTAAACATACTAGACAAATAAGATCATAGCAAAAGGAATTAACACATGAAATGGTGATGCTATGCATGAATGTTTTATGGGATGAGTGCTTGGGTTTTTAATTAAGAATGGTTTAATGAAGCTTAACACTTGAGGTGTTACAATTATCATCTTTCCAAGATTGGATCTGCAATATTTCATCCCATATGGTTAAGACTATGAGATCAAGAAAGTGGTACTAGAAACAATCTTTAAAGAACTAACATGTTGAGTTAATCAGGTTGGATCAAGTAAAGTTGTAGCTCAAAACATGTTTAGATCTTTATTTATGTGAATACCAGAATCAAAGAAATGCTTTTAGAGTGATGATTACTTATATTTACATTGAAGAATATGATGGTGTTGTAACATCTCATGGAATCTTCTCTTGATTGATTGGTTGTGCACTAAGAGCTTGTCTTCTTTGTTCCACTCCTCTCTTATCCTTGATCTTCTGATCTTGACATTTTTGTTGGTCTTGTCTTGAAGCGGCATGGTGAAGTTTTGTTCACCCTCTTCCATGGATTGAGTGGTTTGATTGTAGGTTTTGTTCTTTGTCACTTGTCTTCTCCTTTCTCCATGGAATTCATCTATCGATGATGAATTAGCTACGTCTCCTTTGTGAAAGTTATTGAAGTTCATGTGTCTCTCTTTATCTCTAGTGTGAGTTTATCTCAATACTTCCCTAATTTTATATTGAAAGTTTTCCTACCAGGGTTAGTCCAACAAAATATCTAACATCTACTACATCATACTATCGGTTCAAAAATCAACCTAGACACCACATCTAGTTTGATTTGGGAGACCTTTAACCTAAGCACCTCACTTAATTTAGAAGCCTTAAGAAGTAATATCAAAATACCTTTGATTTAAACTAAGCACCATACATAATTTAAAAGGTTTATATAAATACTTCAAAACCTAAACATACACTATAGAAGATAAAGGTAGCATGAAGGTACTATGGAGATTTACTCAAGTGAAGATAAAAGTGCATGATTTTTATTTAGCAGTTTGAGCATGCCTTAAAGGTAGCGACAATCAAGATAATGTAGCAACATGAAAAGAGATGTTTTTATGATGGTTTATCGTCTAAGCTTGAATTTTGCAAAAAATCAAGATTGGATGAATGTAATTCAGTGTTGTAGGATGATTGGTTGGACATACCCTTGTTGGTATTTTTTAACGCACACAGATAAATCCGCAAGCACACGGATACCGATGTAGCTTTCACTCGGGAGTATTCCAAAAGGGTATCAATTTCCACGGGGAACGTGAAGTGTACTAGAAAAGAACTAAGTACATCCAAGGATAGATAAGATATAACAGTGAGGAAGATATATATTATTTTAATTTGTAAGATATATTATTTATTTTTAGTGGTAGATAAGATAAATGGGTAGAGAGATTTTAGAGTTTTCTAAGGGGTTTATCTAATCAAAGGCCCACAATACTCTATCTACTTTGGAGCAACAGTACATTCACGACTCTCGAATAAGACTGGGAAAAAGGTAGTCGGGGGGAGGCTGCCAAAAGCTCTACGAAACACCAACCCGAACGTGGTGGACTACAAAGGCCTTATAGAGCTGTCACCTCTGGGGCTTCCACATCTATCCTTGGGATTGGGCGCAAAGTCAGGTAAACTCTAGTCCAGACACCACGTCTATACTATCGCTTACTACTCTAGTCCCGTACAAAAACTAGAGCACTCAATACGAGCGGAGATCCCGTAAATAGAATAAAGTAAGAACTGAAATAAGATACTTAGAAATAATAAATGAAGAACCTAGAGATGCTGCAAAGGTACAATGTTGAGGAAGATCCGACAGATCTAGCTCCTCTTAGCTCTCTCCTCCTCTCTCTCACCTCTAATTACAACTAGATGAACTAGAACTAGAAGAACTAGATCTAGACAACTAGAGGGACCTCTCTCCTTCTCTACTTATAATTAAAACCCTAGCTTTTGCTCTGGAGAAGAATAATGAGATGAAATGCTCCTCGGGGGGTCAGGGGCCTTGCTTATATAGCCTCCTCAAATGAACGTGGGCCATCGGATCAAACCGACCTTAG
This sequence comes from Microstegium vimineum, assembly GCA_022036555.1. Taxonomy (NCBI): domain Eukaryota; kingdom Viridiplantae; phylum Streptophyta; class Magnoliopsida; order Poales; family Poaceae; genus Microstegium; species Microstegium vimineum. The sequence continues at coordinate 21,484,758 of CM039136.1, forward strand.
GTGGAGGGTTTAGATTCATCCTCAAAGGCGGTGGAGCACGATCCACGAAGTTGAAGTTGATTGGTTAGAGGGGTAGGGCGGGCACCCTAGGGTTTAGGGCGGGCGCCCTGGCTCCGGGCCCGATCCGCCTCCCATTCGTTATCGTGTCTTCTGAAACCTTCTAGAGTACAGAAAATTGTGCAGTTGATAATTATCTCTATGTAAACATTACATGTGGGCCTTTCCTTGGTATTTCCTGATAACCCCCTGTAGAAATAGACATTCACCAAAACTTGTGGAATTTCATTAGTAAACCCCCCTATATCTTGATGTGAATTGCATATGGATCCTTTTTCATGTTTAGTTGACGGTTAAAATTGATACTTAAGGACCGTCAACAACTCCCCCAAGCTTACCTTTTGCTCGTCCCTGAGAAAAGATGAACTTAATGATGGATCAGGAGTTGCTACTGTGCTTTCACGCCTTAAAGGTACACATGCGTTCAAACAAGAATTCTCCTCTAGATTAGAGTAAACTATTCTGACTTTCAAACTTACCCATATTACCTTTAACCATGGGGTTTATAGCCACCACTTGGGCCTTGAGCAATTGAAAAGTAGAATGATCAAGCAAAGTACTATGTCTCAAGCTCTTCACTTTACCTTCATCCTGGAGTTTTGCAAAGTTTTCAAAATAAAACTCAAAGTCTCCTTTGTATGACCCTCTCAAGTCTCTCTATATGTGGTATTTGTGGATCCTTGCCAAGGCAATAATGATGTTATGCCTTTTCTCTCTCACCCTATAACTAATAGCAATATATGGAGTTCATAGGCGGGGAGAAACAACACATACATACTTGCAAAGCATATATTGTGAAGTCAAACAATGGATCCAGAGAAACAGGGCACACAATCAAATCAAGATGTGCATGTGTATGGCATATATGGTGGATGTATGAGGGTGAATATGTGGTGGATATATAATGGTGTATGGTGGAAACCTAATTCTACTCTGCTCCTTAAATATATATTTATGCATCGCTCTTTTGGAACTTGGAATTTTTGAGAGAACATGGGTTTGCTTTCTTTTTCTCTTCTCTTTTTCTCTTCTCTTTTTCTCTTTTTTCAGAGAGGCGGGCATCTAAGTACCCATTGTTTTGATAGGACACTTGTCCATGTTTTACTCTCTTTATTTTCTCTCTTTTTTTCACAACCCCAAGTCTCTTTCTATAATAAAACTTTTGAGAGATAATAAAAAGGAAACTTTGGAGCTCTTACATATGTGGTAATGAAATATATAGAAAGGGTGAGAACTAGGATATTTTGGTTGCTTATTCCCAAGGTAGGAGTAGAGCATTTTTCTGGTGGATCTGAATGGCATATATGTGGATGCGTACTTCCAGGATAGAAGTAGAATATATGAGTGGAGTGTATGTGATCTTGATTTTAAAAGCATGACAAGTCTCTAAGGGTCAACAAAGCATGACAAAACTCAATGCAAAATGTTGACACAAAAAGCGTTAGGATCTGCGAACACCTCGGGCTATTACCCGAAATTCGATATCCAAGGTGTGCCAGTCAATTTGACCAGTTAATCGACAAGGACGATAACTAGAACAAGATCTAAACAGGACAATGGCGATACGCCCAGATGCCAAGAATCAGACTTGATCAGGATAACTAGAGCAGAGCTGAACGAGACAACAGCGATGCGCCCGGATGTCAAAGCTCAGAGGTACTCCCACGCGGAACTTGCAAGGATTTTGACGGAGATCAAGGTGATGCAGCCCATCGAAGCTTGAAGAACTCGTAGTTAAACTAAGACTAATGCAAAAAGGATAAATTGCAGTAAAAGTAGAATAAGAGTAAATTGATTTGTTTTTGATAGATTGATTATATTTACACGCAGCCCTTGGACACATATTTATACTCCCACATGGAGAGTTGTATAGAGATACGACTCGTACCTTCCCTAAACAAAACTCCTAACTTTAAGGAAATAACAGACTCGCGCAAGAGTCAGACCCAAATTATTTTCCTAAATAGACACCTCTATTTTAAAGGAAATAAACGACTCGTTTAAGAGTCGGACTCAAACTACTATAACAATACTGGTATAAAATCACCAGTTTCCTTATGTCCTTCCTTCGATGAAAACTTTCCATCGGCAGATTCCTTCAATCCGCGACTTCCTTCTTTCGCCACCGGCAATCTTCTGCTGACGTCAACCGCCACATTACCCTATGTCCATCGGCATCATCTCTTCATCGGCAATCAGCATCGGCAACATCTCCTCATCGGCAATCAGCATCGGCAACTTTGCAGTTCTGGTGACTTGACTTCACCAATTAACCTTTATCGGCAAGAATCATTTAACTTCCATCGGTAACATCCTTACTGGCATATCGATAAGAAACGTCCAGCTTCCATCGGCAACAAACTTAACCTTTTCACAGCACCTACCTTCATCGGTAATATTGACTGATGACTTCCCGATGCCGATGGAAAACGACTACCGATCGATGCAAGTCTTAGCTCATTTAACACATGCTGAAAAACGGTGTCAACACAAAAACAAGCAATAAATATGATAGTGAATGTTTTCCTAATCTACCAGGCATGTATATATGGTTGTGTTAGGAATTCAAGCTGTCGTCATACAGAAACTCATCATGTAAAATTTTCAATTTTTCAAAAGATAAAATCTCCAGAACTCTAGTTTTGCTAGGAACAAGATTAATAGTAACTCAGACTTTTTCATATCATACCTATCAACTACCTAGACTTAGCTCAAACATTCGCAACCCACAAAATTCAGGTTCAGAGTAAATATTATGTCAAAACAATTATATCTAAAACTCGGGAGAATTCAATGCTGAAAACTAGGTACTTAAAAGGAATTACGACAGAGCAACTATTTATCATTTCCATAGAGTTATCTTTAGAGTTCTTCTTTTTATTATTAGCAACTTCTAAAATCAAACAGACTAAACTCACATATTATTATTACTAAGTAAAACTCTATTAAGTATAAAGTAGACAATGAAAATTCCATAGATATAAAAAGTATCTAAATTGTAACTTTTGTGATTCATAGTTATTTAAGTGTGAACCTTCATGTGCACACATTTTTTTATTTGAATTAATTTATGAAACTGATATCTAAATAAAAGTAAACCTAAGAGGATAAGGATACTTACCTGGATACATGGGGGTGCGCTCCCCCAAGCTGGATGTTGACACAGTCATTCATTTAGACAGTGTAGACTTACTTCACTTCTCTGAGACTCAAAGATGATAGTTGATGTAGTTGTACTTCTCAAAGTAGATGAAGTTATCTAATCATGTCTAGTCTTTCCAAATCCTGCTAAACTCAAGTAAACAACAAAGCTCGTGGAACGGATTAAGCGTTAGCGATAAACCATTTACGCCTTGATTGCCTAGAGCCTTGCAGAATTCAAATATATTTTTTTAGATTTTCAATTTTATATGCAAATGATTTTATGCCTCCATAGTAAATAGTTGGAAGACTTATTCAGATTGGGCTTAAAGGTTTTTCTTTTTATGATGCAATGCAGTGCAATAATATAGATATGTTATGATTAAGATGATTATGCAATAGATTATACTAATAATGATATATAAATAATGCCAGATATATTTATGGAAAGTAAATATGCTAAAGTGCAACTAATGCAATGCAGAGGAAAATGAATATGCAAATAACTTACCGAGTTTACCTTCCAGCTAAGGTTCAGAGATTTAGGTTCGTTGAACCGGACCTCTCTTCTGGTTCAAATGTCTTAAGGAGCATGGTCCACTCCTGATGAATACTTGGATATTTGCTCTTCTTGTGTTGGTGTTTCCAATTAAGTCTCTTTCCTTCCACACTTCCTCAGTCTGAGGTTCTCCTTCTTCTTTCCTTGTAGCAGGTAATACATCCTCTGTTGGTGGTATGACTTCTTTCTCGGAAGAACTCTTATCTTTATTATTGAATTGATCTTCATATCTTGTTAATTCTCCCAGATAGTCTGCCCATTCATCCTTGGTGGCTTGTTTCTTCTCTTCAAGAAATTGGAAGTGGATGATTTCATGGAGATGATTGCACTAGTGGTGTTGAGGAATGATCTTCCTCGAATGAGGTGGACTTCATCTTCATATCCCATATCTTGAACCATGAAGTTGATGAGAACATAGTGATCTATCATGTTGACCATGACATCCTTTGATATTCCCTCTGGAAATCAGAATGATTGGTTTGCCAACAGAAACTGCACATATGTCTAGTACAGGGGTCTATTTCCATATAAATGTTGATATGTTACCTAAGACATTATGTTGATGCTTGATCCAATATCGTAGAATATCTCGTAGAATGCACTTTCCTTGATCTTGCAATCAATGCTAGGTACTCCTGCATCATCTAGCTTAGCGAGGTGATAGAAGGAGGTGATCAAACCCTAAATTGATAGTGTTGACCATCCACACGAAGTCTTCTCTTGGTTGTTGAGATTTATTATTCCTCCTTCTATTGTTGATGTTGTTCTTCCTTGTAGCTGCAGTTGTATCCTCGTAGGTGTACGACGCCTGAGGATGAGTAGGAACCTTGAGTGTAGGCTTCTCGGGAGTGAACTTCTCCTTCCCATCCTTGATTGTGAAACATATCTTGGCACTCCACCTGTTTCTTCAACCTCAAAGTCTGCCAATACAAACGAGTGTCCAACTCCTATGAAACTATCTTCAAGAACCCCCTTGGGATAGCATAATGTCTGATCTGCAAGTTGGCATGATGTTGACACTTGCTCCAAGGTCACTGACCACTTCTTCAAAAGTGTAAGCTCCAATGGAGATTGGAATGACAGGTCTCCCCGGATCTCCTTTCTTCATTGGTAGGATGTCATCCACCCATGCTCTTGATGGCATGGTGAAGAAGGTCATGCTTATAGGAACAAGGCAGAGATCAAGTGCATGGGATCTGCTAGTGAAAAAGCACCAACATAACCAAAAATTTATTCATTCTTCTCTAATCTGAACATATTGAGCAAAATTGAGTTGATGTTATTATATTTTATTAACCATGACATGTGTGATAAGGATGAGCATGAATGTAGTATTTCAACAACACATGGCTAATCAGATTGCTTTAACACATGGACGGATTGTCTATGAATAATGTATTTTTATATGATTAAGATTATCATCTTCCTAGGTTGGATGTACAACATTTTAGCATGTATGGTTAATACTATGATATTCAGAAGTGGTACTAGGATCAATCTTTAAAGAACTTACATGTTGAGTTAATCAGTTCGGATCATGTAAAGTTGCAGCTTAAACATGTTTAGATCTTTATTTATGTGAATACCAGAATCAAAGAAAAACTTCTGGAGTGGTGATTACTTACCTTTACCTTTGTCATTGAAGAATGATGGCATCGTATCCCTCATGGAAGCCTCCCTTCATTGTTTGATTGTGCATTAACGGCTTGTCTCCTTTGTTTCACTCTTCTCTCATCCTTGTTCTTCTGATCTTGACATCTCTGATGGTTTTTCTTGAATTTTTGTTCACCCTCTTGCATGGATTGAGTGGCTTGATAGATTTTGTTCTTTGTCACATGTCTTCTTCTTGCTCCATGGAATTTATCTATCCTTGATGAATTAGCTACGTCTCTCTTTTGAAGGTTGTTGAAGTTCATGTGTCTCTCTTCATCTTAGTATGAGTTCATCTTAGGACTTCCCAATTTGATATTGAAAGTTTTCTTGCAGGGGTTAGTCCAACAAAATATCCAATATCTACTCTAGTATACTATTGGTTCAAAAATCAACCTAGACACCATGTCTAATTTGATTTAGGAACACATTTTAACTTAAGCACTACACTTAAATTAAAAATCCTTTAGAAGTAATATCCAAATACCTTTAAACTAAGCACCATGCATAATTAAAAAGATATATGAAAATTCATAAATACCTAAACATACACTATAGGAAACAAATGTAGCATGAAAGTATTATAGAGATTTACTCAAGTGAAGATGAAAGAGCACGATTAGCAATTTAGTAGTTTGAGCATGCCTTTAAAAGTACGAACAACTAAGATGATGTAGCAACATGGCAAAAGATGTTTTATGGTGGTTTATCCCCCAAGTTTGAATTTTGCAAAAATCAAGATTGGAGGAATGAAATTCAATGTTGCATAATAATTGGTTGGACATACCTTATGCTTGTCATCCATTCATTCTTTCTGCTCTACACCTAGAAAGGTTAGTGACAAAAATACACGAAGGAATATAATCATATAATCCTATGCTTGCTTCACAAAGGTAGGCAACAAAAAGCGTGAATACTCATGTTAGGATCTCAGAGGTTGTCCTAGGGAAGCATTTTAAGATGTGTTTTTAGCGACATGGTTTCCCTACTATTACCTATCTCAAGATTTACACAACGAGATCTGATGAGGCATCACCGGCTTAGATATGACCATGTCAACCACTTCTATACCAAAGGTGAAACCATTCTATATGAGGTTTGTTATTGTTACATTTGATGAATTGGTGCTGCACCACAAATTATGTATCAAGGGAAGGTTCGATTGGATATGGAAAGCATGGATGGTTAATGAAGTTGATTGGGGACCAGATCCAAGTGTTCCTAACGTCCTCCACCAGGCCACCACGACACTCTGGATCCAAGGAAACAAAGAGTCCAAGTCCAACATGTTTTGGAAAGTTCAATTCGGACTACAGAAGAGTCCAAACTTGTGACGGTTGCAACGACTTCATACGGACACCGATTGGGACGTTCTAGGACTTTTTGGAAAGCTTATCAAGTCTACTTTCCAATGGGTCCTTACTCGTACCTATATCTAACCAGATGCGACCGCAGTCAATGATTTAATGTCGAGACCTTTTCTGCCAACGGTGCTGCGTCACCTTATTTTGGGCATATGGCCCATGTATCAATTTGAGTCCATTAGGGACTCATCCTAGGGTTGTAGGACGAACCCAACACCCTTTGGTCGTCCTCCCCCCTCCTTATATTCCCCTAGAGCCGCCACAAACAGATTGGGTTTTGTTTAGATGAAAGTTTAGTTGCTGCTACTTCCTTGTAGACGCGTGTGTCGACTAGACCATCCGTTCTACTTGATTCGGAACCCCACCTTCATGAGTATCAGATTTGAATCTTTATCTCTTATTTCCAATTGAGTGCTTGTTCTTGCTTTTTCTTCGATTGCTTGCAGGAATAACCCTAGTGGTTTGGTTGGTTGTGATCCGCAAGATCGTGAGCAACCGCTGGATTTGGTGTATCGATCACTAAGGCGCAGCGTCCTTAGATGGTTATAGTCAGATCGTGAACGTCTCTCTAGTCAAATCGTAGTTATCTATCTCCACCGAAAGATCGGGACACCCATACACTCAAAAGAAAGGGAGTGTTTTGCTTGCTGTTCTTGTGCCTTTTTTTTGCTATATCGTGACTTCGTTTGTGTCTAGGCTCGCGTCTCTAGCACTGTCTAGCCTAGGACCAGCACGGTACCTCCGTTGAACGATCTCGCAACTTGCTTTTGCAACTAATGTGGTGCTAGTACTTCCTTACACATTATTGTTTAGCCCTCCTATAGCTCCACATATCCGGATACAACTTTACAGGTGTTGTTGCTACGGTGTCGATACACTATTCCAGGGTTTTCGACTTGTTGGTTGCTGCCACCTCCTGTTTTGGTTGGTAAGAACTTGTAAGAGTTTGTTTGAACAGGTTGAGAGTGAGTGAATTACAACAACCACATCCTAATAGTTGATAGGAACATAAATATTATTGTGTATGTTTCTTGTTTTGTTCTAATCATGACAGGAATCTACATGGAAATTGGAGATGATCAGATTTCCTATTCCAATCACTTTGCTAGGGGTGTGACAAGTGATAACCATGCTACTCATGAGGTATGTGATGCTTGGTTTGATGAAATAAAATCTGCAGTACCTTATTTTGAAGGAAACTATGATCCTCATGCATATATTGAATGGGAGCTACATGTAGATAAGGAATTTAAAAAATATGATCTATTTGAAAAACAAAAGGTTAGCATTGCTTCAAGTGTTCTTATCAACTATGCTTTAACTGAGTGGAAACACCTTTGTAGATTTGATAAAGCTCCTCAATCATGGAAAGATATGAAAAGACATTTTAGAGATATTTTTGTTCCTAGCTATTATTCTAAAATTTTGAATGGAAACTTGAAATCTATAAAACAAGGAAACAAAACTGTAGCAAAATATTTAGAGAAACTAAAATTGGGTTTGCTACGTTGTGGCTTAGAAGGAACCGATGAGTTTCTGGAACATAGATTTTTGCATGGTCTTAATGTGGAAATTCAGAATATACTTGTTGATAAATATTATAAGAATTTTGATGAGTTGTTTGATCTTGCTTGTGATGCTGAAGTAAAGCTACAAAGGGAACATACAAATACTATAGAAGCATTTGTCTCTCCTATTACTGACAATTTGCAGGAAGTAGATGATAATATACATGTCGACAACAATCAATTTGAGATAGGAGGTGAAACATTTAAAGAGAGCGTGAATTTGGCTACACCTACACCAACTGAGATGAGCATCCAAGGTATGTCAAATGCTTGTAAACTAAATCAAGGTGAGAATACTTTAGTTGACTTACATTTGTCAACTAATCATGATATTATAGATCAATCAATTGTTGAACTGGTCGCTGATTTTCCTTTGTCACACTTTGATATGCTTGATTTTACTTGTGACAAAGAAGAGTTGTGTGATAGTGCATCACTTATATCCACACCACAACTAGTGAATAAAGCTACAAATTCCGTATTAATGAGTGTTGAATTCAAGCATGTTGTTCATATTATAAATGAAAATGAAGAAGCTCAATTGTTGTCATTGTCACACCCAATTTCAAGAACGAAATGGATGCATAACATTATGTGTGCCTAGGAAGTAATCCACACATAAGTTCACAAATTACAAAGTACCATCACAGAGTTTAATACATAGCGTACATAGATCCATTACATGAATAATTAAAACAACAGAAGATACACTAGCTCTCGTGGCTCCATCTCACAGGGAAGGTCAACTGGTTGACCAAGCCTAGAAATCTTCCGGAAACTCCTCATAACCTCCTGCTTCTGTTACCCATCCGGGATTTTTATCCAAAAGTTGAAAAGAAAACAAGCGTGGGCACATTCGTACTCAGCAGTATAACATGGGGTTATGAAGCTCAAAAGGTTGACACTGGCTTACTACATTTAGCACTTTTAGTTGGTCAAAGTTTTATTGTTAAGTATCATCAGTTATGCTTAAGCCCAAGTGATCCCACTTATATCCTTGCCAAAGTTTAAAGAGCCATAAACAACATCATAAAGGTAGTGGCAACAGGAACATAAAGGTTGGTCAAGTTAATTAATTAAACCATCAGTTTTTCGGGCCGCTCGTAACTGTGAGCACGGTTGATATATCAGTTTTAACACTCTGCAGAGGTTGTGCATCTTTACCCGTGAGTCGTGATGCCCCGAATGCCCCGGTTAATTACTCCCATAACACTGCCAAGGTGAGTGGGCGGGGTCCACTATGAAACCTTTCATAGTATCTCGTCTAACAAGATTAGGGCCGCTAGGATTGGCAAGGGGTGATAGAGCCCCCCTTCCGAGTAGCATAAAGACCCGCAGCCTACGCTCAAACTCGGACAGAGGCCGCACTATAACCAGCTCGACAAGAGCCTAATGCGCCCTTTCGGGTAACCGCTAACGAGCTAGAAAAGATCCTATTACTGAGTTAAAGCCAGAGCCATGTAGTCCTCACGGTAGCACTGTCAATCCCAGCTTTTGCCAACAGTGAGTTATTATAAAAGGGTTATGTTCCAATTGCCGTAAACAAGATCACCATTTCATTCAAAGCATTATAACATTTGGCAGGGATCAAGTATCTTTTCATAGAGCACTAGCCATCTACCCATATGCATAACCCATAGGAGTCAAGGTAAAGGATTTCAATTCTATGGAAATATACTACGGGTATCAAATTAAACACATGCACATGAAATTATGATTACGGTGAATAGGATAACAAGGTAGGTCCCATGCTATACTTGCCTTGGTTCTCAAAGTCTTGCTGGTCAAAGCACTCTTGATCAAAGAACTCCTGGTCACAACCAAACTCCTCACCGTCTGAACTCGATCACGGCATTGCAACAACACGCATTCCAATTTGCATACATACAAAGCAAACAAAACTACTATTAGAACAGTACACCAGCAACAGTAAACAGAGTTAAAAGGTTTATAAAAAGATACTACGCATTGCTACGATCATTTCAACGCGAATTTCACGAAAAACGGATTTAAAACGCAAAAGATATGATTTAAACTAGTTCCCTAAGAGCATCTTTAGTATTTAAATTAACCTTGAATTTAAATATTTCAAACATGACTAACAGATGTTTTAACATGTAGATAATTTCCTTACGAACCTAACGCAATTCGAATCGTCCAAATCGGAGTTAAAATGCAACTTTTATAAACAAAACAAGGCAGTGGCATTTCTGTAAATAGCAAATTTCCATTTTTGAATTAAACCGAACAGGTTTACGTTTCCTGAACTGAGAAAACGTAAATTCAGAAATGCGCCAGGGCAGAGGCGCGGGGCCGGCAGGACTGCCACGTGGCGGCTCGGGATAGGGCGCGGTGCACTGCACAGCGCGTGAACCCGCTGACTCAGCGCGGGCCCGGGGGTCCACGGGTCCACGGTGGACCGGGGAACATACCCCTTCGGGGTTCTAATCCTGGCAACAAATCAAAGATCGGGCGGCTGAGAAAGAACAGAGGGGAGAGAGAGGGAGAGCCGGCCGGAGCCGAGAGAGGGCGCGGCGGCGCGCCATTTCCGGCGGCCTGAGCTTGCTGGCGTCCATCGGGATTGCCCGTCCGGCGTCCGTTTCGAACACCGAACGCATGGGAAGGAAGAGGGGAACGAGGCGAGTGCGTTGGTGCACTCGGTCGAACGCAGGGAGGAAGACAGAGGCGGCGCCATGGATACTGGCAGCACAGCTCGCCGGCGAACGCGGAAAAACTGCTCCCGACAGCCTCGGCTTCAACCAAAAACGCAGAGAGGTCCGGTGTGCCCGTGCGGGTGCGACAGTGGGCTCGATTGAGGCGATAGCTTGCTGGAGCAGGGTGGTCTGCGGCGGCGCCATGGCCTATGTGTGCGGGATGCGAGGGTAAGGCCCTAGAGGCCTCAATCCTCCGAATTGAGGGGTCGGGGAGGTGCGGTGTGACCCTGCGGTGCCGGTAGGGTAACCGGGCGAGGCGGTGCGCGGCCGGGGTGTGCTGCCCACGGCGGCGCCATTGACGCCGGTCTCGGAGTGCATCGGAGCGGCATAAACAGAGCCTAATTAACTGAATCAAGAGGACGGGGAGGAAGAGAGGGTGATGGTGAAGCTCACCGAGGCGGATTGGAGGGCGGCAGAGGCTCGAGGGAGGCAGTCGGCGTGCGGGAGCGGTCGGTGTCGGCAGTGCTCGCGCCGGCGTGTGTTCCACGGCCTAGGACAGATCACAGAGGGGGAGTTCAGGCTCTGTGTTCCCGGAAACACGCCGCAGATGCGAAACAGAGCTTACCGAAGCGGTTGGGAGTCCGGGGTCTGCTCGCGCGGCAAATGGCGTGCTTCGGCGGACGGTGGTGTTCGGCGATGGCGCAGTTCGATGAAAAGAGAGAGCAGAGGGGCGGTGCTCCGCTTTATAGCGCGGAAGAGAAGGTGCGGGGTGTGCGGTGCCGTTGCGGCATCGTGGGCGAGGTGCGGGGGTGGGAGCGGGGCAAGAGGGGCGAGTTTCGTGCGGCGGTTGCCGCTCGCGGCGCGTCCGCGTGCGTGCGAACAGAGCGGAGGGGAGTTGGGGAAGACGACGCTGACGTGTGGGGTCCGGTCGTCAGCGGAAGAGAGAGAGGGTGCGGGACTGGAGGTTGGCGCCGACAGGTGGGGTCGGTCGGTCAGAGAGGGGAAGAGAGAGAGCGGGCGCGGTCGGCTGGGCCGGTAGAGAGAAAGAGAGGGAGTGGGCCTGCGGCTTGTTTGCTGGGCCGGCAGAAAAGGAGAGGGGAAGAGAGAGAGAAGAGCTGGGCTGGGCTTCTCGGGCTGAATAGGAAAAAGGGAGGCAGAGAGAGAGGTCCATTCTTTTTCTTTTTATTTCCTTTTCCAACTCCAATTTCAACACAATTTGAATTCATTTGAATTTGGTTTTGAAACTCAGTCGTACAAAGAAAATGTGCAGCAGCATGTATGCATAAACATGTTACTAACTAGGATTAATTTTATTTCCATAAAAATTATTCTTAAACTAAATTCAATGCTCACAATTTCTTAAATAAATCATTTTCATCTATTTTTAAATGTATTCAATTTTTGTGGGTGTTACAGTCATCTTTACATACAATCGGATATATTGAATTCGATGATCTTTGTGAGCTTAACTATTTGCAGAATAATCTGACTGATAGATTTGAATTGCCATGTTCTTCTATTATCAGTTTTCATGCTATTGGCAAATATAATTATGAAGATGAGTATATGGTAAACCAAATTTATATTTGCTCAAATATACAAACTCCTTTTATAGTGAACAGAACTAATCAATTAGAAGTATGCAATAACAATAACCATGCCATGTCAAGCTTCCCTTGTTTTATTTTAAAGAAACAGGATAACTATCAAGAATGGGAGTATGGTTTGCCTGTATCTACAACACATCCTCCGACAGTGGTCAAACCGAGGACGGTTTGCTGTCAAGAAAGGGAGAATGATGAGGACATCACCGGCTTAGATATAACCATGCCAACCACTTCTATACCAAAGGTGAAACCATTTTATATGAGGTTTATTATTGTTACATTTGATGAACTGGTGTTGCACCACAAATTATGTATATTGTCATTTTCAGAATTGCTTACATGGATCGAGGGAAGGTTCGATTGGATATGGAAAGCATGTATGGTTAATGAAGTTGATTGGGGACCAGATCCAAGTGTTCCTAACGTCCTCCACCAGGCCACCACGACACTCTGGATCCAAGGAAACAAACAGTCCAAGTCCAACACGTTTTGGAAAGTTCAATTCGGATGCAGAGGTCAACTTGCGACGGTGCACGCTTCATACGGACTCCGATTGGACGTTCTAGGACTTTTGAAAGCTTATCAAGTTACTTTCCAATGGGCCTTACTGGTACCTATATTCTTACAGTGCGACGATTCAATGATTTAATGCAGAGACCTTTTCTGCCAACGGTGCTGCGTCACCTTATTTTGGGCATATGGCCCATGTATCAATTTGAGTCCATTAGGGACTCATCCTAGGGTTGTAGGACGACCCAGCACCCTTTGGTCGTCCTCCCCCCTCCTTATATTCCCCTAGAGCCGCCACAAACAGATTGGGTTTTGTTTAGATGAAAGTTTAGCTGCTGCTACTTCCTTGTAGACGCGTGTGTCGACTAGACCATCCGTTCTACTTGATTCGGAACCCCACCTTCATGAGTATCAGATTTGAACCTTTATCTCTTATTTGCAATTGAGTGCTTGTTCTACTTGTTCTTGCTTGTTCTTCGATTGCTTGCAGGAATAACCCTAGTGGTTTGGTTGGTTGTGATGCGCAAGATCGTGAGCAACCGCTGGATTTGGTGTATCGATCACTAAGGCGCAACGTCCTTAGATGGTTGTAGTCAGATCGTGAACGTCTCTCCAGTCAAATCGTAGTTATCTATCGCCACCGAAAGATCGGGACACCCATACACTCATCAAGATCTACAATATTTATAATAATCATATGCATTAACAACCACCCTTTTGAAGTTTTTGTAAACAAAAAGTGTTAGGGTGTTGGAGATATCATGTGTGGTAATGATAGAGAGACCAATGGGTTCGAAAGATGTCTCATATGAGCATGGGTTTAAAGAGATAGTTATGGAATAGATTCCATGCTCATAGATGTCATCTTCCTCTCCAATCTCTATGGTTAATTCTTCATGTATGTTCAAAATTCCACTTGGATTGGTGACACTCGAATTGGTCTTGTTTGGGGCCTCCTCTATACTTGGATGATTCATATTATCAACTGGTCTTGTTTGGGAACTCCTCTATACTTGGATGATTCATATTTTCAACTGGATTTAAAACTGAACCAAGGCTAGAGAAAGATTTCTCTCAAACCATGGCTATACAAGCAGGGCGAAGCTCATGGCCATTTATAAGAACGAGGGGTGAAGAAGGTGGAGTCTCCAACAAGTTGCCCTTTGGAGTAGAATATTTATGAATGTGGTATGATGAATATGGTAAGGTGAGAAAGATGGTAAAAAGGAAAAAGTAAAAAGGTAAACGAATGAACTCGGTTCGAAACTAGAACAGCTACCGTTCCCCAGTAACGGCGCCAGAAAGCTTGTTGGTATTTTTTAACGCACACAGATAAATCCGCAACCGCACGGATACCACTGTAGCTTTCACCCGGGAGTATTCCAAAAGGGTATTGATTTCCATGGGGAATGTGAAGTGTACTAGAAAAGAACTAAGAACATCCAAGGATAGATAAGATATAAAAGTGAGGAAGATATATATTATTTTAATTAGTAAGATATATTATTTATTTTTAGTGGTAGATAAGATAAATGGGTAGAGAGATTTTAGAGTTTTCTAAGGGGTTTATCTAATCAAAGGCCCACAATACTCTATCTACTTTGGAGCAACAGTACATTCACGACTCTCAAATAAGACTAGGTAGAAGGTAGTCGGGGGGAGGCTCCCAAAAGCTCTACGAAACACCAACCCGAACGTGGTGGACTACAAAGGCCTTACAGAGTTGTCACCTCTGGGGCTACCACATCGATCCTTGGGATTGGGCGCAAACTCAGGTAAACTCTAGTCTAGACACCACGTATATATTGTCGCTTACTACTCTAGTCCCATACGAAAACTAGAGCACTCAATACGAGCGAAGATCCCGTAAATAGAATAAAGTAAGAACTAAAATAAGATACTTAGAAATAATAAAGGAGGAACCTGGAGATTGCTCCGAACCAGATGCTGCAAAGGTACAATGTTGAGGAAGATCCGACAGATCCGGCTCCTCCTAGCTCTCTCCTCCTCTCTCTCACCTCTAATTACAACTAGATGAACTAGAACTAGAAGAACTAGATCTGGACAACTAGAGGGGCCTCTCTCCTTCTCTACTTATAATTGAAACCCTAGCTATTTCTCTGGAGAAGAATAATGAGATGAGATGATCCTCAGTGGGTTAGGGGCCTTGCTTATATAGCCTCCTCAAATGAACATGGGCCGCCGGATCAAACCGACCTTAGGGGAAGGGTTTAGATTCATCCTCAAAGGCGGTGGAGCACGATCCGCGAAGTTGAAGCTGATTGGTTAGAGGGGTAGGGCGGGCGCCCTGGCTCCAGGCCCGATCCGCCTCCTGTTCGTTCTCGTGTCTTCTGGAACATTCGAGAGTATAGAAAATTGTGCGGTTGATAATTATCTCTATGTAAACATGACATATGGGCCTTTCCTTGGTATTTCCTGATAACCCCATACAGAAACAAACATTCACCAAAACTTGTGGAATTTCATTAGTAAACCCCCCTATATCTAGATGTGAATTGTGTATGGATCATTTTTCATGTTTAGTTGACGGTTAAAATTGGTACTTGTCGTTCCTTCATTCTTTATGCTCCAAACATGGAAAGGTTAGTGACAAGAATACCCAAAGGAATACAATCATATATCTTTATGCTCGTTACACAAGGTGAATACTCATGTTAGGATCTGAGATGTGCTTATTTTAGAGCACTAAGCTTGTCCTTAGAAAACCTTTCAAGATGAGTTTTCATGAAGTGGTTTCCCCTCCATAACCTATCTCAATATTCAAAACAATGAGATCTGCAATATTTATGATAAACATATGCATCGACAACCTCCCTTTTGAAGTTTTTGTAAACAGAAAGTGTGAGGGTGTTGGAGATGTCATGTGTGGTAATGATAGGAGACCAATTGGTATGGGAGATGTCTCATATGAGCATGGATTTAATGAGATGGTTATGGAGTAGATTCCATGCTCACTGATGTCATCTTCCTCTCCAATCTCTTTATCCACCATTGCTCACTGATGTCTCATATGAGATTTTAGAAAGAGGGAAGAAAACAAGACAAAAATTGTCTCAAAGTTCATCCCAATTCCCATTTACGCCTCCTATAGAATGAGCATACCACTGTTTCACTCCTCCCAAAAGTGAGAATGGAAATAGTTTCTATTTTAAGGTCTCTTGTGTCATGTCAGCAATGGTGCAGCAAGAACACATTTGCTCAAATTCTCTAAGGTGGGTGTAAGGATTTCATTTTCTAGCCCAGACAAAGATTGCTCCCCACCATGGCTATAAAAGTAGGGCAAAGCTCATAGCCATCTGTAAGACTATGGTGTGAAGATGATTCAGGCTCCAACAAGTCACCCTTTGGAGCAGAGTATTTATAGATGGGAGTGAAATCCATGTGGTAAGATGAATATGGTAAGGTAAGAAAGGTGGTAAAAAGGAAAAATGAAAAAGGTAAAAGGTAAAAGGATGAACATGGTTCAAAACTAGCATAGCTACTATTCCCTAGCAACGGCACCAGAAAGTTTGTTGGTATAAATTGACGCACATAGAGAAATCCACAAGCGCACGGATACCTAAGTAGCTTTCACCTGAGAGTATTCTAGAGTATCGATTTCCATCGGGAATGTGAAGTGTACTAGAGAACTAAGAACATCCAAAGAAAAAGTGATTAAATGGGTAGAGAGAGATTTTAGAATTTTCTAAGTGGTTCTATCTAATCAAAGGATCACTATACTTTACTTACTTCAGAGTAATAGTACCTTCCCAACTCTTGAAAAAGATTGGGAAGAAAATGGTCATGGGAGCCTACCAAAAAGCTCTACGTAAACACCAACCCGAACTTGGTGGACTACAAAGGCTTAGCAGAGTTGTCACCTCTGGGGCTACCACAACTATCCGTAGGATTGGGCACAAACTCAGGTAAACCCTAGTCTAGACACCACGTCTACACTAATGCTTACTGCTCGCATGCCACGTGAAAACTAGAACACTCAATACGAGTGGAGATCCAATAAATAAAATAAGAGAAGAACTAAAATTAACTAAAATACTTAAAAATAATAAATGAAGAACCTGGAGATTGATCAAGACGAACCAGATGCTACAAAAATATAATGTTGAAGATCCAACAGATTCGGTTCCTCCTTAGCTTTCTCCTCCCCTCTCACCTCTAATTTACATCTAGATGAACTAGAACTAGAGATCTAGACAACTAGACAACTAGATGAACTAGAAGACATCTAGATGGACCTCTACTTCTACATGGATATTGTTGACACCAAGAGTGGCAAACGGGTAAAATACCACAAGCGTACGGTTGTCAAGTGTAGCTTTCACCGGGAGTATTCCTGGTATCGTATTTTCCACAGGGAACGAGAAGTGAATTAACTAGCTATCAAGGTTGTCCTATGATGAGACAAAGGAGTCTATGGTATTTGGGTAGAGAGGTTCATTATAGCAAAGATATTTAACTAGGAAAAGCTGGTTATACTAGCTTTATCAGCCCTTCTCTTGAAGGAGGCAATGGGATAGATCAGTAGGAGATAAAACTCCTACCAAACCGCGCCATCATGTTGTATTGAGGCCCTACCTTTTAAGAACTTATGTTACACACGTGGTGGAATACAAAGACTAGATTGTGTTGGGAGTATGCCCTAGAGGTAATCATAGAGATGATTGTATTTCCTTGTATCCATGACATGTTATGAGTTCAATGAATATCCATTAAAGACAACTTGTATTGATTAGCAATTATGTGAATTGTTTGTGAAACTCTTTTACTTGTATGGTTATTCTAATGTTGTCCCTGATCAGAGTCTGTGCAAGAACGCACATGAATATTAGATAAGCACATTATTAGTTGATGACTATGTTTCACAAGTCATGGACATAGAGATGTCAAACTAATAATGTGGGCACATGTATGACATGGGGCTAGACAGACCCGACCTGAGATTGTCTTTATACACATCGTGTACGTTATGTCCTTAGACCTGAGATTGTCGTATGTACTCAAGATGTGAAACAACCTACTTAGGGACTACCAAACGCTACTCCATGACTGGGTAGTTATAAAGGTAGCTTTCGGGTTTGTCGGGGAACATGCTGTGAGACATAGTCATTCAAGATGGAATTTGCCACTCTCCATATGAGAGAGATATCACTGGACCACTCAAATGATTAGATCATGAAATGCATGGCCGTGCTTGGGTTAAGTGTTAACCCACGAGTTGAACCAAATATCGTGAGGCAAAGGAATAACATGTATATTGTAATGTGGTGGTTCGTCTGATATGATCGTAGCATATGCATAGGAGTTGACACGCCTTGCTAGAGGCCGCTATCAACTATTGGCCAAGTAAGAGTACTTGGGCCATGTCTATTTTTGTGTGAGCCCATAGGGTCGCACGCTTAAGGGACTAGAAGCCTAATTTGGGTTGGACCCGAATTAGACTAGGTTTAGGGTTACTAATGGGCCTCCAACGTGGGAGCTCGTTAGGATGCCTATATAAGCAAGGGGTGGGCGCGGGGCAAGATTGATCCATGCCTTTTGGCAGCCGCCGTCGCCTCCCCACGCTCGCGCCTTTTGCTCCTCGCGGACCTAGCAGTCTGGAGGCGCAACGCTTCCTCCCTGCACGTGTGGGATTCCTCGGAGGTGCTGCATCTAGAGCACAAGGACGAACCGCGCGAAGGGGACATTGAGACGGACGACCTCGCAACTGCACAACACTGCTATGACGCGCACGACTACATCGAGTCACTTCCGCTCCACCTGCGCGTCTAGTGGTACTCCCGTGATCTATAACTAGCACTAGTTCCTGGTTTATGGGGTAGAAAATTTTTGCTTTCTGACTATCGTAGCAACCTCATAACCCTTCAGATAGGGCTGTCACCACCTGTTAGCCACCACAAACAATCCATGCCATAAGTGGTTTACAAAGGCAAGATCTTGTCTAGACACCACATCTACACTATTCTTACTACTTTAACCCCAGCTAAAGGCTAGAGCACTCTACTTAAAGTAAAGCGATGAACAAGCGTGAAAAGATGTATAACAACTATGCCAGAATTATAATATCAAATACTATAAAGAACTCGGATGTATTACTCACAAGTGTATGACTTACAAGAAGATAACATCCGCTGAGTTACAACTTGGAGAAGATGCCAGACAGGCTCGGCTCTCCTCTAGACTCTCCTCACTCTCTTCCAACTAGCATAGCACTATAGCAGAGCTTCACTAAAGCTACTAGAGAGTGGTTTCCTCCAATGTGTCATGAGTTGAGAGTGAAGTCCTAGGGGGCTATTTATAGCCCAAGGTGAAGTAGGGGCTACTCTAGTGCCACGTCAGCGATCCGCATGATCATGCCTGGGAGCCCTTGGATCATATCCGCCATTAAACTGACTTGAATGAAGAACCATGATCATTTCCATGCATGGGAACATGCAAAGAGGTGGTGGGAGCCTCGGGGCATCTTGGAGTGCACCTAGGGGGGTCGGTCGACCCCCCTATGACATGTGGGGCCATCCTTCTTGTTGACATTTCTTAACGACATCACCAAGAACATAGTTCTTAGCAATGGCACCAAAAATGCATGATATGTAATTAACTTGCCTTTAGCAACTAGCCACTTATCTTTTACCTTATACTCCTAAGCATGGAACTAGGTTGTCATCCCTAATTATAGAGCTAGGAATATTTTATGGTACTTATGAAATATTATATTTTATATATGGCTAGGCAGAAATAAATAATGATAGATATGAAATTATAAAGAAATAATGATTCTGCAAGCGGACATATTAAATATACCATTGTAGCATTTTACCTAGAGTATTACTAGGTTGTCATTTATACTATACCACTAGGAAGGTCTAGCAAAACTAATAATCTAAAATATTGATAACAAGCATATGAAATGAATGAAGGGATTTAACCATCAATGATCTCTACTCTTAAATAGGGGTAAGTCACATGATAAATATATATAATATAGGGTAAATAGATTAGTCATAATAATAATAATAATAATAAGGATAAAGTTTCCTAGAGCAATCTAGTCACTACATAGGCGTCGTCCAATATTAGTAATAAAGAAATAACTCCTAAGTATTCTAGCTACCATCAAAGCTACGCTACACTACTACAGAAAAGGCAATCAGTGCCGGTTCAAAACTCCCCTACAGTGGCGGATTTTGAACCGGCACTGGCGAATCGGCAGTGATGAGCTCATGCCATCACTGCCGGTTATGCCAAACCGGCAGTGATGGCTCAAGCATCACTGCCGGTTCGTGTTACCAACCGGCAATGATGCTGGAGCCATCACTGCCGGTTTGTAACACGAACCGGCAGTGGTGCTTGAGCCATCACTGCCGGTTTGGCACCCCAACCGACAGTGAATGTAGGATATCACTGTCGGTTCTAAGTGATCCGACAGTGATTTAATTTTTGTAATTTACATTTATTACAGAAACCATCAACATTATATTACAAAAACCATCAACATTATATTACAGAAACCATCAACATTTATATTACAGAAATTCATAGATGTGTTACAACAATTATTTATTGAACACAAAACTGTTACAACAATTACATCAGTTTGTGAACGAGCACCAGTGCTTCAAACACACCTTCAAACATATGATTTATTTGAGCGCCCATGTACTTCAACGCACATTTATTGCCCACCATGAAACATTTGAAATGCAATCGAATCGCGGAATTCGTTCATCTGTTGGTTATCTAACACAATAGTCGCCTCCTCAGTTGTTGGCTGCTGTACCGAAGCAATAGCCGGCACATAGTTTGGATCACGGTCACAACGAGCAAAGTGTCGGTCCCTTTCTTCACTCAACCTCATGAAGTTATGAAGTGCCATACATGCAACTATTATATGTGTTTGTGTTTCTAGACCATAACTCGGGACACTCATCAATATCCTGAACTTTTGCTTGAGCACTCCAAAGGCTCGCTCAATGCAGTTTCTAAGTGACGAGTGTGCGTAGTTGAACAACTCTTCTTTACCTTGTGGTTCTTCTGCGTTTTGAAACTCTTCGAGATGGTACCTTGTGGTCCTGAAGGGCGCAAGATACCCTAGACGGTTGGGATACCCGGAGTCCACCAGATAAAATTTCCCTGCATCGGGAAGCACCTGTAAGTATGAAATACATCTAATTAGGAAGTGTACAGACACAACAGATAGTTAAGTACCTGTAGGTGGTTTTGGAAACACATTTGCAAACTTAGACAGCGAATCATCAAAAACCTTCATGTCATGAGCTGAACCAGGCCAACCAGCATTGACAAATGTGAATATCAAATCGAAATCACAGCAAGCAATTCCATACGTGGGTACGAAGACATGCCATACGCAGGGGGGTAGACGTGGTTGTAGGGAAATCCAGGAGGAGAGGGCACCTCCGGGGATAGGAAATCCCGGGTATGGTCGCCGTCGCCGTACGCACCGTCTTGGCCGTAGTTCCCGCAGGCGCCGTCGGCACCGTCGTGCCTACCTCCGTGTTGGTGTCCATCGATTTGGGGAGGTTGTCGGGGGCCGGATTCCGAGCTCCTAGGTGTCGGCGAGGTAGCTGGCGAGGGCGCTGGCCGTCGCGGTGGAGGTCCTGGGTGTCGTCACGGGCGAGGTCGCTGGTCGGCGTCCAGAGCGGCGTCGAGCAGAGCGGCGTCGAGCTACCGGCGTCGAGCAGAGCGGGCGGCGGCGGCAGGCAGTGGCGGCGGCGTGCAATGGCGGGAGCTCCTCACAGCGTCGAGGTCGTCGAGGTCGAGTGGGCGGCAGCGACGTGCAGTGGCGAGCTCGGGCTCGAGCAAAATGGATAAGTTTGGAACGGGCGCGCGTCTGAAATTTTTGGACATGCACCAGTTCATTAAATAGGGTGGCATATCACTGCCGGTTCTTATTACAAACCGACAGTGATATGCCCTATCAGTGCCGGTTTGTAAGACGAACCGGCAGTGATGCTCCCTCGTCACTGCCGGTTCCTATCAACCGGCAGTGATGAGGGAGCATCACTGCCGGTTGGTTATTAGAACCGGCAGTGATAGAGGCACATCACTGCCGGTTCCTCTACAACCGACAGTGATGTGTGTATTTTTTTAAATCTGTCTTTTGCTTTAGAATTCAAATTACTCCTGATTTTTTACTAGAACTTGAAAAACTCCAAACATAGAAGTTGCATAATTTTTAATTCTCTACAACTTTTGCTGAAGTAGCATATTCAAATTCTTTATAGTTTTTGAATTCCATTTTGAATTTGAATAAGGGTTTAAAATTCAATTACCCCCTTTGTAATTACTCCAAAAATTTGAATAGAAGTTGAAAATCTTCCAACATAGCTTTTGCTAGTTTTGAGGAGCTCTACATTACTGCTTATACACTCAAGGTCTAATTCTTTATAGATTTTGAATTCCTTTTGACATGGCATACATCAATCAACAACGTGGTACAACTCATCAATCTCTACATCTCCATATGATCTCAAATTCGATGCAAATTACTAAAACAACATTTCATTAAGGATTACATAGTTTATGATACTCTAACAATTCACGGTGCAGGCCCGATAATGGCCTCATCATGATCACTCCGGAGGTAAGCAGGTTCGTCACCCTCTTCAAGGATATGTAGGGTAACGTCCGCCCCAAAAGGAGCCATTTCTTCATAACCTTTGTACTCTTCTTCGTCTGTCACTCCGTCGACACCTAAAATCTTCCTTTTGCATAGAAGATTTGCAAAACATCCTTTGCAAGGACGAAGGGGTCATCCTTCCATTCGTGGAGCTATAGGAAAATACCATACGGACTTTACTAACCCTCCTCTGGTCTTGCTTCCATCATTTGATGGCCCTTACTTGTATCGAGGAGTTTTACACTTGGGACATGCATCCAAGTCTTTGTATTTCTCTCCACGGTACAATATGCAGTCGTTGGAACACGCGTGGATTTTCTCAACCTCGAGACCAATTGGGCAAATCATTTTCTTCGTAAGGTAAGTCTTTTCTGCTAACTCGGCCTCCGGGAACAGTTTATGTAGTATAACTAACAAGTTTGCTTATTGGGCAGCCCAGAAACAATGGTGTTTTTGCATCATTTCTCATCATCTCCAGTTTTTTCAACTGTGAAGCACTAAGGAATCATAGGAAACATAGGAACGTATTAATAGAAGCATTTTTGAACAATATTCTTCGATATAATTTGAATTTGGTCGCGCTATAAAAATAAAGAGAACAAATAGATAACAATGGAAGCATGGAGTATTAAATGTAAGTATTAAATGCATGCATGGAGTATTAAATCTAAGTAATAAATACCGAATCTATTCCACATCCCATCAAATCTTTCATGCATGTATTGAATATTAAATGTAAATAATAAATATAACTAATTACAATTTTTATCCATAATTTTTGAGACGAATCTTTCGAACCTAGCTACTCAATGATTATACAATAATTACCCAATAAAAACAAAGTGCTACAATTTTTCTAAATAATTTTGGATCTATAAGCTACAAAAAATTAACACAAATTGCAACATCTCTGTTCTTGATCATGAAAAACTAGCATAGCTCTAACACAAATTGACACAATGTAATTTTATTTATTATTATTTCATAGAATTTGTCCCAATTGGCTAGGAGATAATTTTATTTATTATTATTTCATTACAAAAACTCTTGACTACTGAAAATCCATTGTTTAATGACACCTTTTGGATTTTGAGAAAAAGATATCGTAAATATAGGTAAACTTCTCAGGACTGAACTGACCAACACGAGTCTACCACCATATTGTAGGTGCTTGGCCTTCTTAGTACTTGGTAGTATTGGCTTCAATAATTCATTTATAACATAACATTCCACATTGTGAAGTTTTCTACTGTGAAATAGAATTCCTAAACATCTAAAAAGAGAACTTACTATACATCTTGGTCAAATAGCTAGTATATTCATGTTCATAGTGTTTTGGTTCTCCAAAGCAAAAAAAAATCCCACTCTTGTGAAAGTTCTTTTTAGACATAAAGTTGCTAAAAAGCCAAAAACACTTACATTCTTAGTCTGCTCTAGATTGTAGTCGAGATACTCGAAAAAAATACTATTGTCTAGAAAGAGGATTGTATCATCCAAGTATCGCAAAATAGATATGAGGATCCAAGAGTGAAGAGAGGGAGGAGATCGAAGCTTTATAGTGTACACAACATCACTGCCGGTTCCAGCCACCAACCGGCAGTGAAAGACCACATCACTGCCGGTTGGTGGCTTGAACCGGCAGTGATAGGGCCGAGAGACATCACTACCGGTTCAAGCCACGAACCGGCAGTGATGTGGTGTTTCACTGCCGGTTCAGCCCCTGCCCCCAATAATTGGGGGTCTGTCAGAGGAAGAACCGGCAGTGAAGGGGCATCACTGCCGACCCAAACAAAACCGGCAGTGATGGGCTGGCAGTGATTGCCGATTCTGTAGTAGTGCTAGTTAGTGCAAGTACATCTAGTAATCATTGTTAAGTAATACTACCAATGTTCCCAACCACAATAGGACCATGAACAGGATGAGTTGAGTTCAGAAACCTCAGATATAACAAGATATCCTCAACCTAACAATTCCTCCCTACCAAATGACTGCACGGGGGGAGGCCTACAAAGGACTCAATAGACCTGTCACGTCTACGATCTACCTCACGACCCGGCACAGATGTGGGCATCCGCAGATAAGCAAAGTATCTAAGCACCATGCCTACATACTGCCTACCACTCGCCATACGACCGAATAGACGAGCGCTATATGAACATGTGTATGAACTCAATAGCAAACTAACTATACTAGACATATTAACGTAGACAATGAACAAAGTAAACAAGAACATATTAATGAAGAATAGTGTTGCCTATAAATATCATACAACTGCAGATAAATGCTAAAAGAGAATAAGAGAATAAGAACTATACCAGACTCCAATCTATTGACAACGCTAGGAGTCCAAGATCGATTGACGTATCTTGACTTCCTCTACTCTCGAATCTAACTAGGCTATGCTATGAACTAGAAAGTGCTCTAGATGAACTAAAGTTTATAGCTCTGGATGATTAGATCTCTATGACTTAGACTGAATGGATCTCCAAATGATCTGAGGATGATCAGGGATGCCTCCATGGGGGTATCCCCTCCTATTTATAGTTCGGTGGGACGCACGACAGCCATTGGATCAAACCAACTTCATGTAGGGCTCAGATCAATCTTCAAAGGAGGTGGAGGAAGCTTCCAGAAGACGGCAGCAAGTGGGTCCAGGGGGGTGCCGCCCAGCCCCACCCCATGTCGGTCGGCCCCACATGGTGGGGTCCCGGGCCCTACTTTGCTCTGGTGTCTGCGGGATCCTCCGTGAGTTGATTGGCAGGTGTTTCTCCGCGGGATTTATTCGATATCTTCTCTGATTTGATTCCCTTTATTGCTCTTTTCTGAATAGTCCCTGGAAAATATTGAAACACCAAAACTCATGGAAATTGTTAATTAAAGCCCTATATTTCTATATATTATATTTGATTGATCCAATTATCATGTTTATAATTGTTTAAAAAGTCAACACTTCTTCTTCTAGAAGGTATCCCCACTAGTCAGGGAGCTTGATGATGGTCTCTAGGCCCCTTGGCCAGGTCGGTCGACGTGCTTTTGTGAGCTTTGGACCGCCCCTTTGGTGTGGGACCTCCTGGATAGGTGTGGACTCTATTGGGCTATTGGGCTATGGCTGTTGGGCCCATAAGCAGGTCAACTGACGTGCTTTTGTGGCCAAATCAGCTCATCTTTTGCAAGTAGCTTGCGGAAGTAATGTCCATCATGATGGTGTATTGACTTTGCACATTTGCCATACTTGGAAATGTGTCAAGTTGGGCTCCAAAACATGACATTTTGTGCCTACATTGAAATAGAGGACATGTACATGTGGAACCAAGTTATTTGCACAAAAGTTACTCTACATTTCCTTATTAGCTTTATAAATGATGTTTTGTTGACTCTT
Source organism: Microstegium vimineum (assembly GCA_022036555.1). Taxonomy (NCBI): domain Eukaryota; kingdom Viridiplantae; phylum Streptophyta; class Magnoliopsida; order Poales; family Poaceae; genus Microstegium; species Microstegium vimineum. The sequence goes on from CM039136.1 coordinate 21,510,902, forward strand.
TTGATGGTTTAAAAACATGTTGAAATTCCCGTCAACAGATATAGAATTGAAACCCTAGCTTTTGCTCTGCAGGTATATAATGGTGTCTAGAGGGGTCCCTAGGGGCTGCTTATATAGCACGGTGGGATGAACTGTGGCCTCAGATCAAACCAACCTTGAACAATGGTGGAGATGCATCCTAGGAGGTGGTGGAGGAAGTTTCCAGAAGCCGGACGTGAGGCGGCATGAGGGCAGGTTGGCCGGCCCCACCATGAGGCTGGCCAACCCACCTTTGTGGCCAACCAGGCCCGTCTTTGCTCTAGAGTCCTCTCGTGTCCTATAGAACCTTCTAGTACCACTTTCTGATCCATTAGCGTAAGTTATCATACCGTGATTGGATTCTCCCCTCTCTAGATCCTGTCTTAGTCCTTGGAAAATATAGATTCACGAAAGCTGTAGAATTCTATTAGTTTAAAACCTTAAACATATATTGAGTAATGGTTCCGAAGTGTTCTGGAATCTTCCTAAGTCGAATTCCATCGTAGATTTGATATCTTCCTCATCGAGGCTCCAAATATATCAAATGATATGGCTGTTTCGATCGTCTCGACGAGCTCTATGTAATTGAGTTCTCCATTTCCTCATTTGAGATACTGTTATATAGTGAAAAACTGAATATCGTACAAAACAAGTGAGAACACCATAACTCGTAAAACTCTTTAGAGTCAAACCCTACAACTATGCTTAATAGTTCATTTCTTATCAATTCATGGGATGGTTATATTTGGAGTTTAGTGGCCATCAACAGCCCCCTACCCGCTATCTGGTGGTCCAACACCAGAGATGCTTCAATTGTCTCTCCACCATGCATAGGGTGGCAGCCTACAAGCTACCTTCACCACAAGGAGTTTCAACACCTTACACAGGATTGTAAACGGTGGTGGACGGTGCCTCCTTCCAGCCCAGGCACTTCTGGTGCCATGCAAGGCCTATCACAATGACCTGACCAGGAGCATACCATGGGCACCTAGTCATGTGCCCAGGGCAACATGCCGTGTGCGGCTAGTGCTGTGCTAGGTGTAGCTACTTGTAGCAGCAGTGGGAACCATCATCGGAGACATCGACGATGGATGGACGGAGACGACACTACTACAGCACCGAGTGTCGCCACCGATAGTCACGGGTGGTCTTTAGGGGGCTCCCAGGTGACACTGGGCATCACCTCATTTGCTATTGGAGCTCAAGAAAGGCACGGTGAGCTGACTAATGAGATGGGCATCATTGAGATTGACCCGTTGATGTTGACACTGTACTGCCACGCATGATCATGACATCACGGAGGACCCGATGTTAGAGGAGTTCACAGCCTCGCTCATCGGTAGTCAGATCATCGTGTGGCCTTCCCTTGAGTGCACGTTGTCACCTTTGGCACCCCCTAGCTACAAGATGAGGTCCTTGCAATGGCGACCTTCGAGCTGGTGGATAGGGACCTAGCAGTGATCTTCTGTGAGCTGCAGACACCACCTCCGCACCCCATTCAGTGGGCTGTGGACATGATGAAGACACACTTGGAGCATAGCTACCCACTAGGCTTTGGACCAGTCGACCTCATGGTGGATGCTGGCGCTCTTAGTTCACCACCGGTGGATCTCAGGACAAGGTGACTCTGTCGACAAAATATGCGTCGCAGTCTACCTAGGGGGTACCCTACGGTTGTAGATTGTAGGCGGAGGTGTGGCGACAGTAATCAATCGTAACACAGAGAGCGTAGACACGGCGATTTATACAGGTTCAGGCCGGCAAATCGTCGTAATACCCTACATCCTGTGTTTTGGTGGTTGGATTGATATGAGTATTAGGTTACACGAGGTGTATATGAGATCTAAGAGATTGTGGGAGATTGTGTTTTTTTTGGGGGGGTCCCCTGCCCCTCCTTATATATGTCGAAGGGGCAGGGTTACAAGTAACCAATATGGTACTATTCGTGTGGTGCATGTCGTGTGCTGCACGTCTACGTCTTGTGGGTCAGGCCATCTTCTGGTCGGCAGGCCCATAAGGTCCCCGGGGATATGCCGAGGTAATATCCCTAACAAGTCCCCGAGCATGTTGCATCCTTCTGGCGAGCTGCCCTTAAGCCTTCTGTGGCCTGGTCGCCTTCCTTTATCAGCAATGTTGAAGACCTCCGACCAGGCAGCCTGGTCGGGACATGATTCGAAGAAGCCTTCCGACCAGGTCGGACTGGTCAGAACCATCGAAGCTTGATTAGCGAGCAGGTCGATTCATCGGAGGTCTGCAGGTGCTTGTCGGGAGGATGTGGCGTGCTGAAGAAGAAAAATTTGGAAGTCCCTTCCTAGTGAAGTGTACTGTTGACATCTCTTATACCACTTAAGCCAGGTTTTCATCCCCAGCATGGCATAAAGATGCGGTATTGAAATATGCATTTGCTCTTCTGATAAATATATAAATATAAGTGTGTATCTGCAAACGCACAGATAATACCGATGTAGCATTTTAACCAGGAGTATTTCAGGTATCGTTATTTATATTTTTTACCACTAGGAAGGGATACTAAGGAATAAATGAGGAATGATTATCACTGCATGTGTAATGGAGAGTTTCCATCTATCTCTCTCTATACAGGATAAGTGTCACATAAGATATAGATAATGAACGAATAGTGACAAAAGATAAATACTGATCAGCATATATGTAGCCACATAAGATAATGATAAGCAACCTCAACAGATATTCTAGCAACTCATTAGCATGGAATTAGGACAAACTACAAAGATATTTCCTATGTCATTCTTAACTATACAGTCTAGCATATTATGATTAGTGCAATTATACTTGGCAATCATGGCGAGATAAGAGATATTCATGTGTAGTGAGTATTACTAAGGAAGATGAGAAACATAGCAATCACTTCCCCGTAATAGTACTGCTCTGCCTGCCCTATAAACGGGAGGAGGACTATAAAGGACTCAACAGGACTGTCACTCCCGCGATCTACCTCACGATCCGGAATATAGGGTACAATCGCAGATATATATGGTATAGGCACCACGCCTACACAATATCTATCATTTACCCATTGTACTGATGGATAAACGCTATACAATCCTAGACATGCATATGATTCAGATCTAACTATGCCAAGCATATAATCATAATAGACTAAGAACAATATAATTGAGAACATAAACGAATAGAGTAAAGTCATAAACAATATAATGAAGTAGAGCAAAGTCATATTCATAATATTGAAGAACAAATGATGAACAAGGAAGAACTAGAGAGAGAATTACCAATAATCCTCTTGACAGATCCGGAAACCAATCGAAGATTGACTCCTTCTAGTTCTAATCCTATATAGCTATGCTAAACTAGAGATCTAGTTGATGTGGTGGCTCTAGGGCTTGATCAGGGACCTCTCCTCTTGAGATGAAGAATGAATTAGGGTTTCTGGCTCTTGGGGTCTGTTGACACAAAAAGCGTCAGGATCTGCGAACACCTCGGGCTATTACCCGAATTCAATATTCAAAGGTGTGCCAGTCGATTTGACTAGTTAATCGACAAGGACGATAAATAGAACAAGATCTGGAAGAGACAACGGCGATACGCCCCGATGTCAAAACTCAGACTTAATTCAGGATAACTAGAGCAGAGCTAAACGAGACAACAGCGATGCGCCCGGATGTCAAGGCTCAGATTACTCCCACGTGGAACTTGCAAGGGTTTGACAGAGATCAAGGTGATGCAGCCCGTCGAAGCTTGAAGAACTCGTAAATAGACTAAGACTAATGCGACAAAAGGGTAAATTGCATTGAAAGTAAATAAGAGTAATTGATTTGTTTGATAGATGATTGATTGTCCTATTTCACGACCCCTAGGTACATATTTATAATCCAGCAATAGGAGTTGTAAACAGACACGACTCGTACCTTTCCAAAACAAACTCCTACTTTAAAGGAAATAACTGACTCGCGCAGGAGTCGGATCCAAATAACAATATTATTTTCCTAAACAGACAACTTTATTTTAAAGGAAACAAACGACTCGTGCAAGAGTTGGACTCAAACTGCCATAATAATACTGGTATGAGATCACTAGTTCCCTTATGTCTTCTCTTCGATGAAACTTTCCATCGGCAGAATCTTCAATCCGCAACTTCCTTTTATTGCCATCGGCAATCCCCTGCTGACGTCAACTGCCACATCACCCTGTGCCCATCGACATCGTCTCTTTATCGGTAATATCCCCAATCGGCCATCCTTCACTCCCATCGGCAATATCCTTATCGGCAACACCTTTATCGGCAACCACTGCTGTTATTCAGCTTCCATCGGCAACAAACTTATCTTTATTTGCAGAATTCATTCTCATCGGTAACGTTAACCGATGACTTTCCGATGCCGATAGAAAATGGCTACCGATCAACGCAAGTCTTAGCTCCTTTGACACGTGTCGAAAAACGGTGTCAACACATGCCCCCCAATTTCGGAGTGTAGAATATTTTATGCGCCGAAATTTTCTCTACTATAACTGTTCCCTCCAAGATAACTGCACGACTTTCTCGATTACCGTGCGTAAAAATCGCAATTTATTAACAAAATTACGCGACTGCAGTGCGAACAGTTGTAAGTCCAGTCATATCCCCTTGATTGTCGTGCATACCTATTGCACACCTCTCTACATTCCTACTCAGTACGAAGAAAATTCAAAAATACCCCTGACCAGGCTTATAAAAGTTACCACCATCTAATCTATTTTTACCCTGAGCCTACTTTTACTTTCACCTGCCCTCGTCTTCAACCTCAGCGGCGACTCTGGCGGCGATTCTGAAGAACAGCTCCGTGAGCTCAAGCAACAGTAATCTCTTCAAGCAGAGAACAAATCGCAAGGATTCCCCCAGCTCCAATGGCGATCCACTTCGACGTCCCCAAGGTAAATTTGTCCCCTCCTCACTTCATCTTCTGCAAGTTCCTTTTCCGTATCAATTTCATAATCTCTTTTCCCCTTTCTTTCTTTGATTTTTTCCGAAACCTAGGAACTGTACAACAAGGTAGTAATCCCAATCGAGCAATCCAATTTCAACTGCCTAGGCCCAATGGGAAATCCTGATCCTACCAATCTGATCAATGTGGAGACCAACCGCATCCCTTTCAGATCCGAGTGCTTTAGCCTAGGGTTATGGAAGGATGCATTCCGTTCATGGCCCAAATTTACCAAAGGATGGAAGAACTGGTATCAGGATAATTAGGACACAGCAAGTCTATTGGTCAGAGCGCAATCTAGATCAGTGCATAAGACTTTCCATTGCTGATATGGAAAAGAATGAAAATATGATGATAGCTGCCTCTTACTTTTGGTCCGATACCATGAACTCCTTATTCAGACATGGACCTGCCACCCCCACCCTTGCCGATGTGCACATGCTTACCGGCCTCGATGTCTCCTCTGCCGATACCCCCGCCCTGTTCAATAGGAAGGCTGAGTATAAGGTGAACACACGCAATATTAGCGGCTGGACCGGTTACATCCAGGAATGCGAACACATGGTGGATAAGTACCCATGTATGTTCAGTTTTGTGATGAGTGATTGCCCAACACTTGAGGGTTTCAGTTTGAGTGGCTTACCCTAACCTCTTTGCGAAAGCAAATGTGTGCCTGTCTATCGGCTTGTGGTGTGCAGGTACTATGCCTAGTGACAGTGGTCAATGGCGTGGAGAAGGTCGAGTAGAGGCTTGCCGTGCCGATGGACTGAGAGCGGTGAAGGGCGGAAGCGGGGCTCGGACTGAGGGACCATGGGCGCCGGCGGACTAGCTGTGGTGGCTAGTACTTGGCACCGGCGAGTGCGAGAAGACATGGAGGTAGACCGAGTCGACCAAGTCAAGACGGTGGACGCGCGAGTCGAGCGGAGGCTCAGGGGACTCGGAGTCCGACCGGGCGAAGACAAGGTGGCTCGCGTCGAGTGGTTTGATGGTTTGGGCCTCAAAACCATCCGCGTCGGTTTTCGAGTTTGGGCCGCAAAACTCGGGGTTCGGTAGTTGAGCCGAAAGCTACCGGTGGCGGGTTTCGCGGGTTTGGGCCTCAAAACTCGGGCGGAGCTTCCGAGGAAGCGGGGATGGCACGTGGCGGAATCCTGGAGGTAGCGTCGAGGCGACGACAACTCCTGGCAGGAAGCGGGGCCGTCCATTCAAATCGAGGGAGATATTTACCGGAGCTTGGACTACAATGCTTGGGCTAGGTAGTTCACTCATTGTATCTAGGGGGGTCTTTGGGAAATAGCCAAAGCCTCTAATAAATAGAGGATGAAGGGGTATCCTCATCCAATCTCTTGAACCCTAATCATTTGCCCCAATTCTCTCTCTCTCTAACCTCTCTCTAGTTCATGAGATCCCTAGGTTGATCCCACCAACCTTTGTAAGAACTCGAGTTTGTTGTGAGGAATCGGAGGCCGTAACTTCCGTAAGCCATGGCGGCTTCGATTTCTTGATCGTGTCCCCGTTTTTCTTGTGTTCTTCGCGTTTTGCTTTTGCTCTCTCTTTTTCCCGAGATGATTTCTCTTTGTAGAGAGTAGCTCTTGCAAATCCGTTTGAATCAAGTTGTTCGTATTCGAGAGGAGCATCTTTGCACCGAAGGATCCTTCCTCAAACCTCTCGAGTACACAGATTGGGCGATTTCTTTGCGGCGTTCTTCGTTTTTTTCCTTTTCTCCCCCAAATCCGGGTGTTCCCGTTCATCCGACCCAAATTGAGCGATGATTTCTTCGGGATAGCTCCCCAACTGCACTAGGATCATGCCTACAAAGTTTGGTTGCAGTTGGTGATCATTTGGTCGAGATTTGGGAAGATTTGGCGTGAGAAAATCGCTTTTCGGGGTTTCTGTGCGTTTTTCGGGGGCGTCGGACGCTCCGAGGGTTTTGCGTCGGACGCTGGTACGTGCTGACGTCAGCGTCCGTCGCTCTTTGTGTCTGTGTTTTTCTGTTTGGCGCCGGACGCTCCCTTGAGTCCGTCGCCGACCGTCCGTCGCCTCTGCCGTTTTTCAGTTTCTATCGGGCTCTCTGGAAGGCCGACGGACGCTCGCCTAAGCGTCCGTCGCGCAGCGTCCGACGCCAACGGACGCTCACCCAAGCGTCCGTCGCGCAGCGTCCGACGCCAACGGACGCTCACCCAAGCGTCCGTCGCCCAGCGTCCGACGCCCTGCCTTCTGCTTCTCTTCTGCAGTGCTCTCTGGAAGGTCGACGGACGATCTCTCTGCGTCCGTCGCCAGCGTCCGTCGCCCTGTCCTGGAGCGTCCGTCGCGCTGTCTTCCAGCGTCCGTCGCCTGTTTTTCTGGCTGTTTTGCTTAGGGTTTTTGCCTCTTTCTCATAGGGGTTGAGAACTCTATCTTGGGGGTTTCCGGTAAGTTTTCCTCCACTGCCGGTGAGCTCTCATTTATCCGGGTTTGATGTTTGGGAAGAGTGGCCCGAATATTTCGAGAGAAATTTGAGGCTCCCATTCACCCCCCTCTGGTCGCCGTTCTCGGTCCTTCAAGGAATACAAAAAGACTGGATCGGTGGGTCAAAGAGAGCACGCTATCTTTTTGAACATGTGGCTAGAAAAGTTTATCTTCTGTGGCAGAACCGTCGGACCTACCACCATGTACCTCCCTGCAGCAGAACTCCTGGCCGATGGAACAAGACTCCCTCTCGGCCGATATCTCCTTGGATCGGTATACCATCTTCTACATCAAGTGTCCAAGAAGTTATTGTTAGGCAAATCCATCGGCAACCTCGGGGGTCCTTGGTGGTTCATAAACATGTGGTTAAATGCACACATGTATAAGGTTCTTCAATTTGACTTATTCACTCAGCAATTTCCAAGGGACATATCGGAAGATTATGTATACGATGATGATGAATCGGCAACTCGTCCCCCACTCAATTTTGGGGAAGCTATCATAGTGCTACCAGGAACCGATGCCAATGCAGATCAATTCGGTAGGTTCTTCCAAAAGCTTTACTGTGGAATTCCCATTGCAGAACGGCTCTGGTGGCCCTATGTCGATGAGAATAACCAATTCCCGCTGTTATTCAACCTTACCGATTGGAATGTGCCACAAAATGAAACTATCATGAAAGCCAGCATTGTTCCCCGAGCCATTCCAGTTAACATCTTTGGAACCGAGAAGAACTCTCCTCCATCTTATGAATTCTACTATCCATCGGCAGCATCAAGGTAGCTAGCATTTGGCCAATTACCGATCAAACTTAGCTTCGCCAATGTGATAAAGCCAAGAGAAACTATCTCCAGTGCCATGGATTGGAACAGAATTGTTAACCTTTCTCCCCATGCCGATACATCAAACATCGACCTATCCTCCTGGGCACCAACATCTTTTATGAGAGAGTTATATAAATCTTGGTGGCAAGAATGGAGAAGTCAACTGTTCGCCAAGTCATCGCACTACTATCGGCACTTGATTGACGCTGATCACGTCATTCCCAATGATGCAGTAAGTTTTTTCATCCCAATACATTTCTTATTACTCACTTCTACCATCGGCATCGGCATCTGACCCTCCTTTACTTAACAGGTTGATGATCCAATCCCCAAAATAAGCAGGAGTGGCAAGCCCTACCATCTTCGAGTAATGAGCCCTGTATCAATCATCGGCAACAATGCTCCTACATTGGCTGCCTTCATTCCTCAGAGGGTACCCAAGGTCACCCTCAAGCCCAAGCCGACGCCTGCAAAAACCATTGCTACTCCATCGGCTGCTGCTGCCATCTTGGCGCGGGCTTTTGCGGTAAGCTTTATTTTTACTTATACCGATCACAAACTACTCATCGGCAACATTTACTTTATGTAACTTGCACTGAACATTTTTTAGGTAGCGAAGTCATCAGCAGCTGCTCCAGACGTACAAGCCTCTCCAACTTCTGCTGCCGATGCCCCCCAGGCTTCACAACCAAAACGGGCTAGTTCACCCACTACTGCACCAAAGAAGAAACGCCTGAGCCGAGCCACTCCAACCGCGTCACCTACTCCTGCCGATGCACCAATGACGGAACCACCATCGGCATCCGTTCCTGAGCAATCAGTGAACGAAAATCCTGATCAGGAAACAATACCGCCACAAGAACCAGTTGCAACAACATCGGCACCGGTACCAGCACCTACACCAGATGAATATCCTGACCAAAGGACGGCATCACCGCCACAGGAGCCAACAAACGCATCAGAGGCAGCACCAGTAACAGCACCAACAGCGCCGACCGCTCCTCCTATGGAAACGTGTTCATCGGAAACTGTTGCCGATCTCCAGGATGAGGCCATACCAGCCAACTTCCCAAGTCCCAGGCAAGAAATCCGCTTCAAGATGGTAAGCCGATCATTTAAACACTTGCAATATAAACTTATGATCGGCAAATTTTAACTTTCTCCTTTTCAGGCCCAAGACTCCCCCGATAGCTTGTTTTCCTTTGGCGTCAACCTCCCTAGCGAAGATGAAGACAGAGAAGGTTCTGCCCTAGCGAATAGCTTGTTCTCCTTCGCCGTCAATCTTTCCGATGAGGATGAAGACGAAGAAAGCTCCGCTTCAACTTTATCGGCAGAGGTCAAACTCAAGCTTGAAACATTGCTATCCTCACCGCAACAAGACACATGTCATCTCGTCCAAGACTCTACTACAGCAAAGATAGCTTTTAAAGACATCCAAGGCCACCTATCTGCCGATACAGAGGAAACACTCTTCCAGGCAGCGTTTCTTGAGAGCAGGCAACTTCAGTATCAAAGACTTTCTCGTCACATAGCCGATAGAACCACTTACTCAAAGATTGAAGAAGAAATGCTTAAGTTCAAATGAACTACCGATGAGAAACACAAGGACATCGGCCAAGTAGAAGCTTCTGGCGCCAATCTTGAGCAAGAGATCGTTCACTTATCGGCAAGGAAGGAAGAGCTGCTGACTGAACTAAAAAGAGTTGAAGAAGCCTTGAATACAGTCAGCCAAAAGAAAGCTCAACTGCCCGACGTCATTAAGGCTCTGCGACAAGAAATAGACAGAAACGCCTGACAAGCCATCCTGCTAAAGAAGAAAATCAAGTCAGTTGAAGGGTATGCCGATGATGATGCCAGGGAGATGGAAGAAATAGAGCAAATTCGCCTGCGTGCGATATCAACCATCCAATCCTTGTTGTAATTTGCTACAATTCATCATATCGGCAAATGTAACACTTGATTTTGCTTTGTAATATAATGTCAGTACGCTTTTACCGATGTTTTACATAGCACTCTCTTCTATCGGTATTCCAACGGGCATTCTATGCATCTACCCAAATACTAGGGTAATATTTCTTCAAGTATTTACCATTGATTGCTCTGGAGAATGCAACTCCTTCGAGAGTTTCCGAAATATAGGCATTACTAGGAACAGATTGATTTATCCGAAACGGACCCTCCCAATTAGGAGACCATTTTCCAAACTTAGAACTCTTAGTCCCAATCGGTAAAATCAATTTCCATACCAGATCACCATCGACAAATTCCTTCACCTTTACCTTCTTGTCATACCATCTGGCAATCCTTTTCTTATTTTCTTCAATGTTGATTAGAGCCCTCAACCGATGACCTGCTAAGTCTTCTAACTCATCCTTCATAAGAGTATCATATTCATCGGCTGTCAATTGATCTTGAGAAAACAATCGCCTAGAACTAGTTTTAATTTCCCAAGGCAGGACAGCATCGTGTCCATAGACCAACTGATACGGTGAAACTTTGGTTGCACCATGACAAGCCATCCGATACGACCATAGGGCTTCATTTAACACTATATGCCACCTTCTAGGGTTTTCTTCAATTTTGCGTTTGATAAGCTTAATAACTCCTTTATTAGTTGCTTCAGCCTGACCGTTAGCTTGAGCATAATAAGGAGAAGAGTTTAATACCTTGAACCCCATACTAGCAGCAAATTCATCAAATTCTCCCGATGTGAACATGGTTCCTTGATCGGTAGTAATAGTTTGAGGAATACCAAATCGGCAAACAATATGTTCTTTTACAAAATCTATCATGTTCGCCGATGTCACCTTCTTCAAAGGAATCGCCTCAACCCATTTTGTAAAGTAATCGGTAGCAACAAGTATAAACTTGTGCCCTTTGCTTGACGGCGGATAAATCTGGCCGATGAGATCAATAGCCCATCCTCTAAACAGCCAAGGCTTGATTATAGGATTCATTACCAACGCAGGTGCCCTTTGTACATTACCAAACTTCTGACAATCCTGGCACCCTTTAAAATAGCTGAAGCAATCTTCAAGAATTGTTGGCCAATAATATCCATTCCGCCTAATCATCCATTTCATCTTGAATGCCGATTGATGTGCTCCACACACACCTTCATGGATCTCACTCATCAACTCCTTTGATTCTTCTCTACCAAGGCATTTGAGCAAAACTCCATCAATCGTCCGATAATACAATTCATTGTCAAGGAGCACATACTTAGTAGCCTGGAACCTTAGACGCCTTTCAACCCTCTTAGATGGATCTCTTAAGTAATCGACGATTTCCTTTTTCTAGTCATCGGCAACCATTACCGATGTCATGACTTCTTGAATCAACTGATATCCTGAAGCATTCTGTGCTAACCGATTGGCCTCTTCATTATGCAACCTAGGAATATACTCAAGGCGATATTCTTTGAATTCTTTCAATAATCGTAAACATCTCTCATGGTGTGCAATCAACACTTCACTTCGGCATTCATATACTCCAGTCAATTGATTGATCACCAACATAGAATCGCCAAAGATTTCAACGGCATCGGCACGCACTTCTCTGAGTAATTCCCACCCTTTTATTAAAGCCTGATACTCAGCCTGATTGTTCGTTGATGTAGCAACAATCGGCAACGAAATTTCATACTTCCGTCCTCGGGGTGAAATTAAGAGAACACCGATGCCTGCTCCTTCTTTGCACGTAGATCCATCAAAGAACAAAGTCCAAGGAGCAATCTCTACAGAGCTTACCATATTGCAATGCTGAGTAACAAAATCGGCCATCACCTGACCCTTAACTGCCTTAGCCGATTCATACTTCAAATCAAACTCCGAAAGTGTCAATATCCATTTGCCGATTCTCCCACTTAATATCGGCATCGACAGCATATACTTAACCACGTCATCTTTGCAGATAACAGCGCATTCAGACGATAATAAATAATGTCTCAATTTTATGCAAGAGAAATATAAACATAAGCATAATCTTTCTATGGCCGAATACCTTGTTTCAGCATCTACCAGTCTTCTGCTCAAATAATATATCACACGTTCTTTCCCTTCAAATTCTTGAATTAAGGCTGATCCGATAACACTATCATCGGCAGACAAATACAATCTGAAAGGTTTCCCGTGTTGAGGTGGAACCAAGACTGGAGGGTTTACCAAATATCTTTTGATCTCCTCCAAGGCTAACTGTTGTTCTTCTTTCCATGTAAACTCTTGATCGGCTTTCAGTTTTAACAATGGACTAAAAGATTTAATCTTACCAGATAAGTTGGATATAAATCTTCTAATGAAATTAATCTTCCCGATCAAGGATTGCAGCTCAGTCTTGTTTGTAGGGGCAACCACCTTATTAATTGCATCAATAGATTTTCTGCCGATCTCGATGCCCCTTTGATGCACCATAAAACCCAGAAACTAACCTGCCGATACACCAAATGCACACTTGTTAGGATTCATCTTCAACCCATGCTCCCTTGTGCATTCTAGGATTTTTTGCAGATCGGCAAGATGCTTCTCAAAATTTACGGACTTAACCACCACATCATCAATATATATTTCGACTATCGTGCCGATATACTTATGAAAGATAAAAATTCATTGCTCTCTGATAAGTAGCATTGGCATTCTTCAAGCCAAAGGTCATTACAACCCACTCAAATAAACCGACATGACCTGGACATCTGAAAGCAGTCTTGGATATGTCTTCCTCAGCCATGAATATCTGATTATACCTAGCATTACGATCCATGAAGCTAATGATTTGATGTCTAGCAGCAGCATCAATCAACAGATCGACAACGAGCATTGGGTAACCATCCATCGGTGTGGCCTTGTTGAGATTCCTGAAATCAATACAAACACGAAGTTTTCCATTCTTCTTATATACAAGAACCACATTAGAAATCCAATCGGCATATCGACACTACCGAATAAACCCAGCTTCAATTAACTTTGTAATCTCAGCCTTAATGTCAGGTAGAATAGTAGGATTGCATCGGTGTGCAGGTTGCCGATGTGGTTCGAAACCAGATTTGATAGGTAACCGATGTTCAACTATCGATCGGTCTAAACCAGGCATTTCCGTATAATCCCAAGCAAAACAATCTTTATATTCCTTTAACAAATCGGTTAATTGTTGTTTACATTGGGAATCTAATTTAGCACTAATAAAAGTAGGCCTATGTTTACTACTATCGCCGATGTCTATCTCGAATAAATCATCAGCGGATGTAAAGCCCTGTCCCAGTTTTCCATCATCGGCGAATCGATCCATTAAAACTCTTCTTTAGGAACGACTGCTTGGATCGGTGTAATGCGGTAATCGGCAACTTTGAGGAACTCAGTGTCCCAAGCTTCACCTGATATGCACCTGGTTTGCTCATAAGTCTCTGATTCTGTCGATGCAACGATGGACGGAGTTTCACTCCGGACGACTTCAATCTTGTCTCCAACCCACTGTATAAGGCTCTGATGCATAGTAGAAGGAACACAACAATTGGCATGGATCCAATCCCTTCCCAGGAGCAAGTTGTATGTGCCTTTGCCACTAATCACGAAAAATGTCCTTGGCAAAGTTTTACTGCCGATGGTCAATTCAACACATACGGCTCCCATGGCTGGCGACACATTGCCTTCAAAGTCTTTGAGCTTCATGTCCATTTTGACTAAGTCTCGGTCGCCTTTCCCAAGCTTCCTGAACATGACGTACGGCATTATGTTGATCGACGCCCCACCATCCACCAATTTCTTTGTTACAGGCTGTCTATCCACTTTGCCTTTAACGAACAGAGCCCTTAAATGCTACCTTTCATCATCGGCAGGCTTTTAAAAGACAGCTGCCATCGGATCCAACATCAACTGCGCCATTTCAGCAACCTCTTCTCCATCACTGACAGGTGCCATGAACTTCATCGGCAATATGACGACCATGTTGATTTCTGCCGATGGATCCCTATCCTTGCGCTTTGGCCTCCACTGCTTTTCCCTTGAAGGATTTTCACTGTCATATAACTCGCTTTGGCGTTCACGCTGAATTCTCCTTTTCGGAGTCTTTGTTAGACCCTTAGGGCACCACTGAGGAAGCTTGGTTTTCCAAACAGGCTAGGGCTGCCTCTCGCTGCTTGTGTCGGCACCACTCCTAACGTTTGGATCTCTGGAGAATATTTCTTCATAAGGCACTCTTGCATTGGCCATTTCCTCAAGTTCTTCCTGACCAACACGCCTACCAAGCCTGTCATGCACGCTGAGCTTGCCCCCCAGTCGGTCATGTGCCGATTTCTTCTCTCTGAGCGGCCTAGCATACCTGGATATCCGATCGTCAAAGCAAGGCTTCTTTTCTGACCGATCGGTAGGGTAGTATCCATTGCATTCAGGACAATTATCGGTAGTAGGTAATTTGATGCCTTCCTCCCAACAGTGAACGAAGAAGGGACACTTCCAGTGGTCCTTATGTCGAAGCCATTCTTGGTGCTCTTCTTCTTCCTGCCGATATCGCTCCTTTTGCGATTGCCGATACTCCTGCCTTGGCTGCTTATGCGTGATTATAACACCGGGAGCCCTCTTCGCACTGCTACCTTCATCGGCAACTTTTTTGCCCTTTCTATCATCGGCAAACCTTCTCTCATCACGCTCAGCTACTTGGTGGTCAGGATCTACCGATGCATTTTTCCTGGCAGCTTCTGATGTCAGCACTTTAGTTTTTCCACTAGTTTCCACCATATTATTTGGAAACGGGTGCTGATCAATTTTCATCGGTTTCTGGACTTTAGAATTTTCAAATTTGATTTGTCCAGATTCAATTTCTGACTGTAACTGCTGCCTGAATACCTTGCAGTCGTGGGTACTGTGCCAAGTTGCATTGTGCCACTTGCAATACCTGATTTTTTCTGAGCTTTTCGGCCGATGGAATTACTTGGTTAGGCGCTAACACTATTCGCCCTTCTTGAAGTAATAAGTCAAACATCCTATCGTCCTTGGTGATATCAAAAGTGAATCTCTCAGCTTCCTTCTGGCCAAACGGACAAGACACAGATTTCTTATCCTTCACCCATTCGGCCGCACCGATGCTTAGCTCTTCATCTAACCCAGAATCCTCTTCTTGCCCAATGAAGGTCACCTTATTCCACGTCTTCCTAGGTTCAAAGGTTTTGACATCTTGATCGGCAATCCTTTGCACCAGATGACTTAGGCTTTCAAATTCTTGAGATGCATACTTATCTTTGATATGCGGCAGTAGTCCTTGGAAAGCCAAATCTACCAGTTGCCGATCATCAAGTATCAGGCTGTAGCACTTGTTCTTTACGTCTCGCAGCCTCTGAACAAAGTTTTCCACCGATTCGTCATTACGTTGCCTCAACTTAACCAAATCGGTAATCTTCTTCTCATGTATGCCAGTGAAGAAGTATTTATGAAACTGCCTCTCTAGATCGGCCCATGTGATTACAGAGTTTGGAGGCAATGATATAAACCATGTGAATGCCGATCCAGACAATGATGATGAAAACAATCTCACCCTCAGTTCCTCTCTGCTAGCAGCTTCTCCACACTGGATAATGAAGCGGTTGATGTGCTCCATCGTTGATGTGTCATCTTGGCTGGAGAACTTGGTAAAATCAGGCACTTTGTACCAATTTGGGAGAGGAATTAAGTCATATGCCGGAGGATACGGTGTCCGATAAGAATATGTATTAACCTTGGGTTTAATGCCGAATTGTTCTTTCCTTACTTCGGCAATCTTATCGGTCCAATACGCATCCTGCTCTTGCCGACTCATTGGCTGATTATTGACTGGTGGAGCCGGCTGATGCGCCCCTTCAGGTCTTGGTAGAAGATGATGCGGAGTAATCGTCACGAGCACAGCACTAGTCATCTGGACGTTATGCATCGGCTGACTTACCGATGGATAATTTTGCACACTTACTGGATTAGATTGAGTCATCATATTCATCGGTGGTTGTACCGATGGTCCACTCTGAGTGTTTGTTGAACTTCCATATTGATACATTAATACGCCAGGCTGTTGAACCGGCGGCTGAGTGGTCCATCCAGGATTATAAATCGGCATGTGACTTGCCGATGGCTGATAGCTGACTGGCACCTGCTGCTCCTGCACCTTAGAGTAATCAACGAATTGGTTACCTTGATGTGCTAGCATTCCGGCTTGAGGATTTACCACCATAGGTTGACTTCCAGTTGCTATACTCTGTTGCATCGGCACAGAGTTTGCCGATGGTGGCATCAGAGGTACTTTAGGAATTACTACCTGAAAATCTTCTGATGGCACTTGTAGAGTTGGAGAAGACGTAGAGTTATGCATCATAGGGATCATCGGCTGTGATTGCATTGCCGATGCCATGGAGCCCTTCCAAGCTGAACTGTCTCCCTGCACCAGATTGGAACCAGCAGATGGATTTGAAGACATACCGTATCCCCACCAGTTGGCAGGAGCTGGATGATTCTGGATAGCAGGTCCTGACATTGCCGACGCCACTGGATCTGCACTAAGCTTGGTGATGCTTTTAGGACTTGGCCTTGGTGGTGTAGCCGCATTGGCAGACGGATTCACGGGAGTGGAAGACGCCATTGGGGCTGTCGATGGGTTTATAGATGCCGATCCAGGTTGATGATACGCTGGACCAACATATTGAGGTGTTTGCCCTTCTTTGAAACATTGCATGACAGCGTTGTACACGGTATTGGACAGCACATTGGAGTGGATAATTAATGCTTGATGTAAGGTAGAATTAACCATCTCTTGCAACTTACCAGGATTGACATCATACGTAACCTGCCGCGGCAACGGCGGATCTTGCTTCTGGATGGCTTCGTCGCTCCTGCTTAGGCTGAAGGACTTCAGATACAATTGCTTGTACTCCTCCATAGCCCGCTCTATAGCCAGCCTTTGATCATCTTTTAGATCGGCCTCGGAGACTTCAATGACGTTCCTCTGGTTAACGTCGGAGTTATCACCCATGATAGATGTATAATTTGTCCCACCGGGTGTGTCAAAAGAGGTGTTGACACAAAAAGCGTCAGGATCTGCGAACACCTCGGGCTATTACCCGAATTCGATATCCAAAGGTGTGTCAGTCGATTTGACCAGTTAATCGACAAGGACGATAACTAGAACAAGATCTGGAAGAGACAACGGCGATACGCCCAGATGTCAAAACTCAGACTTAATTCAGGATAACTAGACCAGAGCTGAACGAGACAACAGCGATGTGCCCGGATGTCAAGGCTCAGATTACTCCCACGCGGAACTTGCAAGGGTTTGACGGAGATCAAAGTGATGCAGCCCGTCGAAGCTTGAAGAACTCGTAAATAGACTAAGACTAATCCGACAAAAGGGTAAATTGCATTGAAAGTAAATAAGAGTAATTGATTTGTTTGATAGATGATTGATTGTCCTATTTCACGAACCCTAGGTACATATTTATACTCCAGCAATAGGAGTTGTAAACAGACATGACTCGTACCTTTCCAAAACAAACTCCTACTTTAAAGGAAATAACTGACTCGCGCAGGAGTCGGACCCAAATAACAATATTATTTTCCTAAACAAACAACTTTATTTTAAAGGAAACAAACGCCTCGTGCAAGAGTCGGACTCAAACTGCCATAATAATACTGGTATGAGATCACTAGTTCCTTATGTCTTCTCTTCGATGAAACTTTCCATCGGCAGAATCTTCAATCCGCAACTTCCTTTATTGCCATCGGCAATCCCCTGCTGACGTCAACTGCCACATCACTCTGTGCCCATCGGCATCGTCTCTTTATCGGTAATATCCCCAATCGGCCATCCTTCACTCCCATCGGCAATATCCTTATCGGCAACACCTTTATCGACAACCACTGTTGTTATTCAGCTTCCATCGGCAACAAACTTATCTTTATTTGCAGAATTCATTCTCATCGGTAACGTTAACCGATGACTTTCCGATGCCGATAGAAAACGGCTACCGATCAACGCAAGTCTTAGCTCCTTTGACACATGCCGAAAAACGGTGTCAACAGGGTCTCTCTTCCTCAGGGTCAGGGGGCCTTGCTTATATAGCCTCCTCAAATGAACATCGGTCATCGGATCAAACCGACCTTGATGGAAGCTTAGATGCAACCTCAAAGGCGGTGGAGGGAGGTCCCACAAGGCAGACCCTTATTGGGCCTTGCCCTAGGGCGGCCGCCCTAGGGGGTAGGGCGGGCACCCTTCCCCTAGGCCCACTCGGCCTCTCATTTCTTCCCGCGCCTTATTGACCCTTCTAGAGTATTCTTTTTCCTTTGGATGATAATTATCTCTATATAAATTTGACATGTGGGCCTATCCTTCATATTTCCTGATATCCCCCTGCAGAAATAGACATTCATCAAAACTCATGGAATTCTGTCAGTATAAACCCAACTTCTAGGTATTATTTTCATATAGATCCTTTTCCTTGTTTAGTTGACAGTTGGATTTGGTATTTAAGGACCGTCAACATGTACCCACTTAGACTCTACAAAAACAACATGGAAACAGCAGAGTTTGTCGAGAAGAAAATCAGTACATTCACCGCAAGGTGAAGTGTAACCACTTAGTCCCCGAGCTTGGTAGTAGGTGAAGTATGCACGTGGTGCCAAGCTTTATAAAAGATGAAGAATGCATAAAAATTGTTAGCCGAAGACTAAAACATAAATTTTCTAAAAAAACAACTGTGATTACTCGTAGTCCCTAAGCCTGATGTAAGGAGCGCGATAGTTCTTGTATCAGGATCATACTGTTCTGTATTGTTCGCAGTCCCCGAGTAGTTGCCATTGTACGCTGCCTTACGCGTGTTGTGGTCGCAGTCCCCAAGCCTTGTTCGGATCACGCAATCGACGAAGTCCCCGAGCCTGGTCGGTAAGTGGCAACCAGGTACCTGAGTCGTAGCGGTGGTCAACGAAGTCCCCGGGTGTTATTGGTGAAGTTTGGTGACCGATTTACCCGCATCGTGAGCCATGAGTCCGCGACAAGTTGACGACGAGGTCGGCATGAGCCGTGACGAGGAGCGACGAGATCGTCGTGAGCTGTGAGTGTTGGGGATATTACCTTGGCATATCCCCAGGTACCCTATGAGCCTGCTGACTAGGAGACGAACCAGCTCGCGAGGCCCTATGGCATGCGACCAGCCCGTCGTGCCCGCCAGGGACTCCGAAGAAGTCTTGCTCGCCAAGAAAGATCCTAGTAGATAGACTCTGATCCCTTGCCTTGAGGGACCGATCGTAATCTGTTAGGATATGGAAACTGTAACCCTGCTCCCCGGCTATATAAGGTGAGGAGGCACCCCCTCCAAAACTCTCTCTTAGATCTCATCTACACCTCGTATAACCGAATACTCATATTAATCCAGCCACCAAAACACAGGACGTAGGGTATTACGGCGATTTGCCGGCCTGAACCTGTATAAATCGTCGTGTCTACGCTCTCTATGTTACACTGGATCGCCATCGCCACACCTCCGCCTACAATCTACTACCGTAGGGTACCCCTAGGTAGACGGTAACACATATTTCTTTGACAGTTGGTGCGCCAGGTAAGGGGTGTGTGCATCGACTTCATGGCTCGTCAAGTGGTCACCTTCCCGGATTCAGTGGTCCTCCTGGCGATCGGCACTGTGTTCCAGATCGGATCCATATCCTGGGCCGTCGGATCTATGCCACACGGGGCGGACGTGCCGCCACCTTCACGTCGCCCCACCGCACCAAAGTACCACCCACGCAAGAACATCAGCATCGACGATCTAGTCAACGCCATCGATCGCTCCAACACCGGTATCATCGACTGCATCGACTTCGTGCAGACGGCACGATGCCGACTTTCTGGTCACCATGGTCGCCGACCACGCCGCCACCGAGCCCCAGCAAAGACGACAGTTGTGACGACTAGTGGTATTATGCCTCCCTCAACCACGCGTCGCGGATTCAGCGACCAGGCAGCAACCTTCCAACACCAGGTGCTTTGATCCATCTCCGGCCAGATCCCTGCGGCACCCGTCGTGAACACCGTCATCATCTCCGCAATCCCTAGTGACCCCGAGCAGGCGGTGTCCCTCGATGGCACGATCTCATCGGACTCGGTCTCTACCATGAGGCCCGAAACCGCCGACTCCTCCGAATCGACCAGCGACTTGCCAGAATTCCCTCCAGGCTTCGGAGGGGTGATTTTTCAAGTCTCCGATGACAGCGCCGCCCGCGACAATGAAACTGACTCCGAGCGCGTCGCGAGAGAACAGCGCAACGCCGAACATGCCTAGAGGCATGACCTGGAATGCCGTGAGTAGGAGAGGTGCGATGAGGAGCGCCGCGAGCAGGAATGACTCACACGAGAACAGCGTGAGCAGGAGAAGAGGAATCGTGATTGCCTGCCACGACGCAACCTCCAGCACGAGTTCGACCAGATGGGTAACGTTCCGGTGTACCCGACCCCCAGCGCCAATCTGG
Source organism: Microstegium vimineum (assembly GCA_022036555.1). NCBI lineage: Eukaryota > Viridiplantae > Streptophyta > Magnoliopsida > Poales > Poaceae > Microstegium > Microstegium vimineum. The sequence continues at coordinate 21,531,611 of CM039136.1, forward strand.
CGGTAGCTACCTGCGAGCTATCCAAGCTCCCCTTCACACCCGAGATCGAGAAAATAGAACCCCACATCATGGCTGCTGTGGTCCAAGTCAACAAACCGGGTCCTTTGCCCGAATTCTCTGCCCAGTCCCACAGCAGAAACCACCCCCGAAGCCCTCCGAGGGAGCACAGGTGAAGATCTCCATCACATGACGGCGAAGAGCATGACAATCCTTAGCACGAACGAACAACGACATCGGCGCACTGAAGCCCTCCGAGGGAGCACAGGCGAAGATCCCTTCCACACGATGACGAAGAGCACGACAGGCCCCGGCGCGATCAGACACCGGCACCAGCGCGCCGAAGCCCCCCAAGGGAGCACCGACACAGATCCCCACAGTACGATGATGACAATCCCCAACGCGGTCGCACACCGCCGCCAGGACCCCGAGCCATAGGGGGTCTGCGCCCTTTCTCCGCTCGTCTGCGTGCCATCTGGTAGCCTCAGAATTTCAGAGTGATGTCGGTGGAGAAGTATGATGGCAAAGCAAACCCAGAGCAGTGGGCGTCCACGTATGAGATCGTCGTGTACGCCGTCGGAGGGAATCAAGACGTGATGGCTAATTACCTGCCAGTGATGTTGTCGACCTCCACCAACAGCTGGCTCTAGAAGATTCCAGACGGCACCATCGACACCTGGGAGCAACTCAAGGAAATCTTCATCAAGATGTACAAGTCTACATGTGTCCAGCCAGGGACGCGATACGACTTGGAGAACGTCCGTCAGAGGAGCAACAAGAACGTACATCAGGCGCTTCTTCGACAAGCGGTTGAGCATCGCAGAGATCTCCGACCTAGAGGCCATCGCCATCTTCTCCAACGGCCTGCGGACGGACGACCTCCGAAATAAGTTGGCGCGGAAGAGCATAACAACCATAGAAGAACTCATGACGATCGCGAATGCTTACGCCAACCAAGACGACGCCACCTGCAGCATGGAGAATAGGAGGCGCCACTCTCGTTCCCCGGAACGCGCAAGGGACAGCGACCGCTGACCAGATTACTACAGCGAAGGAAGGTCCGGCGACCACCAGGAATACTGATCGGGCAACTCCGAGCGCTATCTGCAGAGGTATGATTACAGGCGTGACAACCGCTACGTCGCCAACACGAACGCCCGTCCGAGGAGGAACTACGACGCCAGCTACGACGGCCCGTGCCCCATACACAAAAACTCCAAACACTCCATGCACGAGTGTGAGCTCCTTGAGTCAGTGGTACGGGGAAGAGGTGACAAGAGAGCAAAGAAAGATGACCCCGACAAAGGCAAAGATCAAGAACCACCAGTGCCGGAGTTCTGACTGGCTTCAACGATGTACTCCATCTTCAGAGGCAGCGTGGTTGTTGAAGGAGACAGGCGACGTCGCCAAGTTCACAAAGATGTCTACTCAGTCGCAGCAATAGGAGATGATTCGGCCAACGCTCGCTACCTCGACTGGTCAGGACAACCTATTAGCTTCTCTGGACAAGATGAGTGGATGGACTACAGATGCCCCGGCCGCTTCCCAGGCCAAAAAGAATACAACGTGCTCGGGGACTTGTTGGGGATATTACCTCAGCATATCCCCAAGGACCTTATGGGCCTGCCAACCAGGAGACGGCCCAGCTCGCGAAACCCTATGGCACGCGACCAGCCCGTCATGCTCGCCAGGGACTCTGAAGAAGTCTTGCTCGCCAAGAAAGGTCCTAGTAGATAGACTCGAATCCCTTGCTTTGAGGGACCGATTGTAATCTGTTAGGATATGGAAACTGTAACCCTGCTACCCGGCTATATAAGGCGAGCAGGGACCCCCTCCAAAAATCTCTCTTAGATCTCATCTACACCTCGTGTAAGCTAATACTCATATCAATCCAGCCACCAAAACACAGGACGTAGAGTATTACGGCGATTTGTCATCCTGAACCTGTATAAATCGCCATGTCTATGCTCTTTGTGTTACGCTTGATCGTCGTCGCCACACCTCCGCCTACAATCTATTACCGTAGGGTACCCCCTAGGTACACTGTGACGCATATTTCATTGACAGAGACCGTTCCCGTAGATGCTGGGCAAAAAGCCATGCTTCTTGTAGAGTCGTCGACCGTACCGTGGTCGTGTACAGATTCTGAGCACATATCCTCATATCTCCCAGCTTCTAGGGAAATACCACTGGGGAGGCCTGTCGATGTAGTCATAGTGTATAGGGTAGCTACTTCTATGCGCTATGGTTCATCGGCAGGCCAGCTTCGGGTGTTTTCTAGTTATGGCCAGGTTGTTTGGCGAGAACGCCTTTGAGGATTTTGGAGAGGTCGTCGAACGCTGTGAGAGCGTTTTGGAGAGGTCGTTGAACGTCATAGGAGTTTTGAAGAGGTCATCAAACATCGTGAGCATTTTGTAGTGGTCGTCGAACGCCGTAGGCGTTTTAAAGAGGTCATCGAACGCCGTGAGCGTTTTGTAGTGGTCGCCGAACGTCGTAGGCGTCTTGTAGAGGTCGCCGAATATTATGACAAGTTGGCGATGAGGGATGTCCATGAGATCGGCGATGAAGGTCGTGGTGTGTCATTGACGAGGGATGACGAGGGACAAGGCGTGTTGTCTATGCGGGGCGATGATTAGGGTCATTGAAGAGGGATGACGAGGACGGTGGCGGGTCGACGACGAGGCAAGCTTCGTGGTGAACCATGGTGATGAGGGACGACGGGGTATCGGCGAGGCGAGTCATGGCGACGAGGTCGGCGACGAAGAACAACGAAGGCTGTTAATGGGATGGAGGTGAGGAGCAACAAGGGCCACCGATGGGGCTCCCGTGCGAGAGGGTCGCCGCCGCCGCCACCGCCCGCCCGTCGCCCTCCGTCGTCACTGCTGGTCCCCCTCCCTTCCCCTCCGGCATCTCGCCGGGGGTTGAAGGGAGTGGGGATCCATTGTTTTTAATAAGTTTCTCTAGTAGATCGAGTCCTTAGGGTTAGGGTTTCTCCATGCCAAAGTTCTTGGTATTGGAGTCTTATCTCCTCTTCTCCGGCAATGGTGAAGGAGAAGGGTGGAATCGTCTTCTCTATGGCGGCTTCATTGAAGACGAGGGCGACAACTTTGGTGTAACCATATTCATCGACATGACGACATGGAGATCTTTGTTTCCGGACGGCGGCATCAAGGCGGAGATGATGTCGCCGCCATGGAATAATTTTCTTCGGTCTTTTCTTTGTTTTGTTGTGGTTAGATCTGGCCACAATGAAAGACTAGGGAGAATATCCTTTATATCAGTTTTCCTCATTCTTCGATGGCAGAAAGAAGAAGGAAGACACCAGCAAGAAGAAAAAGATCCCCAATTCCACCTATAGGAATGTTGGCCATCGTTCGTTGGGCATCTGTTCTCAGGCTTGCTGCTATTGCTGGTGTCGAGTATTTGCCTGTGCGGTCATCCATACGAAGCGTCAAAAAGGTTTGGTTTTGAGATTTGGAGCTTTTCATGGCGTGGGTATATTTTAGATGAAAATCAGTTTCTGGATATATCTAGTGTAATCCAGAGTGCTTGTAATATGTTGATGTACCCAGCTATTATATAATATAATTCTTCTTTCGTCGCAAAAAAAGGGCCACCGATGGGATTTACGGTGAGGAGCGACGAGGACCATTGACGAGGTCAGCGGTGAAGAACGACGAGGGCCGCCGACGGGATCAATGACGAAGAGCGACGAGGGTCGTCGACGTGGTCGGCGGTGAAGAACGACGAGGTCCACCAACGTGGTTGGTGGCGAAGAACGACGAGGGCCGCCAACGCGGTCGACGGCAACGGGCGACGAGTGTCGTTGATGGGATTGGCGACTAAGGACGACGATTGCCGTCGACGGGATCGGCAGCAAAGGATGACGATGGCCGCCAACATGGTCGACGGCGAAGAACGACGAGGGCCGCCGACACGGTCGACGGCGAAGGACGACGAGGGCCACCAACGTGGTCGGCGGCAAAGAACAACAAGGGGCCGCCGACGAGGGATCAACGGGGAGGAGCGACGAGGGCCGTCGACGAGGTTGGCGGCGATGGGCGACGAGTGCCGTCGACAGGATTGACGGCGAAGGATGACGATGGCCGTCGGCAGGATCAGCGGCAAAGGACGACGATGGCCGCCAACGTGGTCGGCAGCGAAGCACGACGAAGGTCGTCGACGCGGTCGGCGGCGAAGGAAGACGAGGGCCACCAACGTGGTCGTTTGCGAAGAACAATGAGGGGCCATCAACATGGTCGGCAGTGAAGAACAACGAGGGCCGCCGACGCGGGATCGACGGCGAGGAGCGACGAGGGTCGTCGACGAGGTCGGCGGCGACGGGCGACGAGTGCCGTCGATGTGATTGGTGGCGAAGAACGAAGATGGTCGTCGACGGGATTGGCAGCGAAGGACGACGAGGGCCACCAACGTGGTCGGCGGCAAAGAACGACGAGGGGCACCGACGAGGAGCGACGAGGGCCGCCGGCGGGATCAACGGCGAGGGGCGACGAGGGCCGCCAACGTGGTTGGCGGCAAAGAACAACGAGGGGCCACCGACGAGGGATCAACGGCGATGAAGGACCGAGAACGGCGACCAGAGGGGGTGTGAATGGGAGCCTTAAATTTTTCTCGAAATATTCGGGCCACTCTTCCCAAAAACCAACCCACGAAATCGAACAATTGAGAGCTCACCGGCAGTGGAGAGAAACTTACTGGAAATCTCAAAATGTAGGTTCTCGACCCCTAGAGAAAAGAGGCAAGAAGCTAGGCAAAACGTGTAGAGCGGACAGGCGACAGACGCTGGAGACACTAGCGACGGAGGCTCCGATGCAGTGCAACAGACGCTGGGCGAGCGTCTGACGCTTATGCAGAGCCGAACCCGAGAGGTCCTCTAGGCGACAGACGCGTCTGGCGGTACCTCGACGGACGCTGGCGAGCGTCCAACGCAATCACACAGAGAGCATGTCAAACTCAAAAACCGACGGACGCTCTGGCGGGCAAGCGACGGACGATGGCGAGCGTCCGACGCGAACTTGAGCCGCGCAGACAGTGCGAGCGACGGACGTTGACATCAGCACGTCCTAGCGTCTGACGCCTCTTGACAGAGCGTCTGGCGCCCCCGAGCAGAGCACGATAAACGCGAAAACCGATTTTCTCTCCACCAAATCTTCCCAAATCTTGACCAAATGTTCTCCACTAGCAACCCAACTTGGTAGGCATGTTTCTAGTGCTGTGGAGGACCTATCCCGAAGATATCATCGCTCAATTTGGTGAGGATTAAAGGGAAACGAGGATTTGGGGAAAAGGGGCAAGAACAAAGAACACCGCAAAGAAATCGCCCGATCTGTGTACTCAAGAGGTTTGAGGAAGGATCCTTCGGTGCAAAGATTCTCCTCTCGAATACGAACAACTTGGTTCAAACGGATTTGCAAGAACTACTCCCCACAAAGAGATTTCATCTCAGGAACAAAAGGGAGCAAAAAGCAAAACGCGAAGAACACAAGCAAAACGGAGACACGATCAAGAAATCAAAAGTGTCATGGCTTACGGAGGTTACGGCCTCCGATTCCTTGCAACAATCAAAAGTTCTTACACCGGTGACTCGGTGGATCTCAAGCAAGAAGAAGCTAGAGGAAGGGAAAACCTAGGAATTAGGTGGGAGAGAGGAAATGCAAGAGATGAGATGAGGGATACCCCTTCATCCCCTATTTAACGGGCTTTGACTATTTCCCAAAGACCCCCCCTACATACATGAGTGAACTATCTAGCTTAAGCATTGCAGTCCAAGCTCTGGAAAATATCTTCCTCGATTTGAACGGACGGCCCCGCTTCCTGCCAGGAGTTGTCGTCGCCTCGACGCAACCTCCAGGATTCCGCCACGTGCCGCCCCCGCTTCCTCGGAAGCTCCGCCCGGGTTTTGAGGCCCAAACCCGCGAAACCAGCCACCGGTAGCTTTGGGCTCAACTACCGAACCCTGAGTTTTGAGGCCCAAACTCGGAAACCGTCCTCGGATGGTTTTGAGGCCCAAACCACCAAACCGCTCACTCGAGCCACCTTTTCCTCGCCCGGTCGGACTCCGAGTCCCATGACCTTCCGCTCGACCCGCTCGTCCGGCGTCTTGACTTGGTCAACTCAGTCTACCTCCATGTCTTCTCGCACTCGCCGGTGCCAAGCACTAGCCATCACAGCTAGTCTGCCGGCGCCCACGGTCCCTCAGTCCGAGCCCCGCTTCCGCCCTTCACCACTCTCAGTCCATCGGCACGGCAAGCCTCTACTCGACCTTCTCCACGCCATTGACCACTGTCACTAGGCATAGCACCTGCACACCACAAGCCGATAGACAGGCACACATTTGCTTTCGCACAGAGGTTAGGGTAAGCCACTCAAACTGAAACACTCAAGTGTTGATCAATCACTCATCATCAAAACTGAACATTCATGGGTACTTATCTACCATGTGTTCGCAGGCGAGGAGCGACGAGGGTCGTCGACGAGGTCGGCGGCGACGGGCGACGAGTGTCGTCGACGGGATTGGTGGCAAAGGACGACGATGGACGTCGATGGGATCGGCGGCAAAGGACGACGATGGCCGCCAACGTGGTCGGCGGCGAAGCACGACGAGGGCCGCCAACACGGTCGGCGGCGAAGGATGATGAGGGCCACCAACGTGGTCGGCGGCGAAGAACGACGAGGGGCCGCCAACGTGGTCGGCGGCGAAGAACGATGAGGTCCGCCGACGCCGTCGTCGGCAACGGGCGACGAGTGTCGTCGACGGGATCGGCAGCGAAGGACGATGATGGCCATCGATGGGATTGGCGGCGAAGGACGACGAGGGCCATCAACGTGGTCGGCAGTGAAGAACAACGAGGGCCGCCGATGCGGGATCGACGGCGAGGAGAGAAGAGGGCCGTCGACGAGGTCGGCGGCGACGGGCGACGAGTGTCGTCGATGGGATTGGCGGCAAAGGACGACGATGGTCGTCGACGGGATCGGCAGTGAAGGACGACGAGGGCCATCAAAGTGATCGGTTGTTGACAGTCCTTAAGTACCAATTTTAACCGTCAACTAAACAAGGAAAATGATCTAAATGAAACCCTTAGCTAGAATTAGGGTTTATACTGGTAGAATTCCACGAGTTTTGGTGAATGTCTGTTTCTTCAGGGGGGTTATCAGTAAATACCAAGGAAAGGCCCACATGTCATGTTTATATAGAGATAATTATCAACCGCACAATTTTCTATAGTCCAGAGGGTTCCAGAAGACACGAGAACGAGCCGGAAGCCGAGGGGGCCCACACCCAGGGCGCCCGCCCTAGGGTTTAGGGTGCCCGCCCTACCCCTGTGCCAATCACGGTCAATCTCGCGGATCGCGCTCCACCACCTTTGAGGATAAATCTAAACCACTCGCTTAAGGTCGGTTTGATCCGACGACCGACGTTCATTTGAGAAGGATATATAAGCAAGGCCCCTGACACCCCTGAGGATCATCTTATCTCATTATTCTTCTCCAGAGCAAAAGCTAGGGTTTCAAATAGAAGTAGAGAAGGAGAGAGGTCCCTCTAGTTGTCTAGATCTAGTTCTTCTAGTTCTAGTTCATCTAGTTGTAATTAGAGGTGAGAGAGAGGACGAGAGAGCTAGGAGGAGCCAGATCTGTCGGATCTTCCTCAACATTGTACCTTTGCAGCATCTGGTTCTGAGCAATCTCTAGGTTCTTCATTTATTATTTCTAAGTATCTTATTTCAGTTCTTACTTTATTCTATTTACGGGATCTCCGCTCGTATCGAGTGCTCTAGTTTACAATTGGAATTAGAGTAGTAAGCGAAAGTGTAGATGTGCTGTCTAGATTAGAGTTTACATGAGTTTGCACCCAATCCTACGGATAGTGGTGGTAGCCCCAGGGGTGACAGCTCTGTAAAGCCTTTGTAGTCCACCACGTTCGGGTTGGTGTTTTCGTAGAGCTTTTGGCAGCCTCCCCCGACTACCTTTTTCCCAGTCTTTTTCGAGAGTCGGGAAGGTACTGTTGCTCCGAAGTAAGTAGAGTATCGTGGACCTTTGATTAGATATCTCCCTTAGAAAACTCTAAAATCTCTCTACCCAGTTATCTTATCTATCCTTGGATGCTCTTAGTTCCTATCTAGTATACTTCACATTCCCCGTGGAAATCGGTACCCTTGGAATACTCACGGGTGAAAGCTACAGCGGTATCCGTGCGCTTGCGGATTTATCTGTGTGCGTTAAGAAATACCAACAAGCTTTCTGGCGCCGTTGCCGGGGAACGGTAGCTGGAATAGTTTCAACCCGAGATCATCCATTTACCTTTTTCATTTTTCCTTTTTACCATCTTTCTCACCTTACCATTTTCATCTTACAAAAACTATAAATACTCTACTCCAAAGGGCGACTTGTTGGAGACTCCACCTTCTTCACCCCTCGTTCTTATAAATGGCTATGAGCTTCGCCCTGCTTGTATAGCCATGGTTTGGGAGAAATCTTTCTCTAGTCTTGGTTTAGTTTTAACTCCATTTGAAAATATGAATTATCCAGTATAGAGGAGGCCCCAAACAAGACCAATTTGAGAGTTGCCAATCCAAGTGGAATTTTGAACTTACATGAAGAATCAACCATAGAGATTGGAGAGGAAGATGATATCAATGAGCATAGAATCTATTCCATAGCTATCTTCTTACACCCATGCTCATATGAGACATCTCCCGAACCCATTGGTCTCTCTATCATTACCACACATAACATCTCCAACACCCTAACGCTTTCTGTTTCCAAAAACTTTAAAAGGGTGGTTGTCGATGCATATGTTTATCATAAATTTTGTAGATCTCGTTGTGTAAATCTTGATATAGATAATAGAAGGGAAACCATGTCACTAAAAGCACATCTTAAAATAAGCACCTCTCAGATCTTAACATGTTTATTCACCTTTTTGTTGCCTACCCTTGTAAAACGAGCATAGAATTATATGATTATATTCCTTCGGGTATTTTTGTCACTAACCTTTCTAGGTATAGAGCAAAAAGAATGAAGGAATGACAAGCATAAGGTATGTCCAACCAATTATTATGCAATATTGAATTTCATTCATCCAGTCTTGATTTTTGCAAAATTCAAGCTTGGGGGATAACCCGTCGTAAAAACATCTTTTGCCATGTTGCTACATCATTTTATTTGTACCTACCTTTAAGGCATGCTCAAACTACTAAATTGCTAATCATGCTCTTGCATCGTCGCTTGAGTAAATCTCTATAATACTTTCATGCTACCTTTGTCTGCTATAGTATGTTTAGGTTTTGAAATATTTTTCATATACCTTTTAAATTATGCATGGTGCTTAGTTCAAATCAAAGGTATTTTGATTTTACTTCTAAAGGCTTTTAAATTAAGCGTGGTTCTTAGGTTAAAATGTCTTCCTAAATCAAATTAGACATGGAGTCTAGGTTGATTTTTGAACCGATAGTGTATTAGAGTAGATATTGGATATTTTGTTGGACTAACCCCTGTAGGAAAACTTTCAATATCAAATTGGGAAGTCTTGAGATGAACTCATACCAAGATGAAGAGATACACACAAACTTCAACAACCTTCACAAGAGAAACGCAACTAATTCATCATAGATGAATTCCATGGAGCAAGAAGAAGACATCTACAATCAAGACCACTCAATCCATGGAAGAGGGTGAACAAAACTTCAAGACAAGATCAACAAAAATTTCAAGATCAGAAGGACAAGGATGAGAGAGGAGTGGAAAAAGAAGACAAGTCGTTAATGCACAACTAGTTGATCAAGGGAAGCATCCTTGAGGGTTACGATGCCATCATTCTTCAATGACAAAGGTAAAGGTAAGTAATCATCACTCTAAAAGTTTTTCTTTGATTCTGGTATTCACATAAATAAAGATATAAACATGTTTGAGCTGCAACTTTACTTCCAACCTGATTATGTCAACATGTTTGTTCTTTAAAGTTTGATCCTAGTATCACTTCTTGATCTCACAGTCTTAACCATATATGCTAAAATGTTGCACATCCAACCTTGGAAGATGATAATCTCAATCATGTAAAAATAAATTAGACAATCTTTCCATGAGTTGAAGCAATTTGGTTAGCCATGTGTTGTCAAAATACTACATTCATGCTCATCCTCTGATCTGATCACTCGTGTCATGGTTAAATAAAATACAACTCAATCTTGCTCAAATATATTTAGGCTAGAGAAGAACGAATAAACTTTTGGTTATGTTGGTGTTTTTCACCAGCATAGCCCATGATCTTGATCTTTTCCTTGTTTATATGAGCAGGACACTTCTTCACCATGCCATCAAGAGCATGGGTGGATGACACCCTACCAATGAAGAAAGGAGATCCAGGTAGACATGTCATTCCAATCTCCATTGGAGCTTACACTTTTGAAGAAGTGGTCTGTGACCTTGGAGCAAGTGTCAACATCATGCCAACTTGCAGATCAGACACTATGCTATCCCAAGGAATTCCTTGATATGTCAGCATAAGAGTTGGACACTCGTTCGTACGGGTAAAACCTTGTGATTGAAGAAACAAGTGGAGATGCGAAAGCACTCATTATCTTGGGACACTCATTCGTAAGAACATATGATTCCATCATCTACACGAATAGCGCCAAGATCTGTTTCACTATCAAGGATGAGAAGGAGAGATTCACTTTCATGAAGCATACATTCAAGGCTCTTACTCATCCTAAGAGGCCATACATCTACGAGGATACAACTGTTGCTACAAGAAAGAAGAACATCAACAATAGAAGGAGGAAGAGTAAAGCTCAACAACCAAGAGAAGACCTAGATAATTAACACTATTGATTCAGGGTATGATCAACTCCTTCTATCACAATACCTCGCTAAGCTAGGAGATCCAGAAGTACCTACCATTGATTACAAGATCAAGGAAAGTACATTCTACAAGATATTCTGCAATATTGGATCAAGCAGTGACATAGTGTCTAAGGTGGCCTACCAACATTTATATGGTAGTAGACCACTATACCAGACATATGTGCAGCTACAGCTAGTAGACCAATCATTCTAATATATGGAGGGAATAACAAAAGACACCATGATCAGATATCACTATGTTCCCACCGACTTCATGGTTCAAGATATGAGAGATGAAGATGAAGTCCACCTCATTGGAAGAAGATCTTTCCTCAACACCACTAGCGCAATCATCTCCATGAAATCATGAGAGATCCACTTCCAATTTCTTGAAGAGAAGAAACAAGCCACCAAGGATGGATGGACAGACTATCTGAGAGAATTAACAAGATATGAAGATCAATTGAATAATAAAGATAAGAGTTCTCTTGAAAGAAGTCGTACCACCAACAGAGGATGTATCACCTGCTACATAGGAAAGAAGAAGCAGAACCTCAGACTGAGGAAGTGTGGAAAAGGAAAGATACTTCATCGGAAACACCAATACAACAAGAGAAAACATCTAAGTATTCATCAGGAGTAGACCATGCTCCTTAAGACATTTGAACCAGAAGAGAGGTCCGATTCGACGGACCTAAATCTCCGAACCTTAGCCGGAAGGTAAATTCGGTAAGTTATCTACATATTTATTTTCCTCTGCATTGCATTGTTACACTCTAGCATATTTACTTTCCATAAATATTTTAGTACTATTTATATATATCATCCTTAGTATAATCCATTGCATAATCATCTTAATCATAGCATATCTATATTATTGCACTACATTACAAAAAAAAAACCTTTAAGCCCCACGTGAATAAGTCTTCCAACTACTTACTATGGAGGCAATAAAAAAATATTGCATTAGTCATTTGCATATAAAATTGAAAATCTAAAAATATATTAAATAGAAGAATTCTGCAAGGATCTAGACAAACAAGGAATAAATGGTACCGCTAATGCTTAATCTGTTCCATGAGCTTTGTTGTCTATTTAAGTTTAGTAGGATTTGGAAAGACTAGACAGGATTAGATAACTTCATCTGCTTTGAGAAGTACAACTACATCAACTATCATCTTTGAAGTCTCAGAGAAGTGAAGTAAGTCTACATTGTCTAAATGAATGACTATGTCAACATCCAGCTTGGGGAGAGCACCCCCATGTATCCAGGTAAATATCCTTATCCTCTTAGGTTTACTTTTATTTAGATATTAATTACATAAATAAATTCAAAAAAATGTGAGCACATGAAGGTTCACACTTAATCACATGAGTTACAACTTAGATACTTTTCATTATCTACTTTATCCTCAAGAGAGCTTTTATTTAGTAATAATAATAGGTGTGTTTAGAAGTTGCTAATAATAAAATGAAGAATTCTGAAGATAACTCTATGGAAATGATGAATAGTTGCTCTACCGTAATTCCTTTCAAGTATCTAGTTTTCAGCCTTGAATTCTCCCAAGTTTTAGACATAACTGTTTTGACATAAGATTTACTCTGAACCTGAGACCTGTGGGTTGCGAACGCTTGAGCTAAGTCTAGGTAATTGATAGGTATGATATGGAAAAGTCTGAGCTGCTATTTATCTTGTTCCTAGCAATACTAGAGTTCTGGAGAATTTATCTTTTGCAAATTAAAAATATTACATGATGAGTCTCTGTATGACAAGAGCTTGAATTCCTACCACAGCCATATATACATGCTCGGTAGATTAGGAAAACATTCACTATCATATTTACTACTTGTATTTGCATTGAGTTTTGTCAAGCTTTGTTGACCCTTAGAGACTTGTCATCCTTTTAAAATCAAGATCACGTACACTCCACTCATATATGCTACTTCTATCCTAGAGGTACGCATCCACATATATGCCATTCAGATCCACCAGAAAAATGCTCTACTCCTACCTTGGGAGTAAGTAACCAAAAATATCTCAGTTCTCCACCTATCCATATATTTCATTACCACAAATTTAACTGCTCCAAAGATTTCCTTGTTATCATCTCTCAAAAGTGTTATTATAGAAAGAGACTTGGGGTTGTCAAAAAAAATAAAATAATAAAATAATAATAAAGAGAGTAAAACATGGACAAGTGTCCTATCAAAACAATGGGTACTTAGATGCCCGCCTCTCTAATAAAAAAAAGCAAGCCCAAGTTCTCTGAAGTTCCAAGTTCTCTCAAAAGTTCCAAGTTCCAAAAGAGAGATGTATATATATATATATATATATATATGTGTGTGTGTGTGTGTGTGTAAGGAGCAGAGTAGAATTAGGTTTCCACCATACACCCTCATATATCCACCATACACCATTATATATCCACCACATATCCACCCTCATACAACCACCATATATCCCATACACATGCACATCTTGATTTGATTGTATGACCTGTTTTTCTGGATCCATTGTTTTACTTTACAATATATGCTTTGCAAGTATGTATGCGTTGTTTCTCCAAACCTATGAACTCCATATATTGCCTATTAGTTATAGTGTGAGAGAGAGAAGGCACATTGTTACTTTGCCTGTTCCAAAAATAATACATATTCTGAGAGAAGGAATAACACCATTGTTGCCTTGGTGTACCACATATAGAGAGACTTGAGAGGGTCATACAAAAGAGACTTTGAGTTTTTATTTGCAAAACTCCAGGATGAAGTTAAAGTGAAGAGCTTGAGACATAGTGCTTGGCTTGATCATTCTACTTTTCAATTGCTCAAGACCCAAGTGATGGCTATAACCCCATGGTTAAAGGTAATATGGGTAAGTTTGAAAGTCAGAATAGTTTACTCTAATCCAGAGGAGAATTCTTGTTTGAACGCTGTGTACCTTTAAGGCGTGAAAGCATTGTAGCAACTCCTGATCCATCATCGAGTTCATCTTTGCTCAGGGACGAGCAAAAGGTAAGATTGGGGGAGTTGTTGACGGTTCTTAAGTACCAATTTTAACCGTCAACTAAAAAAGGAAAAGGATCTAAATGAAACCCATCACAAGAATTAGGGTTTATACTGACAGAATTCCACGAGTTTTGGTGAATGTCTGTTTCTGCAGGGGGTTATCAGAAAATACCAAGGAAAGGCCCACATGTCATGTTTACATAGAGATAATTATCCACCGCACAATTTTCTATAGTACAGAGGGTTCCAGAAGACACGAGAACGAGCCGGAAGCCGAGGGGGTGACCTAGCTTATACATACACTAGAGAAGTTAGTATAAGCCGAGGGACCCACTTGCCCTTGATCAAGAGCTAACTTATACATACATTCTAAGATTATATGAGTATATCATGTATACATGAGCTATTGGTAAAAGGTAATTAGAGAAGTTAGTTTAGAGCTAACAACTAATTTATACCATTGCGGTTGTGGTGCCCTTTGAATTTTACCAAACACCCGCACCACACGCTAGGCAGGATAGAAAAAACGCAATAGCTTTTTTTTCCACCTTCGATTCCTGAGAAAACTACGCTAGGCCTCCTTTGGTTCACACGATTCCCAGATGAAGGAATTGGCAATCCTATGGAGTGGATACTGTAGATCTCTTTGGTTCGCATGACGATTAAAGGAAAAACATAGAAAACTTTCCTACCATTCAAGTTCCGTAGGAAAAATTTAGGAAAGAAACATTTATCGAAACATGATTATTTTCTTGACTCGTGTGGATGACCGTTCCGTAGGAAAAATTTAGGAAAGAAACATTCATCGAAACATGATTATTTTCTTGACTCGTGTGGATGACCGAGTCAATTTGCTGGTCGAAGATCTTCTTTTTTAGAAAAAGAATATATTAATATTTTAGTGTCTGTATCCACTAATGTATATGTCTTTATTATTACAAACAAGCAAAACAATTTTAAAGAATCTCAAAAACGAAATTTTGAGCTATCGAGATAAAAAAGTTTTCAACTAGAAGAAACTAAAGCATAATTCTATTATTAAATCTAACCAAGTCTTGCAAACACCTCTATCCCGTCTGTCTCAATAGAGCCCACCTTTATAATCTGACGATCCTCCTCCTTAAGTAAGGACCAGTACTTGGTCCAATACGTCCCCTTGAAGATAACCTACAAATAAGCGGCGCTATAGCCTTATCAAACACAATATCATTACGTGTTAATCAAAGTGCCCAACAAATAGCACTTATCCTTGCAAGAATTTGAGATTTTATTTTTCTATTAAACCCTTTCAACCAACGAGTAACAAATTATGTACACTAGTTGGAGATGGTAGGTTAAATAAAATATGAATGATTCTCTGTACTCACCCGCTCCATCGCCGGAACCGAGGCAAGTTGCTCGACATCTGGGCGACTGGGCGAGTCCTGATTAATCCATGGAAAAGAACAGGAACACCACTCAACTTCCTGTACTACCCACTCCGGCGAGGGAAGAGTGAGGAGGAAAGATCTGCTCCCGCCACCGCGTCCTCATGCACATCCTTGCCTATGTGTTCCCAGCATGCTCACGCTACTGTGCTGAAAGAGATCGAGACAGGGAGAGCGCAGAAGAGAAAAGGGAGAGCTAGAGGGCTGAGACGAGCATGCTACAGTGGAGACTTTAGAATGGAGTTCTAGGAATTGTTTATCTTTTTTTTTTGTATGAGGTGATTTGCTTTCTGTGTTAATTGAATTTCTTAAAAGGCCAAGAGTACCCTATATTCTTTCCTCATATATGTTGTTTGAAAAAAAAAAACGCATCTCCAAGAATATCTCATATCTCTCCCCTATCTTTTAGCAATTGCCAAATCGACCTTCATGGTGCTTAAAAATAGACGTAAATATTTCTTCTCCATCCACGCCGTATCTTAGAAAGTAAAAAATGGGGTATTCTTGGAGATGTCCTCTTTTTCCCCTCCCCATACTTATTTTGGGAGTTGACAAATACGATATATAGGGAACAAGATACTGTTGGAGATGCTCAGATACTGTTATTTCCCCGGTTTTTCCTAGGTTCATTCAAATGTCATTTCCAACAAAATTCCTACATTCTTCTGTTTCTACGTACAATCCTATCATATTCTTATTATTCCTGTGTTTTTTCAAACCTACGTTCCAAATGGACCCTAAAGTAGTTATGCGTATGGATGTAGTAAGTAGGCTAGCCCACGAACCCAGGCTTAATTTTTGTGGGTTCAAGTGACAGTCCGCAAAATTAAACCTATATGCGAACTCATGGGCTACCACTTTACATCCTTAGTTGCGGGCGGCCGCAATTTCTCTCAGCAGATCAGTGTAGCACGGTAGCAGCCCCAATTATTCCGGTTCACCGTCCTAGATTGTTTTTCAATTTTTTATGATATATTTGTTATTTGTTAATGCTGGTGAGTAAAAGAAAAGAAACGATCATTGAAGCATGAGCTACCAGTTTAATAGAGCTTCATACCGAACGCTATCCATCTGTAACCGTAGATTGCATTGCATAAGACACCTTGGACATATCTGCACGAGTATCATGTACGTAGAAGCTCAAGCTCAGTAGAGTTTACTTAACCAAACAAAAAAAATGGCATTGAATGGTGGCCAAAAACAACCACGCTATCTATCTATATCTATGATTTGCAGCCAGAACAAACGGGGCATGGTAAAACCTCTTGACCCTTACCCTAAATTATTTCGTTACATCGAAATCCCGTGTTCTCCCTGTGAGAACATGTGAGATTGTCCCAAACTCTTTTGCAAAGTCTGCTAGATACTGCTGAAAATCATGACACTTGCTCAAAACATGACAATGGTTTAAGTGTTCATTTTCCTTAAAAAGCATGGACAGATCAGAGCTGCTGTCAGACTATACAGAAGTGCAAAATGTACACCAGATCATAGTCCATCCAGATTTAATCTGCCATTCACATTTCTCTTTGCTCATAGTTCAAGCAAATCAAAGCAGCGCACATCACCTCAACTATTCAACCACTCTCTTCCATGGAGACCTTAAAACTCATTCAAGGATTAGGTGGTCCATCAGGCAGCTTTGTCTTCCTCTTCCGGCCAAGAATGGAAGCCTTTTGCAGTCTCACCCCACCTGCTCGCCATTTCTTGAAACCAGCCATCGATTCTCTAGCAGATTCAAACACTACAGATAACAAAAAAAAAAGTTTAGCTGTTGAGTGAAGACACATGGCTGACAATGATTACCACAGGAGATGCTTTCGTACCTCGAGTTTCTTCTTTTGTAAGGCGTGGAACAAACTTGGGAACTGTCATCATGGAAGAACTGTGGGACTTGCTTAGAACCTCTTTGTACCTACTGGTGAATGCATATCGCAAGAACAGGCCAATGCTCTTGTCACTCACCCTGTAAATGATATAAAATTATCAGACATTTTTTATATCAGGCAAATCTCCTAAACCATAAGAAGGCACTGCTATCTGAATTGAAATGGCTCATTGAGGAAATAAACTACCAATCCTCAAGTAATACAAGAAAGAAATACTATACAGGATTTCACACTAGCATTAAGTTTGAGCCCACGGCTTCAATATGCCATAGCAGTATTAACATCCATCAAAATTGATAGAAAAAAACAAAGGACACCAAGGTCAGCCAGATTATGATAACACCATTAACATGTGTGCATAGAAAGCTACACCACGTCATGGGAAAAGGGAATACCTAAAATAGCTTGAGGCTTCAACACTGCAAGAAATATTTAAGCAGTATATAGGGGCAACATGGAATAAGTCATTTCAAACTGCAAGTTACTAGTTATAAAACTTGTGGCATCAAGGCAAGTTTGTCAGATTATGACGAAGTTATATATCATGGCGATTCAGCGATGGACCAGTGGTATCAGTAATCTAGTTTCCACCATATAGAACTGAAAGTAGACTGTGCAGAGGGAAAGGGTGGGAACAATGATAAAACCAGCAGTGAAGTAGTGAACTCTTCTCCATCATACAGAGTCAAACTGACAATAGACTATCTCTGAATGGAAAATGCAGCAGATCGGACAACCAAGATCAATTTCCACTATGAATTAGTTGCTTTCGGCAGCGTCTCCCCAGGTGACTCAGGGGCCACACGGAGCGTCGCCGTCGAAGGCCCCCAGCGCAGGTCAACCTCCCGGCCGCCCGCTGCTGCTCTCGGACGTGTGGCGGCGGCGGCCTCCGGTTGCGCTCAAAAAGGTTGCCTCCGCATCTTCTTCCTACCTCCCTCTCCACCTTTCTTAACCCTTGCTCTACTCCCATGGTAGCTAGGATGGCCAGGAACGAGCCGAATCCATGACCTCCTAGACCGGATCCGGTGTCCATTCGTCTGAATCTGCCACTCGGCAGGTATGGTGATGTCCACCAGATTTGGCCTCTGCAGCGGTGCGAGTGTAGTTTGGCCGAGACGAGCCAACGGCGGGGTAGCTTGCTCGTTCACGTTCGTATGCAGGTTCTACAGTTGTGCGATGCACGCGGTTTGGCCGAGGGCAGGCCGGCAGCAGGGCTGTGTGCCGAAGGCGTCCTGCCCTCTGTGCTGCTTTCTGTGGCTGTCTTCGGCCATTGAGAGTCTACTTTGCCTCTTGACAGGGAGGGCGAAGCGCCAGGTGGGCAGAATAGGTGGCTTCTGGATGAAAGTTTTGTTCGGCTTGTTGCTAGTGCTGATGATGATGGCACCCTTATGCGTCATGTTCCTTCTTTGATGCATCGCTCATGTTCCATCTGCCATCCTGTTGAGTTTGATCTCTGGGTGAAAACCCAAACCGGTGATCCCGGACAAGCAATGGTGGCATCTTTCCGTGTCATTCCCTTTCTAAAGGCGTTGCTTTGGAGATCATTGGCACCTCCCTGCGCTTAAGAACCTAGCCCTTCTCTCTGTTTATTTTGCACAAGTTCTAACTAGCAAACTATACTTAGCTTTGCCTCTCCATGATCCTTGATTGCCTTATCTCATCAAATGCTGGTAATGAGACCATGATCCCCTCTCTTGGATCTCCTCACGCCCGTTTTGCCGGCCCTCCATCCATTGTGGTTTCCTCCCCATAACGGGCGTTGGTGGGCGCCAATTGGGTCCTGGATGTGCTTTATAGATATTGTCATATTGACATGAAACTTAACAATTGTTGCTGGAGTGGAGGTTGCCGATGTTCAGCCGCTTGGTACTCCACCTCCGCACGGGATGAAAACACCGTGGTGTACACCACCTCTGCACCTATTACTTTTTTTAACGCAAAGGGATGACATATTACTCATTGGAGGAGACAAACAGAAGCTTGCACAGACTAGGTCAAGCTCACATGATAGTGAGCCAGAACTGCAAAACTCCCAACTTTTATAGTTGGCTTAACCTGTTTATATCAAGGTTTCAAATGACAGTTGGTTGGCATAGGGAGACTGAATGTGTTGACGAGACAAGACATAAATCAATGTGATTGGCAAAAATCCATTTGCACTTCAAATCTAGTCAGGTTACATCGAGTTAGGCCTTGTTTGGCTTTACCTTAATTTGCCCCAACCAATTATTGGTCAATATGACTGCATAGTCCTGCCCTAAAAGCACATTAACAATCACAACCTTACAGCACTGGATGGCTGTAGACATACTATGGCAATAAGCACATGATGGTGGCAGCCATGTCAGCTACAGTGACACCAATGCAGACACATGAGTACTTGATCACAATCAAGAGATAAGTAGATTAGTGCGTTTAGTAAGATAAGGGATTAAATTTGCTTAGGTTAGACATCTCGATCTACAAAGGCTAAGTGTGCTAGGTTTGCAGCACTGAAGAGAAACTCAAAATTTCAGTTAGGTCAAAGACTCCTAACTTCCTGTCATTACTGGGTACAAGCACCATCAGTTCCAGAAGGGCGATCCATTGTCCTTAACCTTTCAGTGCACAGTCTGATCCAAGCCTTAAAGCTACTTTCTTTGCTAATACACTCTCCAGTTCCCGCCATGGCATGTCAGTGTTTTCTTTGTTTCCTTAATAAAGGAGATGTCATGGGCTTTGGTTTTGGGGTTAGGAAAGAAAAAACAGAAACAGCACACTTGAGCACTATTTAAGCCATCAAGCTATTCTGAACAATTAGCATCGAATAAAAGCAGTATTTTTATGTGACATGAGCACGTCGACTTGAAATTTAAACAATTCAATATGTTTTCGCGAATTCCAAAGGAATTCATTAATGAACCCTATCTTGCTGATGGACATAATAAGAACATTAACACACTGAAAACATATTTGTTCAGAGACATGGACTACCAATTTAACCGAACACCCAAGCTGATGATGAAAGGTTGGCAATTCGATTGTACTCATGTATCAGAAACAATTCACCTGTAAGCTTGGCTCAATGAAAATAAAGCATTGAATGTTTCAAAAAAGACTTGGAAAACTGAGAAAACCATGAAATCTATGAAAGGCATGACTAAAGTAGCAGGGAAACTTACAAAGGAACAATCTTGCATCAAACTCATAAAAGTATAGACAGTAAGCCCTCAATGATATGTATGAATAAAGTGGTGAGGAAACTTACAAAGGAACAATCTTGCATCCTAGCTCATAAAAGTATGGGCAACGAAGCCTCAAATCCACACAGGCTGCATCAGCTTGGATCTCCTTCCGAGTTCTGCAGTATTATTCAATACCCATTACCAGAACTCAGCCATTCAGAAAAAGTCAAATTCTGGATAACTGTTTGAATTTTCACGTCAAGACTCACAAAGATTCATGTCTTTAATAAATTGTCATTGAGTTATAAGGGAAAGATCTGCAAATGTTACTATTTACTATGGAAAACTACAGTAGGCCACAATGGAGGCAAGAAAAGTCAGATCCTTTTATTAAGTTGTTGATAAGGAATTCCGTATATGTTTCTCCAAATAAGAATACTCCTTGCTATCCCATGCTTTCCTGTTGCTCCAAAGAATTTCTGTGTATGCAGTAATGCCATAACAGACACTGAAGAAACATACTTCTGTGTGAAGCATGGAGGTGGGTTTATAGACACAGCTTGTTCCAGAGACAGCAGCCCATGTGCAAGCCAAAACGGGAGGCCCACCTTAGCACCCTTCTCTACCTGGATATAGAAAGAAACTCAGATCCTCTTTTATATGAGAGAAACATGCCTAGTAGCAATTTTAGTAGAAAGAGTAAAGTTCATCTACAATGCAAAACTTCCAATTCCCACTTTCTCAGTTGGGGTTCATGATAATATAGCAGCCACAACAATAAGAATTAAGAAAAAGTGCAGCGATCCTAATCATTTTAAGCAATTCAAGGAGTGCATACGAATCCTCTCAGCAAACTACTGTTCAAGAACTGCACAAATCGCATTCAGTAAATATGAGGACATTAGAAGAATTTTCCAACATGTGTACACAGGTCTAGCACTAGAAGAATAGGAGCACAAAATTCACTGGGCAGACACTTACACAGTTACTTTCAGCACCAGGATCTAGCAGGCCAACACCATTTGCAGTTACATGGAAAACAACTGAAATAGGCTGCACGCAGAGCCAAAACATACTCAGCACGTATACACAAGTATCATGCACCGATGCACGAAGAGGAGATGAAATCCTGCATCTAGAATTACCTCATCCTCCATGAGGATGTCGTCGATGTCATAGTAACCCGGCATGTGACCAAGAGGACAGGATCACAACTGCTTACCCCTAATTCTACACCAGCAATTTGTGTCTTGTCAATGAGTATCAGGAAGTAATTGTTCAAACATAAACACACTAGATACGATGTAACTCGAGCTTTGGGGCGGAAATATCATCTACTACAGGCTACATGTGTTTACGTGGATTGAGCCAATCAATTAGAAGCCATACCTTTGTATCTAATTTTGAGACACCACTCACCATGAGAAGAACATAACAAGCTTCGAGCATTACCTTTCTGAGCGCGTAGTGGGAGTCGGGGCCCGTTCGGATGTCGCCGTGCGGGTGACTCGACGGCGTCGTCAGGCGTAGCCCGTAGCCGCGTAGGAGACCTGGGCGGCGGAGGGCAACGGAGAACGCCGCGGGTGGCAAACGAGGCTACAATAGCAGGCAAATCTCGAGGTGTAGAGGGAAGGGGCCGCCGGCGCAAGGATTTGGACGGCAAGACCTGGCGGAAGAGCCAGAAGCCGCTGTGGATGGGGATGGGGAATTTGCCGATTTGGTTTTGGCGGCCTTGCTTCCCGCTCAACAGGTTTTGACCGCGGCAAGATGTACTCTCCCCACCCCGTTTATGGATTTTCCTTTCCGAAAAATAATTTTAATAAAAATATATATTAAAAAATATTATTTATAGCATATATAATTAAGAGAGTGTATGCTATGGACCGGGGAGTTGTGCAAACTCTAATCTAAACCACTGAATTCTAATCCGATGGTTAGATCTAAAGTTGACTTATTTTAACACTTAAACCTTCACTCATCCTATCTAATTTAATATTTTGCAAATCACTTCAGCGCCGCCGATCGGATTCAGCTGCTTGTCTGATCCCCAGTTTGAATGTGCAATGACCACGATTGCTTCAACGCAAAATTTGGCTCTCCATTGCTAGCTATACTGCACGTAACGCGCCCAGGCACGCAGCGAACCAGACCAGGTCTTCTTCACATGCCATATGCATTGGCTGCTGGCTCATCCGCCGTAACCGGAGGTCGACTTGACCAACCGTCCTTTCACCCGCTTCCTCGTGTCCGCCCTCAGCTTCCTCGACTCGTACCGGATGTGCTTCTCGTACGGTCGTACCTACAAACACACACAAATGGTGGATAGGCATGTGATGTGATGAGTAAACTGTGACACTCCTTGATACTCCTCCGTCTTATAGAAAATGATGTTTTGAATTTTTTGACATCGCGTTTAACCATTCGTTTTATATTTAAAATATTTTTATAAATTATAAAATAAATAAATTATTATCAAAATATCTCGGATGATAAAATAAGTTATAGAAAAATAAATAATATTTATATAAAAATTTTAAATAAGACGAACATTTAAAACAGATGATACGGATTCTAAAATGACATTTTCAATAAGACGGAAGGGTGAAAGATCAAAGTCGCTGTCAGCAGCAGGAGGAGTCAGGTAGGATGCATTTGCAGGGGAAAAAAAAACGTGCAGCGTATGCGCTACCGACTGCGCTACGCGTCCTGTCTCCGGTATTCTTCACGCAAAATCTCTGTTTAGCGTGGCAGTGGGAGAGCACATGCACAGATTCCTGGGCCCACCAGGCGCGACTCACGAGCCACAGACGGAGGACGCACTGGTACAGTGGCTCTGTCTTTCCTCGGGACACGTGCACAACTTTTTAAACGAGCTAAAAATTTTATATGCACAAACCAAAAATTCCAAATAAAATTTCATATGCACCATTAAATTCGTCTCAATAAATATTTCAAAACAAGATCTCACATAAATATATTTAGATAAATTTTATTTATAAACATAAGATATAAAGTATGAGATATAGAGTATGATGGGTGTAGACGAAATATGTATAGAGAAAACTATCTCGCTAATTAAGATAGAATATTCTTTTTAGATAATGAATATAAAGGAATAACAATGTGGATAATCGAGGATCAATTATCAGTTCGCTCATCGTTTCCGTGCCTGCGGTTATTCTTCTTCTCCCTGTACCGCTGCATCGCGTTGTCCCTGTTCTGCACGAGCGTCTCGCTGTCGATCTTCATGGCAGGCATCTCAGCTGCGGGGGTGGACACCGTTTGATCCCCAAAGGAGATCTCCCTGGTGAGTGCTGGTACTGAAGTGGGTACATGGTTCCCAGAGGTTGTTGGTCCGTCGATCGTCGAGGCACATGAGCTCACCTTCCATTTGTTGCTCGTGGTGCTCACCTGATTTGGAGCAAAATTCAGATGATATCGGAAGCCAACCATTCTGAAAGTGCTAAATTCTCGGTGGCGCTGGGGTGATTTGCAAAATCTTAAATTAGATAGGATGAGTGGAGGTTTAAATACTAAAATAACTCAACTTTAACTCTAACCATCAGATTAGAGTCCAGTGGTCTAGATTAGAGTTTACATAGTTTACACAACTCTTTAGTTTCTATAGCATACACAGTCTATAATTAATACTAGTACTAGTATAATACTTGTGCTAGGGTTACGATTTTATTTTGGAAATGTTCATAAAAACAATCAAATGATGATTTCTTTTTTATGGTAGTTTTACTGAATTGTATTTGAGGATATATACAATCCAAAAAAGCTTTTTTTTGCATAAGACATAATAAAGTTATTTATCGCATTAACTATCTAATTTAAAGTCTGCGTAAGTTGTTAAACTTGTTTTCGAGACTCGGGAAGTTGTCGAAATATTCATTTGCACAGCTCTTTGGGATGCTCGTCAAGAATTCCGTCCTTAGTGAAGTTGATAGCTTTACATGACAAATTTGATAAGTTAATTAAGTTATTAATTTTGTATGTATTGTATGGAATAAACATAGAAAAATATATGCTTACAATATTGACCGGTGATAATCATACACCATCCTATGACTTTATGAAACGCTACACAAGGAAGCATCCCAATTTTATGAAGAAGAGCATATGTTTATTTCCTTTGCATAAAATCAAATGACTATTTTTTGGTAGCAAAGACAAAACATATTATAAGTGATTATCAGTTTTCAAATTTTGGAACGCATGTTAGGAATTCATGTTTCCAATAATAAATATTGTCACTCTATGCGGACGGTCAAATTCATGGTGAGACTGAATTTTTTTAGCAATGTTATGAAATGTAGCTATATATGTGTTAGAATTTCTTATGTCTTTTGAATAATTTCACAAGCTCACAGAATATACTGTTATAGCATGTCACACGGGAGTATTTCGAGTTATCGTATTTATTTTATCCTAAGGTGAAAGGATCAAAATGCTCAAGATGGGATGAATTGGGTTTATTTAAATTTCTAAAGAGAAAATTAAATCTTAAGCAAATGTCAATTACCCCCTCATGCTTACAAGTGTGTCCTAGCTACTAAAGCAAGTAACAAGGCAAGGAATTAAGCACAAACACCCTATGCAATTCTACTCAACCAAGCAAGTATGAAACTAGTGCGGAAAGTAATGCTTGAAAGTAATTGCAAGTATGAAAGAGATGGGAAGAAAGAGGGAGTTTGATATGTCAACGTTTTGTCGAGGTATCGAGGAGTCGACACTCCGCCCTAGTCCTCGTTGGAGCACCCGCTCAAGGGTATCGCTCCCCCCTTGATCCACGCAAAGATCAAGTGCTCTCTACGGGCTGATTCTTCGCTACTCCACCTTGGTAAATCGCCCACAACCGATCACAACATGTGGAGTTGGGCCATCCTCCGGATGGTCACCAAGCCTCATATCGCCACCAAGTCGTCTAGGTGTTGTCGATCACCAAGAGTAACAGACGCAAGACCTTCACTTGACCCAATCAAGGCTATCAAGGTGGATGGATGCACACTTGTCACTCCCAATCTCACTAATGAGGATCTAAGTGTTGGAATCACTCAACTCATTCACCTCACTAGGTTGTTGGACTCTCAAGATCTCTCACAAGTTTCTTCAGCTGAACAAATGGTCAAGAGAGCTAGAACGGACGAGTTGGGCAACTATAAATAGCCCCCAAGTGAAAGGTCCTAGATGGCTAGAGGGGGGTGAATCGCCTATTAAAAAAATCAGCAAAGCACTACAACAATTGGTTAGATAACAACTATGCGAAGCCTTTTGCTCTAATATTACAAGGGGTTGCAAGCCACCTATCCAAGCAAATCTAGTTAATTGAGTATCTATCAATCAATAGCAACAATCTAAGATACTCAACTCAAGCTAGCAAGAACAACTAACAAACTACAAACTACACAAGCAAGAAAGTAAGAATGTAAATGCAAAGAGGATAGAGGTGATTATACTGATGCCTTGTGATGAGATGATATCAATATGAAATCAATCACAATAAATACCAAAAAGTAGCCGGGAGACAAGTTGACACAAGAATTTTCTCCCGAGGTTCACTTGGTTTCCACCAAGCTAGTCCCCATTGTGTCGACCACTCACTTGATGATTCGGTGGCTAATAGGCAATCACAAGCCTAACCCACTACTCGGGTGCCACAAGAATCAACACACAAATGAGGGTAACTCAATGACACGAGCAATTTACTAGAGTTACCCTTTGGTGCTCCGTCAAGGTCGGTACAAGCCCTCTCACAATCGTCGAAGCCGGCCGCGAACAATCACCAACTCGTGACGAAGCTTCCTCAACCGCCCGAGCCATCTAGGCGTTGGCAAACACCAAGAATAATAATAAATCCCACGGCAATGACGATGACCAAGTGCCACTAAGATGCAATGCAATGATCAAAGCACTTGGATCACTCAAACTCTCATGAATATGCAATTCTATCAAAGAGAGATGAGTTGGGGGCTATCTCAAGCAAGCACAAAGTATGAGAATGAATGGGAGGTGCTAGTGTGAGCCCCTTAGTCCGGCCAAAACAAATATATAGCAAGTCCAAGGCAACTGGCCATTTTCCCCCAACTCCATGCTTACCTGCGTCACTCTAGACGCTAGAGGAACAAGGGGTCCGGACCATTGAGCATGTGTCCGGACCCTTCACCTTTCGAATCTAGCCGTTTCGCGCGCTCGAGCCTCACTGAATAACATGTCTGGACGCATGCAATAGTGCATGTCCGGACCAAAGCATGCAGTGTCCGGACCCTTTAAGAACTGAGTTTAGAGAGGTCCAAACTCCAGACCCTGCGTCCGGAGCAATACGTCCGGACAACAACTAGCGTTTGGATCACATAACAGAGAGTTCCAGAGAGCTCCGAGACTCCGGACACTTGTCCGGAGCTCACCTTCGGACCAAAGATGTCGTCCAGACACACTATGGCACATACTGTTCAGCCAGGGTTAGCTTCCGGACGCGTACGCAATAGTCCGGACCCAACCACCCTAGCGTCCGGACGTAGCGTCCGAACCTTGTTTCTGTGCCAAACAGAGCTAAGTCTCTTACTCCAAGCTCATATGTGCTAACACTAAATGTTCCACTACTTGTGCTCATGTGTTAGCTTTTATATCATATTTTCTTGGATTTTATTTCATTTGTTTTTACTTAAGTTCATTTTAGAATATGCAATGCAAATGACCTAGTGGCACATGATAACCGTAATCAACACGAATTTTCACTTCTTGATAGTACGGCTATCTATATCCTAAATGTGATCACACTCTCTATAGTGTCACCAAACCAAAAATGGCTCCTATGTTATACCTTTGCCTTGAGCCCATTTTTGTTTTTCTCTTTCTTCTTTTCCTTGTCCATGGAGCACTTGACCCATCAACCATCATGATCATCCACATTGCTCCATATGTAGAGTTGGATCACCCTAGCTAGATCACACACTTAGCACTATGGTTAGTCCATATGTTTCATCAATTAGCCAAAACCAAACTTGGGCTTTCAGTCTCCCCCTTTTTGGTAATTGATGACAACCTTTCACAAATAAATATATTGAATGAATATTTCAACTTTGATAGTATTAGACCCCCCCTACATATGTGATCTATAAGTTTGGTTCAATTTGATCACATATGCATGAATAAGAATTGTGGGAGAGTGAATGCTACCAAATGATGCTAAGGTATAAAGAATGGACCTTTGGAGCGTGATACCAATTGAAGTGCATGTTTATACCATCCTTAGCACCATGAATGCCTAGAAACCACTTGAAAACAACTTGTAAGAACTAGATACCACTTGGAAATAACTCTTGAAAGTATTATACTTAGACCTATGCATACTAGTACTTCAAGCATCATATCATTTAGGTTTCTAGCATTCACCGCACAAGCATGGAAAAATATGAATTTAAAGTTCAATGCAAGCAAACACATATGAGATGCACATAGAAATGCACAATTGAGTTCATAGGCTTGCTCCCCCTACTTGTGTGCGCTTATATTTTTCAAATATTTCTTTGTGATACTTACTTCTCCCCATTTGTCATCTATTATCATAAAAGATGTGCTCAAAGTGTTAATTATTTTGGGAGAGAAAGATATATGTGGTCCAATCTAGATTACTTGTTCAATATAGTTAACTCGGTTTAAACCATGAACAAGCTTTTTCACACATTCTAAGATGGTTATCTTTCTCATGTTGAGTTAAGAAATTGAAGTTCATATTCTAGATCAAACACTAGGATTGCAAGCCTACAAACATGTCATATGCTACCACTAGATCATATCAAATATAGAAGCAATAGTGGTACCATATAAGCATCAAATTAATTTAGTTTTCATGAATGAGCCTAATGAGTTGATGTCTAGATGCACTAATAAGTCCTAAATAATGGATGAATGACATATCAATCAACTTTACCTTGTATTGCTCGAAGGAGAGGCATGTCATATATATGGGGGTGCATCAACACATGTTTGAGTATTCAAGAATGTTCAATTTATTCCTTAGCTTGCAAAATCTCTTCTCATCAAGTGGCTTGGTGACTATATCGGCAAGTTGATCATCGGTGTCAACACTTGTGATTGTGATATCACCCTTTTGTTGATGGTTCATTATGAAATGGTGCCTTATGTCAATGTGCTTAGTTCTTGAATGTTGAACCAGATTATTTCTGAGCTTGACCACACTTTCATTGTCATATAGCAATGGCACTTGCTTGAATTTGATTCCAAAGTCATCCAAAGTTCCCTTCATCCATAGCAATTGAGCACAACAACTACCCGCGGAAATGTATTCGGCTTCGGCGATAGAGTGCCACACTATTTTGCTTCTTTGATGACCAAGATACAAGTGACATTCCTAGCAATTGACATGTGTCCGATGTGCTCTTTCTATCAACCTTGCATCCCGCATAATCGGAGTCTGAATATCCAACTAACTCAAAGTTTGACCCCTTGGGATACCAAGTACCTCAATATTCTCTTTGTTGCCTTCAAGTTACCTTCTCTTGGTGAGGCTTGGAACTTTGCACACATGCACACAGTAAACATGGCATCCGGCCTTGAAGCAGTTACATAGAGTAAGCTTCCAATCATATACTGATACAACTTTTGATCCACCATGTTGCCACTAGCATCACTATCCAAGTGTCCATTTGTTCCCATAGGTGTGCTAATGCCTTTTGAATCTTCTAAGCCAAACTTCTTGATCATGTCCTTGATGTACTTGCCTTGACTAACAAATGTGTCATTCTTCAATTGTTTGATTTGAAGTCCTAGGAAGTAACTAAGTTCACCAATCATTGGCATTTCAAACTCATTTGCCATCATCTTTCCAAATTCTTCACAAAATTCTTGATTGGTTGAACCAAAGATGATATCATCCACATATATTTGCAATACAAACAAATCCTTGCCAAACTTCTTGGTGAAAAGAGTAGTATCAACCTTTCCCATAATGAACCCTTTGGATAGGAAGAAATCCCTCAATCTTTCATACCATGGTCTAGGTGCTTGTTTCAATCCATACAAAGATTTTCTCAACTTATACACATGGTTGGGCTTCTTGTCATTTTCAAAACTGGGAGGTTGCTCAACATAGACTAACTCAATGTTGTATCCATTGAGAAATGCATTTTCATATCCATTTGGTATAGCTTGATGTTGTGTCCACATGCATAGGCCAATAAAATTCTAATTGTCTCTAATCTTGCAATCGGTGCATATGTTTCACTAAAGTCAAGACCTTCAACTTGAGTGTAACCTTGAGCTACAAGTCTTGCTTTGTTCCTCACAACTATACCATCTTGATCTTGCTTGTTTCTAAATACCCATCTTGTGTCAATCACATTGTAGTTCTTTGGTCTTTCAACTAGCTCCCAAACTTGATTTCTTGTGAAATTATTGAGCTCTTCATGCATTACATTGACCCAATCAACATCTTGTAAAGCCTCTTCAATCTTGGTTGACTCTATGGATGATACAAATGAATAGTGTTCACAAAATGAAGCCAATCTTGATCTAGTTTGCACACCACTTGTAATATCACCAACTATTTGATCAATTAGATGATCTCTTGCAATGTTAGTTGGTTGGGGGATGGGAACTTGATTTCTAGCACTTGCTTGATCAATTGATTGAGATGAACTAGCCATTGGTTGATCTTGCCTTTGAGAGTCATTAGCTTGCACATTTGGTGAGTTGAGCACTTGATCTTTGTCATCTTCAATGTCAATCACTTGCCTTGGCCTAATATCACCAATATCCATATTTCTTCATATAATTTGACAATTGAGATCCACTCACATCATCTAGATTGGTTTCATAAAATTCAACATCATGAACTTCCTCAAGTATGCCACTAGCCGAATTCCACACTCTATAGGCTTTGCTTGTGGTTGAGTAACCAAGTAAGAACCCTTCATCACATTTCTTGTCAAACTTTCCAAGTCTTGTGCCTTTCTTCAAGATATAACATTTGCATCCAAACACTCTAAAGTATGCAATGTTTGGCTTTCTTCCATTCAATAGCTCATATGGTGTCTTCTCCATCATTGGGTGACAATATAGGCGGTTGCTAGAGTAGCAAGCCATGTTGATAGCTTCAACCCAAAATGAATGACTCACATTGTACTCACTAAGCATAAATCTTGACATATCAATTAATGTTCTATTCTTCCTCTCAACAAGGCCATTTGATTGTGGAGTGTACTTGGCTGAGAATTGATGTTTGATTCCATGTTCATCACATAGCTCATCACCTCTTGTGTTCTTGAATTCACTACCATTGTCACTTCTCACTTTCTTGATGGTGGTCTCAAACTCATTATGACATCTCTTGATAAAAGATTTGAATGTGGAAAATATATCACTCTTGTCATTTAGAAAGAATACCCATGTATATCTTGTAAGATCATTAACTATCACAAATCCATACTTATTGCCTCCAATACTAGTATATGTTGTTGGTCCAAATACATCCATATGTAACAACTCAAATGCTCTACTAGTGCTCATCATGCTTTTCTTAGGATGGGTGTTACCAACTTGTTTGCCGGCTTGACAAGAGCTACAAAGTTTGTCCTTCTCAAATACAACATCTTTAAAGCCTCTAAGTCATGCTTAATCAATCTATTCAATTGCTTCATTCCAACATGACCAACCCTTCTATGTCATAACCAACCCATACTTGACTTAGTAAGCAAGCAAGTAGACAATTGAGACTCATTAGCATTGAAATCAACTAGGTAGAGGTTCTCATATCTAAAGCCTTTGAATATCAAGTTTGAACCATCTACACTAATGATCTCAACATCATCTACTCCAAATATGCACTTAAATTTAAGATCACACAATTGAGCCACGGATAGCAAATTGAAGTCCAGGCTCTCAACTAGCAAGACATTTGACATGCTCAAGTCATTGGATATTGCAATCTTACCAAGCCCTTTGACCTTGCCCTTGCCATTATCACCGAAAGTAATACTATCAATGCCATCATTGTTGTTGGAGTTGATTGATTTGAACATTCTAGAATCCCCGGTCATGTGTTGAGTGCACCCACTATCAAGCACCCAATGCCTTCCTTCGGCTTTGTAATTGATCTACACAAAATATTAGTTCTTCTTAGGTACCCACACTTGTTTGGGTCCTCCAAAGTTAGTGACCAACGATTTTGGCACCCAAATTGCCTTCTTCTTTGGGCCAACAATGGGTGTACCAACAGACTTAGCCATGATATCATCTCTACCTTTGGTAAGCATATAACATGAATCAAAGTGAATAGAAGTTGCTTTAGAGAATTCAGTTTTGCTAATGTTAAGTTTGCAATATTGGTCTACATGCCCCACTTGCTTGCAACTATTGCAAAACCGGCCATTGCTTCTCACAAAGCTAGGCTTTGGAGTTACAAAGGCCGATTTGCCTTTCTTGGGGGTGTAGCCCAAACCCTCTTTGCTAAGGGAGAACCTTTGGCTACCCAAGCACTTTAGCAAGCTGGCATCTCCACCATATGCCTTACTTAAAGCATGAGTGAGTTCACTAACATCATTTTCAATTTTTCATTTTTACTCACTAGTGATGCATCACACTTGGAGCTATCACTAGTGGATGTGCATGTGGATCTGGATGTGTCGGTTGGTGCAACAATGTTAGGAGTGAAAAATGATTCATCTAGAATATCACAAGTGACTCCAATATCATATGATACAACAACCTTGTCCTTGTTTTGACCAAGGAGGGAGGAGTGAGCCTTTTCAAGCTTCTTGTGGGCTCTTTCAAGTTTCCCACGGGCTTCCATTAGCCTCTCATGAGTCACATTGAACTCATCAAAGGATTGTTCAAGAGTACTAAGATTCTTGTTCAACTCTTTGCACTCCTTCCTCTTCATCTCAAAGTAAGTATGAGCTTGCTCCATCATATCCATGAGTTCCTCCTTGGAGTACTCCTCATCACTACTATCATCATCAATCTCATCACAAGATTGTACCTTAGTTGGCTTAGCCATGAAACATGATGGAGTGTCAAAGTTGGAAGTCTTGTTGTTGATAGCAATACTTGCCAATGCCTTATTCTTGGACTTCTTCCTCTCATCATCACTAGAGTCATCATTGGAGGAAGAGGCATCACTATCCCAAGTCACAACATATGATCCACCCTTTTTATTCTTAGTGAATGATAGCTTCTTTTCTTTCTTGTCATGCTTGCCCTTCTTCTTTTCATCATCATCATCACTATTGTTTGGGAAATCCGCTATCATGTGATCGATGCTCTTGCACTTGTAGCATCTCCTTAGATACTCCTTTCTCTTAAAGTTATCTCTTCTCTTTCTAGCCCCATAGCCCTTCTTCTTCATGAACTTGCCAAACTTGCGCACAAAGAGGGCCATGGTCTCATCATCAATATCACTTGCATGTTCATCATCACTAGAGTCTTGCTTTCTTGCTTTGCTCTTGCTCTTGGATGATGAAGCCTTGAATGCTATGCTCTTCTTCTTCTCTTCTTCCTTGACCTCTTCTTCTTCACTTTCCTCATTGTATTATTCTTCGGTCATGATCTCTCCAAGCACTTCATTGGGAGTGATGTTGGTCAAACCGTCTCTCCTAATTATTTGCCTTAAGGTTTTATATTTCTTGGGCAAACAACCAAGGAACCGGTTTGAGAAGTCTTAATCCTTCACCTTCTCACCTAAGCTCTTAAGGTCATTGATGATCACTTGAAGTCTATGAAACATCTCCGGGATTGATTCATCATCTTTCATCTTGAAGTGAGATAGCTTGTCCTTGAGCATGTATAGCTTGGAACTCTTCACCTTTGCGGTGCCCTCATATGTATCTTCTAATCTCTTCCATACTTCACTTGCTCTATCAAGATCTTTGATTTGTTCAAACACCTTAGAATCAATACCATTGTATATGACATTGAGTGTCATGGTATTTGTTGACACCGTTTTTCAGCATGTGTCAAATGAGCTAAGGTTTGACTGGTCAAATGGCTGTTTTCTATTGGCATTGGGAAATTGTGAGCCAGTATTGCCGATGAGAGTGCTGCGAGAATACCAAGTATATTACCGATGGAGGCTGGGTCCTTGCCGACGAAGGTTAATTGGTGAAGCCGAATAGCTCAAGTTAAATGCCGATTGCCGATAAGGGGACATTGCCGATTGCCGATGAGCATGACATTGCCGAATGCCGATGAGAAGCTGATGTCGAGTGCCGGTGGAGTGGTTGCCGATTGCCGATAGGGTGGTGAAGACAGTTATCGGTACGAGATTGCTGATCGGGAAGTATTACCGATGCCGATAGGCATAAGGTGCCGATCAGGTGACTTAGCGTGTGATATCAGCGGAAGACTACAGGTGGCCAAAGAAGGAAGTCGCGGATTGGAGGGATCTGCCGATGGAAAGTTTCCATCGAGGAGAAGTATAAGGAAACTGGTGTTTTGTACCAGTATTATTATTATAGTAGTTTGAGTCCGACTCTTGCATGAGTCGTTTAATTTCCTTTAAAATAGGCGTGTTTGTTTAGGAAAATAAATATTATTGTTTTAGATCCGGCTCTTGCGTGAGTCAGTTTCCTTAAAGTTAGGAGTTTGTTTTAGGAAGGATACAAGTCGTGTCTTTGTACAACTCTCCATGCGGGAGTATAAATATGTGCCCGAGGGCTACGGAAAACATATCAATCCAATATCAAACAAATCAATTTTACTCTTATTCTACCTTTTATCGCAATTTACCTTTATTTCATTAGTTTAGCTTTTCAACGAGTTCTTCAAGCTTCGACGGGCTACATCGCCTTGATCTCCGTCAAATCCTTGCAAGTTCCGTGTGGGAGTACCTCTAAGCCTTGGCATCCGGGCACATCGTTGTTGCCTCGTTCAGCTCTACTCTAGTTATCTTTGATCAATCTGAGCTTTGACATCTGGGCGCATCGCCGTTGTCTCGTTCAGTTTTGTTCTAGTTATCGTCCTTGTCGATTAACTAGTCAAATCGACTGGCACGCTTCCGGAATACCGAGCTTTGGGTAATAGCCCGAGGTGTTCGCAGATCCTGACGCTTTTTGTGTCAACACCTCTTTTGGCACACCCGGTGGGACACGATTATATAAATCTACACATCTATCATGGGTGATCACGCCGACGTTAATCAGAGGAACGTCATTGAAGTCTCTGAGGCCGATCTGAAAGATGATCAGAAGCAGGCCATGGAGCAGGCTATGGAGGAATACAAGCAGTTATATCTCAAATCCTTCAGCCTCAGCAGGAGTGGCGAAGCAATCCAAAAGCAAGACCCGCCGTTGTCATGGTAGGTCACGTACGACGCCAATCCTGGTAAGCTACAGGAGATGGTTAATGCTGCTGTAAGTCAAGCATTAATTAGCCACTCCAACGTGCTGTCCAATACTGTCTACAATGCTGTTACGCAATCATTCAAGGAAGGACATGCACCGCGATACGTCGGTCCAGCGTACCATCAACCTAGATTGGCATCTACAAGCCCATCGGCAGCTCCAATGGCGTCTTCCACCCCTGTGGAACCGTCTGCCGATGTGGCTACATCGCCAAGGCCGAATCCTGGCAGCGCCACCAAGCTCAGCATAGATCCAGCGGCGTCGGCAATTTCAGGACCAACCCCTGCTAACTGGTGGGGATACGGTATGCCTCCGAATCTATATGCTGGTTCTAATCTTGTGCAGGGAGATAGCTTAGCCTGGAGGAACTCTACGGCATCGGCAACGCAGTCACAGCCGATGGCCCCTATGAGGCACAACCCTGCGCCTGCTCCAACCGTACAAGTGCCATCAGATGATCTTCAGGTAATCCCTAAAGTACCTCTGATACCACCATCGGCAAGCTCTGTGCCGATGCAGCACATTATGACAGCTGGCAGTCAAACTCTGGTGGCGAATTCTCAAGCTGGGGCGCTGGTTCCCCAAGGTAATCTGGTGATTGATTGCTCCAGAATACAGGAGCCACATGCTCCAGTTAGCTATCAGCCATCGGCAAGCCACATGCCGATGATTTATAATCCTGGATGGGTCAACCAGCCGCCAGCTCAACAGCCTGGCGTGTCGATGTATCATTATGGAGGCCCAACGTACGCTCAGAGCGGACCATCAGTACAGCAACCGATGAATGCGACGAATCAGCCTAATCCGCTAAGTGTGCAAAACTATCCATCGGTAAGTCAACCGATGCATAGTGCTCAGATGACTGGTGCTGCGCCCATGACCACTCCGCATCATCTTCAAGAGGCGCATCAGCCGGCTCCACTAGTCAACAACTAGCCAATGAGTCGGCAGGAGCAGGACGTATATTGGGTCGGTAAGATTGCCGAAGTTATGAAAGAACAATTCAGCATCAAACCCAAGGTCAATACGTACTCTTATCGGACTCCGTATCCTCCTGCATATGACTTGATTCCTCTCCCGAATCGGTACAAAGTGCCCGATTTTACCAAGTTCTCCGGCCAAGACGACACGTCGACAATGGAGCACATCAATCGCTTCATTATCCAGTGCGGGGAAGCTGCCAGCAAGGAGGAGTTAAGGGTGAGATTGTTCTCTTCGTCATTGTCTGGATCGTCATTTACATGGTTCATATCATTGCCTCCAAATTCTATAATTACATGGGCCGATCTAGAAAGGCAATTTCACAAATACTTCTTCGCTGGCATACATGAGAAAAAGCTTACCGATTTGGTCAAAATGAGGCAACGCAATGACGAATCGGTAGAAAGCTTCGTGCAAAGGCTACGGGACGTGAAGAACAAGTGCTGCAGTCTGGTGCTTGATGATCGGCAACTGGCCGATTTGGCCTTCCAAGGATTACTGCCGCACATCAAGGACAAGTATGCGTCCCAAGAATTTGAAAGTCTAAGTCACATGGTGCAGAGGATTGCCGATCAAGATATCAAAACCTTGGAGCCCAGGAAGACTTGGAACAAGTTGACCTTCATTGGGAAAGAAGAAGACTCTGGATCGGATGAAGAGCTGAATGTCGATGCGGCCGAATGGGTGAAGGATAAGAAGCCTGTGTCTTGTCTGTTCGGCCAAAAAGAGACTGAAAGGTTCACCTTTGACATCACCAAGGCCGATAGGATGTTTGACTTATTGCTGCAAGAGGGGCGAATCAAGTTGGCGCCCAACCAAGTAATTCCATCGGCCGAAGAGCTCAAGAAGATTAGGTACTGCAAGTGGCATAACGCAACCTCACACAGTACCAATGACTGCAAAGTATTCAGGTAGCAGTTGCAGTCGGAGGTTGAATCTGGGCGTATTAAGTTTGAAAATTCTAAAGTCCAGAAACCGATGAAGATAGATCAGCACCCGTTCCCAAACAATATGGTGGAAATCAGTGAAAAAACCAGAGTGTTGACATCGGAAGCTGCCAGGAGGAACTCATCGGTAGACCCTAACCACCAAGTACCTGAGCACGATGCGAGAAGGTTTGCCGATGACAGAAAGGGTAAGAAGATTGCCGATGAAGGCAACAACGCCAACAGAGCTTCTGGAGTTGTGATCACACACAACCGGCCAAGGCGAGATCATCGGCAATCACGTGAAGAGCGGTATCGGCAAGAAGAAGAGGAGCATCGGGAGTGGCTTCGACATAAAGACCACTGGAAGTGTCCCTTCTTCATTCACTGTTGGGAAGAGGGCATCAAGCTGCCCACTGCCGATAACTGTCCAGAGTGCAATGGGTATTACGCTGCCGATCGGTCAGGTAAGAGACCTTGTTTTGATGATCAGGCACCCAGGTACGCCAAGCCACTCAGAGAGAACAGATCGGCACATGACCGACTGGGGGGCAAGCTCAGTGCCCATGACAGGCTTGGCAGACGTGTTGACCAAGGGGAGCTGGAAGATATGGCCAATGCAAGAGCACCCGACGAAGAGATATTCTCCAGAGATCCCAACATCGGAAGAAGTGCCGATGTAAGCGGTGGAAGGCAGCACCAGCCAGTCTGGAAGACGAAGCTTCCTCCGTGGTGCCCTAAGGGTTTGACCAAGACCCAGAAGAGAAGGATTCAGCGCCAACGCCGTGACGACCTGTACGACGATGCAGAACCCTCAAGGGAGAAGCAATGGAGGCCAAAGCGCAAGGATAGGAGCCCATCGGCAGACATAAACATGGTTGTCATGTTGCCGATGGAGTTCATGGCACCCGTCAGTGATGATGAAGAGGCTGCCGATATGGCACAATTGGTACTAGATCCGATGACGGCTGTCTTTGAAAAGCCTGCCGATGATGAGAGGCAGCATCTGAGGGCTCTGTTTGTCAAGGGCAAAGTGGATGGTCAGCCGATGACCAAGATGTTGGTAGATGGTGGCGCGTCGATCAATATAATGTCATATGTCGTGTTCAGAAAGCTTGGCAAAGGTGACCAGGACTTAGTCAAGACCGACATGAAGCTCAAGGACTTTGAAGGCAACGTGTCAACAGCTATGCGGGCTATATGTGTTGACTTAACCATCGGCAGTAAGACTTTGCCGACAACGTTCTTTGTGATCAGTGTCAAAGGCACTTACAACTTGCTCCTCAGAAGGGATTGGATCTATGCCAATTGTTGTATCCCTTCTACTATGCATCAAAGTCTGGTACAGTGGATCGGGGATAGAATTGAAGTCGTCCGCAGTGAAGCGCCATCTACTGTTGCATCGGCAGAATTGGAAACTTACGAGCAGACCAGGTGCATATTCGGTGAAGCCTGGGACAAGGAATTCCTCAAAGTCGCCGATCACCGCATCAAGCCGATCCAAGCAGTCGGTCCCGAAGAAGAATTTTAATGGATCGGTTCGCTGACGATGGAAAGCTGGGGCAGGGCTTCACGTCTGCCGATGATTTACTCGAGGTCGACATCGGCGATGGTAGAAACCTAGGCCTACTTTTATTAGCGCTAAGTTAGATTCCCAATGTAAACAACAGTTAACCGATTTATTAAGGGAGAATAAAGATTGTTTTGCTTGGGATTATACAGAGATGCCTGGTTTAGACCGATCGATAGTTGAACATCGGTTACCCATCAAGTCTGGTTTCCAACCACATCGGCAACCTGCGCGCCGATGCAATCCTACTATTTTACCCGACATCAAGGCTGAGATTACAAAATTAATCGAAGCTGGATTTATTCGGCAGTGCCGATATGCCGATTGGATCTCTAATGTGGTTCCTGTGTATAAAAAGAATGGAAAACTTCGTGTTTGTATTGATTTCAGGAATATTAACAAGGCCACGCCGATGGATGGCTATCCGATGCCCGTTGCTGATCTATTGATCGATGCTGCTGCTGGACATCAAATTATTAGCTTCATGGATGGTAATGCTGGGTATAATCAAATATTCATGGCCGAAGAAGACATATCCAAGACTGCTTTCCGATGTCCAGGACACGTTGGCTTATTTGAATGGGTAGTCATGACTTTTGGCTTGAAAAATGTTGGTGCTACTTATCAGAGAGCAATGAATTTCATTTTTCATAAGTACATCAGCACGATAGTTGAAATCTACATCGATGACGTGGTGGTTAAGTCTGGGGATTTCTAGAAGCATCTTGCCGATTTGCGGAAAA
Source organism: Microstegium vimineum (assembly GCA_022036555.1). NCBI lineage: Eukaryota > Viridiplantae > Streptophyta > Magnoliopsida > Poales > Poaceae > Microstegium > Microstegium vimineum. The sequence continues at coordinate 21,570,540 of CM039136.1, forward strand.
TATTGGAGTGCACAAGGGAACATGGGTTGAAGATGAATCCTAACAAGTGTGCATTTGGTGTATCGGCAGGACAGTTTCTGGGCTTCATGGTGCATCAGAGAGGCATTGAAATCGGCAGAAAGTCTATTGATGCAATTAACAAGGTGGTTGCTCCTACGAACAAGACTGAGTTACAGTCCTTGATCGGCAAGATTAATTTCATTAGAAGGTTTATATCAAATCTGTCTGGAAAGATTAAATCTTTTAGTCCATTGTTAAAAGTTGAAAGCCGATCAAGAGTTTACATGGAAGGAAGAGCAGCAATCGGCCTTAGAGGAGATTAAGAAATACTTAGTAAATCCTCCAGTCTTGGTTCCACCTCAACACGGGAAGCCTTTCAGGTTATATTTGTCTACCGATGACGGTGTTATCGGATCAGCCTTAATTCAAGAATTTGAAGGTAAGGAACGTGTAATATATTACCTGAGCAGGAGATTGGTGGATGTTGAAACCAGGTATTCGGCCATAGAGAGATTGTGCTTGTGTTTATATTTCTCTTGCATTAAATTGAGGCATTATTTACTGTCGGCTGAATGCACTGTCATCTGCAAAGATGATGTAGTTAAATACATGTTGTCAATGCCGATTTTGAGTGGACGAATCGGTAAGTGGATTCTGGTACTTTCAGAGTTTGACCTAAGGTATGAATCGGCTAAGGCTGTTAAGGGTCAGGTGATGGCCGATTTTGTTACTCAGCATTGTAATATGGTAAGCTCTGTTGAAATTGCTCCTTGGACTTTGTTCTTTGATGGATCTACGTGCAAGGATGGAGCGGGTATCGGTATTCTCCTGATTTCGCCTCGAGGACAGAAGTATGAAATCTCATTGCCGATTGTTGCTACTTCAACAAACAATCAGGATGAGTACCAGGCTTTACTTAAGGGACTGGAATTACTCAGGGAGGTGTGTGCCGATGCTGTTGAAGTCTTCGGTGATTCCATGTTGGTGATTAATCAATTGATCGGGGCATATGAATGCCGAAGTGAAGTGTTGATTGCAGCTCATGAACGGTGTTTGCAGTTGTTGAAAGAGTTCAGAGAATACCGCCTTGAGCATATTCCTAGGCTGCATAATGAAGAGGCCAATCGGTTAGCACAGAGTGCTTCAAGATATCAACTGATTCAGGAAGCCACGACATCGGTAACAGTTGCCGATGACTGGAAAAAGGAGGTTGCCGATTACTTGAGGAATCCATCTAGGAAAGTTGAAAGGCGTCTAAGGTTCCAATCTACTAAGTATGTGCTCCTCGACGATGAGTTGTATTATCGGACGATTGATGGAGTTTTGCTTAGATGTCTCGGCAAAGAAGAATCAAAAGAACTGATGGGTGAAATCCATGAGGGGGTGTGTGGAGTGCATCAATCAACATTCAAGATGAAGTGGATGATTAGGCGAAATGGGTATTATTGGCCGACAATCCTTGAAGATTGCTTCAACTATTTCAAGGGGTGCCAAGACTGTCAGAAATTCGGTAATGTGCAGAGGGCACCTGCATCGGCAATGAATCCGATAATAAAGCCTTGGCCGTTTAGAGGATGGGCTATTGATCTCATCGGCCAAATTTATCCGCCATCAAGTAAGGGACATAAGTTCATACTTGTTGCTACCGATTACTTCACCAAATGGGTTGAGGCAATTCCTTTGAAGAAGGTGACATCGGCAAACATGGTGGATTTCGTTAAAGAACACATTATTTACCGATTCGGTATTCCTCAAACTATTACTACCGATCAAGGAACCATGTTCATATCGGGAGAGTTTGATGAGTTTGCTGCTAGCATGGGCTTCAAGGTGTTAAACTCTTCTCCTTATTATGCTCAAGCTAATGGTTAGGCGGAAGCTACTAATAAAGGGGTTATCAAGCTTATTAAGCGCAAGATTGAAGAGAACCCTAGAAGGTGGCATGTAGTGCTAAACAAAGCCTTATGGTCATATCGGATGGCTTGTCATGGTGCAACCAAGGTTTCGCCGTATCAGTTGGTCTATGGACACGATGATGTTCTGCCTTGGGAAGTAAAAACTGGTTCTAGGCGATTATCTTTTCAGGATCAACTAATGACCGATGATTATACTACTCTGATGAAAGATGAGTTAGAGGACTTAGCAGGTCATCGGTTGAGGGCATTGATTAGCATTGAAGAGAATAAGAGGAGGGTTGCTAGATGGTATGACAAGAAAGTAAAGGCAAAGGAGTTTGCCGATGGTGATCTGGTATGGAAGTTGATTTTACCGATCGGGACCAAGAGCTCTAAGTTTGGAAAGTGGTCTCCTAATTGGGAAGGTCCTTATCGGGTGAAACAGTCTACTCCTGGTAATGCTTACATTTTGGAAACTCTCGAAGGAGTTGCGTTCTCTAGAGCGATCAATGACAAATACTTAAAGAGGCACTACCCTAGCATATGGGTGGATGCATAATGCTCAGTTGGATGCCGATGAAAGAGAAATTATAATACATCGGTAAAAACGTGTAAATGTTATATTACAAGACCCAAAATCAAGTATCAGAGTTGCATTCTTGCCGATACCACAAATAAATTACAGCAAGGAGTGAATGACTGATATCGCACGTAGGCGAATCTGTTCTATCTCGTCCATCTCCTTGGCGTCGGCATCGGCAGAGCCCTCGACCGGCTTGATCTTCTTCTTCCACAAGATGGCTTGTCGGACATTCTGGTCCCTTTCTTGCCGCAGAACCCTAATGGTATCGGATAATTGGGTTTTCTGCTGGTTGGCTGCAGTCAGATCCCCCTCGACCTTCTGTAGCTCCACCAGTAACTTCTCCTTCTTTGCCGATAGCTGGGAGATTTCTTGATCAAGGCTGTTGATGGAGACTTCTGCTTGCCCGATGCCCTTGTGCTTTTCATCGGCAATGGCTTTGAACTTAAGCTTTTCTTCCTCGCTCTTGGATTGGGCAGCCCTATCGGCAATGCGACGGGAAAGCCTCTGGTACTGGATTTGCTTGATGTCGAGGAAGGTTGCCTGGAGAAGGATTTCTGCCATATCGGCAGGGAGATGGCCTTGGATGTCCTTGAAAGCGATCCTTGCTGCCGATGAGTCCTGAATGAGCTAGGACGTGTCTTGTAGCAGCAAGGAGAGCAATTCTTCAAGTTTGGACTTAATCTCTGCCGATAAAGCTGGGACAGAGCTCTCCTCCTCCTCATTGTCATCGAGGATGTCGACTGCAAAGGAGAACAGACTGTCTGCTTAGATGAGGCCTTGGCGTTCATCTTCATTTTGAGGATTCAGGCTGTAGGAGAAGAAACTGTCCGGAGAGTCCTGAGCTTGAAAACAGAGGAGTTAAAGTGTATTGATTGTAAGATTATACTATGAGCCTTAGGGTGATTGACTTACCGTCTTGAAGCGGATCTCCTGCCTGGGACTTGGTATGCTGGATGGTCCAGCTTCATCATGGACATCGGCAGTAGATGTCGATGATTGGGCCTCTGCTGGAGAAGCAGCCGACGCCGCCGGTGCTGGTGGTGTTATCGCCGGTGTCGCTTCTGACGTGGTGGTTGGTTCACGTGGCGGCAATGCTGCTCTGTCATCAGGGACTTCGGCTGACGGTGCCGATGCTGATGCCGCCTCCGCTGCTACGACGAGTGTTGTCTCTTCATCGGGGACTCCGGCCGACGGTGCCGATGCCGCCTCGCTTGCTGCAGCAGCTGCTGTCTCCTGATCGGGGACGTCGTCCATCGGTTGATTTGAGACCGGAACCGATAAAGGATCTGCCAATGACGCGTCGGCAGTTGGTTGTGCGACTGAAGCCGAGGGCAGTCCTGCTGGTGGCACATCGGCAGTTGATGGTGCGGTTGGGGCCGATGGCGAAGACGGAGAAGCCAGCCTCAGGCGCCTCTTTTTCGTTGGTGCGGCAGCAGGGGAACTAACCCGCTTTGACGAAGACCGGGGGGCATCGGCAGCTGGGCTGGAAGGTGTTTGTCTGTTGGAAGCAGCTGCCGATGACCACAGTGCCTGAAAATACAAAGCAAGTTATACAAAATAGAATATTGCCGATAACATAGTATGTAATCGGTACGGGTAAAGATGAATTTACTGCATAAACCGCGTCAGGGCAACAGCAGTGGCCGATGTAGCCTGGGCTTTTGTAGGTGTCGGCGTAGGTACCTGTTGAGGCGTGAAGGCAGCCAGCGTCGGGGCTTTGGTGCCGATGATTGATATGGGGCCCATTATCCGAAGATTGAAAGGCCTGCCACTGTTGCTCGTTGTGGGGATCGGATCATCGGCCTGTCAAGCGCAAAGAAGTTAAGTGCCGATGACGAAAGTAAAGTAATAAAAATGCATTGGATAGAAGACTTACTGCGTCATCAGGGATGATATGATCGGCGTCAATCAGGTGCCGATAGTAGTGTGACGACTTGGCGAATAGCTGGCACCTCCACTCTTGCCACCAAGACTTGTATTCGTTCGTGATGAAGGAGGTTGGCGACCAGGAGGACAAGTCTATGTCTGACGTATCGGCATCGGCAGGGAGATTGACGACCTTGTTCCAATCTAGAGCACTGGATATTGCCTGCCTGGGCTTCACTACTTTGGAGTAGCAGAGTTTGATCGGCAGTTGGCCAAATGCCAGTTGTCTCGCCGCTGCCGATGGGTAGTAGAACTCGTAAGATGGAGGGGCATTCTTCCCGGATCCGAAGATATTCACTGGAATCGCTCGGGGAGTGATGCTGGCCTTCATGATTGCTCGGTTCTCGGGCAGGTTCCCATCGGTCAGGTTGAACTGCAGCGGGAACTGATTGTGCTCATCGATATATGGCCACCAGGTCCGTTCCGTGGAGGGGAGTCCGTTGTAGAACTTCTGGAAAAAATAGCCGAAGTACTCTGTATCGGCATCGGTACCTGGCAGCACTATAATAGCCTCTCCAAAATTAAGTGGAGGACGAGTTGCCAATTCATCATCCTCATATCGGTAATCTTCCGATATGTCCCTAGGGAATTGTTGGGCAAACAGATCAAACTGGAGAGCCCTGTGCATGTGCACGTTCAGCCACATATTGACAAACCACCAGGGGCCCCCAAGATTGCCGATGGGTTCTCCTAGCAGTAGCTTCTAGGATACTTGATGTAGCAAATGGTATACTGATCCGAGAAGGTACCTGCCTAAGGGAAGCCTTATTCCATCGGCAAGTAGCTCAGCCGCTGGGAGGTGCATGGTGGTTGGCCCAACGGTTTTGCCGCAGAAGATGAACTTCTCCAACCACATGTTCAGGAAAGTAGCGTGCTCCCGTTGGTTTACCGATCCGGTTTTCTGGTTCTCATTGATGTAACCCGTCCAACCGCCGATGTTCCGGGTGTTCACCTTGTACTCGGCTTTTCTGTTGAAAAGGGTAAAGGTATCGGCAGAGGTAACGTCTAAGCCGGTCAACATGTGGACGTCGGCAAGGGTTGGGGTGGCTGGTCCGTGCCTAAAGAGGAAAGCATTCATGCTGTCAGACCAGAAGTATGAGGCTGCCATCAACAGGTTCTCATTCTTTTCCATATCGGCAATTGAAAGCCTGATACACTGATCCAGGTTGCATTCTTGCCAATACACCTGCTGTGATCTGGCTACTCTAAGGTACCAGTTCTTCCACCCCTTGGTGGATTTGGGCCATGAGCGGAGGGCATCCTTCCACAATCCTAGACTGAAACGCTCGGATCTAAATGGTACCCGGTTGGTTTCTGCATTGATGATGAAGGTGGGATCTGGATTGCCCATGGGGCCTAAGCAGCTTAAGTTGGAATCAGCAAGTGGAATCACTATCTTGTTGTACAGCTCCTAGGGTTCGAAGAGAAGAATGGGGCGGATCAGAAAAGAATGGGGACCAGCAGAAGGTTGAATTAGGAGGAGAATAAGTCTTACCTTTGGGATGTCGACTTGGATTGCCATTGAAGTTGAAGGATGCTTGCAGTTTGTCCTTGGATTGCAGAAGGGTACTGTTGCTCGGGCTCGTGTTCTTCAGAGCGGCTGGAGGTTGAAGACGAAGGCCAGGAGGTGAAAGTGAAAGTGAACTCGGGGTAAAAAATAGTGTGGATCCCGGTAACTTTTATAAGTTTACCCAGGGGCATTTTGGGGTTCCGTTTCACACTGTGCAGGAATGTGGAGAGGCCCGCGGTAGATACGCGCGGTGATCGAGGTGGTCTGCAACTGTTTGTGCTACAATAGAGGGATTTTATTATTAAATTGCAGTTCCACACGCGGAGATCAAGGAAACTGTGCATCTATCTCGGAGGTGATGGCTACAACAACGGCTACAGTGGAGAGAATTTCGGCACATAAAGTATTATACGTTCCGAAACTGGGGGGCATGTGTTGACACCGTTTTTCAGCACGTGTCAAATGAGCTAAGGTTTGACTGGTCAAACGACTGTTTTCTATCGGCATTGGGAAATTGTGAGCCAGTATTGCCGATGAGAGTGCTGTGAGAATACCAAGTATATTACCGATGGAGGCTGGGTCCTTGCCGACGAAGGTTAATTGGTGAAGCCGAATAGCTCAGGTTAAATGCCGATTGCCGATAAGGAGACATTGCCGATTGCCGATGAGCATGACATTGCCGAATGCCGATGAGAAGCTGATGCCAAGTGCCGGTGGAGTGGTTGCCGATTGCCGATAGGGTGGTGAAGACAGTTATCGGTACGAGATTGCTGATCGGGAAGTATTACCGATGCCGATAGGCATAAGGTGCCGATCAGGTGACTTAGCGTGTGATATCAGCGGAAGACTACAGGTGGCCAAAGAAGGAAGTCGCGGATTGGAGGGATCTGCCGATGGAAAGTTTCCATCGAGGAGAAGTATAAGGAAACTGGTGTTTTGTACTAGTATTATTATTATAGTAGTTTGAGTCTGACTCTTGCATGAGTCGTTTATTTTCCTTTAAAATAGGCGTGTTTGTTTAGGAAAATAAATATTATTGTTTTAGATCCGACTCCTGCGTGAGTCAGTTTCCTTAAAGTTAGGAGTTTGTTTTAGGAAGGATACAAGTCGTGTCTTTGTACAACTCTTCATGCGGGAGTATAAATATGCGCCCAAGGGCTACAGAAAACATATCAATCCAATATCAAACAAATCAATTTTACTCTTATTCTACCTTTTATCGCAATTTACCTTTATTGCATTAGTTATAGCTTTTCAATGAGTTCTTCAAGCTTCGACGGGCTGCATCGCCTTGATCTCCGTCAAATCCTTGCAAGTTCCGCGTGGGAGTACCTCTGAGCCTTGGCATCCGGGCGCATCGCTGTTGCCTCGTTCAGCTCTGCTCTAGTTATCTTTGATCAATCTGAGCTTTGACATCTGGGCGCATCGCCGTTGTCTCGTTTAGTTTTGTTCTAGTTATCATCCTTGTCGATTAACTGGTCAAATCGACTGGCACGCCTCCGGAATACCGAGCTTTGGGTAATAACCCGAGGTGTTCACAGATCCTGACGCTTTTTGTGTCAACAGTATTGCATTGCTTGTTCTCTTGCTCTCTAGGTGCCATGCTCTTGTTATCAAGAATGACAAAGCCATTTTCGGTGACATCCCACACATTCTCATGAATTGAGCCTAGATGCATCTTCATATTTCTCTTCCAATAATCAAATGAGGTGCTATCAAACATTGGTGGTTTGCTCCCCACATGGTTGAATGATATTTGAGCCATCACTAACACCAAAGGTTATTAAGCGTTGATAATAGAGGTGACCACGACTCTGATACCACTTGAAAGGCCCTAGATGGCTAGAGGGGGCTGAATAGCCTATTAAAAAAATCTACAAAGAACTAGAATAATTGGTTAGATAACAACTAAGCGAAGATTTTTTCTCTAGCACTACAAGGGGTTGCAAGCCACCTATCCAAGCAATTCTAGTTAACTGAGTATCTATGAATCAATAGCAACAACCTAAGATACTAAACTCAAGCTAGCAAGAACAACTAACAAACTACAAACTACACAAGCAAGAAAGTAAGAATGTAAATGCAAAGAGGATAGAGGTGATTATACTGATGCCTTGTGATTAGATGATATCAATATGAAATCAATCACAATGAATACCAAAGAGTAGCCGGGAGACAAGTTGACACATGAATTTTCTCCCGAGGTTAACTTGGTTGCCACCAAGCTAGTCCCCATTGTGTCGACCACTCACTTGGTGATTTGGTGGCTAATAGGTAATCACAAGCCTAGCCCACTACTCGGGTGCCACAAGAATCGACCCACAAATGAGGGTTACTCAATGACACAAGCAATTTACTAGAGTTACCCTTTAGCACTCCGCTGAGGTGGGTACAAGCCCTCTCACAATCGTCGAAGCCGGCCACGAACAATGACCAACTTGCGCCGAAGCTTCCTCAACCGCCCAAGCCATCTAGGTGTTGGCAGACACCAAGAATAACAAGAAATCCTGCGGCAATGATGATGACCAAGTGCCACTAAGATGCAATGCAATGATCAAAGCGCTTGGATCACTCAAACTCTCATGAATATGCAATTCTATCGAATAGAGATGAGTTGTGGGTTATCTCAAGCAAGCACAAAGTGTGAGAATGAATGGGAGGTGCTAGTGTGAGCACCTTGGGCCAGCCAAAACAAATATATAGCAAGTCAAAGGCAACTAGCCATTTTCCCCCCAACTCCATGCTTTCCCGCGTCACTCCAGACGCTAGAGGAACAAGGGGTCCGGACCATTGAGCATGCGACCGGACCCTTCACCTCTTGAATCTAGCCATTTCACGTGCTCGAGCCTCACTAAATAACACGTCCGGATGCATGCAATAGTGCATGTCTGGACCAAAGCATGCATCATCCTGACTCTTTAAGAACCAAGTTCTGAGAGCTCCAAACTCCAGACCCTGCATCCGGAGCAATACGTCCGGACAACAACTACCGTCCAGATCACGTAACAGAGAGTTCAAGAAAGCTCTGAGACTCCGGACGCTTGTCCGGAGCTCACCTCTAGACCAAAGATGCCCTCCGAACACACTGTGTCACATACTGTTCAGCTAGGGTTAGCTTTCGGACGCGTACACAATAGTCTGGACCCAGCCACCCTAGCGCCCGGACCCAGTGTCCGGACCTTGTTTCTCTGCCAAACCGAGCTAAGTCTCTTATTCGAAGCTCATATGTGCTAACACTAAATGTTCCAATACTTGTGCTCATGTGTTAGCTTTTATATCATGATTTCTTGGATTTTATTTCATTTGTTGTCACTTAAGTTCATTTTAGATTATGCAATGCAAATGACCTAGTGGCACATGATAAACGTAATCAACACAAATTTTCCCTTCTTGATAGTATGACTATCTATCCTAAATTTGATCACACTCTCTATAGTGTCTTGATCACCAAACCAAAAATGGCTCCTATGTTATACCTTTGGCTTGAGCCCATTTTTGTTTTTCTCTTTCTTCTTTTCTTTGTCCATGGAGCACTTGTCCCATCAACCATCATGATCATCCACATTGTTCCATATGTAGAGTTGGATCACCCTAGCTAGATCACACACTTAGCACTAGGGTTAGTCCATAGGTTTCATCAATTAGCCAAAACCAAACTTGGGCTTTCACCAAACCTCCAACTAGCTATTACACACATCAACTCATCTTTGCGAGGCATCAGACTAGACTAGTCATGGGTACACCGGACCATAGAGCATGGGTCTGGAGCCTCTCAGATGGCACAGTTGCCTTACTGTTCTCTAAACTCTGGACGCTAGCACATAGTATGGAGCTAGGCATCGGACCAGGTCTGGAGCCCTTTTCTCCTCTCTGGAGCTCTATGTGTAGCTCCAGACCCATCGCATATGGTCCGAACGCTAGCTCCGAACTCAGTCCGGAGGCTTAACCTCAATTCTAGAGCTCTCTGTTACACACCGGAGTCACTCACATATGGTCCGGAGCCCTACTCACCAGGGTCCGAAGCCTCTTTTCTCCCTCTAAGCAAACCTTGGCCAACGGACCCGTCACCTATGGTCTGAAGCCCTTAGGACAAGTAGTCTGAAGCTCTTTTGAGCCTTTCAATCACTTTAGATCTTGACACTATGTGAAAGGGACTTGCTCTAAACATCTTAAGGGCTATTTGTAGACACTCTAGGACCAGGTTTGACAAGTGTACACCACACCTACATCCCTAACCTCTTCTAGGTAAAGCTACTAATCTCATACCCTCCTTAATAGTATGGTCAAAGGAAAATAAAGGCCCTACTCTAAGTGTCCTTCCAACTCCATTGTAACACTTAGACATAGCTAAGCTTTAACCTTGACACCAATCCTTTGAAAACCGAAACGAATCTATCTTGGGGCATGAATACCATTAAGCCCATTCATTGTCCATTACATATGACCTAACTTACCAAGTTTTCCTCTACAAAACACATGTTAGTCGTAGTAATCTTGCATTGTCATTAATTACCGAAACCATGGGGGCCTAGATGCTTTCAGTCTTTCCCTTTTTGTTGATTGATGACAATACGAGCTCAAGTATGAATAGAGAGTTGATTTTAGTTTTAATTTTCATGACTTGACTAGTATAGGCATGGGTTAGTGAAAATGAGTGTCATATACATGCCTAAACCATTCAACCATGACATGTACTCAAGAAATGTAAATTGAGATCAAGTACATGGAGATATGCTATTCAAATAATCAAAGATAAGCGTGGAAGCATATCAATAGCATAAACAAGTGACATGACATAGATATAGAATCAAAGCACACATGTGACAACCATGTCCAAAGAGTAGCATCACACACACATATATACAATACATGAAAAACGGTAAATATGATGCATGATAGAGTATAAACACAATCAAACAACAAATCCTACTAGCTCCCCTAAAGCTAGCATACTCAACTCCCCTCTCCCCCTTTGGCGTCTAGCACCAAAGACTATGGTTCTGAAGACGGAGCTAGAGCAGTCGGGTCACTCCTGCGAAGCTCAAACTGAGAGGTCCACATCTGAATCTAAGTTTTGACCCTATATAGCTGTAACTATAGGTGGAGCAGTTGGGGTAGGCTTAAAAGGACTAGGAGCTAGATCCGCTGTCTCAGCCACAGAAGCTGTGTCTGTCACTAGAGCAGGGGTAACCGAGGGTGCCTCTAACACTGACTTGACTGGAGTCTCTAGAACCGGTCCCTATGGCTCTGAAGGTGCCACTACTGCCTCTGACGGAACTAGAGTGGTAGTCACAGTTGTAGCCTCTGTCTAGATAGCCGATGGAGGTGTAGACACTACTGGAGCCTGGCTATCCTGAGCATCCTCAGACGAAGCAACTGAAGAAGGGTGAGTACCCTCTATCGGTGCAATAGGCTTTGTCGTCTAAGTCACAAGATCGTGAGTGGGAGTCGGCTAGCCGGTAAGCTCACTGTAACTTGCTGAAATGTCTCTAGCAATCTCACCCAAGGATGCTCTTGATGGTCACAAAACCCCAAATATAACCATCAACTATTGCATGAAATGATAAGAAATAGATTATAAAGCATAGTAGTAGGGTTTGATTCTAACGAGTTCCACAAGTTGTATTGTTCTAACTTGTTTTACAAGATATTTAGGTATTACTGTATAAAAGTATCTAAAGTGATGAATTAGAGTATACCATTGTGTAGAGCTCATCGAGACGATCAAAACGGACCTATCACTTGCCATATTTGGAGCCCCGATGAGAAAGATATCAAGATCACAATGGAATTCAACTTAGGAAGACTCTAGGACATACCGAAACCATCACTCAATATATGTTTAAGGGTTAAACTGATAGAGTTCCACAACTTTGGTGAATCTGTACTTTCTAGGGACTAAACAGGAATTAATATGGAGAAGAATCCTACTCCAACATGACTCCCTAAGAAAACCGATCGGAAACCAACACTAGAAGATTCTAGAAGGCACCAGAGGGCACTAGAAGGAAGTGAAAGGTCCTAGAGGGGGGGGGGTAAGTAGCCTAATAAAAAATCTACAAAACACTAGAGCAAAGGTTAGATAGACACTTAAGCGAAGCTTTTTGCTCTAGCTTTACTAGGGATGCAAAGCCACCTATCCAAGCAATTCTAGTTAGTTGAGTGCCTAACAAACAATAGCAAAACCTAAGACACTCAACTCAAGCTAGGAAGAACAACTAACAAGCTAAGCTAACAACCTAGCAAGAGAGCTAACTAAGAAAGATATGAAGAAATGTAAATACAAGAGGATGGTGATTGTTATACCAATGCCTTGTGAAGAGAATATCCCAATGTGTAAAACCAATCACAATATGAATATCAAGAGTAGCCAGGAGACAAGGTTGACACAAAGATTTTCTCCCGAGGTTCACTTGGTTGCCACCAAGCTAGTCCCCATTGTGTCGACTACTCAAATGGTGATTTGGTGGCTAATAGGCAATCACAAGCCTAGCCCACTACTCGGGCGCCACAAGAATCCACCCAAATGAGAGTAACTCAATGACACGAGCAATCCACTAGAGTTACCCTTTGGCTCTCCGCCGAGGTGGGTACAACCCCTCTCACAATTGTCGAAGCCGGCCACGAACAATCACCAATCGCGCTGAAGCTTCCTCAATTGCCCGAGCCATCTAGGCGTTGGCAAACACCAAGAATAATAATAAATCCCACGGCAATGACGATGACCAAGTGCCACTAAGATGCAATGCAATGATCAAAGCACTTGGTTCACTCAAAATCTTCACAAGAATGCAATTGAAGCAAAGAGAGATGAGTTGGGGCTATCTCAAGCAAGCACAATGAGTGAGAATGAATGAGAGGTGCAAGAGAGGACGCTAGGAGCCGGCCAAAACACTTATATAGCCTTCACCAAAGAACTAGCCGTTTCGCTCCTCATCTTCAGCTTCTTGCATCACTCCGGATGCTGCCTACAGAGGGCGTCCGGACCATTAGCTGCGCGTCCGGACCCTCTGCTAGTTTGAATCCAGCCGTTGACGCCTTCTTCTGGTGCTTCCATGTAGCTCCGGACGCTCGACATAGTGCGAGTCTGGACTAAAGCCGCCTGCGTCCGGACTCCACATAGAGACGATCCAGAGAGCTCCCAAGGTCCGGACGGTTGTCCGGAGTATCGTGTCGGGACGACACTTAGTGTCCGGACCAGCCCACCAGAGACAACGGAGAGCTCCAGGACTCCGGACGGTTGTCCGGAGCACACCTCCGGACGCTAAACATTGTCCGGACCTCCTGTTCACAACAAGTCGAGGGTAGGGTTTGCTTTTGGACGCGTCTCCATTGGTCCAGACCGAGCAAACCCAGCGTCCGGACCACCGTCCGGAGCTCTTTCCTTGGGCAAAACGAGATGCCTCTTTTTCTCCAAGTTCATGTGAGCTAACACTAAGTGTTACAACACTTGTGCACGTGTGTTAGCTTTTACTTTGAATTATCTTGGATTTTATTTCATTTCTTTGTCACTTAGGTTCATTTTAGATATGCAATGCAAATGACCTAGTGGCACATGATAACCGCAATCGACATGAGTTTTCCCTTCTTGATAGTATGGCTATCTATTCTAAAGGTGATCACACTCTCTATAGTGTCTGATCACTAAACCGAAAATGACCCTATAGATATACCTTTGCCTTGATCCATTTCCAATCTATTTTTTCCTTGTTCATGGAGCACTTGATCAATGCACCATGATCATCCACATTGCTCCATCTCATTGTTGGATCACCCTAGCTAGATCATACACTTAAGCCATAGGGTTAGTCCATAGGTTTCATCAATTAACCAAAACCAAACTTGGGCTTTCAGGAAGCCGAGGCCAAGGTGGGACAGAGGGGGTGCAGTAGACCCACCCCTAGGCTAGCCGGCCTGCTATAGAGTCCTTTCCCCCCATGCTTCGTATGGCGGTACCTAACTGACCTATGGATCCCATCTAAGCCGTTGCTTAAGTCGGTTTTGATCCAAGGGTTGCGGTTCATCCCACCAGAAGGAATAAGGTGCAACACATTAGTACCACTTCGACTATTCAGGAGGCTCACCACCTTTCCCAAGCTATAAATAAAGGGGTAGACCCCCCTTGAGGCATATTATCCTATTCTACAATTCAGATCTTTAAGCATTACCTGATATCTAAATTAGCACCTATAGTAAGCAATACACTTGATTAACAAGCAAGGATAACCAGTTCACCCTTCTGGTCCATTATATCATTTTCATCATAACCGTTCAAGTATTTAATTTGTTCCCACGCCAGTGTAACAATTGTCAACTTCTCACTAACGGGGAGAAACCGCGATTCGAATCGAATTCTTATCCAGCTGGAGGGTTTATTCCCCATCCAAACCTCGCAGCCCCTGTACCTCAGGGCGCGGCAGTCGCCTAACAAACCTTTCAAACCAAGATCGACCCCTAACCCCCAATCAAACCCGAGGACTACACGGCACCCAGGGCACTCCAGCTAGGGATCAGCTAGCCGGCCATTGGACTTACACTCTGTGTCCTCCTCACCCCGCACTGGATTGCGGTTAGTTTCATTCTTGGTTCGGCTAGTAGGTACGTTTCGCGGCTCGAACGAGTTATCTTGCCAGCTAAGGGTTGAGGCATGTGTTCAACGTGACAAGAGGGACACCACCCGATCGGCCTGTTAGCGGGCACGTCCGCAAAATACCATCCTAGGGCGCACAGCTCTCCTAGATGTTGCCAATATTAGGCGTCCGAACAATTTACCAACCTTCCCGGTTGCCTTTCCAGTTCATGATATCCTCCAACCCATCGATGTGCCACGTAGGGCAGTACGTGATAGTGGGTCACCGAGGTTCCATATTAATTTAACAGTGCTAAGCATCTATCTTTTGCTATACTATCAGGTTAACAAGGATATATGGATAGCAATAGCAAGGAGGGTGATATGCATCAAATAGGTTCATTTAACTCCTATAATTAATGCAACAACATAGGATAACATAGTAAATTGATATCATAAAATAGGGAGTTAGGATGCTCCGGGGCTTGCCTGGGAACCAACACTAGGTCAGTGGTTGATAGAGGTCACTTGCTTGGTGAGCACCTACGAAGATACTTCCATTTTCTAACTTCGACCATCAACACCATCTTCGGGTTAGCTCCATGCATCACATCCTTTACGTATGTACTTATCGTACCTAAATGAAATGCCGATGCGCATGTATGAATGCAATGCAATGGTGACACCTGATACAATTATAAGCTGATATGACCACGCCATCAAGCACTCAGACCACACCAGCCCAAGACTTTGATGGACAGATCACACGTAGCCAAGCAAAGAAACTACAACAAGAGGTGCACGCGCTACTTTGTGAAATTCATGTTTATATTAATGATAATTATATACTACCTAAGTATTCTACTTTTGTTGTACTTATGTATACATATCAAGAGGAGGATGTTACTCTACATGAAGAAAACTACAGACAAAAAACGGATCAGTTGAAGAAGATCGGACCAATCCAGTCCAAAACGGACCAGTCCAGTCTAAAATGGATCAGTTGAAGAAATAATCATATCTCTCTACTCCGAGAAGCTTTTGAGGCCAATGAGGATATTTTGGAAATCTCTTTAAGTCTACTTTCCAATGCAACAAACCTCACCACTTATGGACGTGCCAATTTTGAGATACGAACAGATTAGTGAAAACTGCTCAAAAGGTGAATGGTTTCACATGACATAATGTTGGTATAATTTTCCATGCAAAACTGTACCATTCTATAATGGCTCGTGCTTCATGGTATACATGGTTGGAAAGATGATCAAGTTAACTTTCCAACGCATTTAAAGGTGTGTCATTTGGACTTCCCAAGATGGAGATATTGCTAATTTAATGAAGACTGCACAAAAACCATCAGCCTCGCGAATCTACTTTAGAAGACCATTTCGTGGAGGCCTTTTCACATTCTTAGTCTTTTCATTTCCATCTCGTGTTTACACCTATCTAGGAGGGTTGTTGCTAGTATAAATACCCCCTAGAGTCATTTTAATCTCAGACTTTTGATAATTAAAATACAGAACCCCTTTGTTCAGCTGTGTGCTAACAAACTTTGAGAGTGATCTCTACCCCTTTGCTCTTGTGATTTCCTTTGTCGATTTACAGAAGTGGCGGTTTTATCCGCTCTCAATTGGTGCTCCTACTCCCTTTAAGGTTCTCCTTGATTGATTGTAGGTTGTGTTGGTTGGTTCTTTGAGAGTGTGGTTGGGCGAATCCTCGATTCAGGTTGCCGGTTAAAGACGGTGGTTGGCTTTGAGTTTTATTTGTCAGGTTGCACTAGTTATCGCTGCTTGCAGCAAGTTATCTCGACTTCTTTGAAGCTAGTTATCTAGATTTCATCCTACATCGTGAAGATCCAGACATCGTATCGCATCACAAGTATTCCAAGACAAGTACAAGGTCATACAAGACACACCTAAGCACTTATAGCCATTCAACCACTATAACACGAGAATAACATGAAATGAGATAAAACATATCAGGCATGACACACTATTTAATCCTAGTAAAACCATGAAAATTACTCATCCAACAAGTTTACTTAGCATACTTAACTAGCAATAACAAGTTAAGATAACTAACTTATATATGCAACTTTGGGACAGCAACACCACAGTCACGGTTTTAATCATAAGTGGAGTTATATAAATCCGACAAACATGATTCTTATATATTTGAAAAGCTAATTAAGTTGTCTACAACTTTCTTATAATCATGTAAAGATGATTCAATAGTTAAAAAACTCGAAATAATTGAAGAAGCCATCTCTGTGCTAAACAGGGACGATTTGACAACCCTTCGTAAAACTGCTGTAACTCAAGATCTAGATCTCCTAAAAATATGAATCATAATAATTTGGAAAGCTTATGAAAAGTACTACAAAAGATCTAATAACATCCAGACATGATTCATAAATTAACTTAGCCAAAAAGCACTTTGAATCAGGTTTGTCCAGAGAATATGACAGATATCTGATGAAGTACTTATAAGTTACTTTAATGCTTTTCTGCAGAAGAGAGTCCAACTCATCCACTACTATAAAGTCTACATGATCCTTGGTGTCTCTTTATTTTTAATTTATGACGGGTAAGTCTAGCTGAGTATATTCGAATACTCAGGGTTTATCCCACCTTGTTGCAGGTGAAGATCTCATTCTGCTGAAGGCGTGGCTAACCACCGGTGGGCACGGTGATTCTATAGTATCTCTCATCTCTATGCTGTTGTTGGAGGAATGTTAATAAAGTTAGAAATGTATTTCAACTTATATTATTACAATCAGTTCAAGGCTATGTTGTTTTACTAAATGGTTTTCGAACTCAGACTTGTATTATTTCTTTGCAAACTCAAATGTAACTTTATTCTGCTGCAAGCTCTGGGTTTAATGATGTGTATTTACTTAATCTAGCGATCTTGGTGTGTCATTTATTTACCGAGGTCTTTCGTGACACTCGGCGGACTACCGGGATTATGAAAGCCTCAGGACGAAAGTTGTCGCGTTGGTGATGATTTTTGGACTTAAGTTTTTGTAATTTGGACGGTTCTGTTACACTTCATTTAGGTTCAGAGGTGTCCCTTGAATGGACAACCTCTTTAGGGCCAGCTATTAAGAAGAAGACTAGTTCTCCCTCTAGTTTAGGTTTACAATCTAGTCTTGTATTAGAATTAGAAGACATAAGGTAAGGGAGAGACTTGGAGGAGGTGTCGGCTTGTCGGTGCTTCATCTACGCCTTGGACCTACGGATTAGAGATCGCTAACCCCAATCTCTTGTCTAAGATTTGCTCTGGTGATCAACTTCTGTTTACGCATAAGTTTCTATTATTTCATTATTGTTCTATCTGGTCTATGATTCTCTTTTGAGTACTTTATTTCTAGTCGTGTCTAGGGGTAAAGTAGCTTTTCTAGTGTAAGTGTGGTGCTTAGATTCGTTAGCTCATAGATGTGCCCTATATTTCGGATCGGTGGTAGCTTACAGAGGTGACTCTTATAGCTCTGTTGAATCTTCTATAATCCACCTCCTGTTTATAGGACCTCACAGGTTAGATAGTTAACTAGTTGAGGCGTACTCTGTTTGTGACCCTTCTAGATAATTCCCCCAGTTGAACTTTAATAAATACATTAATATAAATCAGAACCAGAAAGCCTTAGTGATCCCTCCTTTGTTTTAATTTCTCAGGCCTTGTTAGCGACTTAGGGATTAGATATTAGACTTAAGTCATCATACTGTTCCTTTAGGTTTGATATTAAAACTAGGTTATCTCGGTGAAGTGCTACATTAATATCTTATTTGTGTGCTTACGGATAACTTGAGTGTAAATAATTTATACCAACAAGCATTTCTAGCGCCGTTGCTGGGAAACAGTGTTGACTTATCTTAATGTCTAGCTCAATCTTGTGTTATACTTTTATCACTATTACAAAATTTATTTTGCATAGCACTTGAGTTTTATTAACCGTGGCGGAGCGGTTAAAAGCATAAACCGCCACAGTTAATGGGTGCCTAAAATACCTATCGACTAGGGGTCACAACCGCCACGGTTAATATTAACCGTGGCGGTTGATATAAACAACTATCGCGGTTAATACATTAACCGTGGTGGTTGGTGTTACTTAACCGTGACGGTTAATGCCCATTGTTTGGTTAATGTCGACTTTGCCCGCACCCAACCCTACTCCGTACTTTGTCCACACCCAGCCGCCCCTTCACGCCCCCCGTGCCGCACGCACACAGACCCGTCCCCGCGCCGCCACCGCTCCAGCCCTGCCCCCGCGCCGCCCGCACGTAGACCCGCCACCGCTCCAGCCCTGCCCCCGCGCCGCACGCACGCAGACCCGCCCCACGCAGCCGCCGCTCGAGCCCCGCCCCCGCCCCATTCTTCCCATCTGAGATAGGACGCTGTCGGTCCGCGCCCCATCGATGAAAGGATGAGAGACTAGATCGATGAAAGGAGGAGAGGATGGTGTAGCAGAGGATCCCATGGCCGGCGGCGCGACGGCTCACGGTCGTCGCTCTGGTCAGCCCGCGGCGTGGCAAAGGCGGTGCGGCCCCTTCGGCCATCCAGCAGGGTGGCGTCCTTGTCCGCCAGCTGCTGTGGATTCCCGAACGCTTGCTCCCCAGGCCGTGGTTCATCGCATAGAGGCCAGGAACGAGTAGTAGATGCTGGAAAAGGTAACAAGGCTAGCTGTGCATAACTATGAATTCCCGAACGCTTGCTCTGACCCTTTTTTGCTTGACCATCTGCCATCACTCCAAAAGGAAATATGCCCCTAATTAGTTGGGTTTTCTATTTAGGTGAACTGCTCAAATTACAAGTGTTTGCAGTATGCCAATGTTGGTGTTTACATTGTTCAAGATGTTCAGCATAGATGGTGATGAAAAGATCAGAAGGAGGGATGACTTCATGACGTGTCTTAGGAGGTTTCTGCTGATTGTGTTCTTTGCAGCCACGATCAATTGGGAAGTGTATATCGAGATAGTCTGAATGCCTGAGGCAAAGGCGATGTCGTGTAAGGTTAAAGACTGGAGCTGCCAGTGACAGGTGCGCCAAATATTGCTTTCATCAAGTGACTTCACTAGTATATTGCGGCGATTTTGTTTAGTTGCTTTGTTCAAATGATTATGTTGTCATTACATAAATCTGTTATGAGATACGCACTCGATGAAAGGTGTGATTCCTCTTTTTTTTATTTTTTAAAGTATGTTGATAATGTGATGACAATTGTGAAGTTTGTGCATGAAACTAATGTGTAAATGCTCTTATCTTATAATTTGAAATTTATTTGTAGTCTTCGATTATCAAGATCCCATGTTTTAGTTTATAAGTATATTTGTCATATTTAGGATTTTTTTTATTTGACAACATGTCTATTTATTCTTTCTCTATTTGGCACCACATGCTTCTGCTATAATTTCCCTTGATAGGTGTTTCCAAGTTAAACTAGAACTGAAGTGTAGTTGTCTAGTTTTCTAGTAGTGTAGTAGATAATTTTCTATTACTAGCTGTCTAGTTCTGGGCACCTTAAGTTTGTTGTTCTCTAGTTGAACCAGCAGACTTTGGGTGGCATAATTTCCCTTGGAATAAATTTATTTGATCCAATTTTACATAGAAAAAATCAACAGTCCGCCATGAGCTAACCATTTTTTCCTAGATGAAGCATATGAACTCAAGCTACTTGGTACAACTAACTAAGGTCCAGCTCTTTTCTGTACCTATATCTCTATAAGTTGGGCCATTCATGAAAATATATGGCATGTTGTCTGCTTGAGCTAGCTGCACTTTTCATCTTTCATTGTGGATTTTAGCTGGGTTTTTTAATTGTGATGTCTGAACCAAGTTAGAAGTATGTAGCTTGTATTGTTGGAGTACGGCATTATGGTTATTACTATACTGTAAGGCTTTGAAAAAATGATTTATTTACTACTAGATCTGGGAATATTTGTTTATGCAGATGAGAACAACTAATACCATGTTTATAAAAGGAGCACCAAGCAATTTTTAAGGAGTGTATGAGATTACCAACTTACATATTTGCTGAGCATTCTCTTTTCCTTCCTATGTCTTCCTCTCTACAGGCATAACAAGACCAGCAGTGTTCACCACAACCATGAGCTTGGTAGGTGAACCCTGCCCTTAACCACTCGAGCTAAGGGAGATGTGTGGTTGCAGTGACAATGGTGAGGCTGTTACAATGGTGAGGCTGCTGTTGGTGCTTCTCCTTGTTGCCAGTAGTAAATGTATTTAGCTAGTACTCGCTGATGCTTGTTATGTTGATGCCAAGTATTTGGAGAAGTTGTTTGGGGTAGTAAATGTTTAGCTAGTACTTATAAGAGGACCACATATTCATGTAATATATATGTTTATTCCATGTATGATTATTTTCTGTTATATTATCTGTACGTGCTTGAATCTGAGAAAATGTTTTGAAATCCAATTTATAGTTTATAAACCTTTTTTTTTGTTACTGGAAAATATTAACCGTGACGGTTACCTTATAACAACCGCTACGGTCAATAGCACTATTAACCGTGACCATTGATCTATGGTGGTTGGAAAAACCGCCACAGTTAATCATTTTTGACCGCCACGGAAAATAAATCCTGTAGTAGTGTATCTTTCTTCCTTATCTCACCTATTTATTTTTATTTTACATTATGGATTCTGTACAGTCTTTTATAAGCAATACATATTCCAATCCACCCTATCTTTACAGTTACCATATAGGTGAAAACTCTAGTCTAGCACAATCAGCTAAGCTTATCCTTTTTTATGACTATGAGCTACATCCATATATGATAGATATGATCCGGAAATAATCCTTTTTGGCCAAAAACATGACTTATCCTATTATAGAGGAGGCTCCGGACGAGACTCATTTTAGACTCACCAATCCAAGTGGAGTTTTAAACATTCATGAACAATCAAGCATAAAGATTTGTGAGGAAGATGACATCAATGAGCATGGAATCTACTCCATAACCATTTTATTAAATCCATGCTCATATGAGACATCTTCCATACCAAATGGTCTCTCTATAATTACCATACATGACATCTTTAACACCCTCACACTTTCTGTTTACAAAAACTTCAAAAGGGTAGTTGTCGATGCATATGTTTATCATAAATATTGTAGATCTCAATGTGTTGAAACTTGAGATAGGTGATGGAAGGGAAACCATTTTCATTAACAACACATCTTAAAAGGTTTCCCAAGGACAAACTTAATGTCCTAAAACCATCATCTCTCAGATCCTAACCTAAATATTCACCTTTTCATTGCCTTGTGAAATGAGCATAAAGATATATTATATTCCTTCGAATAATCCTGTCACTAATCTTTCTAGGTTTGAAACAGAAAGATTGAAGGAACAACAAGCATAAGGTATGTCCAACCGATCATCACACAACATTGAAATTACATTCATCCAATCTTGATTTTTGCAAAATTCAAGCTTGGGGGTATAAACCACCATTAAATCATCTCTAGCCATGTTGCTATATTATCCTGCTTGCCCCTACCTTTAAGGCATGCTCAAACTCCTAAAAAAATCATGCTCTTTCATCTTCATTTGAGTAAATCTCCATAATACTTTTATGCTACCTTTGTCTGCTATAGTGTATGTTTAGGTTTTGAAGTATTTCCATATATCTTTTAAATTACGCATGGTGCTTAGTTCAAATCAAATGTATTTGGATATTACTTCTAAAGGCTTTTAAATTTAAGCATATGCTTAAGTTAAAATGTCTTCCTGAATCAAATTAGACGTGGTGTCTAGGTTGATTTTTGAACTAATAGTATGTTATAGTAGATATTGGATATTTTGTTGGGCTAACCCCTCCAGGAAAACTTTCAATATCAAATTGGAAAAGTCATGAGATGAACTCACATTAGAGATGGAGAGAGGTACATGAACTTAAACAACTTTCACAAGCAAGATGTAGCTGATTCATCATGATATATGAGTTCCTTGGAGCAAGGAGAAGACAAAAAAAATCTACAATCAAACCACTCAATCCATGGAAGAGGGTGAACAAAACTTCACCATGCCACTTCAAGACAAGATCAACAAAAACATCAAGATCAGAAAAACAAGTAGGAGAAAGGAGTGTAACAAATGAGACAAGCTGTTAATGCATAACTAGTTGATCAAAGGAAGCTTCCATGAGGTGTTACAACACCATCATTCTTCAATAACAAAGGTAAAGGTAAGTAATCATTACTCTAAAAACATTCATTTGATTCTGGTATCTACATTAATAAAGATCTAAACATGTTTGAGTTGCAACTTTACTTGATCCAACCTGACTAACTCAACATGTTAGTTCTTTAAAGCTTGTTCCTAGTACCACCTTCTTGATCTCACAAATTTAAACATATGGGCTGAAATGTTGCACATCCAACCTTAGAATATGATAATCTCAATCATTCATATAAAATTCATAGATAATCCTTCCATGTGTTAGTGCAATCTGATTTGCCAAGTACTTTTGAAATTAAATGTTACATTCATGCTCATCTTCTGATCTTATCTCCCATATTATGGCTAAACAAAATACTCAATTTTGCTCAATATGTTTAGGCTAGAGAAGAATGAATAAACTTTTGATTTTGTTGGTGTTTTTCCATTAGCAAAGCCCATGCACTTGATCTCTGCCTTGTTTATATGAGCAGGACACTTCTTCACCGCATCATCAATAGTATGGGTGGATGACACCCTACCAATGAAGACCTATCATTCCAATCTCCATTGGAGCTTACACTTTTGAAGAAGTTGTCTGTGACCTTGGAGCAAGTGTCAACATCATGCCAACTTGCAGATCAGACACTATACTACCTAAAGGAATTCTTGAAGACATCTACATTCGAGTCGGACACTTGTATCTACCGGTAGATTTTGTGGTTGTAGAAACAGGCGGAGATGAGAAATCACCTATTATCTTGGGACACCCATTTTTAAGAACATCTAATGCCATCATCTACATTAATAGCGCCAAGATCTATTCCACAATCAAGGATGAGAAGGAGAGGTTCACTTTCATGAAGCGTACACTTAAGGGGTCCTACTCATCCTCAGAAGTCGTACATTCATGAGAATACAACTATTGTTACAAGAAAGAAGAACATCAATAATAGAAGGAGGAAGAATAAAGCTCAACAACCAAAAGAAGACCCATATGATCAACATTTTTGATTTAGGGTATGATCAACTCCTTCTATCACCATACCTCAATAAGATGGATGATCCAAGAGTACCTACCATTGATTGCAAGATCAAGGAAGGTATATTCTACAAGATATTCTGTGATGTTAGATCAGGCAACAATATTATGTCTGAGCAAAAGATGTCATGGTCATCATGAAATCACTATGTTCCCACCGACTTCATGGTTCTATTTATAAAATATGAAGATGAAGTCCAACTCATTCTAGGTAGACCTTTCCTCTTCACCACTAGCGCAATCATCTACATGAAATCAAGAGAGATTCACTTACAATTTCCTAAAGAGAAGGTATGCTATTACGTTAATAGCTACACCACTTATAAGAAGCCAAAGAAGAACGCTCTCAATAGAAACAAGCCACCAAGGATAGATGGGTAGACTATCCAGGAGAAGTGAAGACCAATTAAGTAATGAAGATAGAAGTTCTCCTAAGAAATAAGTCATACCACCAATAGAGGATGTATCACTCACTGCATAGAGCTAAGAAGATATAGAACCTCAGAACAGTGAACCACAAGAAGTGAAACCTCAAACCAAGAAAGTGTGGAAGAAGAAAGAGACTTCATTGGACACCAACAAAAGATGAGCAAACATCCAAGTCCTCACCAGGATTCTACAGTGCTTCTGAAGATATTTGAACCAGAAGAGAAGTCTAGTTCGACAGACCTAAATCTCCAAACCTTAGCTGGAAGGTAAACTCGGTAAGTTATCTGCATATGCATTTAAAAGAAAAACATTGGGCCCCATGTGAATAAGTCTTCCAACTATTTACTGTGGAGGCATAAAAATATTGTATTAGTCATCTTCATCATATAAAATTGAAAATTCAAAAAAAATATTGAAGTAGAGAAATTATGTAAGACTCTAGACAATCAAGGCATAGATGGTTTACCACTAACGCTTAATCTGTTCCATGAGCTTTGTTGTCTATTTGAGTTTAGTAGGATTGGGAAAGACAAGACATGACTAGATATCTTCATCCACTTTGAGAGTACCATCACATCAACTATCAACCTTTGGAGTCTGTTGACGGTGGATAAAGTCAACATTTAATATAATTATAAACATGATAAATGGATCAACCATATGGAAAATATAGAAGTATAGGGCTTTATCTAACAAATTCCACGAGTTTTGGTATTCTGTTATTTTCCATGGACTATTCCAGAAAGAGCGTATTAAAGGAATTAAATTAGAATCAATATCAGAATAATTGTTGATGGTACAAAAGACCCACTTTTACACCATCAAAACACCATCAACAGGCTCGGTTTGGAAGGAATAATAACATATCATGAATATAATATTATCAAATAACTAGTTTCACATGTCCCTTGAGTATATTTATGTAGGTGATGACAAACAGGGGGACATGGGAGCCTATGGGGACCCACTTAGGGGTCGACCGACCTCACTAAGGGCCCACCAGGGGCACCCATGCCCCTAGGATCCAAGTGACACCTCCCAATGTGAAGATCCACCCTTGGATTCACTCTGTGCTTTCTCTCAATGGTTCAAGATCAAAGCACATGGATCCATGGGCCCACAAGGAACCAAATCACCGTGGCAAGACCAGGGGGAGTCATTGACATGTGGACCACGCTCCATGCAAAGGAGGGGCGCTAGAGGGGCCAGGGCCAGGGCCAGGTCTTGACATTTCTAACGTTGTTACCAATTAATTTCTATTTCTGATAACGACGCCAAAAATGGTTAACCACCTTTCATGCCACTAAAGCCAAATTGTCATCCCCAGCATGGTAGAGAGATGCGGTATTGAAATATGCAATTGCTCCTCTAATAAATATAAATGTGTATCTGCAAGCGCAGAGATAATACCGATGCAATATTTTAACCAGGAATATTCCAGGTATCGTTATTTATATTTTTACCACTGTGAAGGGAATGCTAAGGAATAAATGAGTAATGAGTATCACTGTATGTGTAATGGAGAGTTTCGATCTATCTCTCTCAATACATGGTAAGTGTCACATAAAGTATAGATAATGAATGAATAGTGACAAAAGATAAATATATTGATCAACATATATAGCCACATAAAATAATGATAAGCACCTCAACAAATATTTTAGCAAGTCATTAGCATGGGATTAGGATGAACTACAAGAATATTTCCTAAGTTATTCTAACTACAAAGTCTAGCATATTATGATTGGTGCAATTATACTTGGCAATCATGGCGAGATAAGAAGATTATACTCACGCATAGTGAGATTACTAAGGAAGATGAGAAACATAGCAATCACTTCTCCGTAATGGTTCTGCTCTGCCTGCCCTATAAACGGGAGGAGGACTACAAAGAACTCAACATGACTGTCACTCTCGCGATCTACCTCACGATCCGGAATATAGGGTACAATCGTAGATAAATACGGTATAGGCACCACGCCTACACAATATTATCATTTACCCACAGTACTGATGGATAAATGCTATACGATCCTAAACATGAATATAACTCAGATCTAACTAAGCCAAGCATATAATCATAATAGACTAAGAACAATATAATTGAGAACATAATTGAATAGAATAAAGTCATAATCAATATAATGAAATAGAGCAAAGTCATATTCATAATATTGAAGAACAAATGATGAACAATGAAGAACTAGAGAGAGAATTATCAAGAATCCTCTTGACAGATCCGGAAACCAATTGAAGATTGACTCCTTCTAGTTCTAATCCTATATAGCTATGCTAAACTAGAGATCTAGTTGATGTGGTGGCTCTAGGGCTTGATCAAGGGCTTCTCCTCTTGAGATGAATAATGAATAATGAATTGTTCTCCTCCTCCTTAGGGTTAGGGGCCTTGTTTATATAGCCTTCTTAAATGAACGTCGGTCATCGGATCAAACCGACCTTAGGTGAAGGGTTTGGATTGATCCTCAAAGGCGGTGGGGCACGATCCGTGAGGGGGAGCCTGATTGCCCCCCTGGCCAGGGCGGGCGTCCTGCCCCTGGGCCCGCTGGCCCTCTCGTTTCTTCCTGCGTCTTCTTGACCCTTCTAGAGTGTTATTTTTCCTATGGATGATAATTATCTCTATGTAAACCTTACATGTGGGCCTTTCCTCCATATTTCCTGATAACCCCCCTGTAGAAACAGACATTCACCAAAACTCATGGAATTTTGTCAGTATAAACCCTAATTCTAGCTATTGGTTTCATATAGATCTTTTTCCTTGTTTAGCTGACGGTCAAATTTGGTACTTAAGGACCATCAACAACTCCCCCAAGCTTACCTTTTGCTCATCCCTGAGCAAAGATAGACTCAGTGATGGATCAGGAGTTGCTGCAATGCTTTCATGCCTTAAAGGTACACATGCTTTCAGATAAGATCTCATCTCCGGGTTCGATCAACTATTAAGACTTAAAACTTACTCATTTTACCTTCCACCATGGGGCTTGTAACCGTCACCTATGTCTTGAGCAGTTGAAAGATAGAATGTTCAAGTTAAGCGCTATGTTTCTTGCTCTTTGATCAACTATAACTCCGGAGTTTTTGCAAATTTTCAAATAAAACTTAGAGATTCCTTTTATGACTCTCTCAAATCTTTCTTTTGTGGTATTTTTGGATCCTCACCAAGGCATTGATGGTGTATGCCTTTTAAAATATGTGGTATTTGGCATAGTGACATCTCTTTTCCTCTCACCCTACTTCTAATAAGGCTGTTGATATCTGGAGCTTATAGGTGGGAGATAGAGTATACGTACTTACAAGACATTTATTGCGTAGTCAAACTGTGGATCCAGAGGAACAAGTTAATAAGTCAAATCAATATGTGCATGTGTGGCGAATGAATGATATATGATGACTATGGTGGTAGTGATGAAAATAGAGGTGAAAGTCTAATTCTACTTTTGCTCCTTTGAAGGAATACATACCTTTCTCGCACTTGAAGCCTTCCGAAGGGACTGAGATGCTTGACATTTTTTTACTCAAGCGGGTATCTTTATACCCCTAATTCTACTATCGGACACTTGTCCATTTTACCTCTCTTCTCACACTTTTTCTTTTCCGAGGTTGACGGGCACTTGCCCCTTTTTATTTCCTCGTCTTTCTTTCTTTTTCCTCGAGGTTGTTGGGCACTTTCCCCTTTTTATTTCCTCGATCTCTTTTTTTTTCCGAGCACTCATCCTTCTTGAGCAACAAAGCAAATGGTAGTAACAAGTTAACTGGAGCATTTATTTCAAGGGAAAAACAGGAATATGAGAATATTTTTTTGCTATTCTCTCCCGAGTTAGGAGCAGAATATTTTTGGGTGGATCTGGAGATGGAAATGAGTGGATGTATGTAGATGCATACTTCCGGGATAGAAGCAGCGTGTATGAGTGGAGTGTAAGTGAATCTTGATTCAAACAACATGACTAGTTCCTGAGGGTCTACACAGCTTGACCACACTCAATGCTCATAAGTAGTAAATGTAAATGTGTGGTTCCTTAATCTAGCAAGCATGTATATAGCTGTGGTAGGAATTGAAACTCTCGTCATACAGGAACTCATCAGGCAACATTTTTAAAAGTTTTTAAAAGATAAAATTCTCCAGAATTCTAGTATCTCTAGGAACAGATAAACAACAACTCAAACCTTTCCATATCATATCTGTCAACGACTTAGATTTTAGATCAGGTACTCATCCCACAAGTTTAGGTTTAGAGTAAATTTCAAATCATAACAATTATGCCTAAACTTGAGAGAGAGAGAGTTCAAATGTGAAAACTAGGTACTTGAAAGGAATTAGGCAGAGCAACTATTCATCATCTCCATGTTAAGAGTTTATTATTGGGGTTCATTTTAGCATAGTACTTTATTTTATTTTCTCCTATTATTTATTAGCAAACTTCAAAAACATATATAAGCGGGAAAATATTTATTGGGTTTTCGATGATTATGTATCTTTTTATTTTTAGCAGAGTATAGATATAGAGACTGATAGGTAGAAATACTTAGCTGAGTATATGGAGGTGCTCTTCCCCAAGCTTGATTTTGATGTAATTTCTTCTGATGTAACTAGCAGGTAGCAGAGGTGTCATTGTCTTGTCAGAGCACTCTGACAGCAGGTAGGATGTCCTCTAGTTTCTGTTCTCCTTTGATCCTTGAATTTTGTGAAGCTCAAATAGACAACAAAGCTTGTGGAACTGATTAAGTAATAAATCTCTAGCCTGAATCATGTCGAGCTTCCTCTAATAGATGTTATTATTCAGCAAGATCATGAACTCACTATTTGTATTTTATAAGACAAAAACATATTTATTTTATTTTTATACCACCACAGCGAATATACTTATGAGTTTTATGACATGAGTCTATTCAGATGGGGCTTAATAGTTTTAAATATTTTTTTATTTTCTTTTTAAAACATGATTAACTATTTAGGGAAAGTAAATGTTTGAGGGAAAAGGGATAACTACCAACTTTTACCACTTGGCACGACGTTCGGTGGTTTAAGTCCTTCGAACAGGACGTACTCCTTACGTCCTTAATTGTCCTGAGGCTCATCGGACGTCGCTGACGCCTCCGGCTGTGTTCTTCTTCTGTTATTTTCTTTTTCTTTCCATACTCATGTCAGTGTTGTAGCCTCCTTAAGACAAGCCCTATGTTCTGGATATTTATTAAAATTAAGGGGACGTACCTTTATTTCTTCCCATGATTCTCCGCTCCCGTGCCTGTGGTAGTCATAGAGTGACCTTTCATTTCCTAACCTTTGAGTTGGTGGTGTGTTTGGCCTAGAGAGTGGAGTTGAGTATATCGGCTTTTCTTCTTCAGGGTATCTCTATTCATATCTTGACACTTCTCCTTCATAGTTTGCCCATCCGTCCTTGGTGTTCTGCTTCTTCTAGTTGCGGTAGCGACATCTTCTTCTCATTCTATTCTGCTTAGATTCTTCAATAATATAGTTAGAATTAAAGTAACGACATACCTTCTCAGAGGGGAAGTGTAGGTGCACTTCTCCTGTCCCAATGTAGATGATAGCTTTGATGGTGTTTAGGAACAGTCTTCCAAGGATGATAGGTGGATCATAATCATCTTCTCCCATATCAATGACTAGGAAGTCTGTAGGGATGAAGTGGTCATCAATTTGGATGGGGACATCTTTTTCTATGCCTTCGACGACATGGCATGTCTGATCTACCATTTGGAGTTGGGTGTATGTTGGATAGAGAGGCATTGTGCCATATAGAAACTCGTATGTCAATTTGGCCATAATGTTGACGTTCGATCCGGTGTCGCAGATTGCTTTCTGGAAGGAGCATTTGTTGATTGTGCATTCAATGGTTGGGACACCTGGGTCGTATTTTTTGATCAAATGAGGGGACTTGAGTTGGTGATCCTAATCATTGTGGATTACAGTAACCATCTTTGCTGATTCTGTCCATACTTGCTTCTTGTTCTTATTTTGCGTGTTCCTCCTATTGGTCCTCTTCCTTGGCTCATATTGGGTTGTTCAGGAGACTGTAGGGTTTTGTTCTTGAAGGAGAATGTCTCCTTCTTCCCTTTGATGGTGAAACTGATCTTAGCAGCGCTAGCGTAGATGACAGCTCCAACAGTGTTCAAGAGTGGCCTCCCTAAGATGATGGGTGACCTCTCATCAACACTGGTCTCTATCACCATGAAGTATGCTGGGACGTATGAGGTACCAATCCGGACACGGATATCTTTTAGTATTCCACTAGGGTAGCACAGTGTCCGATCTGCAAGCTGCAAACACCTTACCAGTGAAGATCTTCTTGAGTAGCCTACCAGGTTTGCCTTTCTTCTTGCCTCTGCGGGCTGCTGCACATGAGGACTTTGGAATATTAGAAGCTGCTGCCCTGTGCCTAGAGAGGTGTCCTGGGCTGTGTAGTGCTGTGCCTTTTCGCCTCTGTAAGGCTCATGAATGCCATCCTTGTTGAAGACACGCCTAGTCACTCTGTCAATGATGAACATGAGGTAAGGTGCATAAGGAATGCCCTTCGTAGCTTCATCCGCTACAACAAATAGCTCATTCAAAAGATAGCGTGATACTGAAAAAGCTGGCTCAGATGTCCTCATCCTTACCAACACATTCCTAGCTAATCCATATAGGTTAGAGGCATCCCCCACCTTGGGGTAGAGAGTGGTCCTGAAGAGGTTGTTCAAGATGTAGTATTTGCTCCTTAACCCCTTCACAAGACCATCAGCCTCCTCAGGCTTCACATAGAGAGGAGCAATGCCAGTGTTGTTCAAGCATCTCTCATCATGCAAATCTGAGTAGCTCCTGTCGTGCTCTCCAAAACCTTTAAGGCGAGCAAAAGTGACATAGTCCACCTTGTAATGGTGACCCTCTGTCATCCAATGAATCTCATCACCTCTCTTGTCAAGATAGTAAGTAGCAAAGAATTGATAAATGATCTCAGTATTCCAATCATACCAAAATCCCATCAAAGCATACATGTTGAGCTGCTTGCACAAATCAATCACAATGTCAAAGTCTTTGTCTCTCTTGTTTTCTAGATTCTCCTAATCAATGTACTTCATCTGAATAATCTTGGGCTTCTTAGCTTTAAAGAGCACAGAGAGATAGAAATATGAGTGGAAGGTGTTCCAAAACCTGTAATCCACACCCATATCCTTGTGTACCCCATATGGACACACCGCTCTCTGCTCCTGGACAGATCTGTACTGATTCTGATAGTTCCTCCTAGCTCTGGCAACTGTGTCCTATGGCTCCCTGACAACAACAACATCCTCATCATGTGGAATAA
Organism: Microstegium vimineum; assembly: GCA_022036555.1. Lineage (NCBI taxonomy): Eukaryota > Viridiplantae > Streptophyta > Magnoliopsida > Poales > Poaceae > Microstegium > Microstegium vimineum. The sequence continues at coordinate 21,601,987 of CM039136.1, forward strand.
GGTATGACCCATCAAACATGCTAAGGTTAGGAGGTGTGTCAGGGCAAGCTCCTTCCTGCCATCTCCAACTGACTCTCTTGCCTGATCCTGTCCCTAGGACTCAGACCATCATCAACTCCTCCTCGTCCTCCTCTGCTAGCCTAGGCATGTGGCAAAATCTAGCATGGGTTGGTTATGGCATCGCCGACTAGCTCATATTGGGATGAGGAACTTGGCAAAACACCTAAAGGATGAACACATTCCTGGACTAACAAATGTTCATTTTGAGAAAGATAGAATTTGCAGCGCGTGTCAAGCCGAAAAGCAAGTAGGTACACCTCACCCACCAAAGAGCATTGTCTCCACCAAGCAACCTTTGAAGCTGATTCATATGGACCTCTTTGGACCGGTGGCCTACCTAAGAATTGGCGGTAACAAACATGGTTTAGTTATTGTTGATGACTTTACTCGTTTCACTTGGGTGTTCTTCATGTATGACAAGGCACAAGTGCAATATAAGGTGAAGACCTTCATTAGAAGAGAACAAAGGGAATTCGGGTTTCCAATTAAGAAAGTTCGTAGTGACAATGGAACTAAATTCAAGAACACTAAAGTGGAGGAATTTCTTGATGATGAGGGCATCAAGCATGAGTTTTCAGTTCCATACACCCCTCAACAAAATGGTGTAGTAGAAAGAAAGAACCAGACACTCATTGACATGGCAAGGACAATGCTAGATGAGTACATGACTTCGGATATCTTTTGGGCCGAAGCCGTCAACACTGCTTGCCATGCAATCAACCGTCTCTACCATCTCTACTTGCATAAGATATGAGCTGCAAACCGATAACAAACCAAAGGTGTCTTACTTTAGAGTTTTTGGGTGCAAATGTTTCATACTTAACAAGAAACCCAAAACCTCTAAGTTTGCACCTAAAGTTGATGAAGGTTTTCTTCTTGGTTATGGATCAAATGAGCATGCCTACCATGTATTCAACAAGACCTTAGGGAAAATTGAAATCGCTCTCAAGTAGAGCAAATTGATGTAAGTATTGTAGGTAATGAGGAACCACTATGTGAAGCAATCAAGAAAATGGCCATTGGTGACATAAGACCACAAGAAGGGAAGGCCATAGAGGTGGAACCTCAAACAGCTGAAGCTAATGCCCCAAGTCCTGCAGAAGAAGGTACAACAGTGCTGCCTGACCCAGTAGCAGTGCCAGACCCCGGCACTGTCGGGCCTAACAGTGGCACTGCCGCTCCCCATAGAGAAGTAGCAGCAAGCAGCACACCAGCAAGACCAACAAACCTACAACCAATATTTGAAGATTATGTGTATGACAACCAAGCAGACCAGCAAGAAGCAACTAAATACCCAAGATTGAGGCAAGCCATTCAAAGAGATCATCCCATTGATAACATACTTGGGAGTCTTTGAATGGGGGTAACTACTCGTTCACATTTGGAAAACTTTTGTCAATTTTACTCTTTTGTCTCCTCTTTGGAACCTCTCAAGGTTGAGCAAGCTCTATATGATCCGGATTGGGTGATGGCTATGCAAGAAGAGCTAAACAACTTTGAAAGAAATCAAGTATGGTCCTTGGAGGAAAGACCAAACAACAATGTGATTGGCACCAAGTGGGTCTTTCGTAACAAGCAAGATGAGCAAGGTGTGGTGACAAGAAACAAGACAAGATTGGTTGCTCAAGGATTAACTCAAGTGGAGGGCTTGGACTTTGAAGAGACATATGCACCGGTGTCTAGACTTGAAGCAATCTGAATGCTTCTAGCCTATGCTACCCACCATGACTTCAAGTTATATAAAATGGACGTGAAGAGTGCATTCCTCAACGACCTTATCCAAGAGCTTGTCTACGTTGAGCAGCCACCAGGACTGAAGATCCAAAGTTTCCACATCATGTCTTCAAACTCCATAAGGCGCTCTATGGGCTTAAGCAAGCACCAAGAGCATGGTATGTATGCCTTAAGGAATTCTTGCTCAAACAAGGCATTGAAATAGGCAAAGCTGATCCTACTCTCTTTACTCACAAGATTAATGATGATATCTTTGTGTGCCAAATATATGTCGATGACATAATATTTGGTAGTACTAACCACACCTTTTGTGAAGAGTTTAGTAGGATCATGACTAAGAGATTTGAGATGTCCATGATGGGTGAGCTAAAGTTCTTCCTCGGTTTTCAAATAAAGCAACTCAACGAAGGGACTTTCTTATGACAAACCATGTACACCCATGATATGCTAAAGAAGTTTGACATGGTGAACGCAAAGCCAATCAAAACTCCCATGCCAACCAATGGACAGCTTGATCTTGATAAAGGAGGGAAATCCATGGACATAAAGGTATATCGTTCCATGATCGGCTCTCTCCTTTACTTATGTGCATCTAGGCCGGACATAATGCTTAGTGTGTGCATGTGTGCTAGATTTCAAGCTAACCCGAAAGAGTGCCATCTAGTGGCTGTTAAGAGAATCTTGAGATATCTAATATACACTCCTAACCTTGGCTTGTGGTATCCTAAGGGCTCTAAGTTTGATCTACTTGGGTATTTGGATTCCGATTACGCCGATTGCAAGGTAGACCGAAAAAGCACTTCGGGGACGAGTCAATTTCTTGGACGGTCCCTAGTGTCTTGGAGTTCTAAAAAGCAAAATTGTGTAGCCCTTTCCACCGCCGAGGCCGAGTATGTTGTAGCCGGCGCATGTTGTGCTCAACTACTTTGGATGAGGTAAACCTTAAAAGATTTCGGATGTCAATTCACCAAGATACCTCTCTTGTGTGACAACGAGAGTGCCATAAAACAGGCAAATAACCCGGTTAGTCACTCTAGAACCTAAGACATAGACATCCGTCATCACTTCTTGAGAGACCATGAAATCAAAGGAGTTATCTCAATTCGCTATGTAAGCACCAAAAAAAAACTAGCCGATATCTTCACTAACCCTCTATATGAGACAAGGTTCTCTACTTTGCATAGTGAACTGAATATACTTGATTCTCGTAACGTGGTTTGAAGTACAACACACATTTGTTTGACCACCTAGCAACATAGGTGACGAGGACATCACTCCTTTGGATGCACACGATGATCCTCTGCTGGACATTCAAGGTCCAATCACAAGAGCTCGCGCGCGACAATTAAATTTAGAGGTGAGCTCGTTCCTAAGCAAGTCTTTATATAATTTCGAGAATAGATTGCTACCTAATGATTATATTGTACTTAGGAATCATGGAGAGGACCAAGGAATGCATAAGGGAGGGTTTGGAGGCGTGGAGGACCAGCAAGGGTGCCCAAGTCAAGTTGGAGGCCCATACCAAGTCGACTTCGAGTTCGATTCGGAGTCCAGGAACAACAAAGAGTAAAAGGGACGCCCAGGACGCATCCCGACTCTGTTTTCAATGATTCACCCATGGATGGGAAGATAATTTCATAAGGAAACCAATGACGTTGGTTTGAGGTCCAAATTCCTTCTGAGTCATCGGGAAACGTCGAAACAAGTCAGCGTCCAGAATCTATCCCGGTGCTGTGTCACTATTTTTGGTCCGTTGGGCCGTGTATCATCGTTGAGCCCAGTAGGGGGCGCGTCTAGGGGTGGCGACGACCTTTAGACCTATATAACCAGTCACCGCCGCTCTCGTTAGGTTTTAGGTTTTGCTTAGATTATTCTGTCATGATCAGTTTCACCGTTTCATCGGTTTGTGAGACCCCAACTCATGAGATTAATCAGACATCTGCAATTTGGTTGTATTTTTCCTTGTTCTTGCTTGTTTTCTTCGATTCGCAGGCAAAGGACTTAGCCTTCTTGGCGAGGTCAACCGTGCAACGCTGGTTGATAACCAGAGGAGACGTGGTGCTGCGATTGCGGGGTTTTGGATCGTGTTGTTCGGAAGCCGCATCGACTTGTGTCTCGTTTCCACCAAATCGAGAGTTACCAGAACCTTTCAAAAGATCGGACCACCCTAGTTCACATCAAGTGGTAATCAAAGCTTTAGGTATACCGTTAGGTTCATATCTATTCTTTAGTTTCGAGTGTTTACACCTTCGTCCCATAGTCCAGTGCCATATCGTTTTCCTGTCCTACAACCCTTCCGCGCCATAGCTTTTGCATATTTCAGTTTCAGAGTCCGTAGTGTTGAGTTTGTGTCCTGGTCGAGGTCTTGTTCCTGGTTAGTTCGTGTTAGAGTTTAGTTCGTGTGTTTTCCCCCACCGTTTCCATCAAATTCTAGCCACCGCAGCAAATTTTTCCCACTTCCGGACCATTTTGTCCTCTAATTCAGAGTCAATTTTTCAATCGAGCATTATAACTTTCGCGTACGAACTCCGTTTTTAGAAAAAGGCATAGAGTTTTTCGTAGGTAAACGACATTCCGGATCTGTCTGTCCCCATCTTTGGCGGGGTTGGCCAAACTCAAAATCCTCAAAATCGCCTCCGAAGTTTGAGATTTCACCTTCCGATTTTTTTTCTCAATTTTTCCAATCTTTAGAAAAATCCACACGCTACGTCTTTCACCTGTTTAAGCTCAAATTTTCTGTGGTTACTTCTTTAGTGCTCCTCAGGAATAGAAAAATATCAAAAAAATAAAAACAAAAAGTCAAATTTCCCCCAAAAAACAACAACAACCCAAAAAAATAGAAAAAAGAGAGGGCAAAAGAAGGACAATATCTAGAGGAGCACATAGAGAAGGGCAAACTGAGTTTTAATCACGTGTGCTGTTTTGTGCCTTATCTCCTTTGCTCTCACTATCCATCATACTTGTTTCTCCTTATTGTTGATCATCACACACCTGGTACTTGGAGCATTAAGGCCGACAACAAGAACAAACACTTGGGACTATAATTCAGCATTACTATCTGTTTCTGATTTGTGTTCCACATATATATTTGTCATTTTTTGTGCCTTCCAAGCTCCACAGATTCTTCTTGACAGCAAAGGTTTGCATCCCTGCAATCGCGGTTTCACATCTTCCAGGTATCCTTTTGCCTTGCTAGTAAGAACACCGGTAAGACCTTGGTAAGGTGTTTCCTTTTGCTGTCATCTAGAGAGGCACCACTCAACCTGTGTAGTACGATTATTAGGGATAACCTTCACTGTTTGTTCCTGGTTTCTTTGTGTCTACAATGGCAGGTGATGAGCCCAAAGACTTCAATGACTACGTCAGCCAAGAGGAGCTAAAAGCTATTGTAGACAAAGCCAATAAGGACATGAAGGAGACTGTCGTCCAGGCTGTCACGGAGGCAATGCTTGAACTCAAACTCGCCAACTAGTTGGAGCGGCTAGATAGACGAATATTAGAAATAACCGATAGGGTAGCTACTTTGGAAGATCGCCTTGCTCTGGCTCCTGATAATGATGCGAATGGCAGCGATGATGATGATCTTGAGGTGTATGATGCCGATGGTAATCTTGATAACCAGGCGACATTGCAAAACAAACTCAGGCGTCGTCTTATGGGTGGAAATCGACACAACCACCGCCACCATCGAGGTAGCCATAATCGAACTCCCGACGATCCTTATGCCAAGGTTAAGTTTACTGTACCTTCTTTTGATGGATATTATAATGCTGAGGCATATCTTGATTGGGAGATGATAGTAGAATAAAAATTTAGTTCCCACCAAGTACCCGAAAAACATAGAGTTAGACAAGCCACCAGTGAGTTTTTGCTATTATTTGGTGGATTGCTTTAGCTGCTGATGGTAATACACCTCGTTCATGGGAAGTGCTTAAGGTTGCGATGCGTGATAGATTTGTTCCTTCATCTTACCATAGAGATCCACGTAAGAAATTGATGCATTTAGAACAAGGAGATAAATCAGTGCATGATTACTATGGTGAGCTTCAAAAGGGCTTGATGCGTTGTAGCGTAGTAGAGGGACCCGAAGATTGTATGTGTCGTTTTTATTCGGGGTTGAGACGAGAAATCCAGGATATTGTTGATTATAAAGAATTTAACACTGTCAACCAGTTGTTTCAGTTTGCTATGCTTGCAGAGAAGGAATTAGAGGGGCGTGACAAGCAGGATAAGTACAAGACCGGCAACACATACACGCCACGCTCAGGACCATCATTAGGGCTGTCCAAGACTTGCACTTACAGGGCACCCCTACCATCGAACAAGCAACAAGCATTGACTGGAGGATCTACCACATCAAAATCGACAGCTACACTACCTTTAGGTTCAGGTAAAAATTCTGTTTTGTAGGAATTAGCGAAGTGTGCGTCCTCTATTGCATCCACAGGACGCACCTCTAACATTCAGTGCCGCCTCTGCCAATGATTCGGTCATATACAGCGGGAATGCCCAAGTCAGCGGGCATACATTGCTGTGGAAGATGGCTACATTAGCGCCTCGGGCGTTGAGGAAGATGATGCAGAAGAACCGGTTGTGCAAGAGAGCGATGAATGGGAAAGGATGATACATCAACCTACATGAGCGTCATTGTGCAGCGAGTGCTCAGCACAAAGGTACAACAACCAGAGAAGCTGCAACGCCATAACTTGTTCCAAATTTTCTTCGTCATCAACAATCAGCGAGCACGTGTCATCATCGATGGAGGTAGTTGTAATAACTTGGTGAGTTTAGATTTGGTCAAGAAGCTTGGCTTAACCACACGACAACACCCCCATCCATACAACCTTCAGTGGTTTAATGATGCTGGAAAGGCTAAGGTAACCCAAACTTGCAGAGTTTCTTTTTCCATGGTTCATACTCTGATTATGCTGATTGTGATGTGGTACCTATGGAGGCTTGTTCATTTTTATTGGGTCATCTTTGGGAATTTGATAATGATGATATACACCATGGTAGAAGTAATACATACACTTTTATACATCAAGGAAAGAAAATTACTATGGTTCCTTTGACCCTGCTGAAATTGTACAAGCTGATATAGAACGGGCTGCTAGTTTGAGCAATACTAAATCTGAAAATGAACAAGTTGCTAAATCGGTTTACCCACCTAAAAAGGATAAATTGGCACCTATTTCTAAGGCCACGGGAATTAAATTGAAGGGTACGGTTATGCTAGCAAGAAAAAGTGACCTTGCTGAAATTTCTGATGACGATATTTGCTATACTTTAGTTTGCAAACGAACCTTGTTTTCGCTTGATGATGTTATTAGCTCGATACCTCCTGTTGCTACTAACCTTTTGCAGGAGTATGATGATGTTTTTCCAATTGATCTTTTGCCTTTACCTACCAATGAAAGAATACATGGTGATGCTATTGCACGTGCTGAATTTATTCATAAGTTGCATGCAACCACTAAAGAAAATATTGAAAAGATGAATGAAAAGTATAGAATTGCTGGTAGTTGTAACACCTCAGGTGTTTGCCACGAGTTAATCACTGACTAAGCTCAAACATGATTGGATCAAGTCATAATCAGAGACTATAGTTCATAAATTGGAAAGTGGTGATATGGTGTTCATTCCATATGCCTTACTTCTATTTTCATCTATATGGACTATTGGAAAAGTTTTGTAAGCTTTGGAATCAAAAGTCACCCGGAATAAGGATTCATATAATTATCGGATCTACCCTGTAAAGTGGAAATAATTGTATGAGTCAACCGAGTCTCACGACCTTGCCCAAAATAATCCAGTTGAACTCTACAACGAAAGGCGTCAAAGGTTCTTGTTGACCGGAAGTGGAGAAATTGCCCGGAAAATATTGGAAACCCTAGTCCGAGCTAAACCGAGGATGTTTTGACCATCGTTGACCGACAATTTAGAGATCTCGCATGTCGACACGCATTAAACGAAAGTTGTAGACCGGATCAAGACAGACACACTTCGTTCAAACATCGAGACCTGAATCAGAGCCAAAAATGGTGAAACAGATGACCGAAGATCGTCGGAATGCCAGTTTTCGGTACCCGCAAGATTTTCTTCGGGAATCAATAATTCGCAAACCGTTTGGAGTTTGACTGTGGTTCTCCAAGAACATTGCTCTACTCGTTGAGATCTTCGCAATGGCGTAATCGGATTTGCGAAACGAGTTACGGTTTGTCAGTGGCAGTTTCACGAATATCCCCAAATTCCACAGTGGCAATTAATGAATTTGGGCGAGATGACAAGAAAGAAAATAAAAAGGGGAACAGAGAAAATGTTGACATCTGCCAGCAGAAAACAAGGGGGCCGAGCCCTCCCTTCCTCGCACTCGCCATTCGCTGCTCCAGCTCTCTCCTTCCCCATCGCAGCACAAGGTTGGGAGCTCTCCCTCTCCCTCCTTCCTCTTCCTCCCTCCCTCTTCCATGGCTGGAAGGGAGCCTCTCCTTCTCCTTCCACCTGCTGGTGCCCTGCAGGTTGAGCTCCCCTGCACCAGCGCCTCCCTCCACCCGGCAGCTCGCCCCTGGCAGCTCCCCGACCCTAGCCCCCTTCCCTGCTCAAGCGTGCGCGAGGGCCATGGCTGCAGCGCGGCTGCTGCTGCGTCGTGGTGCCTGGCGACTGCTGAGGCCGGCACTAAGTGCTGCTCACACGAGCATGCCGAGCTGCAGCGCCTGCTGCTGCATTGTTCACCCCCGACGCCAACAGCACCTCCCCGGCCATGGTGACGACAACGACGACCCCAGCGCTGCGAGCCCGAGCCCCAAGCCCTAGGGCAGGAGCTAACCGCCGACGCCGCCATCATCCGCCGACATGCCGTCGTCCCCTTGCTGTTGCTGTGGTGGAGGAGCCCTCATAGCCGGCACCACTCCTCCGGCGACCTTTATGGAAACCACGACGACAAGGACCAGCCCCTACGCTTTCTCCATGGTTGTAGACGTCGAAGAACGGCGACGATCCGCTACCTCTCTCTGTTTTTCAGTTTTTGATTTTCCTGCAGCGATGTTCGAAAAATCATATAAATTCCTGGAAAAATCATATGAATGCGTGGTCATGCTTTTTTGGATCCTTGTTAAATTCTCTACAGAGTAGGTCTATTGGATGCCATGTGTTACTTTGATTTGATTGCTGTAAAAATCGATTTATGCAGTTAGGTTTAGAATGTGAGTTGTGTGATTTATATATTTGTCGCCGATAAGGATTGCTCTAAAAATTGTGAAATAATTATGGTGTGTTCCTAGTGCTATGAAAAGTATATGGTTGAAATTTCATAACTACAGGTTGGATAGTTTGTGAGTTATGAAATTAACAAATGTCATATTCATTGTTTTGGACTGCATGCATGTTATATGAAGATTAATGTTTTTTGTGTATAAAATGTTGTTTTCTATTGGTATGGTGAATACAAAAGTTGTAGATAATAATATTAGGAAACTTATGTTAAAATTTCATGGCCATATCTTTAGTAGTTTGAGAGATATGGATTTAGCAAGTTCATGTTTGAAAACTGTCATTCTCTGGATAGATCTGAATGTTTGGGTTGTTTGACCAAGTTAAATTTGGAATCATGTTTTGAGCAGGTGGAAACATTTGTAGTGGTTTTCATAATATTTCTAGAATGTCCAAATTCATATTTTTAGGAGCTCTAGGTTGTGAGTTATGGATCTTTGAAGTAGAGTGACAAAATCTGCCCACTTGTGGACAAAGATGCACTCTTTGTTTATTTCAAGTTTGTTAAGCTTTGAATCATGTTAAGATGGTTATAAGGAATTTGTAAAGAATTTTTTTACCTTTCCAAATATTCAAGAACCATATATGTTGGATAAGTAGTTCTTCATTTAATGCTTCTTTGAACTTCAGCTTAGTTGTATGTTAATTTGTCTCACTCATTTGTGGGTTGCATATGCATTGTTTGTTAAACAATCTTTTTCATGGTATTATTGTCGTTTGCTATGGTTGTTATGAATATCAAACTTAGCATAATGTTATAAAGTTTCTAAAATGTCTAGAACCACCCTTATGTGAGATATAGAACTCAAGTTACTAATTTTATAAGTTGTATGCCAAATCTGTCCAACGTGTGGACAAGGTTGCTCTCTTATGTTTGTTTAACCTTGTTTATGGTAGAATCATCTTGTGTTTATGTTAAACATGTTTTAGATAATTTACTAAGCTTTTTCTGAAGTCAAGATTCATGCTCTTTGGATGTTTGTAATTCAATTTATGCATTCTAGAGGTAATGTTGCTTTTCTGTCCTAGTTAGAGCAGATCTGAAACAATGGCATGTTTGACCTGTTTAACCTTTGAATTAGCTTTTGGTGGTATCAACCATGTTGTAGATATTTTTGATACTTTTCCAGAGAGTCTGAGATCACCTCTTTTGGATAATTAAATCTCTGGTTATGATAACAACAAGTAACCTATGTGCTGCTGCCCAGATTTCACCTTGCATGCTAAGTTGATTTCTCTAGTTTATGTTTGTTGGCTTGAACCTTCTTGTTAATCCTTGTATGATGAATGCTTGCAGTACCTTAGTTAAGTTAGTTAGCAGGTATCACCTAATATGCTTGTTATCCTCCTATGCCATGTTAGGGTAATTCTTAATTAAATAACTCTATGCTTACCATGAATGTGCCTATAACTTGATTGAGCTAATTAAGATGTTTACTTGAGGTGTTTGCTACCTTCCTATGCTATGCATGTGTGTTAATTAGTTCAAATAAATTCATGTGCTTGTGTAGCTTGGTTTAATCAATTGCTTGCTATCTTGGATGCTAGACTTGAGTGTTAGTAGTTAATAAGTTGCCCTATGAGTGTGTATGTATGTCTTATATACTTTTGTGCTTGTCTTACATAATATAGTAGTTGTCTTTAATGCTTGTATATATGTCTTGTGTTGCTTCATCGCATTCATACACTTGCATCTTGCATCTCATTTAGGTATGCTAGGTACACTACGTGGAGATGTGGTGGTTGGAGCCAAACCCGAAGACGGTGTTTTTTGGAGCCAACCAAAAGATGGTGTTGGTGGATGAATCCAAAAGACCGAACAACCAAGAGTACAATCGTTGATTTGAAGAGCTGGCCAAGCGAGTGTCATCTAACCATCGCTAACTTGTGTCGGTTCCCAAGGCAAGCCCCGGAGCATTACAAGCCTCCTCCCTCTCTTTTTAAAGTATTCACTTTCAATTCACAATATTGCTTGTGCATTAAGTTATAGGAGTTGAATGAAACCTTTGATGCATTACCTTCCTTGTCCACTAAAAAGAACCTTGTAGGCCCAGGATCGAAACAAATGCTTAGCCTTGCTTAGACCGGTAGAGTGGGTGGTCTACTATCCCCCACGATGATAGGTTGATACTGGTCACGGTTGGCTATATTTGCTATTATGGAAAATAACCATGTGAAAGTAATAAATCGAGACCGGACGGACAAGGTGTATGTGAGCCACTTGACTTGGAGGTCTTTTGAGCGGGTTCTCTCCGCCTGTGTCGTTAGGCACTGGATCATGGTTGGACATCTGCCGAGATTGAACGCATGCCTCCTTCATAGCTAGCCGAATAACTCGTTTCGACCGCGAAGCCTAACTCTGTACGTTCGGGCCGGAATCCTGTCCTAGTTGGTTCATGAAGACCGCGAGCGGCATACTAGACCGTGGGCAAGTATTCCTGATCGTCCTGGCCTAGCACCAAGGGCAGGCACTGCTTGAGCGACCTGGCTATCCATGAGTCGCTACTCATGCCGGTACCGGGGGACCCGCGGCTACCCGAACTATAATGAAGGTGACCCGTTTAAGTGTGTCGGCAGGCATACTTGGGTGTGATTGAGGAATAAACCTCTAGCTGGATAGGAATTCGATTCAAATCACGGTCTCTCCCCGTCAGTGAGAAACTTGAAAGATCTTCCTCCCACTGTAGAAACTTGAACCCTAATAAGTAACCAAAAGATGGTTATATGGTTTACATGCCAAACTGGATATGGTTACTATTGTGATGCTTTAATTAACTAATTGCTCTAGATCAGGTGCAAATCTAGACTTGGTAACCTTCACTAATCTTGATGCTAAAATATTGATTAAAATTTTGAAAGATAGGACTTAAGGTAGTAATGCTCTTTTATGCAAAAATTGTGCTATCCTGTCAACTCCACCATATAAGCCTTGCATATCCTTGGGAGTCTTTTATTTATCTCTTGTCGGGTAAGTCTAGCTGAGTACATTCGAGTACTCAGGGTTTATCCCACCCTGTTGCAGGTGAAGGGCTTCGTCCTGCTGAAGGAGTGGTTAACCACCGGTGGGCTCGTTGATTCTGTAGTTACTTCTTATCTATATGCTGTTGTTGAAGGATGTCACCTTATGCTAGCAATGTATTTCAACTTATGTTACTATAATCATTTCAAAGCTATGTTGTTTTCAGTAATCAGTTTTGAACTCAGACTTGTACTATTATTCCTGAGCTTATTTGTAATATTATTTCCGCTGCAAAAGTCTGTGTAAGTGATTGGTGTTTACTTAATCAAGCGATCTGGGATTGGTTTGTCCGGGGTCGTTCGGGATACTCGGCGGACTACTGAACTGGTATAAGCGAGAGTATGTGTGTGTCAACTTGTTAAACGGGGACAGTCATGCTTGATCTTGTATTAGTTGGGCGGTTCCGTGACAGTAGTAAAGGTAGAAAAGAAGTTAATCTTGAACCGGGTACTTTAGTATGGTTACATTTGAGGAAAGATTGGTTTCTAGAGCTGCATAAGTATGGTTTCTAGCAACATAAGTGATGAGGACATCACTCCTTTGGATGCATACGATGATCCTCTGCTGGACATTCAAGGTCCAATCACAAGAGCTCACGCGCGACAATTAAATTTAGAGGTGAGATCGTTCCTAAGCAAGTATTTATATAATTTCGAGAATAGATTTCTACCTAATGATTATATTGTACATAGGAATCATGGAGAGGACCAAGGAATGCATAAGGGAGGGTTTGGAGGCATGGAGGACCAGCAAGGGCACCCAAGTCAAGTTGGAGGCCCACACCAAGTCGACTTCGAGTCTGATTCGGAGTCCATGAACAGCAAAGAGTAAAAGGGACGCCCAGGACGCATCCCAACTCTGTTTTCAATGATTCACCCATGGATGGGAAGATAATTTGATAAGGAAACCAATGGCGTTGGTTTGAGGTCCAAATTCCTTCTGAGTCATCGGGAAACGTCGAAACAAGTCAGCGTCCAGAAGCTATCCCGGTGCTGTGTCACTATTTTTGGTCCGTTGGGCCGTGTATCGTCGATGAGCCCAGTAGGGGGCGCGTCCAGGGATAGCGACGACCTTTAGACCTATATAACCAGCCACTGCCGCTCTCGTTAGGTTTTAGGTTTTGCTTAGATTATTTTGTCAAGAACAGTTTCGCCGTTTCATTGGTTTGGGAGACCCCAACTCATGAGATTAATCAGACATCTGCAATTTGGTTGGATTCCTCCTTGTTCTTGCTTGTGTTTTTTGATTCGCAGGCAAAAAACTTAGCCTTCTTGGCGAGGTCAACTGTGCAACGTCGGTTGATAACCAGAGGAGACGTGGTGCTGCGATTGCGAGGTTTCGGATCGTGTTGTTCAGAAGCCGGATCGACTTGTGTCTTGTTTCCACCAAATCGAGAGTTACCAAAACCTTTCGGAAGATCGGACCACCCTAGTTCACATCAATAGGAAAAAATTTGAAAATTTTCAATTATGTGATTCAAAACCATTTCAAAAGAAACTTGCATGTGTTGATCATCATATGTACTGTTGATTTGCTTGTTGATCAACATATGGCAAGGAGTATGTGTCCACATTACATGTTTATGCAGAACCTAAGTGGCATAACTTCCCATTGCTTTGGCAGTGTGGCAGTGGTGCCCCCTGGCACGGCAGTGCCGGGGTGTGCGGCAGTGCCGGGCCTGACTGCGGCAGTGCCGCGACTTGACTGCACTAGGTAGTTAGGTTGTGGATCTAATCTCTCATGGCCCCTTTTATCTCTTTGCCTTGGCCCGAGAGGACTTCTATTCTACATCTCTTTCTCGTCCACATCTTCCTCTACCTCTCCTCTATCCCTCAAGGCCGACCAAGGGGAACCCGGCGGTTCTCCCCTTCTTCCCGGCGGCGCCACACTCCGGTGGTGCTGCTCTTGTGGAGAAGGTGTGGGGATCATACTCCCCTTGTCAAGCTCCATTCAAGCCAGCCCCTCTTCATCCTCTTCCCTCTTGTTCAAAGGTAAAAACTTGAAACCCTAACTTGGCTCGATCTATGCAATGTGTGGATTTTGAGATGAGATTTAGGCTGTTAGTAGTTGCATTATGTATGGTGATGTACTTCTAGTAGTTAGATTGGATCAAAATCAAGATTCAATGGCGGATTGGTGGAGCATGGGTTGGTGCTGTCTTCACCAGAGCGGTAGTGCTACGCCAGAGGCCGGCAGTGCCAGGCTCTGGGTTGCAGCACTGCTGCCCTTGCTCATCCAAACAACCGTTGACTCTCAACTTTTGTTGAATCTTGCCACTAGAGATCCTTGTCACTGTTCTTTTGCAGCAACTTGACATCTATTCTCCTTTATGCATATAGATGGATGCCGATGGATCTCGTGGTGCTAGAGGACATGGGCCAAGGAAAAAACAAGTCTCAAGCTTAGCCTTACTTTTGTTGAAATCAACTAGGTAAAGCTTGCCCTTCAAATGACACGTAAAGACAATAGAGGAATCCTCCCTCTTAAGGACTTCCACACCCTTATCCATAAAGAGACAATTGTAGCCCATCTCACACAATTGAGAAACGGACATCAAATTGTAACTTAACGAATTCATATGTAATACATTTGAGATTGAATGATCAAGAGTTATAGCAACGTTACCAAGACCAATCACTTCCCCTTTTGAGTTGTCACCAAAGATGATATTCTCACTTGAGTTTGAGGTTGGGGAATATGATGAGAACATACTCTTCTCTCTGGTCATATGATTTGTACATCCACTATCAAAAACCCAACTTGATCCACCAGAGGAGTATGCATACAAAACAAATTAGTTCCTAGATTTAGGTCCCCAATTGATCTTGGGGCCTTGCATGTTAGTTACAACTGTTGTAACACCCCTGGTGTTTGCCACGAGATAATCAGTGACTGAGCCCATACACATTGGATCAAGTGGCCATCATAGGTTATAGTTCATATTTCCGGAAGTGATGGTAAGGTGTTTATTTCATGGGCCTCATATCGATTCCCATCTATATGAACCATTGGAAGAGTTTCACAAAGTTCGGAACCAAAAAGTTAAGGGAACAAATGATTCATATAGTTATCGGAATTAGTTTATGAAGTGGAAATAATTATATGAGTCAACCAAGTTTCACGACCTTGCCCAAAATACTCCAGTTGAACTCTACAATAAAGGTCGTGAAAGGTTCGTGTTGAGCGGAAGTGGAGAAAGTGTCCGGAAAATATTGGAAACTCCAGTGCGAGCTTAATCGGCCTCGATTTTTTACTGTCGTGGACCGACATCGTGGACACTTCGCATGGCGATGCGCATTGAACGAAAGTTGTAGATTGGATCAAGGCGAACAAACTTTGTTCAACCACCGAGATCTGAATTAGAGCCGAAAATGGTGAAACATATGACCAAAGATCGTCGGAATGTCAGTTCCCGGTTTCTGCAAAGTTTCCTTTGGGAAGTTATATCACGAAAAGTAGTCCGAATCGGCCCAAGGTGGTAAAAGGGAAGTTGCTCTACTCTTTGAGATCTTCGCAAAGACCTAATCGGATTTTCGAAACAATTTATGGTTTAACAGTGGCAATTTTATGAATACTCATATATTGCAGTGGAAATTAATGAATTTGGGGGAGAAGGACAAGAAAGGAAATAAAAAGGGGAAACCCCCCAGCCAGCCGACTACTCACGCCGCGCCCCCTCCCTTTTCTTCTTTGGCCAAGCAAAGCAGAACCCCCTTCTTCCTCCCTCCTGCTCTCCTCCCTCTCCCCATGGCAGCACAAGGAGCTCCTCCCTTGCTCCTCCTCTGCCCTAGCCGAGCAGGGAGCTTTCCCCTTTCCCTTCCTGCTCCTCTCTCCTCCATGGCCGCCGCCCTACAGGTGCTGGCGCTGCCCTACAGCAGGCCTGCTCGCCCCAACCCTAGGTCGCCCCTGGTCGAGTGAAGGACAAGCGAAGCTCTGCCCTAAGCTGCTGCTGCTCGCGAAGGCCAGGATGGCTTGGCGCCTCTCCTCCCTCGCCGTCACAGCAGCTGCTGCTGCGTCTTCCTCCTTGCTGCGTGGAGCAGCAGGGCATGGCTCGGCCGACCACCGTCTCTGTCTCCTCCCCGGCCACAGCAACCATGGAAACAGTGACGACCTGCTCTTGCACCTCCTCCCATGGTTGAAAGCTCCAAGAACAGCACCCCCTCCTTCCCCTTCCTCCCTTGTTTCTGGTGTGCATAAACTTCAGAAATTAATATTAAATCAAAGAAAAATCGTGTGGATGTGTGGTTATACTTTTTGGAATGCTTATTAAATCCTTTAGGTTGTAGATCTATAATACTGCATGTGTTAATTGCAAGTTTGTGCTGTAAAAATCGATTATGCAGTTAGGGTTTGTATGGTTAATTGTATAAAATAAATATTTGTCACCGATGAGGAGTGCTCCAAAAGTTGTGTAAACATTTTGGTGTATTCCTATTGGTATGAAAAGAGTTTAGTTAAAATTTCATGACTAGATGATGGATAGTTTGTGAGTTACAAAATTAACAAATGTCATTTTTGTTGTTTTGGACTCCATGCATGTTTTCTGAAGTTTAATGTTTTTAGTGAATAGAATTTTGTTTTCTGTTGGTATGGTGAATACCAAAGTTGTAGGTGATGAGATGATGGAGCTTGTGTTAAATTTTCATGGCCATATATTTAGTAGTTTGAGAGATATCGATTTATCAAATTGATGGCTGAAAACTGTCATTCTCTGGACAGATCTGAATGTTTGTGTTATATGACCAAGTTAAATTTAGAATCATGTCTTTATGATGTTGGATGATTTTTAGTAGATTTCAGAAGCTTTCTATAATGTCCAAGTTCATATTTTTAGGTGCTCTAGATCTTGAGTTATATCTATTTAAAGTAGAGTGACAGAATCTGTCCCTTGTTTGGACATAGATACATTTTTTGTCTTTTTCAAGTTAGTTAAATGTTGAATCATCTAGAGATGATTATAAGAAACTTGTCGTTTACTTTATAAGCTTTTCAAAAAGTCTTGCTTCATGAATGTTGGAGTTATAAAACTCCAGTTATGCTTGTCTGAATATTGATATCAATGTTATGTTTATGAAATGCTTCTCTATTAGTAGGACTGAATATGTAGTGTTCTATATGCAAGTGTTTTTCATGAGGTTAATGTTATTGCTATTATTGCAATGAATAACCAAGTTAAGCATAATGTTATAAGATTTCTAAAAATCCTTATGTGACATCTAAAACTCAAGTTATAGATAATTGAAGTTGTATGTCAAATCTGTCCAAAGTGTGGACAGAGTTGCTCTCTTATGCTTGATTGACCTTATTAAGTATAGAATCATATTGTGATGATATTAAGCATGTTTTAGATAACTTACTAAGATTTCTATTAAGTTATGATTCATGATCTTTGGATTTTTGTAACTCAAGTTATGCATGTTTAGATGTAATGTTACTTTTCTATCCTATTTGGAGCAGGTCTGAAACAATTGCATGATTGACTTGTTTATCCTTTGAATTAGATCTTGGTGGTAATAGCAATGTCATAGGTAATTTCAATACCTTTCCAGAAAGTCTAGGTTCACCTCTTTTGGATGCTTAAATCTTCGGTTATGATAAAAACAAGTAACATATGTGCTGCTGCCCAGAATTCACTTTGCATGCTAAATTAATTACTCTAGTTCATGCTTGTTGGATTGAACCTTCTTGATTGTTCTTGAGTGATGACCTCTTGCAATACCTTATTTGATTAGTAAGCATGTAGCCTCCTAATATGTTTGTTATTCTCCTATGCTATGTTGGGGTAACAAAGTAATTAAATAAATCTATATGCTTATGTGGTTGTTGTCATATAGCAGCCCTAGTCCTTGTATCCAATCATTGTTGAGTAGTTCTTGGTTGTTGCATGCTTGTAATGGCTGAGCTTGGATGGAGTTAATTTATAGGTCATACTTGATTTGCTGGCTACCTTTGAATGCTAGACTTGAGTGATAGCAGTTAATAATTTTGCCCTGAGTGTTTATGTATGTCTTGCATACCTTTGTGCTTGTATTTAATACTTTAGTACCTGTCATGAATGCTTGGATATGTGTCTTGTTTTACTTTCATCGTATTCATACACTTGCATCTTGCATCTCATTTAGGTACACTAGGTACACTACGTGGAGATGTGATGGTTGGAGCGAAACCCGAAGACGGTGTTTGGTGGAGCCAACCTAAAGATGGTGTTGCTGGATGAATCCAAAAGACGGAACAACCAAGAGTACGAGCGTGGATCTGAAAGGCTCACCAAGCGAGTGTCATCTAACCATCGCTGACTTTGTGTTGGTTCTCAAGGCAAGCCCCGGAGCATTACAAGCCTCCTCCCTCTCTTTTTAAAGTATTCACTTTCAATTCACAATATTACTTGTGCATTAAGTTATAGAAGTTGAATGAAACCCTTGATGCATTATCTTCCTTATCCAACTTAAAAGAACCTTGTCGGCCCAGGATCGAAACAAATGCTTAGCCATGCTTAGACAAGTAGAAGTCAGGTAATTCACTTGCGAGATATAGGATGATACTGGTTACGGTTGGCTATATTTGCTATCGTGGAAAATATCCATGTGGAAGTAATAAATCGAGACCGGGCGGACAAGGTGTATGTGAGCCACTTGACTTGTGGGTCTTGTGAGCGGGTTCTCTCTGCGTGTGTCGTTAGGCACTGGATCGTAGTTGGACATCTACCGAGATTGAACGCATGCCTCCTTCATAGCTGGCCGAATAACTCGTTTCGACCGTGAAGCCTAACTCTGTAGTTCGGGCCGAAATCCCCTCCTAGTTGGGTCATGGAGATCGCGAGCAACATACTAGACCATGGGCAAGTATCCTCAATGTCCTGGCTACGTACCAAGGGCAGACAATGCTTGAACGTCATAGCTATCCGTGAGTCGCCATTCGTGCTTGTAATTGGGGGCCGCGGCGTCACCCGAGCTATATTGAAGGTAACCCGGAAAAGTCAACCCGACGAGGGAGACTTGGGTGTGATTGAGGAATGAACCTGCAGCTAGATAGGGATTCAATTCGAATCGCAGTCTCTCCCCGTCGGTGAGAAACTTGAATGATCTTCCTCCCACTGTTGAAACTTGAACCCTAATAAGTAACCAAAAGATGGTTATATGGTTTACATGCCAAACTAGATATGGTTACTATTGTGATGCTTTAATTAAGTGATTGATCTAGATCAGGTGCAAATCTAGACTTTGTAAGCTTTACTAATCCTGATGCTAAAATCCTGACTAAAATCTTGAAAGATAGAACTCAAGGTAGTAATGCTCTTTTCGCAAAATTTATGCTATCCTGTCAACTCCACTATATAAGCCTTGCATGTGCCTTGGGAGTCTTTTATTTCTCTCCTGTCAGGTAAGTCTAGCTGAGTACATTCGAGTACTTCAGGGTTTATCCCACCCTGTTGCAGGTGAAGGTCTTCGTCCTGCTGAAGGAGTGGTTAACCACCGGTGGGCTCGGTGATCTTATAGTTACTTCTTATCTATATGCTGTTATTGGAGGATGTCACTTAAGCTAGCAATGGATTTCAACTTATGTTAATATAATCATTGCAAAGCTATGTTGTTTCATTAAACAGTTTTTGAACTCAGACTTGTATTATTATTTTTTAGCTTATTTGTAATATTATTTCTGCTGCAAAACTCGGTGTAAGTGATTGGTGTTTACTTAATCAAGTGATCTGGGATTGGTTTGTTCATTTACTGGGGTCCTTCGGGATACTCGGCGGACTACCAAACTGGTATAAGTGAGAGTATGTGCATGTCAACGTGTTAAACGAGGACAGTCATGCTTGATCTTGTATTAGTTGGGTGGTTCCGTGCCAACTATTGTCGGTGTCTAAAATGGCGGGGTCTAGACAGCCAACGAGTAAATTTCTAAGCGTGTCGGAGATCGGATGGTTACGCCCGGAGAACATAAGGTTTATACTGGTTCGAGCACGAACGCCCTACGTCCAGTTTGCTGCCGAGTCGTGTTACCGAGCGTAGGAGAGCTCGTAGGGGGGAGCTACAAGCTTTGGTGAGAGAGGGAACCGGGTTCCCAGGTCTCGTGCGTATGTGGTTCGATGTTCGTTGTGGGAGCTCGCGTGGATGCGAGTATGAGTGTGTGATAATGAGTTCCGAGAGAGTCGAGAGAGCGAGATTGGAGGTCCATTCTCCCCCTTTATACGTAGGGAGAGATGGAGGAGTACAATAGAGAGAGAGGGAGGAAACGTGGGCCTGGTGTAGGTTGTTGATTTGGAGGACGCTCCAGGCTTCTGTTCCCTTCCTTCCCGGGAAGGCTTCACTTGTTAGCGCGCTCCTGGTCCTATTCATCCTTGATGCAACTGTAGCCACGCGCCTTGTACTTGGTGGCGCTCCTATTGCCATATGTGGGCATGGGCGGAGGTTGGCAGAACAGGGCTCGGTACCCCTGCGTTGCATCATACAGGGATGAGTACGCCTCAATTCCTGTTTGGCTGTCCGTTAGAGGGATGGTGAATGTCACTCGATGGTACTGGAGCTTGTACCGCAAGGGTTCTATAGGGGTAGGCATGGCGATTCATGTCTTTAACCCCCATCCCCAAGGACTAGTCTGCACTGTGGACCTTTTGACTACGGGCTAAAATACATCGTGGATTGGGGAAGCCTCCGAGGGCAACCGACGTCACGGATGGCGTTTCCCGCCCTCAGACGAGGCGGAAGAGCCCCCGAGGGCAGACGGCATCATGGATGACGTCATCCCAGCTCGGACGGGGCGGATGGTCCCCCGAGGGAGTGTTGTTGCCTTAGCCAGTTTTGGGGCAGGCTTTGCCCTGGCTCGGCCGAGGCGGAGAGGCCCCCGAGGGTCGATGGCGTCGTAGACGACGTCACCCAAGCTCAGACGGGGCGGAAGGCCCTCCGAGGAGGTGTAGGCCTTAGCCGGTTTGGCTAAGGCGATGTGTCCCCGAGAGTGATGACGTCATCTGGCTCGGGCGAGTCGGAGGGGCTCCCGGGGATGATTTTGTCTTCGTGAAGTATGAAGTTGGGGTACCCCTATTCTCAAGTATCCGACAGTAGCCCCCGAGCCTGCGATGTAGTGATGGACTACACCGGAGGCTTCCGAGAGTACTTATGGCATTTGGTTATGTTTTTGGATTTCGGTGGGTGCGCGCGAGTGCACCCACCGGGTGTAGCCCCCGAGGCCTTAGGAGAAAGATTTTTCTCCTAAGGGCTTACTCGATCTAGCCTACATCGTTTGTCCTTTTGCCCCTCTCAAGAGGTGAAGAGCGGAAGAGGACTGCCCTGCTCGTACGGGATCAGAATCTTGCTTGCATGCCAGCACTGCTGGGGGTGTACTGTGGTACTTGGGCTGACGCGCCCTGAAGTGACTCGATTGCGGAGTCAAGTGGACGGGTCGATGCCGTGCGGTCACCTGACGTTGCCCCTTGTTGGTCCAATACGGGCGCGCTGTGATTTTCCGTCGGGGTGCAGCGCATGGTGTCGCTCCCCGTCGGCCGAACTCCGAATGTCGAGTCCTGGACCTTGGGACTGTTCGGCCATTTATGGCCTTGCCGTGTCCCCTCAGAAACCGGCGCTGGGTGCAGTGCGGTTTAATTAGGGGGGCGAGTGGTGCGGCCTTTGCGGGCCGGCTGTCGCCCGAGCGCCCCGGCGGTTATATATAGGGACGGCCCCTTTGCGGGGTGAGGAACACAATCCCACCTTATGGCGTGTCCCATCTTCTTCCCCGAGGCCTCGTTGGAGACACCCTCGAACCGCCTTGGCGAGTAGTCTTTCTGAGAGCACACCGAGATCAGAGGAAGTTCTGCTTTAGGGGTGCAGATGTCCCCTCCCGGCCGGTAGCGGAGATCAGAGGAAGCTCTGCGAGGTGCGCAGGGCTCTCTCTTACTCTGACCGCCGGCGAGCCGGGAGGTTGTCACCACTCCCTGCACGCATCGCCCCTAAGGGTGGAAGGTGTGGAATCCATCCGTTCGCCGGATGGATCCTACTCTCCGCTTTTGGGGAGTGGTAGCGTGCCATCCGTCCCCGGAGGGCAGCCGAGGATGTGCCCACTGGGAAAGCCATGGCAGTTCGCCTGCTTGGTCCCAAGGGTTGGCTCATCCTTGGCTGTTGATTGATGGCGATGTCGTCGTCGGCAGGGTTTGCGGACTCGGACCTGCCAGTGTATGACGGACTCGGAGTCGCTTGTCGGCGGCCTCCTCGACCATGGAACGGCTGGAAAGCGCCCAACCAACTCCGGGAGAGGGAGCAGCGCCGTCGCGGCTCGGGGTTCCCTGAAGACGAGGTTGCCACTGTTCTCCCACAGTTGCAGCATGTCGGGTCAGGGCAACCGGTGGGTCGTGACCCCGCCGTCCGACGTGGTCCTGGCAACCAGGCAGGCATTCTCTGGGCCCCGCGGATGGGTTGCCTGACGTGGATAATACATGTGTCGGGCGGCGGTGCCCTTACCCAGGGCATCTGCGTAGTTTTTCTAGCTTTTGGCCTTTCGGCCGGGGATTTCCCTTCAGCCCACCTTGTAAACGTTTTCGTGTTTTTTTTGGTGTCTGATGATTGGGCTTACCCCCCCGTAGCTTCTTAGAAAGCATGTAAGCGTGTAAACCCTGCAAGGATTAATGTAAGCACATATATATGAAATGAAATGTGTTTGTTTTCGTGTTTACCTGTTTGGACCTCTTACGCGTGAGGCTTGCCCCGTGGTGCGACGCCAGCCCCCGAGTCTTTATCCGTTGTAAAGAAAATCGTCTCGGGTCTGTGTCATCTTTTTTGTTCGTTCCCCGCGCATCTCTCCGCGAGAAAGGGGAAATATGAGCCAGACCATGATATCCTCGAGGCGGACGAACCATGGCTGCTCGTTGAGTTACTAGCGGCCAATCTGAGTGGGGTGCTCGGTTCCTGTTCGCTGGGGTTCCGGCTCATGGCCCATGCCGTGGCTCACCCCAAATCGGTTTCATCTAGTAGCCGGGTCCGTTCGATGTGTCTCAGAGACCTGTTGCCTTCCTTCGATAGGTATACCATGAACCAATCATCCGTAAGAACGGACTCAAATACGAAATCTGGGAATGACCTTAGCATCCGATTGCCAGGCTAATGACTGCTGGTGTGTCCATTACTTATTCGCCCCTCGCTCTGATGTCCTGAGTCGGCCGTTTCGACCCCCGCTGGGGTGGCCTCCGTATCTCTGGACCGTAATGGGCTGTCGGGGCGTCTACAACCCCTATCCCTTTATCTTACCTGGGCCCATGGGCTGTCGCCGCTGGTTGCGCCACGTGTGCGTCCCTCCGGTCCTTGCATTTGTTGGCCGGGCTCGGATGAGCCGGTGGTTTCGTTGAGGTGTGCTGAGGACGCATACGGGAAACATCTTGCGTGCGCGACGTGGTGGGCCCGGGGTGGATCCTGTAATGGTGATAGATACAGGATGCGGGATCGAAGCGAGGGAGAAGGCGAGTGGTGTCAGTTACCTACCGCAGTGTGTGCGGCTCCCGATATTCCTACGAACACTGGAAACGATGTAGCCGAGCAGACGCATTTAATGCGGCTTGAGACGTCGGGTCGTGGGGCAAAGAGCTGGTGGCGCCACTCTGACTTCCCGGTCCCTATAAGCATCCGCCTGCTGCGTCATCTCCCATGAGCCTGCACTGTTCGTCCTCTTCACCTCCTTGTCCTGCTCGCGTCTCCTCCCTTCTCTTTTAGGGTTCGCGCCGCCACGTCATCAACTTAGCCTCATCCCCCGCCGTACTGCAAACCGTTCCCCCCGGCGCGTCCTCCATGGCAGGGGAACATCAAGAGAGGAGCTAGGCCCGGTGCGAGGTGGATTATGGATGGACACTCGAGCTGGTGGCCGCGGGGTTGCTACGCCCCGAGCTCTCTGCCAACAATGTCGTCGAGTGGATCGTTCCCACTGGCGCCGACGAGCCGGTCCCGCCGGAGGGGAATGTGGTCTCTTTCCTCCCGTTCCATGAGCGCAGGTTTGGGACCCCACCGACTCGCTTCTTCCGCGGGATTCTTAACCACTACGGGATCGAGCTCCATAACCTCAATCCTAACTCCGTCCTTCACCTCGCGGCCTTCGCGGCCATGTCGGAGGGGATGTTGGGGGTGGAGCCGGATTTCTTGTTGTGGAAGTTTTTCTTTCGGGCATCGGTGTTTCTCGTCAACTCTGGTGGCGAGAGGTTGGTGGCATCCTACGGGGGGTGCACTATCAGCCTTCGTTCCACCACCTCGGGGTCCTATATGCCGGCGCGAGCGACCTCGTCCAACCGGGGGTAGCACTCGCAGTGGTTCAACATCAGGAACCACCCCGAGGCGCCACTCCTGGTCTTCACGGGCCGACACTTTGCCGGGAGCTCCCTAGCTGGCATCACGACCCGACGCCCCGGGAGCTTACGAGGGTGGAACCCCACCTCTGGAGCTTTACATAGCTCCGGGACCAGGGGTTGAATCTGGCTGGGGTCGTCGCGCAGTTCCTTCGGCGTCGGGTGCTCCCGCTCATGGCGCGGGCGCGGCCGCTGAACGACATGGTGCTCGGCGCGTCGCGGGCGGAAAGCGCCATGGCAGACGAGGAGCTGAGCTTCGCCCGCACGGTGGCCCTTATGAGGAGGTTATTGGGGAATACATTCACCCCCGACGACAACAACTACTGCCCTCCGATGCGCCCGGACCCTGCGTTCGTCCCATTGGTGAGTTTTAGACATCATGGTCCTCTTCCCGTGCCGCCTTTATTTTGATGTCGATAACCTGCCTACGCGTCTTCTGGTCCTCTTCCCGTAGGGGCCCGTTCGATGGTTCGCCACACGGCTGCTCCCCTTCCTATTTCGCCAGCGCAGCGGCAGGCGAACAGGGAGCGGAACGCCCAGGAGCAGTCGGATGCCGCTGAGAGGAGGAAGAAAGCCGACTGGGCCTGGAGGTGTATGCAACTGGACATGTTGCGCGCCAGGCAGTGCCAAGCGGGAGAGCCGGAGAGGAGTCGCCCTTGGAGTCTAGCGAGGACCAGGAGAACCCCAGCGGCGACCACGACGATGACAATGATGATGACGATGATGGTGATGATGAAGAGGACAGGCGTCCTCTGTCTGAGGTGATGTCGGCGCTATTCGTAGTCGGGACTTTGGGCTACCCCGTGGGGGATGCGCCGATGGTGGAGGTGCCACTGGTGGGAACGCTCGGGGAGCACCTAGCCCCCGGGGCTTCGAGAGCGGTGTCGCCGGTGAAACGCCGGTAACTCCCCGTTCTACCCCATCTGAAAAGGGTGGACAGAGTGGAAACTCGGGCGCCACGGGCCGCGGTGAGTCGGAATCGAGGCGGAAGCGCGTCCGCATCTTCTCCCCATGGTAAGTCTGTAGTTAACGATGTGTTCCTTCGCTCTTTTGTTGGAGAGAGTTTTAGCTCACACTCACTGGTGCGCGATGTTCATTTCAGGATCACCGGCAACTCCGCGCACGCGGGGTTGAAGAATCTA
The DNA here is from genome assembly GCA_022036555.1 of Microstegium vimineum. Taxonomy (NCBI): domain Eukaryota; kingdom Viridiplantae; phylum Streptophyta; class Magnoliopsida; order Poales; family Poaceae; genus Microstegium; species Microstegium vimineum. Next base: position 21,627,524 of record CM039136.1, read on the forward strand.
CGCCGGGGGGGGGGGGGGTGACGCCTACCGGCGAGGGGCAGAGCGACGCCGCCTCGGTCCTTGGTCTGGAGATTTCCGTCGTGACCGGGAGCGAGTCATCCCTGGGCGGCGCCGCCGCCGTTGGCGTGACCCCGCCGACCCCTACAGACGCCAGGCCCGCGGTTGTCGTGTCGCCCTTTCCCCCAGAGGTGGCGATCGTGGACAACTCCGGGGAGGGGGGCGGCCTCGGCGACCTCGTGGCCATGGATGTCGAGGCGGCTCTGCCGGCCACGGCGTCGGAAGATGCTGTGGTGGTGATCACGGCGGGCGAGGCCGTTGAGGGTGGCCTTGATAGGGTGGAGGGCATCGCAGACGTCATGGATGCGGCGTCAGAGGGTGAGGTACTGGTGCCTGGGGCGAGCGAGGAGAGGCCCCTGGACAGCCCCCTTCCTCCCAACTTGCCGGCCCGGGGCACGATGGCTCCTCGGTCCTTCACGAAGGAGGAGGTAACGGCCACACGTGCGGCGAAGGTTGTTCTCTCCCATTCCAGCGCGACCTCGTCGGGCGAGGTGGCTGACGCTGGGGGGAGGCTGCCCCTGGGACCCTGCGCCGTCTCAGCCCCGATCGACGCTCCTTCGGGGACGGTGAGCGGCTTGCCTGTGTTGACCAGGAGAACTTGGGAACCCCCATGTTCGTGCTGGACGACCGGCGTGAGCTTCACCACTGGAATCGCGTGGCGGACTTGCGCCGGGAGCATGACCTCCTTATTGCGCGAGGCTTGGGATTCATTCAGAGGGCGGTCGCGTCGCTCTCTGACGACTTCTCTCACCACGGCAATGTGAGAGGCCGCTTGATCGTAAGTGTTTATTTTTACTCCTTGCCGTGGATTGACTTCTCCTTTTGCATAGATCTTGATGGCGACGAGCGTCGAGAAGTCAGAATTTATCCGTCGCGAGGCCGGCCGGTGGGCTTCTGGGTTGTGGATGTCAGTCGGAGAGGCTGCCGTGGCCGAGGACCTTGTCGTGGCTCACCGTCGCGTGGTGGAGTTGGAGGAGCTGTTGGGAGCTTCGGAATTGAAGGCGGTGGATGCCCAGACGCTAGCGCAGTAGAGCGCCGCCGACGTCGAGCGGGCCAAGAAAGCGCTGGACGCGGCTCGTGCCAACGCCGAGGCGGCCTGCCAGGTGCTGGCAGATGGGCGCGCGGCGTGTCAGGTTGAAGTGGAGCGCCTGGCGGTTGAGCGTGGTGCTGAAGCAGAGGCACAACGCCGTGCCGTCTCGGCGCTGAACTCCATGGAGGAGGAGCGCAACGTCATGCGGGGCCAGCGCGACGTCCACCGTCGAGAGCGTGATGACGCCGTGGCTCGTTTTGAAAATCTGTCCAGCAGGGCTCGCGAGCGCAGCGTCGATGCCAACCGGAGGATTCTGGAACTCTCCTCCCAGGTCGGCGAGCTGATGATGGCAGCCTCACAGCTCCGCACGATGATCCGTGGCTTGGAGAGGGAAAACGGAGGTATATTTCCTTCGTCCGTCCGTTTGACTTGGTGTGATGTACCTTTTTGCTTGAATGCTGAGTCTTCGTTCTTGTCGTCCCAGAGCTGCGTGCTGGTGCACAGGAGTCGCAAGCGTTGCGCGAGGCTGTGCACGGCGCGTGCGACCTCTTCGGCGTGCCAGCGGTCGAGGGTGGTCCGGAGGCGGCCAGGACCCACGTCGGCCTGCTCTGGGAGCGAGGCCAAGCACGGATCCGGGAGGCACTGCGCATCGGAGTCCATCACATGATGGCGATCGCCGCCTACCTCTATGACGCGGTGACTCCTGCGTTCGTCAGCGAGGGTTACCCCTTGGACGCCCCGGAGGATCTGCTCGACCGGATTGAAGCCGCCGCGGAGGATCCCGCGACGACCCTGGCCGCCAAGCTCGAAGATGAAGTGTTTCCGCCGCCGGAAGAGTGACCCTGCGTGGTCAGTGATCAGGGCCGAGTGCCCTTATAACAAACAATTTAGGTTATCCTCGGTACGATGCACCCTGGTGGGCTTTTGGACAAATTTCTATTGCTCCTTAGCAAGCTTGCTCTTAAGTTTGCTTGTTTTCTAGTTTCTGCGTCTTTCCCGTTTTGTTCTACTTGCTTTGCCTTTCCTGATAAGAGATTCGATCTGCTCGGATGGGCAGTCGGTCGAAGTACTTGGCTCCGGGGAGTCGGAGTACTTCACAGCCCGTTGCCGCGGTCCGGTGAGACTTTCTCCCTTGGTCGGGGAAGACGAAGTTTTCGTTCGGCGGGAAAAGGCGCGGATGTTTTGCGTGCAAAAGTTTTGGAGAGAAAAAGCAGGGGGTCCCCCCTTCCCAGCCCCCGAGCGAGGTGCGCTCTGGCGCGCGCTAGGAGTGCACCTTGCTAAGCGATTGGTCCGAGAGTTCCCCAGTTTTTATTCCTCGAACTATTTGCTTATAGAAGATTGCGTGCGTATGTACAATGTGCTGGAATACTTAGTAAAGGTAGATAAACGACATAGCTGCTGGTGTTGTGGGCGTCCGAGCTCCTCGCGCTCTAGGGTTGACGTCCATCTTGTCAGCGGCCTCGATCGCCACCACCAGCTCCTGGCTGCGCACTTCCGCCATGGCGTTCTCGCAGCAGTCCACCTCGCACTGGTACGCCACCTTGAAGTCGGAGGTGACTGTGATGATGCCGCACGGTCCCGGCATCTTGAGCTTGAGGTAGGTGTAGTTGGGGATGGCCATGAACTTCGCGTAGCACGGCCTTCCCAACACCGCATGGTAGATCCCGCGGTAGGCCACCACCTCAAAGGTAAGGACCTTGCTCCGGAAGTTGTCCGGCTCCCTGAACCTGACGGGTAGGTCGATCTACCCCAAGGGTACCGTCTGTCTTCCGGGGACGATTCCCTGGAAGGGAGCCCCAAGGATCGGAGCCTCTCCCTTCGCAGGCCGAGGGCCTCAAAAGCGTTGAAGTACATGATGTTGAGGCTGTTGCCCCCGTCCATCAATACCTTGGTGAAGCGCACGTTCCCTATGATTGGGTCCACGATGAGTGGGTAACGGCCTGGGTGGGGAATGTGGCTCGGGTGATCGTCTCGCCCGAACGTGATGTCGGACTCCGACCAATCGAGGACGGCCGGAGTTGCCGGGGCGGCAGTGAAGACCTCGCGCCACTCCCGCTTCTGCCGGCGTTTGCAGCCGTAGGCCTCCGAGCCCCCGAAGATCATGAGGCACTTGCTTACATGGGGGTAGGAGTCATCATGACCCCCGTCCCCGTCCTGACCATCTGGCTGCTTCGGCTGGCCCTTGTCGGGGACGCCTTGAAGTACGTGGCCATCATCTCACACTCCTGGAGTGTGTGCTTGACCGGGCCATTGTGGTACGGGCATGGCTTGGTGAGCATGTCGTCGAACTTGCCCCCCTTCTTGCTGCCCTGGGGCCGGGGAGCCTTGCGGTCTGTCGCCGTAACCATGTTGTCACCGCTGCCGCGTTGCAGCCTGCCCTTCCTCTTGTTCCAGTTCTGGGCACGGTTCGAGCCGCCTTCGCCGGCAGTCTCCACTTCTTTGCCCTTCCCCTTGTCGGGGTGGAAGATCGCACCGACCGCCTCCTCACCTGACGCATAGCTAGTGGCAATGTCAAGGAGTCACTCGGTGGTGTGAGGGTTGTTGCGGCCCAGCTCGTGGATCAGCTGCATGTAGGTGGTGCCTGCAAGGAACGCCCCAACCACATCCGCGGCGGTTGCGGTCAGGAGCTTTGTGCACTGCTGGGAGAAGCGACGGATGTAGTCCCCGAGGGACTCGTCAGTCTTCTGCCTACAGCTGTAGAGGTCCCAGGGGTTGCCTGGGCAGGTGTAGGTGCCTTGAAAATTCCCGACAAAGGCTTGTCGTAGGGAACACCATCCGTCGATGGTGTTGGGAGGTAAATGCTCGAGCCACGTGCGAGTCAAGTCCGAAAGGTGGAGAGGCAAGTTGCGGATGATGAAATTATCATCGTCTGTGCCGCCGGCCTGACAGGCAAGGCGGTAGTCGTCGAGACAGGCAAGGCAAGTTGTCGGAACGGATGCGGGAACGGTGCACGGCGGATGCAGCGAATGAACGCCAAGGGGCCCGGCGGCTCCAGCATAGGAGGTCGGTGCTCGTCGCTGTCATACTGGCCCCCGCGGTGGACATGGTAGCCTCTGCTGGCACCATCCTGCTTGGCCTGCTTGCGCGCGTCAAGCGTGTCGCGCACCTCTCGCTTTTCGCCTACGCGAGCGTGCACCGTTGGACGCCGGCGTTCAGCCGGTGCGGGATTCGGGTGGACCGACCCCTCGCGGTCGTTGGGTGCCGGGCCGGTTGGATGGCCGGTGCTGAGCCCGCGCCTCCGCGACACGGAGCTCTCGGCCTGTTGTGTCGCGGCTCGCTCCAGAAGGGTCCTCAGCTCGTCGTGAGCGAGCTTCCCATCAGGAGCATCTGGGACCGGAAGGTTGCTTAGCAGCATCCTTGCTGCCGCGATGTTCTGGCTCGCCCGCGTGAACTGCAGCGTACCGTGTTCGTCGTTGATGATGCGCTGGTGTACCGTTCGAGCGTCCCTACGAGCGCGAGGCTCTGCGGGGCCCCTGGCGACTTCACGTTCGAGCTTTTCACGCTCGACCGTCACCCTTCGTTGGCGCTCCGCGAGCTGTGCTGCTCCATGTCGCGAAGGTTGTGAAGCTGCCGCTGCCAGGGATCTGAAGGCTACGGATCAGGCCGTGGCTGGGGTGCCGGAGCACCCGTCTCATGTATGGGCATGTGGACGTCGTCGCCATCGTTGACCCCATCGTCGATGAGGGTGGGGTCGATAGCGGCTCCAGGTGGCGGCGTGTCACACATGAAGCACTCGCGGAAACAGCCCTCGCTGCGGTCACTCGAGCCAGAGTCGAGTAAGTAATCGTTGGCGTGAAGAAAACCGTAGAAGGCCTCCTTATCCCCCAGACCATCGATGTTCAGGGGGTCCTAGGGATCAACGCTCCCACGGCTAGAGTCGGCGCAAGAGGTGGCCTCGGAACTTGTGAGGAGGTCGGAGACGGACCGGGGGTGGTGAGACGCAAGCCCGATGCGTGTCCTTTCTGCGGGGTCAGCCTAGAACTGTGCGGCCACCATCTCCGAATAAGACGTGGCGGCATTCCTCATGCCGAACGGTAGTGCCTCCGGAGCGGGAGCTTTGATGTGCCCGGGAGAGAGCGACTGTCCTCCCGCGAGCTGCGCCGTCACGTTGGCGAACGCGCTATCGAGGTTGTGCAGGGACTCCTGGGTCGGCTGGGGTCCCATCAGCGTGTCGAGCTGGCACTCGAACCGTGGATAGTCGGCCCGCTATACGGCTATCCTATGAGCGACTTGCTCCCCGGAGGGAGGCAGCTTGAGGTGGGCCATGGATGCCGAGATGGCGTCCACGGCTACCTCGGAGGATACCGTGGGGCGACGGAGGACCAGGTTGTCCCCCTGCCCGTGGCATTGGAAGTCCAGGCTACCAAAACGAACAATGGAGCCCGGAGAAAAATCAGCGTGGCGAGAAGCCATCCGATACTCGAAAATACGGGTGACACACAAAGCCCCCTACCTGGCGCGCCAACTGTCGGTGTCTAAAATGGCGGGGTCTAGACAGCCAACGAGTAAATTTCTAAGCGTGTTGGAGATCGGATGGTTACGCCTGGAGAACACAAGGTTTATACTGGTTCGGGCACGAACGCCCTACGTCCAGTTTGCTGTTGAGTCGTGTTACCGAGCGTAGGAGAGCTCGTAGGGGGGAGCTACAAGCTTTGGTGAGAGAGGGAACCGAGTTCCCAGGTCTCGTGCATATGTGGTTCGAGGTTCGTTGTGGGAGCTCGCGTGGATGCGAGTATGAGTGTGTGTGAATGAGTTCGGAGAGAGTCGAGAGAGCGAGATTGGAGGTCCATTCTCCCCCTTTATACGTAGGGAGAGATGGAGGAGTACCATAGAGAGAGAGGGAGGAAACGTGGGCCTGGTGTAGGCTGTTGATTTGGAGGACGCTCCAGGCTTCTGTTCCCCTTCCTTCCCGGGAAGGCTTCGCGTGTTAGCGCGCTCCTGGTCCTGTTCATCCTTGATGCAACTGTAGCCACGCGCCTTGTACTTGGTGGCGCTCCTATTGCCATATGTGGGCATGGGCGGAGGTTGGTAGAACAGGGCTCGGTACCCCTGCGTTCCATCATACAAGGACGAGTACGCCTCAATTCCTGTTTGGCTGTCCGTCAGAGGGATGGTGAATGTCACTCGGTAGTACTGGAGCTTGTACCGCAAGGGTTCTAGGGGTAGGCATGGCGATCCATGTCTTTAACCCCAATCCCCAAGGACGAGTCTGCACTATGGACCTTTTGACTACGGGCTAAAATACACCGTGGATTGGGGAAGCCTCCAAGGGCAACCGATGTCACGGATGACGTTTCCCGCCCTCGGACGATGCGGAAGAGCCCCTGAGGGCAGACGGCATCATGGAGACATCCTCCTAGCTCAGACGGGGCGGATGATAATCCGAGGGAGTGCTGTTGCCTTAGCCAGTTTTGGGGCAGGCTTTGCCCTGGCTCGGCCGAGGCGGAGAGGCCCCCGAGGGTTGATGGCGTCGTGGACGATGTCACCCAAGCTCGGACGGGGCGGAAGGCCCTCCGAGGAGGTGTCGCTGCCTTAGCCGGTTTGGCTAAGGCGATGTGTCCCCGGGAGTGATGACGTCATCTGGCTCGAGTGAGTCGGAGGGGCTCCCGGGGATGATTTTGTCTTCGCGAAGTATGAAGTTGGGGTACCCTATTCTCAGGTATCCGACAACTATCTTAGGAACCCAAACATTCATTCTTCTCTTATCATGGTTCTCATCACCAACAAACTCTGCAATGAATTTACCAAGGTCATTAAATTTCAGCACATAGCATGATGAGAAGCTTCCTTGGGGTGACCTTGCCTTTGGTTGGTAAGCATACTTGTTTTTTGACACCCCCATTGATTCCTTGGGTTTTTGTGAAAACTTATTTTGTCTAGGCATCCTCTTGGCATGGACTTTAGTCTGATCAGGTATAGCATTGGTAGCCTTCCCTTTAGTGGGGCGCGGCACTGCCGCTCTAGAGTGCGGCACTACCGCGGTCTTTGCAGGCTTATCTGCACCAATGCTTCCCTTCCTCTCAAACTTGACACACTTAATGCCTTTCACTGTTTTTCTACCATTGGTTTTACCACCTTGAGTGTGTCGAAGTCCATCCTTGATGGATGGATGCCTTCCTTCCTTAGAATGGATTTTCTTTGGCTCAACTTTGTCCTTGTCATGAGCACTTGGTGCTGAGATGACATTGTTGAGCCTCGCTATTTCTTTCATCATGGCCTCCATGTTGGCAAGGTTAGTGAAATAAACATTTAAATCTAAGTTATATCATTTTCCACAACCTTCACTAGTGGAAGGAGAAGAGGCATCATTTGCTTTAGGGAGATGTGAGTTGCTCTCCCAAAGAAGGTTGTATTGTGCCTCAAGCTCTTGATGCTTTTCAGCTAAGCCGCAATGCTTTTGCTTGAGGTCACTACAATCCTTCCTAGTAAGAGCATGGGCTTCTTGTTCCTTGGCCAAGGCCTTATTCAAAGAGTTCACCTCACTCCTCTCTAAGGCAAGAGCTTCCTTGCTAGCAATATAAAGATCCTCTTGTTGGATAAGAGTCTTTTATCTAGATGATAGCTCCGTTTTGGTTGCCTCTAATTCTTCCATTAGGTTAGCAATGAAGAGTTTGGTCTTATTATCCAAATTTTTAGTTATGATATCAATTTCTTCATCACTAGAATCATCATCACTAGAATAATCACTAGAATCACTAATAGAGATGTCATTGGGGGAAGGAGTTTTGGGTTTCGGTTTGGATTGTACCTTCTCACCCTTTTCCATGAGACAAATGTGAGGGGAGCAATCATCATCATCGGACATGTTGTTGAAGAGCTTGGGTGAGGTTGATGACTTGTGAATAGCAATGGTTGCAATCTCATCATGCTCACTTGAGCTCTCTACCGTTGAGTCCCACTCATGCCCAATGTGTGCTTCACCCACATATCTCTTGCTCTTCTTGTGGTCACCCTTGTCTTCCCTCTTGCCCTTGCCAAACTTGTTGTCTTTCTTCTCATTTGGGCAATCGGCTATGAAGTGCTCGGTGCTACCACAATTGTAGCAAGTTTTTGATTTCTTGTTTGGGAATCTTCTCTTCATGAGCTTGTACCCATTCTTCTTTAGGCCCTTGTTGAATCTTCTCATGAATAAGGCCATGTCATCTATTTTTTCGAATTGCTCACCATCACTATCACCATCACTTGATGTTGAAGCTTCGGGTTCATGCTTGATGGCTTGTGTTGCTTGAGCTTTGCTTGATGAAGCTTGCTTTCTGTTTTTGGGATGGCTAGGGGTTGATTTCTTGCTCCTCTTGTTGGCTTTGAGAGCCACATCCTTGATCTTCATCCCTTCCATCCTTGCTTGCAACTCACCAAGCTTCTTCCTCTCAAGTGCTTCTTCTCTTTGCAATTCAAATGTCATTATCGTTCCAAGCACATCACTAGGTGTGAAGTACTCAAACTTCTTCTTGTCTCTAATCAATGTCACAATGGTCTCATTTCTTGGAGAGTAAGCTTCTAGCATTACCTTGATAACCTTGTAATCATTGACCTCTTCACCACCAAGGCCTCTAATCTTGCCAACTATGACCATCAATCTATCAAACATTTCTTGTGGTCCTTCACCTTCATTGATCACGAACCAGTTGAGCTTGGCCATCAATAGATCTATCTTGGACTGCCTTACTTTGCTCACACCTTCATGTGCAAGGTGCAAGGTGTCCCATGTCTACTTGACAACCTCCAAGCCCATCAGCTTGTTGTACTCATCACCATCCAATGCACTTAGCAACACACTAGTCGCTTGAGCATTGAGTTGTATGCAGCGAAGCTCAGTTGTGGTGGGGCTTGTTGGATCCACCGGAGGCTCACATCCCTTGTGAACAATCTCCCAAGCACCGAGATGAAGACCTACAAGATAAGCCTTCATCAAGTGTTTCCACTTGGCAAAGTTAGTCCCACCAAAATGAGGCAACTTGCCTGCGGGTACATGAAAGAGAGGCTTATGTTCATGGTTAAAGATAGATGAATAATTAAAGGATACAACGAAGTATTTCTTGCTGTCATCATCCTTATTCTTCTCTTCTTTCTTCTCAATCTTGGAGGCTCGGTATGATGTATCATCATCACCATCGGAGCTGCTAGACTCAATCTCCACTTGACAGGCTAGCTCCTTGCTTTTCTTCAATTCTTCCTCCTTTGACTTGAGCTCCTTCTTTAGCTTTCTCACTTCTCTTCTATAGAGCTTCTTGGCTAGCTTCAAACTTTTTTCTTCATTGATTGCATCTTCTTCCTTTTTCTTTTTATTTCCTTCTCTTCTTAGCCTTCTTTCTTCTTTTCTTCTTGCCTTCTCTCCTTCGAACATACCAGCAGTGGTCAAGTAGTTATTTGTGGCCACACTATCACTGCTGCTGTCCATGGAGTGCACACCCACATCCTTGGGGTCAATGTGCTGGACTCCACCCTCTTGCATAGCCATTATCTCACACGGTTAAGTGCAACTGAGGTAACCTTGCTCTGATACCACTTGTAAGGACCTGCTAAGCCTACAAGGGGTGAATAGGCTTGTTTCAAAATTACTTGCACACACTGTCAGTCCACAGGCGTAGCACTGCCGCTCTATAGCCTAGCACTGCCGCGCTGCCCGACACTGCTGCTCTCCACTAAGGCTTGCCTATGTCCACGTTGTTGAGGTGCGCCACTGAAAGGATCAAGATGCCCAAGAGGGGGGGTGAATTGGGCTTATTTCAAATTTCTAAAGAAAATATGAAATCCTAAACAAATGCCAATCACCCTGTGCCTAGCGAATGTGTGCCCTAGACTATGAAAGCGGTAGTAGGGCAAGGAATTGAAAAACAATCCTACACAATTCTAGTATGAATTGAAAGACATGTGCGGAAAGTAATGCGGTATGAAAAATCTAGGGAGAAAGCTTGACATGACGACATTTTGCCGAGGTATCGAGGAGTCGACACTCCCCCCTAGTCCTTGTTGGAGCACCTCGCAAGGTATTGCTCTCCCTCAATACCGTGCAAGGGATGAGTGCTCTTTATGGGCTGGTTCTTCACCACTCCGGCTTGGTGAACCGCCCACAACCAATGAACGAGTCGATGGAGAAGGGTCACCGACAATCCTTCCGCCGATCACCTTCCTCCGAGCACCACCGGACCGTCTAGGTGATGTCGATCACCAAGAGTAACAAGCCTTGACCTTCACTTGACTCAATCAAGCCTCACAACCAGAGTGGATGCACACTTGAACTCTTGGATGAACTAGGGCGAGAAGTTGATGGATGGATTCGCAAATCACTCACTCTCTCTCTCTAGGGTTCTTGCTCTCTTCTCACACCTCACAAGGTCTTCAGCAATCCAAATGAGCAAAGGCAGGTGGAGAAGGCAAGGGATGGGGGTATAAATACCCCTCACTCAACTAGCCCATGGGCTGGCAAAAGATTGCTTTTAAGTTGGCGACAGACGCTCCGTTGCCTAGGTGACGGACGCTCCGACGCCTGCCCCAATGGCTAGTTTTTGTTCATTCAAACAGGCGACAGACGCTCCGTCGCTTTGGCGACGGATGCTGCGTTTCAGCGTCCGATGCTTCTGGCTGAAAACAACCCTCTCTGGAAGGCCGACGGACGCTCCCTAGCGTCTGACGCCTTGCCAACAGACAGCGTCCGTCGCTCACGAGCTTTGTCTGGAACTCTCTGCTAGGCTGACGGACGCTCCAGGGTGCAAACCCTAACATTCGACGCCTTGTCTGGTGCAACGGACAGCGTCCGTCACCATGGACTTCAGCGTCCGTCGCCCAGAATACAGCTCTCTCAACTTTGGTTTTCGTCGCGAGGAGTATGGAAGTTGTTCTAGGCTAAATTACGGTCACCGTAGGCTTGCTTAGAGCTAAGGATGTCAAGTGTGCACCACACCTAAGTCATGAAGCTCTCGTATGTCAAGCTACTAGTCTCAACCCCTCTTGATAGTACAGTCAAAGATCAAATAAAGCCCTATCTAAACTAAGTGCCCTTCATCTCCTTATGGCACTTAGACCTATCACTCTAGGGTCTTCATCATCTCGTCTTTGAAATCCGTAACGATATCCATCTTGTGGGCTAAGTGATAACCATTGATGCCCATTCTCTTTGATCACTATGGCTAAGCTACGCATAGCCTCTGCAAAACACACATTAGTCATAATAATCTTCAATTGTCGTTAATCACCGAAACCAATAGGGCCATGATTCTTCAATCTCCCCCTTTTTGGTGATTGATGACAATAATCCTCGAGTATAAGATATAAGAAATGAATGGTTAGGATTTCAAGTGACTTGGTTGGTTTGATCAAGGGTTAGTGAATAAGAGTGAATGAAACTTTCTAATCCAAGCCAAGTCACAACATGTACTCATAGATATGAAATAGAAATGGAGTAACTCACATGATATGCTCAAAGATATATCGGAGTATGTCGCGGAAGTACAAATAACATTAGAGCATAGAGACATATCATGAGACAAGTGACAACTCACAAGATATATTAGTGAAAACCAAGAGATTGTCACACACAAGAGTATCTCACAATCATCAAGCATCACACATATATACAATGCATAAAAATAGATATGATGCATGAGTACGGGGAATAAAATCACACAAGTAAGAATCAAATCCTCCCCTATCTCACATACTCTCCCCCTATCTCTGATACTCAACTCTCTCTCCCCCTTTGGCGGCTAGCACCAATATCTAGGCATCTGGAGCTGGGGATGGAGCCGAGGAAGCTGCAACCTTGAGATCAAGGATGATGAACTCATGAAGATCTGAATTGTCTCACTCCTCCCCCTGAGTGTCTGGAACTAAGGCTGTCTGTGTAGGCTCAGCAGGAGTAGTCTCAGTGGCTAGAGCTGTTGACTCGGAGGGTGCTGACTGTCCCAACTCCCCCTGAGGCTCTGAAGGTGCAGTAGTCTGATCGTGAGCCTTAGACGGTCCTGCCTGTGTAGTTGCGGGTCCAGCAACCTGACGAGTGTAGACTCGAGGCAGAGGAGAAAGTGTCACTGCGAGCTCTGTGAGGGTGACTGTTGCCACTAACTCTGCTAGCTGCCCCTCTGACTGAGCTGGTGCCTCGGACTCTACTGCCTCTGCTAGAACAGTAGTAGCATCTGTAGTCACTGCAACTAGAGGAGGTGTCGTCACTATCTGGGCTGAGCAGTCCAGTCCAATCTCCGACGAGGCGACTGAGGAAAGGTGGGTGCCCATCGCCGGAGGAGGGCCTCAGTAGGCTGAGTGTCTAGTGCTGCTCCAACTGGAGAGTCCTCACCTGTGATCTCCCTATAAGACACTGTGAGGTCACGCGTAGCCTCCTCAATGGTAGCCCCCCGAGTAGGTGTAAAGCCTGTCTAGAACTCTCCGGGGGAGGCTAACCACGATGACACCTGGGTCATCGACATCTGGTAAACTGGCGATGTTGGTGCCTGACTCTGAAGCCCACTGGGCTGTAAAGCTGGAGTCGGTACCACCACTAGGGAAGTTTGAGACTGGGAAGTATGCTGCTGCTGCTGAGAGGTGCCAGGAAGGGCAAGCTATGGCGTAACTGAGGGTCCGGAGCTAGAACCGAGAAGCCAACTGAGTAGCTCTGTTTACTGTCGCTGGATCTCGGCGTGCTACCTCTGAAAGGCTAGGAACTGCATCTGGAACTCATCCTACCGGGCTTGTGCCTGTGCCTGAGCTGCTAGCTGCTAGGCTGCAAGTCTGCGAACCTCCTCAGCCTGATGTCTCTGCTCCTCTTCCTGTCTAGACTGCTCCTCCTACATCCTCGAAAGGATCGAGAGAAGCGTAGCCTCTGAAGTAGTAGAGGCTGGAGCTGGAGCTGCGTCTGACCCACTGGCCTCGTGGTCGTGAGACCGGGGTATGTACTCTGGTATAGGCATGTAGTCCTTGTTAGAGCTGTCAGAGGGCAGGTCCTCTCTGTAAGTGTCATCAGCCGCTGCATCTATCTCAGCATCAAGATCGGCAACCTCTGCCTCTAATAGCCTCTCAACTGTGGCCTCCTGCTGCTCCTCAGATGCTGGTGGAATCCCGGTCTGTCGTGTATGCGAACCCTGAGCATGTCTGCCACGCCCTTTGCCACCGTGAAGCACTAGCTGGCTCATGTTATACTTATGGAAGGAGGTGGCTGATCGAGTAAGCGTGGTAAGCAAGACTGTAGACTTACCCCGAGACACCATCAAGAAGGAGATCTAGTGAGCGTACTGAAGCTGCCAGTGACCCCTAAAACCAGCTGCAATGATGTCCTCCATCTCACTGACAAGAAGATTCCAAATGTCGAACTTCTCCATACGAACGACGTGAGCTAGGAGCCATAGCTGTAACCGAGTCGGTGTCTCTCGGGCTCCTACTCGGGGAAGAATGGTACGTCGAAGTACCTCGTGTAGAGTACGGGCTAGTGGAGTGAGTTCATGTGGAGTGCGACTAGACCCGTCTCCGAACGGCTGCAAGAAGCAAGGTCGTACAAACTCTATCGCAGGCACAACTCCGTCGTGTGGTTGACGTGGTGCCTCCTGGTCACCATAGCACAAGCTATGAACACGAGTCTGGGATGCCTCCAGGTGGAAGATCTCTCTGAAGAGGGAGGCGGTCACTCTGTAGTCTCGTCCTCTGAACCCGTAGTGTATAAACTTGTGATCTAGAGAGATCCACAGAGAAGCGTAAAACTGCCTGACCCAATCCTCCTAATAGGTGCCAACTCGTCCTAGCAAACCCGTCAAGACCTGAAGATACTAAAGATGCTGAGCAATGTCTAGACCACCGACGTTCACTATGCACTGGAACTGGTAAACACGGTGTGCACATAGGGGAGCGTCGGTCTTGACGTAGCCGCAGTAGAAGTCCTCGTGCAAGTTATTGTAGAACGCTGAGCCGGCATGAGGGTCTCGCTGAGCGGGGAACCAAGTCTGAAAGTCCACAAACCAAAGTGTCTGAATCTGCTTCGCCATGAGGGCGCGGACCTGGTGCCTCACAGGGTCTGGCAAACGAAGTCCTGGACATGGATGGGACCGAGCCATGTGAGCGAGTGACCCGTCTGGCCATGAGTTCCTGGATTGAAGAGTGGCCCGTGGCCTCTGCCTGCTTTGTCTCCTATCCCACTGCAGCCTCTGGGGGCTCTATCTCTGAATCTGAGCGCGAGGGGGACTCGCGACGCGCTCCACGACGAGGTGAGGAGTCAATCCTCAAGCCGGCGCGACATCCACCCTGCTCCACTAACTCTGCTGCCTCGGCCGCTGCAAGAGCTACCACTGATTCTGGATCCATCAGTGGCCTCTTCCTCTTCTTCGACACCTGCTTCTACTTGCCCTTCCCCCGATCAGTGGGTGGATGCGGTGGAGGTGGAGGGTCACCACCACTACCGGGGACAGGGCCGGCGTTCTTCGTGCGTGCCATTGCCGAGCACGAGAAGAACAAGAGTCAAACTGCCTCTGTCACTGACAAAGAATCCCCAAGTCTCACTGACAGCTGAATTGAGTAATCACTGACAATCCACTGACCAAAACACTGCAAGAGTGGCACACTGGCCCTAGACTATCCTTTCGAGGCTTTTTCTCGTTCCGTACTCGCGGGCTTTGCCCCGAGTTAACTGCCATTGTCACTACAAACCACTGACCATGTACGATGGATAGATAGGATATATAACCATAAGCATGTATCTAGGGTTAAGGATTTCTAACAGGAAAGCATGAAATAGATGAGGAAATGGATTGTTTCCCATACCTCAACCACAGTGACCAAAATGGAAAGAGGGAAGAGTTCCTCGATCAGTCAATCCAACCAATCCGTAAACCTAGCAAGGAGGAAACTAAGTGAAATTTAGTGGAGGTGGCAGTCAGTGGTGAAAGAGAGGGACAAACCCTAGGGAATCTGGGGGTCAAGGACCAAGAACAAGGAAACCACCTTGAGATGCTCGGCGCGAGGGAAGTCCAACGAAGAGGAGACCCGAGATCCATGGAGCAACCCTGGAGGGCTCCAAGAAGGAGGCACCGCGAAGGATTGCTGCGGCAGACCCTCTCTGCTTGGGCAAAACGCACTGAGCACAAAAGGAGGGAGCTGCAGCAGCACGCGAAGGGGAGGTTTCCAGTGGAGAGAGAGATCCTCCGGCGAGCAGCGCAGCAGCGAGAGAAAGAGGGTGGAGGTGGCGCAGGGAGGTGATTAGCGCGGTGGCAGTTGGCGGCATATGGACTAAAGGAAAACTAACCGAGAGAAGCGGATAAGTTTAGAAGAAATATGCGCTCTGTAAGTTGGCGACGGACGCGCCGGATGGGAGCAACGGACGCTCCATCGGAGTGCGACGGACGCTGTGGAGAGCGTCCATTGGCCAGCGTCCGTCTGCCTTATAGTGAGGGTCCTAGGGGCCAAAATGCATCAGACGCATCTGACGCCCCCGCGACAGACAACGTCCATCGCCCCTTAGCGAGCAACTTTCTGTGCGGACAATCGCGATGGACGCTGAGGCATAGAGGGCCGAGTGTCCGTCGACAGTGTTCGACACCATTTTCAAAAGGTTTTTCAAATCTGATTTTTGCAACGCTCTCCCAACCAAGTCCCAATCCCAATAAGAACCAAATAACACCTAATTGGACTTGATATGGGAAACATCTCTCAATCTCTCCTTTGCAAATAGTTTTCCATAGGCTTTAACCTTACTTTTTAGCTCAAAATAGTCGAATGGAAGCGCAAGGAGACATCATAGGGCCACAAGAGGGGCATAGAAACATCTTGAGCTTGGAATGCTGCCCCTAAATGGCAAACCTAGCGGATGCTCAAACTTAACCGAAAAGAAAGCAATAAGCAACACACATGCAAATGCAATGCAATGCGGAATTTGAATCTAGGTTGCTTGCATGTTTGAAACCAAAGTTAAGCTTTGTCACACGTTTTGAGGGCGGTTATCTCAACACTGTTGGTTCACTCAAGATCAATTTTTAGTGAAGTTAGAGTGATCAAGCACATTTAACTCGCTTTGCAACCTACAAAAGGTTGACTCATCGAGTGGTTTTGTGAAGATATCCGCCAATTGCTCTTCGCTCCTAACTCCAACTAGTGAGATATCCTTCTTAGACACGTGATCTCTAAGAAAGTGATGGCAAATATCTATGTGCTTGGTGCAATAGTGTTGAACCGGGTTGTTTGCAAGTTTTACGACGCTTTCATTATCACACAAGAGTGGAACATCTTTTAAAACCATGCCATAATCAAGAATTGTTTGGGTCATGTATAAGATTTGTGCACAACATGCTCCCGCGGCTATGTATTCGGCCTCAACGGTAGACAAAGCCACACTATTTTGCTTCTTCGAGGACCAAGAAACAAGTGATCTTCCTAGCAAATGGCACCCTCCGGAGGTACTATTCCTATCAACCTTACACTCGGCATAACCCAAATCGGAATAGCCCACAAGTTGGAAGGGAGCTCCTTTGGCATACCAAAGGCCAATGCTAGGGGTGTGCCTTATGTACCTAAGGATTCTTTTTACAGCACTTAAGTGCAATTCCTTGGGATGAGCTTGGAACCTAGCACACATACACACACTAAACATGATATCCGGCCTAGATGCGGTGAGGTAAAGTAAACTACCGATCATAGAGCGATAGAGAGTTTGGTCAATCGGTTTACCTCCCTCATCAAGATCGAGATGTCCATTAGTAGGCATTGGGGTCTTGATTGGCTTGCAATCCTCCATCTTGAATTTCTTGAGCACATCATGAGTGTACTTCTCTTGAGATATGATGGTCCCTTCTCTCATTTGCTTCACTTGGAAGCCAAGAAAGAAAGTTAGCTCGTCAATCATCGACATCTCGAACTCTTTGGACATCAAAGCACCAAACTCCTTGCAATGATCTTGGTTTGTTGACCCAAATATAATGTCATCGACATATACTTGGCAAACAAAGATCTCTCCATTAAGCTTCTTAGTGAATAGTGTGGTATCAACTTTCCTGATTTTGAAGCCCTTCTTGAGTAGGAAGTCCCTTAGCCTCTTATACCAAGCCCTTGGTGCTTGCTTCAATCCATAGAGTGCCTTGGACAACCTATACACATGATTAGGCAAATTTGGGTCTTCAAACCCGGGAGGTTGTGAGACATAGACATGTTCATTAATGAAACCATTTAAGAAGGCGCTCTTCACATCCATTTGAAAGAGTTTCATCTCGTGATGTGAAGCATACGCCAAAAGGATACGGATGACTTCTAGTCTTGCAACCGGGGCAAAGGTCTCTCCAAAATCAAGACCTTCCACTTGAGAGAACCCCTTTGTCGACGAAATATGCGTCACAGTCTACCTAGGGGATACCCTACGGTAGTAGATTGTAGGCGGAGGTGTGGCGATGGCGATCAAGCGTAACACAGAGAGTGTAGACATGGCGATTTATATAGGTTCAGGCCAGCAAATCGCCGTAATACCCTACGTCCTGTGTTTTGGTGGTTGGATTGATGTGAGTATTAGGTTACATGAGGTGTAGATGAGATATAAGAGAGAGTTTTGGAGGGGGTCCCTGCTCTCCTTATATAGCCGGGGAGCAGGGTTACAGTTTCCATATCCTAACAGATTATGATCGGTCCCTCAAGGTAAGGGATCCGAGTCTATCTATTATGATCTTCCTTGGCGAGCAAGGCTTCTTCGAAGTCCTTGGCGAGCACGACGGGCTGGTCGCATGCCGCAAAGCCTCGCGAGCTGGGTCGTCTCCTGGCCGGCAAGCCCATAAGGTCCCTGGGGATATGCCGAGATAATATCCCCAACAAGTCCCTGAGCATGTTGTATTCTTTTGGCGAGCCCGCAGCGTCATCCTGGGAGGTGTTCAGCTGGTCGCCATAATGCAGAGTGGTCGTCGTGGAGTCCCGACCAGGCTGCCTGGTCGAGATGCTGCTCGGAGAAGTCTCCCGACCAGGTCGGACTGGTCGAGAGCGTCGTAGCTTGATGTGCGAGCTGGTCGCCTCGTCGGATGCTGCAGCAGCTCGTTGGAAGGATGTGACGTGCTGAAGAAGAAAAACTTTTGAAAAGTCCTTTCCTGGTGAAGTGTACCCACTTAGGTTCTGTAAAAACAATGAAAACAACAAAGCTTTGTCGAGAAGAAAATCAATACATTCACCGCTAGGTGAAGTGTACCCACTTAGTCCCCGAGCTTGGTAGCAGGTGAAGTATGCACGTGGTGCCAAGCTTTATAAAAAGATGCGTAAGGTAGTGAACTAAAGAATGAAGCATGAGTTTAGTTAGAAATGACTGCAAATGCTAGTAGTACCCGAGCCTGATGCAAGAAACCGAAAGCTTCTTGTATTAGGATCACCAAAATATGAGTTTAAAATAAACGACCACGAATACCCGTAGTCCCCGAGCCTGATGTAAGAAACCGAAAGCTTCTTGTATCAGGATCACATTGAATTGTTCGCAGTCCCCGGGTGTAGTTCTGCTTCGCGTCGTCCTTCTGCGCCGTGACCGCAGTCCCCGAGCCTTGCTTGGTGTAGTTTCGACAAAGTCCCCGAGCCTGGTCGGGCATGCGACCAGGTATCTGAATCATAGTTGTCATCGACGAAGCCCCGAGTATCCCTGTATCGAAGT
Organism: Microstegium vimineum; assembly: GCA_022036555.1. Classification (NCBI taxonomy): domain Eukaryota; kingdom Viridiplantae; phylum Streptophyta; class Magnoliopsida; order Poales; family Poaceae; genus Microstegium; species Microstegium vimineum. The sequence goes on from CM039136.1 coordinate 21,646,186, forward strand.
TTTGCGGAGCTTGCCGACCAGGCCACTGTAGCAATGGTGCTATAGCTGCAGAAAAGAGATCATAATAGGGCTACACATCCGGTCCCCGAGATTGTAGTGTTAGTAGTATTTCAGAAATCATTAGCCGTAAATTGAGAAAATTAAATATGAATTGAGAGCTATGTTTCAGTAAATCGGCCGTATTTATCTGTATGTTTATCGGCCCGTATTTGAGGCGCAAGGAGTAGGTAGCGTGGCGGTCCCGTATTTGATCGTTGCGGTTTCCCAAAAACCCTGGAAGGCAAAGCGCCGCACTGCTTGGTATAAAGGGCTACTCCGATGGTTGGCGGAACTGGAAGGGTCGCGTTTCTTTGCCTCACCGAGTGCACCTAGGACACGAAGAGCCGGCAATTTTGTACTATATATTCTGGTGAACTGAGGGAGTTCTCGTCCGCCTTGTTCAATCATCTCCATGCCTGCTGGCGGCAAAGGATAAGCGAAGAGCGAGAGGGTTTCGTCGGTGCTAGGGTTTCGTCGGAGAGGATGGAAGGTGATGGTGCACGCCTGGCGATTGGTTTCGCCGCTTTGTTGATGCTGCCTTTTCAAGATCCTTCTACGCGTTATTGATGATGGTGAGAATGTTCGTGAGTATCTAGAACTTTGTCAGGTCTGTCATGTTTTTCTGCGGGTTTGCGATGATGCTACGATGCTTCGGCGACTATCGCTTCGACGGATCCAGGATCATTGTCGTCCTTTGAGCTAGAGTCATCTTTTGAGCGTCGCTTCCTTAAGGCTGATCACCCTGAGGCATTGTTCTTTTGCGGTGTGGAGTTATTGATGTTGTGGGGGAGAGATCCTAATGGGCAGTTGCTTATCAAGCGGGCGGTGGATGCCGGAGATGAGGTCGTCAGTACTTCTGGGCCATGATGCTCTACTATGCTGATCCGGTAAATCCAGAGTCGCTTGCCATTGTCCATCGACTTAGTGGTGGTGCGTTGGCCACCGACCGGTGGGGGAACCATGGCTTACAGAGTCTTCGCTTCCAATCTCGTGACGATCTTCATGTGATTTGGCGTCGGTGGTGGATTCACTCCCCAGAAGATGTGCTGGAGTTATCTGCAGGTGATGCACCTATCTGCATCTAGAATGAATGCCGATGTTTTGGGCCTCCTGATGGTAACATACCTAGGATCATTATGTACTGTAGCCCGCAATGTCGGATTCGTCATGAATTCGACCTTTGGACTAGGAACATTAGCGAGACGGTCGTATATCGTATCAGTAGGATGAAGTTGTAATCGTTTAAATGTCTGATCTGGAGTGTGGTCTCTTCTGTTTGGGAGCTTCAACTTTATTATCATGCTTTATTTTGCTATGGGATAGTGGTAATTTGTATCTCAGATACAAGTGTTCGGACGTGTAAGTGAAAACTACAAAGCTGTAATATATCTAGGGCGGTGAGCTTTTGTTTCACTTGTATGTCATGTCGTGCCTGCTAATTCGTGAGCCGTAACGATGAATCGTTCGGCCTTGGGTCTCAAATGGTCCACATCGTAGGGCTAGCGCCATTTCACGTGTAGGATACATAAGGACTCCCAAGGAGGCATGCTGCTGGCAACCCGCGGCGCAGAGGGCGAGCAACTCATGCACGCTTAGGGAGATGCCAGTGATAGGGCCTTTTTCCGAGAGGCTCGATCGTGGCGTGACTAGGGCCTGTGGAGACCATTCCTGCAGATGCTGGGCGAAAAGCCATGCTGCTTGTAGAGTCGTCGACCGTACCGTGGTCGTATACAGATTCTGGGCACATAGTCTCATGGCTCCCGACCCAAGTGACATCACTCGGCTTCTGGGGAAATGCCACTTGGGAGGCCCGTCGATGAAGTCATAGCGCTTAGGGTAGCTACATCTATTCGCTATGGTTCATTGGCGGGCCAGCTTCGGTTGCTTTCTGGTTATGGCCAGGCTGTTTGGAGAAAACGCCTTATTTGCATTGTGGAGAGGTTGTCAAACACTATGCGAGTGTTTTGGAGAATTCACCGAACGTTAGTAGCTGCATTCCTGTGCTCGCCGTGTGTTATCGGTGTTTTAGGGTGATCGCCATACACCGTGGGTGTTGTTGGAGTGGTCGTCGTGCGCCGTGGGTGTTTTGCAGAGGTCGTCGTACGCCGTGAGCATTTTGCAGAGGTCATCGTACACCATGAGCGTTTTGCAGAGGTCATCGTATGCCGTGAGTGTTTTGCAGAGGTCATCGTACGCCGTGAGCGTTTTGCAGAGGTCGTCGTACGCCGTGAGCGTTTTGCAGAGGTCGTCATACGCCGTGAGCGTTTTGCTCGCTTAACAAGTTCGGTTAGATAAAATATAAGAGAAACGAGGCACCTTTATTCATTGTTGGGAGGGTACACAGTACAAACTTTATTGAATTATGTTTATATTAGGACATCTTCTCGCGCCGTTCAGGGCTGGCGGTCTCTATACTTGTTCGCATGAGGGGTCGGCAGTGGTCGCTGCTTGTTCTGCTTCCTTCTGCTTCTTTGCTGTTGGGTTGTCGCTGGCTTCGGAGTTGCACGTGTCCTGGACATGGGGCCTCTCGACGGCATTTATTGTCTGCTGCTCGCATTCGTATGCGATCTTCAGGTTGGTACCGAGGCTGAGGATGCCTTGTTGCGTCGGGATCTTGAGCACCATGTAGGTGTAGTGTGGAACTGCCATGAGCTTGGTGAGTGCTGGTCGACCGAGTATTGCGTGGTAGGCTATCTCGAAGTCGGCGATGATGAAGTTAATGTTTTCCACCCTGAAGTGGTCTTGGTCGCCAAACTGTACAGGGAGGGTGATCCGGCCTACCGGTGTCGACGCTTTATTTGGGATGATCCCCTAGAAGGAGAAGTTCGTGGGCAGGAGGTCCTTCTTAGAGTAGTCGAGTTGGCGGAACGCATCGGCGAATATAATATTGAGGGCACTACCACTGTCGACCAGTACCTTCCTGAAGCAGCACGTCGCGATAGTTGGATCAATGATGAGTGGGAAGCAGTCGGGGTATCTATAATCCGTCCACTCATCTTCTCCAGAGAAGCTGATGAGTTGTTCTGACCAGTCGAGGTAGCGAGCGTTATTCGAACCATCATCTGTTGCTGCTACTGAGTAGACATCCTTGCGAACTTGGAGACGTCTCCTCTCTCCTTCAACAACCACGATGCCCCCGAAAATGGAGTACGTCGTTGATTGTGGTCCAAACTTCAGCGCTGGTGGTTCTTAGTCTTTGCCTTTGTCAGGGTCATCTCTCTTTGCTCTCTTGTCGACTCTTCCCCGTACTATTGACTCAAGTAGATCACAATCGCGCATGGAGTGTTTAGAGTTTTTGTGTATAGGGCATGGGTTATCAAGGATCTTCTCGTAGCTAGCGTCGTAGTTCCTCCTTGGGCGGGTGTTTGTGTTGGCGACGTAGCTGTTGTCATGCCTGTAATCATACCTTTGTGGGTAGCGCTCGGAGTTGCCCGATCGGTAGTCACGGTGGTCGTCAGCCCTTCCTTCGCTGCGGTAATCTAGTCGACGGTCGCTATCCCTTGCGCGTTCCGGAGAGCGAGAGTGGCGCCACCTGTTCTCCCTGCTGCGGGTGGCGTCGTCTTGATTGGCGTAAGGATTCGCGATCGTCATGAGCTCTTCTATGGTTGTTATGCTCTTCCGTGCCAACTTGTTCGGGAGATCGTCCATCCGCAGGCCATTGGAGAAGATGGTGATGGCCTCTGGGTCGGAGATCTCTGTGATGCTCAACCGCTTGTCTGAGAAGCGCCTAATGTACTCGCGGAGGCTCTCGTTGCTCCTCTGTTGGACATTCTCCAGGTCATAACGCGTCCCTGGCTGGACACACGTGGCTTTGTATGTCTTGATGAAGATTTTCTTGAGTTGCTCCCAGGTGTCGATGGTGCCTTCTGGGATCTTCTGGAGCCAGCTATTGGTGGCGGTCGATAACATCACCGGCAGGTAATTGGCCATCACGTCTTGGTTTCCTCCGATGGTGTATACGGCGATCTCGTACGTGGATGCCCATTGCTCTGGGTTTGCCTTGCCATCATACTTCTCCACTGATGTTACTCTGAAATTTAGAGGCCACTAGATGGCGCGCAGACGGGCGGAGAGATGGCACAGGCCTCCAATGGCTCGAGGTGCTGGTGGTGGTGTGCGACCACGTCGGGGGTTGTCATCATCATACCGTGGGGATCTACGTCGATGTTCCCTTGGAGGGCTTCGAGGGTGGTTTCTACTGTGAGACTGATCGAAAAATTTAGGCGGGTGGGCCGCTTTGTTGACCTGGACCACAGCTGCCATGATGTGGGCTCCTATCTTCTCGATCTCAGGTGTGTCGGGGTGCTTGGACAGCTCGCAGACGGCTACCGCCAAGTTGGCACTTGGAGTTGGGTATACTTGGACATTGCCTATCTGGTCAAATTCATGCTGGAGGTTGCGCCGTGGCAGGTGATCGCGATTCCTCTGTTCCAGCTCGTGTTGTTCCTGCGCAATGCACTCTTGCTTGCGGCACTCCTCGTTACGCCTTTCCTGCTCGCGACTATCCAGTTCGCGTCTCTGCGTGTGTTCGGCATTGTGCCGTTCTCTTGCGATGCGGTCGGTGTTCGTCTCGTTGTCGCGGGGAGCGCTGTTGGCGGAGACTTGAAAAATCACCCCCCCCGAAGCCTGGGGGGAACTCTGGGAAGTCGCTGGTCGATCCGGAGGAGTCGGTGGTTTCAAGCCTCGTAGTGGCGACCGAATCCGATGAGATCGTGCCATCGAGGGACACCGCCTGGTCGGAGTTGCTGGCGATCGCGGAGATGATGACAGTGTTCACGACAGGTGCCGCAGGGATCTGGTCGGAGATGGATCAAAACGCCGGGTGCTAGAGGGTCATCGCCTGGTCGCTGTATCTGTGGGGTGTGGTTGAGGGAGACCTGATACCCCTGATCGTCGCAGTCATCGTCTTCGCTGGGGCTCAGTGGCGGCGTGGTCGGCGGCCATGGTGACCAGAAATTCGGCGTCACGCCGTCTGGATGAGGTCGATGCAGCTGACGATACCGGTATTGGAGCGATCGACGATGTCGACCAGGTCGTCGATGCTGATGTCCTTGTGCGGGTGGTACTTTGGCGTCCTGAGGCGTCGTGGAGGTGAAGGCACGTCTATCTGGCATGGTGCGGATAGGATGGTCCAGGACATAGATCTGATCTGGAGCACAGTGTTGGTCGCCGGGAGGACCATCGAATCCGGGAAGGTTACCGCTTGACGAGCCATGAAGTCGGTGCACACACCCTGTACCTGGCGCGCCAACTGTCGACGAAATATGAGTCCCAGTCTACCTAGGGGATACCCTACGGTAGTAGATTGTAGGTAGAGGTGTGGCGACGGCGATCAAGCGTAACATAGAGAGCGTAGACACGGCGATTTATACAGGTTCAGGCTGGCAAATCACCGTAATACCCTACGTCCTGTGTTTTGGTAGCTGGATTGATATGAGTATTAGGTTACACGAGGTGTAGATGAGATCTAAGAGAGAGTTTTGGAGGGGGTCCCTATTGGCATCAAGAATGACATACTTTCTCTTCACCAAAATGCTGCCAACAGCCTCAGGATCAGGGATAAACAAACACCTCATGAGCATATTTTATCAAATAACTAGTTCCACATGTCCATGGAGTGTTTGAATGCAGGAATGAAGAAACGGAGCAAAGGAGAACCAGTGGGGCCCACATAGGGGGTCGACTGACCACTCTATGGGCCCACCAGCTCTCCCCTCTCGGCCATGATCCAAGAGAAGAACTCCAGAGTGATTTCCAACCCTTGGATCACTCTGTGCTTCCTCTCAACAGCTCACGAGAATATTACATGGATCAATGGGCCCACACCAAGGAGATAAACGTGACAAACCACCTCAGAACCAACCATCAACACCAATGATAGGTGGGACCATCACCTAGGAAGACGAAGTGGGCCAGAGACCCCAAGGTGGGGTCGGCCGACTGCCCCCTGGGCCCACCTGGCTCCCACCTGGTCCCTGACCAGTGGGGCCACTTCTAGAGGCCAGAGGAGGGCCCACTGACCATAGGGGGGGTCGGCCGACCACCCCCTAGGTCGGTTGGCCCCTACCAACCGCCATAGCACTCAACACATGGTGGAAATCACCACCATCCATCCAATGACGGTTCAAGGGTCGGTTGGATCCAAGGGTGGAGGATTGAAGCCCCCTGGATCGCTGATGTGGTGCTGGAGTAGCCCCTACTCCTTCCTCCACTATAAATAGAGGCTCATACCCCCATTCTCTACACATGGTGAAGAAGCCTACAATCTCTATTCCTTAGATTGTTCTAGGAGTTAGTCTAGAGTGGGAGTTAGAGTTGAGTCGAGCTGTACTCGGTATTTCAGGAGTTGTCTTCTGGGAAGTCTGGTATAGCTCTTGTATCTTTCCTTCTTTGTAAGACTTTATCTTATTCAATATATTACTTTTCTCTCTACTTTACTTAGTATTTACTTCGAGCATTTCTATACTTGTTATAGTCTTGTTATATCCTATAGCTCTTTAATAGCCTTTACATCAATAGTCTGTGATCCTTGTGGCCTTTCCCGTATGCGATCACTGCCTGTCATAGGGTTCTTTGATTATAGATCAAAGTCAAAGTAATAAGTTGTGTGTAAGCGTGGTGCTTATACATCATCTTATCCTTGGTTACCGCTTGTTGCATGGATTATTTGTGGTAGCTAGCAAGAGAGTGACAGCCTTGTCTAGTCTTTGTATTCCACCACGTGTTTTTATACAAGTTCTTAAAAGGTAAGGCCCCCGTAAGAAGAGGGCGTGGTCCGGTAGGAGTTTTGTCCTCCTACTGATCTATCCCCTCGCCTAGCATACTTGTATTGAGGAGGCAAACTATAGTGTTTAGGCTAGTTAATTGGCTAAGTATATTGAAGTAGAGAGAATTACATAGGAGTCCCTTTTACTCACTTGTTGTCCTCCCACCTAGCTAATTTATCTAGTCCGTTCTAAGTATCATTTACCTTGGCTTATTCATTCATCAACCCATCCTATCACATATATCATTTACCCCCCTATACTAGTTGGTACTAAGTTGAGGTACTCTCTAGGATCTCTCTCTAATTATCATTTCTAGCTCAGCTTTCCCTTGGGAAAATATAAATTACGAAACCTTGGAATACTCCTAGGTGAAGTGCTACAACGGTATAATCTGTGCGCTTGTAGATTTATCCAATAGTCATAAGAAATACCAACAGTCCCTGCTCGCCTTATATATCTGGGGACGAGGGTTACAGTTTCCATATCCTAACAGATTACGATCGGTCCCTCAAGGCAAGGGATCCGAGTATATCTATTATGATCTTCCTTGGCGAGCAAGGCTTCTTCGGAGTCCTTGGCGAGCACGACGGGCTAGTCGCGTGCCGCAAGGCCTCGCGAGTTGGGTCGTCTCCTGGCCGGCAGGCCCATAAGGTCCCTGGGGATATGCCGAGGTAATATCCCCAACACCCTTTGCCACCAATCTTGCCTTGTTCCTCACAACCATGCCTTGATCATCTTGCTTGTTCCAAAACACCCACTTGGTGCCAATGATTCTTGCTCCTTTGGGGTTTTCTACGAGTGTCCACACTTCGTTCTGGGTGAAGTTGTTGAGCTCTTCATGCATGGCATTCACCCAATCCAGATCCGCAAGTGCATCCTCCACACTAGTAGGCTCAACAAAGGAAACAAAAGAGTGATGCTCGACATAAGAAGGAAGTCTAGATCGATTTGTTACCCCCCTTGATGGACTCCCTATGATGAGGTCTTGTGGATGAGCTTGAATTATAGGTGTAGATCTTCTATTAGTCTCTTGTGGAGGGGGATGTGGTGCTTCAAGATTTTGAGTTTCCGCCTCAGCTTGATTCTTAGGGATGAAGGTATCTTCTTGTGCTTCCCTCTCTTGTTCTTGATCAACTTGAGGCATGTGGGGTGGAGAAGGATCTTGATTTGCATCAACATCACCATCTTCCACCTCTTGTGGGTTGATAGAACCAACTGGCATATTCTTCATAGCCTCCCTCAAGGATTCATCACCTACATCATCAAGATTCTCAAGCGCTCCTGGGAGCCATTAGTTTCATCAAACTCCAAGTCATACATTTCTTCAACTAAGCCGTTGGCTTTGTTAAATACATGGTATCCCTTGGATTTAAGAGAATAACCAACAAGGAAACCAATGTCACAACTCCTTTGGAACTTGCCCAAGTATTGATGCTTCTTGTAGATGTAGACTTTGCATCCAAACACCCGGAAGAATGATATATGCGGTTTCTTCCCATTCACAAGCTCATGGGCGGTCTTCATGAGAAGCCTTTAGACAAATAGCTGGTTGGCCGCATAGCATGCGGTGTTGATTGCTTCGGCCCAAAACTTCTCGGGGGTGTTGTACTCATCAAGCATTGATCTAGCAAGAGTGATTAGAGTTTGGTTCTTTCTCTCAACTACACCATTTTGTTGTGGAGTATATGTGGCGGACACTTCATGCTTGATGCCAACTTCATCACAATAGTCTTTGATCTTGGTGTTTACAAATTCAGTGCCATTGTCACTTCTTATCTTCTTGATCTTTACATCAAACTCATTTTGGGATCTAGTTGCAAACTTCTTGAATATGCTGGTTGTTTCTCCCTTGTCTTGAAGAAAGAATACCCAAGTGTACTTAGAGTAGTCATCAACTACCACCAAAAAAAGAGATTGCCTCCAAGGCTAGCATAAGTGGTAGGTCCAAATAGGTCCATGTGGAGTAGCTCTAGGACTCTTGAGATTGACATGAAAACTTTGGTTGGATGAGTGTTTGCCACTTGCTTGCCGGCTTGACATGCACTACATAACTTGTCCTTCTCAAACACCACATCCTTGATGCCTCTAACCATCTCCTTCTTGACAAGCTTCTTCAAGGTTTACATGCCCACATGAGCTAATCTTCTATGCCATAGCCAACCCAAGGAACTTTTGGAGAATAGACATGTTTGCAAACTAGCTTCATTTGAAGTGAAGTCCACTAGATAGAGATTGTTGTGCTAAAACCCCTTGAATATCAATGATGAATCTTCAATCATGGTCACAACCACCTCATTTGGAGTGAAGAGACATTGGAATCCGAGATCACAAAGTTGACCAACCGATAGCAAGTTGAAGCTCAAAGATTGCACTAGTAAGACATTGGATATTGATTGATCATTGGAGATTGCCACTCTGCCAAGTCCTTGCACTTTCCCTTTTGAATTGTCCCCAAAGGTAATCTTGTCTTGATTTGCACAATCTTCAACAAGTGTGGTGAACATCCAGGGATCACTGGTCATATGTTGAGTGCAACCACTATCAATTACCCAATGGCTCCCACTGGTCTTGTAGTTCACCTACACACAAGCAACTTGGAGTTAAGCTTGTTGTTTGGGAACCCACACTTGGCGGGGACCCATAGCCTTGTCAACCAACTCCTTAGAAACCCGCAACACTTTAGGCTTGTTATTCATCTTGGGACCAAGAAACACTACAAGTGGTCTACCCTTGGAATCCTTGTTGATGATGAAGTGTGCATCATGAGCAAAAGGCCTTGTTTGCTTGGGCAAGGTCTTGGGTGGTGGAGTCTTGCAATCATAAGCAAATTGACCAACTTGACCACACTCAAAGCATCTTCTTGGCTTGGGCTTTGGCTTGTCATAGTTGTTGTTCATGGCCTTGTTCTTGTAGTAGTTCTTTGCTTCAATCTTGACCTTGGCCTTCATCACTTGGTTCTCCTTGAACACAACACCCATCTTGTCATTCTTCATGATGGTGTTCATCAAGAGCTCACTTTGAAGGTTGTGGCCCTTGGTGAATTTCTCCAAGCCACTTGCTAGCTTGGTCTTCTCATGCTTAAGCTTTGCATTTTTCTTCTTTGAGAGAGTTGATCAAGGTGATGGCACCCTTGTCTTCTTCCTTAGCTGACTTGATAGTGAAGGGCTTGTTTGCCTTGAGGTTGATTAGCTTTTCCTTGAGCTTTGAGTTCTCTTCCCTCATCTTCACATAGTCATCATACTTGTCGGCTTCAACTACCTTCTTGCCCTTGCACATAGCAATTTGCTCACTAGCAACATCATCAAGCAAGTCCTCACAAGAAGTAGCACTATCACACTTAACAACCAGGGTTAATAGCAACATGTGTAGCAAGATCATGTGTAATCAATTCATTAGCTACCTGTTGACACCGTTTTTCAGCACGTGTCAAATGAGCTAAGGTTTGACTGGTCAGTGGCCGTTCGCTATCGGCATCGGTAAAGTATGAGCCAATATTGCCAATAGGAATGTCGCGGGAAGGCCAAGTGTGTTGCCGATGAAGAGTCCTTTCCGATTACCGATGAGGGATCATTGCCAACTGTTGATGAAAGGTCATTGCTGATTGCCGATGAAGGGTGGTTGCCGATTGCCGATCGGGAAAGTATTGCCGATGCCGATGCCGATGCCGATGCCGATGGGCATGGAATTGCTGATGGGCATAACTTAGCGTTTGATGTCAGCAGGAGACTGCATGTGGCCAAAGAAGGAAGTCGCGGATTGGAGGGATCTGCCGATGAAAAGTTTTCATCGAAGAGGAATATAAGGAAACTGGTGTTTTGTACCAGTATTATTATAGTAGTTTGAGTCCGACTCTTGCATGAGTCGTTTATTTTCCTTTAAAATAGGTGTGTTTGTTTAGGGAAATAAATATTATTATTTTAGATCCGACTCCTGCGTGAGTCAGTTTCCTTAAAGATAGGAGTTTGTTTTAGGAAGGATATGGGTCGTGTCCTTGTACAACTCTCCATGCGAGAGTATAAATACGTGCCCGAGGGCCATGGAAAAGACAATAAATCCAATCAAAAACAAACCAATTTTATCTTATTCTACTTTTTATCGCAATTTCCCTTTTACTGCATTAGCTGTAGTTATCAACGAGTTCTTTCAAGCTTCGACGGGCTGCATCATCTTGATCTCCGTCAAATCCTTGCAAGTTCTGCGTGGGAGTATCTCTGAGCTTTGGCATTCCGGGCGCATCGCTGTTTGCCTCATTCAGCTCTGCTCTAGTTATCCTTGATCAATCTGAGCCTTGACATCCGGGCGCATCGCTGTCGTCTCGTTCAGTTTTGTTCTAGTTATCGTCCTTGTCGATTAACTGGTCAAATCGACTGGCACGCCTCCGGAATACCGAGCTTTGGGTAATAGCCCGAGGTGTTCGCAAATCCTGACGTTTTTTGTGTCAACACCTCTTTTGGCACGCCCAGTGGGACCAGACTATACAAATCTATACATCTATCATGGGTGATCACGCCGACGTCAACCAGAGGAATGTCATTGAAGTCTCTGAGGCCGATCTGAAAGATGATCAGAAGCAGGCCATGGAGCGGGCTATGGAGGAATACAAGCAGCTATATCTCAAATCCTTCAGCCTCAGCAGGAGCGGCGAAGCAATTCAGAAGCAAGATCCGCCGTTACCACGGCAGGTCACGTACGACGCCAATCCTGGTAAGCTACAGGAGATGGTTAATGCTGTTGTAAGTCAAGCGTTAATTAGCCACTCCAGCGTGCTGTCCAATACTGTCTACATTGTTGTTACGCAATCATTCAAAGAAGGGCATGCACCACGATATGTCGGTCCAGCGTACCATCAACCTGGATTGGCATCTACGAGCCCATCGGCAGCCCCAAGGGCGTCTTCCACCCCTGTGGAACCGTCTGCCGATGCGGCTACATCACCAAGACCGAACGCTGGCGGCATCACCAAGCTCAACCCAGATCCAGCCGCGTCGGCAACTTCAAGACCAGCCCCTGCTAACTGGTGGGGATACGGTATGCCTCCGAATCTATATGCTGGTTCTAATCTCGTGCAGGGAGATAGTTCAGCTTGGAGGAACTCCACGGCATCGGCAACGCAGTCACAGCTGATGGCCCATATGATGCACAACTCTGCGCCTGCTCCAACCGTACAAGTGCCATCAGATGATCTCCAAGTAATTCCCAAGATACCCCTGATGCCACCATCGGCAAGCTCTGTGCCAATGCAACACATTATAACCACCGGCAGTCAGTCTCTGGTGGCGAATTCACAGGCTGGAGTGCCGATTCCCCAAGGTAATCTGGTGATTGATTGCTCCAGAATACAAGAGCCGCATGCTCCGGTCAACTATCATCCATCGGTAAGTCATATGCCGATGCTTTATAATCCTGGATGGGTCAACCAGCCGTCAGCTCAGCAGCCTGGCGCGTCAATGTATCATCATGGAGACCCAACTTACACTCAGAGCGGACCATCGGCACATCAACCGATGAATGTGACGGCTCAGCCAAATCCGCCGAGTGTGCAGAACTATCCATCGGTAAGTCAACCAATGCATAGTGTTCAGATGACTGGTGCTGCGCCCGCGACTACTACGCATCTTCAAGAGGCGTGTCAGCTGACTCCACCAGTCGACAACCAGCCAATGAGTCAGCAAGAGCAGGATGCATATTGGGTTGGTAAGATTGCCGAAGTCATGAAAGAACAGTTCGGCATCAAACCCAAGGTCAACACATACTCTTATCGGACTCCGTATCCTCCGGCATATGACTTGATTCCTCTTCCAAATCGGTACAAGGTGCCCGACTTTACCAAGTTCTCCGGCCAAGACGACACGTCAACAATGGAGCACATCAACCGCTTCATTATCCAGTGCGGGGAAGCGGCCGGCAGGGAGGAGTTAAGGGTGAGACTGTTCTCTTCGTCATTGTCTGGATCGGCATTCACATGGTTCATATCGTTGCCTCCAAATTCTATAATTACATGGGCCGATCTGGAAAGGCAGTTTCACAAATACTTCTTCGCTGGTATACATGAGAAGAAGCTTACCGATTTGGTCAAGATGAGGCAACGCAACGATGAATTGGTAGAAAGCTTTGTGAAAAGGCTACGGGACGTGAAGAACAAGTGCTATAGTCTGGTGCTTGATGATCGGCAACTGGCAGATTTGGCCTTCCAAGGATTACTGCCGCACATCAAGGACAAGTATGCGTCCCAAGAATCTGACAGTCTAAGTCATCTGGTGCAGAGGATTGCCGATCAAGATATCAAAGCTTTCGAGCCCAGGAGGACTTGGAACAAGAAGGTGACCTTCATCGGGAAAGAGGAAGACTCTGGGTCAGATGAAGAGCTGAATGTCGATGCGGCCGAATGGGTGAAGGATAAGAAGCCTGTGTCTTGTCCGTTCGGCCAAAAGGAGACTGAAAGGTTCACCTTCGACATCACCAAGGCCGATAGGATGTTTGACCTATTGCTGCAAGAGGGGCGAATCAAGTTGGCGCCCAACCAAGTAATTCCATCGGCCGAAGAACTCAAGAAGATTAGGAACTGCAAGTGGCACAATGCAACCTCACACAGTACCAATGACTGCGAAGTATTCAGGCAGCAGTTGCAGTCGGAAATTGAATCTGGGCGTATTAAGTTCGAAAATTCTAAAGTCCAGAAACCGATGAAGATAGATCAGCACCCGTTCCCAAACAATATGGTGGAAATCAGTGAAAAAACCAGAGTGCTGACATCGGAAGCTGCCAGGAAGAGTTCATCGGTAGATCCTAACTACCAAGTACCTGAGCACGACTCAAGAAGGTTTGCCGATGACAGAAAGGGTGAGAAGGTTGCCAATGAGGGTAATAGCGCCAACCGGGCTCCTGGGGTGGTGATCACACACCAACAGCCAAGGCGAAATCATCGGCAATCACGTGAAGAACAATATCGGCAAGAAGAAGAGGAGCATCGGGAACGGCTTCGACACAAGGACCACTGGAGGTGTCCCTTCTTCGTTCACTGCTGGGAGGAGGGCATCAAGTTGCCCACTGCCGATAATTGTCCGGAGTGCAATGGGTACTACGCTGCCGATCGGTCAGGTAAGAGACCTTGTTTTGATGATCAGGCACCTAGGTACGCCAGGCCGCTCAGAGATAACAGATCGGCACATGACCGACTGGGGGGCAAGCTCAGTGCCCATGATCGGCTTGGCAGGCGTGTTGATCAGGGGGAGCTGGAGGAGATGGCCAATGCTAGAGTGCCCGACGAAGAGATATTCTCCAGAGATCCTAACATCGGAAGAAGTGCCGATGTAAGCAGTGGGAAGCAGACCAGCCCGTCTGGAAGACCAAGCTTCCTCCCTGGTGCCCTAAGGGTTTGACCAAGACCCAGAAGAGGAGGATTCAGCGCCAACATCGTGATGACCTGTGTGACGATGCAGGATCCTCGAGGGAGAAGCAATGGAGGCCGAAGCGCAAGGACAGGGATCCATCGGCAGACGTAAACATGGTCGTCATGTTGCCGATGGAGTTCATGGCACCCGTCAGCGATGATGAAGAGGCTGCCGATATGGCACAATTGGTGCTAGATCCGATGATGGCTGTCTTTGAGAAGCCTGCCGATGATGAGAGGCAGCATCTGAGGGCTTTGTTTGTCAAGGGCAAAGTGGATGGTCAGCCGATGACAAAGATGCTAGTAGATGGCGGCGCGTCGATCAATATAATGCCATATGTCGTGTTCAAAAAGCTTGGTAAAGGTGACCAGGATTTAGTCAAGACCGACATGAAGCTCAAGGACTTTGAAGGCAATGTGTCGACAGCTATGGGGGCAGTGTGCGTTGACTTAACCATCGGTAGTAAAACTTTGCCGACGACATTCTTTGTGATCAGTGGCAAAGGCACCTACAACTTGCTACTAGGAAGGGATTGGATCCACGCCAATTGATGTATCCCTTCTACTATGCATCAAAGTCTGGTATAGTGGATCGGAGACAGAATTGAAGTCGTCCGAAGTGAAGCCCCATCTGTTGTCGCATCGGCAGAATCAGAGACGTATGAGCAGACCAGGTGCATATCTGGCGAGGCCTGGGACAAAAACTTCCTCAAAGTTGCCGATTACCATATCAAACCGATCCAAGCAGTCGGTCCTGAGGAGGAGTCTTAATGGATCAGTTCATCGATGACGGAAAATTGGGGCAGGGCTTTACGTCTACCGATGACTTGCTCGAGATCAACATCGGCGATGGTAGTAAACCTAGGCCTACTTTTATTAGTGCTAAGTTAGATTCCCAATGTAAACAGCAGTTGACTGATTTATTAAAAGAGAATAAAGATTGTTTTGCTTGGGACTATACACAGATGCCTGGTTTAGACTGATCGATAGTTGAACATCGGTTACCCATCAAATCCGGTTTCCAACCACATCGGCAGCCGGCGCGCCGATGCAATCCTACTATCTTACCCGACATCAAGGCTGAGATTACAAAGTTAATAGAAGTTGGATTTATTCGGCAATGTCGATATGCCGATTGGATTTCTAACGTGGTTCCTGTGTATAAAAAGAATGGAAAACTTCGTGTTTGCATTGATTTCAGGAACCTTAACAAGGCCACGCCGATGGATGGCTACCCGATGCCCGTTGCCGATTTGCTGATCGATGCTGCTGCTGGACATCAAGTTATTAGCTTCATGGATGGTAATGCTGGGTATAATCAAATATTCATGGCTGAAGAAGACATATCCAAGACTGCTTTCCGATGTCCAGGTCACGTTGGCATATTTGAGTGGGTAGTCATGACTTTTGGCTTGAAGAATGCCGGTGCTACTTATCAGAGGGCAATGAATTTTATCTTTCATAAGTATATCGGCACAATAGTTGAAATCTACATCGATGACGTGGTGGTTAAGTCTGGAGACTTCAAGAAGCATCTTGCCGATTTGCGAAAGATATTGGAGTGCACAAGGGAGCATGGGTTGAAGATGAATCCTAACAAGTGTGCATTTGGTGTATCGGCAGGGCAGTTTCTGGGTTTCATGGTGCATCAAAGAGGCATCGAAATCGGCAGAAAGTCTATTTATGCAATTAACAAAGTGGTTGCTCCTACGAACAAGACTGAATTGCAGTCCTTGATCGGCAAGATTAATTTCATTAGAAGGTTTATATCCAATCTGTCTGGTAAAATTAAATCTTTTAGTCCATTGTTAAAGTTGAAAGCCGATCAAGAGTTTGCATGGAAAGAAGAGCAGCAGTCAGCCTTAGAGGAGATTAAAAAATACTTAGTAAATCCTCCAGTCTTGGTTCCACCTCAACACGGGAAGCCTTTCAGGTTATATTTGTCTGCCGATGACGGCGTTATCGGATCGGCCTTAATTCAAGAGTTTGAAGGGAAGGAACGTGTGATATATTACTTGAGCAGAAGGTTGGTGGATGCTGAAACCAGGTATTCGGGCATAGAGAGATTATGCTTGTGTTTATATTTCTCTTGCATTAAATTGAGGCATTACTTAATATCGGCTGGATGCACTTTTATCTGCAAAGATAATGTGGTCAAGTACATGCTGTCAATGCCGATTTTGAGTGGACGAATCGGTAAGTGGATTTTGGCACTGTCTGAGTTTGACCTGAGGTATGAATCGGCTAAGGCTGTTAAAGGTCAGGTGATGGCCAATTTTGTTACTCAGCATTGCAATATGGTGAGCTTTGTCGAGATTGCTCCTTGGGCTTTATTCTTTGATGGGTCTACGTGCAGGGATGGAGCAGGTATCAGTATTCTCTTGATTTCACCCCGAGGACAGAAGTATGAGATCTCGTTGCCGATTGTTGCTACTTCAACAAACAATCAGGCTGAGTACTAGACTTTACTCAAGGGGTTGGAGTTACTCACGGAAGTGCGTGTCGATGTTGTTGAAATCTTTGGTGATTCTATGTTGGTGATTAACCAATTGATCGGGATGTATGAGTGCCGAAGTGAAGTTTTGATTGCTGCCCATGAACGGTGTTTGCAGTTGTTGAAGGAGTTCAAAGAGTATCGACTTGAGCACATCCCAAAATTGCATAATGAAGAGGCCAATCGGTTAGCACAGAATGCCTCAGGGTATCAACCGATTCAAGAAGTCACGACATCGGTAACAGTTGCCGATGACTGGAAAAAGGAGATTGCCGATTACTTGAGGGATCCATCTAGGAAAGTTGAAAGGCGTCTAAGGTTCCAAGCTACTAAGTATGTGCTCCTCGACGATGAGTTGTATTATCGGACGATTGATGGGGTTTTGCTTAGATGTCTTGGCAAAGAGGAATCGAAAGAATTGATGGGTGAGATCCATGAAGGTGTATGTGGAGTGCATCAATCGGCATTCAAAATGAAGTGGATGATCAGGCGGAATGGATATTATTGGCCGACAATCCTTGAAGATTGCTTCAATTATTTCAAAGGGTGTCAGGACTGTCAAAAGTTTGGTAATGTGCAAAAAGCACCTGCATCGGCAATGAATCCTATAATTAAGCCTTGACCGTTCAGAGGATGGGCTATTGATCTCATCGGCCAAATTTATCCGCCATCGAACAAGGGGCACAAGTTCATACTTGTTGCTACCGATTACTTTACTAAGTGGGTCGAAGCAGTTCCTTTGAAGAAGGTGGCATCGGCAAACATGGTGGATTTCATTAAAGAACACATTGTTTACCGATTTGGTATTCCTCAGACTATTACTACCGATCAGGGAACTATGTTCACATCGGGAGAGTTTGATGAGTTTGCTGCTAGCATGGGTTTCAAGGTGTTAAACTCTTCTCCTTATTATGCCCAGGCTAATGGTCAGGCTGAAGCTACTAATAAGGGGGTTATCAAGCTTATTAAGTGCAAGATTGAAGAGAACCCTAGAAGGTGGCATGTGGTGCTAAGCGAGGCTTTATGGTCATATCGGATGGCTCGTCATGGTGCAACCAAGGTTTCGCCGTATCAGTTGGTCTATGGACACGATGCTGTCCTACCTTGGGAAATTAAGACTGGTTCTAGGCGGTTATCTTTTCAGGATCAACTAACGATCGATGACTACACTACTCTGATGAAAGATGAATTAGAAGACTCAGCAGGTCATCGGTTGAGGGCATTAATTAGCATTGAAGAGAATAAGAAGAGGGTTGCCAGATGGTACGACAAAAAAGTAAAGGCGAAGGAGTTTGCCAATGGTGATTTAGTTTGGAAGTTGATTTTACCGATCGGGACTAAGAGCTCTAAATTTGGAAAGTGGTCCCCTAATTGAGAGGGTTCTTATCGGGTAAAACAGTCTGCTCCTGGTAATGCTTATATTTTGGAAACTCTCGAAGGAGTTGCATTCCCTAGAGCGATCAACGACAAATACTTAAAAAGGTATTACCCTAGCATATGGGTAGATGCATAGTGCTCAGTTGAATGCCGATGAACGAAAAGTTATATAAACATCGGTAGAAATAAACTAGCATTATATTACAAGTCAAAATCAAGCATAAGAATTATGTTTGCCGATACAACAAATGGATTACAACAAAGAGTGGATGGCTGATATCGCACGCAGGCGAATTTGCTCTATCTCATCCATCTCTTTAGCATCGACATCGGCAGAACCCTCGAACGGCTTGATTTTCTTGTTCCATAGGATGGCTTGTCGAGCGTTCTGGTCCCTTTCTTGCCGCAGAACTCTGATGGAATCGGATAGTTGGGTCTTCTTTTGGTTGGCTGCGGTCAAGGCCTCCTCAACCTTTTGTAATTCGGCTAATAATTCTTCTTTCTTTGCCGATAACTGAAGGACTTCTTGGTCGAGGCTGTTGATGGAGACTTCTGCTTGACCGATGCTCTTGTGCTTCTCATCGGCGATATTTTTAAACTTCAGCTTCTCTTCCTCGCTCTTGGCTTGAGTGGCCCTATCGGCAATGCGACGCAGAAGCCTCTGATACTGGATCTGTTTGATGTCGAGGAAGGTTTCCTGGAGAAGGACTTCTGCCATATCGACAGGGAGATGATCTTGGATATCCTTGAAGATAATCCTTGCTGCCGATGAATCCTGAATGAGCTGGGACGTATCTTGTAGCAGCAAGGAAAGCAACTCTTCCAGCTTGGATTTGATCTCTGCTGATAAGGTTGGGACCGAACTCTCCTCTTCGTCCTCATCGGGGATGTCGACCGCAAAAGAAAACAGACTGTCTGCTTGGGTGAGGCCTTGGCGTTCGTCTTCATTCTGAGGGTTCAAGCTATAAGAGAAGAGACTGTCCGGAGAGTCCTGAGCCTGGAAACAGAGGGGTTAAAATATGCCGATTGTAAAATTATACTATAAGCTTTAGAATGATCGACTTACCATTTTGAAGCGGACCTCCTGCCTAGGGCTTGGTATACTGGATGGTTCGGCTTTGTCTTGGACATCGGCAGCGGATGCCGATGATTGGGCCCTTACTGGAGAGGCAGCCGATGCCGCTAGTGCTGGTGTTGTTATTGTCGGCGTCGCTTCCAATGCAATGGCCGGTTCTTGTGGCGGTGACCCTACTCTATCATCAGGGACATCGGCCGACGGTGCCGATGCCGACGTTGCCTCTGCTGCTACGGCGAGTGGAGTTGTTTCTTCGCCGGGCAGTCTGGCCGATGGTGCCGATGATGATGCCTCCGCTATTGTAGCGGGTGGAGTTATCTCTTGGTCTGGGACGTCGTCCATCGGTTGATCAGACACGGGGACCGATGGAGGTTCTGTCGATGACCCGCCGGCGGTTGGTGCAACGGGGGCCGATGAGGGTTCCATCGATGGTGCATCGGCAGTTGATGGTGCGGTTGGAGCCGATGGCGAAGGAGAAGCCAGCCTCAGGCGCCTCTTTTTCGTTGGTGCAGCCGCAGGGGAACCAACCCGCTTGGACGAAGACCGGGGGGCATCGGTAGCTGGGCTGGAAGGTGCTTGTCTGCTGGAAGCAGATGCCGATGACCATAGTGCCTGAAAAGTATAAAACAAGTTATACAAGATGGAATGTTGCCGATGAAACAGTATGTAATCGGTACGGGTAAAGATGGATTTACTGCATAAACCCGCGTCAGGGCAACGGCAGCGGCCGATGTAGCCTGGGCTTTTGTAGGTGGCGGCGTAGGTACCTGTTGAGGCGTGAAGGCAGCCAGTGTCGGAGCTTTGGTGCCGATGATGGATATGGGGCCCATTATCCAAAGATTGAAGGGCCTGCCACTGTTGCTCGTTGTGGGGACCGGATCATCGGCCTGTCAAGCACAAAGGAGTTAAGTGCATCGGATGGAAGACTTACAGCGTCATCAGGGATGACGAAAGTAAAGTAATAAAAGTACATCGGATGGAAGACTTACTGCGTCATCAGGGATGATGTAATCGGCATCAATCAGGTGCCGATAGTAGTGCGAAGACTTGGCGAATAGCTGGCACTTCCACTCTTGCAACCAAGACTTGTACTCATTAGTGATGAAGGAGGTTGGCGACCAGGAGGACAAGTCGATATCTGATGTATCGGCGTCGGCAGGAAGGTTGACGACTTTGTTCCAGTCTAATGCGCTAGAGATTGTCTGCCTTGGCCTCACTACTTTGGAGTAGCAGAGTTTGATCGGCAGTTGGCCAAATGCTAGTTGTCTCGCCACTGCCGATGGATAGTAGAACTCGTAAGATGGAGGGGCATTCTTCCCGGATCCAAAGATATTCACTGGAATCGCTCGGGGAGTGATGCTGGCCTTCATGATTGCTCGGTTCTCAGGCAGGTTTACATCGGACAGGTTGAACAGCAACGGGAACTGATTGTGCTCATCGATATATGGCCACCAGGTCCGTTATGCGGAGGGGAGACCGTTGTAGAACTTCTGGAAAAAGTAGTCGAAGTACTCCGTATCGGCATCGGTACCTGGCAGTACTATAATAGCCTCTCCAAAATTAAGTGGAGGGCGAGTTGCCGATTCATCATCCCCATATAGGTAATCCTCCGATATATCTCTTGGGAATTGTTGGGCAAACAGATCAAACTGGAGAGCCTTGTGCATGTGTGCGTTCAACCACAGATTGACAAACCACCAGGGGCCTCCAAGATTGCCGATGGGTTCTCCTAGCAGTAGCTTCTGGGATACTTGGTGTAGCAATCGGTATACTGATCCAAGAAGGTACCTGCCTAAGGGGAGCCTTGTTCCATCGGCAAGTAGCTCAGCCGCTGGAAGGTGCATGGTGGTCGGGCCGACGGTTTTGCCGCAGAAGACGAACTTCTCCAGCCACATGTTCAAGAAAATGGCGTGCTCCCGTTGGTTTACCGATCTGGTTTTCTGGTTCTCCTTGATATAACCTGTCCAAACGCCGATGTTCCGGGTATTCATCTTATACTTGGCTTATCGGCAGAGGTGATGTCTAAGCCGGTCAACATGTAGACATCGGCAAGGGTTGGGGAGGATGGTCCATGCCTAAAGAGGAAGGCGTTCATGCTATCGGACCAGAAATATGAGGCTGCCATTAACATGTTTTCGTTCTTCTCCATATCGGCAATTGAAAGCCTGATACACTAATCCAGGCTGCGTTCTTGACAGTACACTTGCTGTGCTCTAGCTACTCCGAGATACCAATTTTTCCAACCCTTGGTAGGCTTGGGCCATGAGCGGAAGGCGTCCTTCCACAATCCTAGACTAAAGCACTCGGATCTGAATGGTATCCGGTTGGTTTCTGCATTGATAATGAAGGTGGGGTCTGGATTGCCCATGGGGCCTAAGCAGCTTAGGCTGGAATCAGCGAGTGGGATCACTATCTTGTTGTACAATTCCTAGGGTTTGAAGAAGAGAATAGGACGAATCAGAAAAGAATGGGGATAAATCCAAATTTATGCAAGAGAAAGGGCTAGCAGAAGGTTGGATTAGGCGGAGAATGAATCTTACCTTTGGGATGTCGACTTGGATCGCCATTGGAGATGAGGGGTGCTTGCAGTTCATCCTTGGATTGCGGGGAAGTACTGTTGCTCGAGCTCGTGTTCTTCGGAGGCGCCGGAGGTTGAAGATGAAGGCAGGGAGTGTAAAAGTGAAAATGGGCTCGGGTAAAAAGGCAGTGTGGATCCCGGTAACTTTTATAAGCTTACTCAGGGGCATTTTGGGGTTCCGTTTCACACTGTGCAGGAATGTGGAGAGGCCCGCGGTAGATACGTGCGGTGATCGAGGTGATCTGCAACTGTTTGTGCTACAATCGAGGGATTTTATTATTAAATTGCGGTTCCACACGCAGGGATCGAGGAAACCGTGCATCCATCTCGGAAGTAATGGCTACAGCAACGGCTACAGTGGAGAGAATTTCGGCACGTAAAGTATTATACATCCCGAAACTGGGGGGCATGTGTTGACACCGTTTTTCAGCACATGTCAAATGAGCTAAGGTTTGACTGGTCAGTGGCCGTTCGCTATCGGCATCGGTAAAGTATGAGCCAATATTGCCGATAGGAATGTCGCGGGAAGGCCAAGTGTGTTGCCGATGAAGAGTCCTTTCCGATTGCCGATGAGGGATCATTGCCAACTGCCGATGAAAGGTCATTGCCGATTGCCGATGAAGGGTGGTTGCCGATTGCCGATCGGGAAAGTATTGCCGATGCCGATGGGCATAACTTAGCGTTTGATGTCAGCAGGAGACTGCATGTGGCCAAAGAAGGAAGTCGCGGATTGGAGGGATCTGCCGATGGAAAGTTTTCATCGAAGAGGAATATAAGGAAACTGGTGTTTTGTACCAGTATTATTATAGTAGTTTGAGTCCGACTCTTGCATGAGTCGTTTATTTTCCTTTAAAATAGGTGTGTTTGTTTAGGGAAATAAATATTATTGTTTTAGATCCGACTCCTGCGTGAGTCAGTTTCCTTAAAGATAGGAGTTTGTTTTAGGAAGGATATGGGTCGTGTCCTTGTACAACTCTCCATGCGAGAGTATAAATACGTGCCCGAGGGCCATGGAAAAGACAATAAATCCAATCAAAAACAAACCAATTTTATCTTATTCTACTTTTTATCGCAATTTCCCTTTTACTGCATTAGCTGTAGTTATCAACGAGTTCTTTCAAGCTTCGACGGGCTGCATCATCTTGATCTCCGTCAAATCCTTGCAAGTTCCGCGTGGGAGTATCTCTGAGCTTTGGCATTCCGGGCGCATCGCTGTTTGCCTCATTCAGCTCTGCTCTAGTTATCCTTGATCAATCTGAGCCTTGACGTCCGGGCGCATCACTGTCGTCTCATTCAGTTTTGTTCTAGTTATCGTCCTAGTCGATTAACTGGTCAAATCGACTGGCACGCCTCCGGAATACCTAGCTTTGGGTAATAGCCCGAGGTGTTCGCAAATCCTGACGTTTTTTGTGTCAACACTACCACAAGTGTGCCATGTTCATTTCTCACTTGGTTGTAGTCATCTTTTAGCAAGTTATACCTTGTGTGGAGCTCTTGTGATGACCTCTCAAGCTTATCATGTTTCTCTTTAGCTTGCTTGAGTGAGGTTTTGAGCTCCCTAGTGCTAGATGTGAGACATGTGTTCTCAAGCTTCAAATCATCATTAGCACTAGACAAGGCATCAAGCTTATCATGCAAGTTTCCTTGGATCTCAAGTAGTTTGTCATTTTTAGTTTTGTACTTCCTTATGATGTTTGAGTATTTGCTACAAATTTTAATTAGTTCATCATAGGAAGGTGCTTCATCATCACTATCACTACCACTTGAGTCACTATCATCATCATCCTCTTTTTGTACCTTCTTGTCACCTTTAGCCATGAGCCATAGGTGTGTAGAGGATGATCCCGGTGATGATGGAGGAGGTGGTGGTGCAGTAGAAGAACCAATCACCAAAGCGGCCACCTTCTCATCTTCACTCTCACAATCGGAGGGCTCACTTGAATTTTCAATGTCGGTGAGCCAATCTCCAACAATGTAAGCCTTGACATCCTTCTTCTTGTTGTGGAAGTCGAAGTTCTTCTTCTTGTAAGTCTTGTCTTGCTTCTTGTCATCATCGCTTGAATCATCTTGTGCAACCTTCTTGTTCTTGTAGTTCTTGAACTTCTTGTTCTTGAACTTGTCTTTCTTTTCTTCGGTGCATGTATGAGCTAGATGACCAAGAATCCCACAATTGTAGCACTTCATTTGGGAGGAATTTATTCTTCTTTGAGTCAAACTTGACTCCATTCTTGTTTACCCTCTTCAACATCTTGGTGGTCTTCTTCACCATGAGAGCGATGTTGTCTTCATCTTCATCATCCCTTGAGTCACCAACCACCAATTGAATCTTGCACTTCTCTTTGGTGGAAGCTTTGAGAGCCAAGTCTTTCTTCTCCTCTTTTTCTTTGTCTTTCTTCTTGGAGGAGGATGAAGAACCATCATTGATCTTCATGTACATCTCATGGGCATTGATTTTGCCCAAAACTTTTGTTATTGTAGATGTAGAGAGATCTCCTTGGTGAAGCACCATGACAATGTGACCATACTTGTCAATTGGCAAGACACAAAGAATCTTGCACACCACATCGGCCGGTTGCATTTCGTTGAGCCCAAGTCCATTTATTTCCTCTTCAAGAATGTTAAGACGTGAGTACATCTCATTTGCATTTTCATTAGCAAGCATAGTAAAGGAATTGAATTTTCATTAGCAAGCATAGTAAAGGAATTGAGCTTTGCCATGACCAAGTGATAGCGTTCCTCACACTCACTCTTTGTGCCTTCATGAAGCGCACAAATAGTGATCCACAACTCGAATGCGTCTTTGGCATTACGCACCCGGTTGAAGACATCCTTGCATATGCCGCGAAAGAGGATATTCTTCACCTTGGCATTATGCTTCTCAAAGTAGGGGTCCTCCGTGAAATTGGATCCTCCCTTAGTCGCAGCTTTGAGAACTCGAATGTCCACGGCCTCTAGATAGGCTTCCATTCAGACTTTCCAATAAGGAAAATCCTCACCATCGAACATAGGTGGTGGACATTCCCCATGGGACATCTTTCTCTAGGCGGTGAAGCCTAACTTAGAGCAACAAGGCTCTGATACCAATTGAAAGGATCAATATGCCCAAGAGGGGGGGGTTAATTGGGCTTATTTCAAATTTCTAAAGCAAATATGAAATCATAAAAAAATGACAATCACCCCGTGCCTAGTGAATGTGTGCCTTAGACTATGAAAGCGGTAGTAGGGCAAGGAATTGAAAAACAATCCTACACAATTCTAATATGAATTGAAAGACAAGTGCAGAAAGTAATGTGGTATGAAAAAGCTAGGGAGAGAATGCTTGACACGACGACATTTTGCCGAGGTATCGAGGAGTCGACACTCCCCCCTAGTCCTTGTTGGAGCACCTCGCAAGGTATTGCTCCCCCTCAATCCCGCGCAAGGGATGAGTGCTCTTTATGGGCTGGTTCTTTGCCACTCCGGCTCGGTGAACCGCCCACAGCCGATGAAAATGTCAATGGAGAAGGGCCGCCGACAATCCTT
Organism: Microstegium vimineum; assembly: GCA_022036555.1. NCBI lineage: Eukaryota > Viridiplantae > Streptophyta > Magnoliopsida > Poales > Poaceae > Microstegium > Microstegium vimineum. Next base: position 21,671,428 of record CM039136.1, read on the forward strand.
CCGGCAATCACCTTCCTCCAAGCACCACCGGACCGTCTAGGTGATGTCGATCACCAAGAGTATCAAGCCTTGATCTTCACTTGACTCAATCAAGCCTCACAACCAGAGTGAATGCACACTTGAACTCTTGGATGAATTAGGGAGAGAAGTTGATGGATGGATTCACAAATCACTCTCTCTCTCTAGGGCTCTTCCTCTCTTCTCACACCTCACAAGGTCTTCAGCAATCCAAATGAGCAAAGGCAGGTGGAGAAGGCAAGGGATGGGGTATAAATACCCCTCACTCAACTAGCCCACGGGTTGGCAAAAGACTGCTTTTAAGTTGGCGACAGAGGCTCCGACGCCTACCCCAACGGCTAGTTTCTGTTCATTCAAACAGGCGATGAACGCTCTGTCGCTTTGGCGACGAACGCTGTGCTTCAAAGTCCGACGCTTCTGGCTGAAAATAGCCCTGTCTGGAAGGTCGACGGACGCTCCCCAGCGTCCGACGCCTAGCCGACGGACAACGTCCATTGCTCACGAGCTTTCTCTGGAACTCTCTATTAGGTTGACGGATGCTCCAGGGTGCAAACCCTAGCGTCCGATGCCTTGTCTGGTGCGACGGACAGCATCCGTCGCCATGGACTTCAACGTCCGTCTCCCAAAAAACAGCTCTCTCAACTTCGGTTTTCGTCGTGATGAGTATGGAAGTTGTTCTAGGCTAACTTACGGTCACCATAGGCTTGCTTAGAGTTAAGGATGTCAAGTGTGCACCACACCTAAGTCATGAAGCTCTCCTAAGTCAAGCTACTAGTCTCAACCCCTCTTGATAGTACGGTCAAAGATCAAATAAAGCCCTATCTAAACTAAGTTTCCTTCATCTCCTTATGGCACTTAGACCTATCACTCTAGGGTCTTCATCATCTCATCTTTGAAATCCAAAACGATATGCATCTTGGGGGCTAAGTGATAACCATTGATGCCCATTCTCATTGATCACTATGCCTAAGCTACACATAGCCTCTGCAAAACACACATTAGCCATAATAATCTCCAATTATCGTTAATCACCGAAACCAATAGGGCCATGATTCTTCAGCCACACAAGGCTTGCCTTTTCCTCGGTCTCAAGTCAAGAGAGTAAACTCTTGAGATAAGGGGTAATGTATTAACTCAATGGTGGTGTTACAAACCTCCCTAGGCTGCCACACGAAGGAGGCAAGCCCAAGGGCGACACCTAGCTGGCTAGGAGCAAAGCTCCAAGAGTAACAAACTCAAATCACCGGCCACCACATGAACCAAATGCTTGTGGAAGTAGTAGAGCCAAGGGAGAAGCTTCCGCTGAAGCTTGGAGGCTCAAACTCTCAAAGATTTGAGTGGAAAACAATGGAAGAGAGTAGGGGAGCTTCCAAGTGAGTGAGGGGAGCAAGGAGAGCTTCTCTGAAGTGTTTCTGTCGAAATGAGTGAGTGAGTGGAACAGATGACCGTTGGGGTGAGAGGGGATAAGGTTATACCCCCTCTCTACCAACGGGCAGAACTTAAGTCGCGGTAGTGCCGCCCTAGGGTGCGCCACTTCCGGACTACGTGGCACTGCCGGCTTGAGGCCCGGCACTGCCAGCCTATCTGAACAGCAAGGGAGTAGAATAGAAATAGCTGGCTGTTTCAGATCAAGATATATGTGGAGGTGTATGTTAGATAGATAGACATAGCATTTTGTTCACTTGTTGGCATGCGTGTTGAATCCCTCTTGATAATATATTAGTATGTTATACCTAACTCAATTACATAAATGAAAATGAATTAAAGTCCTTTGAGCTTGTTGCCATACACTTTTGTAATTGGAGAGGTCCGCCAACCTATTCATCAACCTCCTTAACTTTAACCTACTTTTCAACTCAAAGAGTCTCATTAGTTCTCTAATTATGTTGTCATATCACCAAAATCCACTCAGGGCTTGATTGCTACAACGAGTCTCATTATCACCAAAGAGTCTCATTAGTTCTCTAATTATGCTACAACGAGGAGTAGCTTGTTGGCAAACAAGTGAACCTCGGTAAAAAATCATTGTGTCATTTATCTCTCTACCGAGGATTCATCTTGTGATTGTGATTGATTAGTTATCTATTGGTTGCTACTCTCCACGGCGGTATAACCCTCCTAACTCTAGCTTGTACATTACATTCTTGCAAAGTAGATTCTCTTGCCTAACTTGTGTAGCTTGTTCTTGTAGTTCTAGTTAGCTAGCTTGGTTGTGTGAACTAGTTTCTTTCTAGCTAGTAACTACAATTGTGGTAGGTGGCTTGCCTAACCTTAGTGCTAGTGCAAACTTTCTTAACGCCATTTGTTACTCTAACATCTTTTCTTAGTGTTGTTGTAGGCTATTCACCCCCCTCTAGCCATTCCTAGACCTTTCAAGTGATATCAGAGCAAGTATACCGTCTATTTGAGGCTTAACATCCCACGATGTTAAAATGGCTCAAATCAACAACACCAAGAGGCCTCCCAAGTTTGATGGCACCAATTATAGCTATTGGAAGGCATTGATAACCACCCATATCAAATCAATCAACCAGAAGATATGGTTGGTAGTTGACAAGAAGTTTGAGGTGGTGAATGAGGAGGCACCCATTGCGGCCGAAGAAGAGAAGCTTCAAAACAATGACATTGGATTGAGTGCCATACATGATACAATCTCTAAGGAATTCTTTGAGCAAATAAGGAACGTAGAGAGTGCTCATGATGCTTGGAAGAAGCTAGAAGAGTCATATGAAGGGACTCAATCAATGAAGGGAGACAAGGCATACATCTTGAAGGAAAAGTTTGCAAGCTTCAAGATGAAGGAAGATGAAATGTGCCGGAAATGTTCAATAGGCTTGAGGTGTTTGTCAATGACCTCAAGTCACTTGGAGAGAAGGTGGAGGACAAGGATTTCTCATTCAAATTTTTGAGGAACCTTCCCTCAAGATTTGAGATGCTAGTCACTTTATTGGTAAGAAGTGGATTGGACACAATGACACCAAACCAAGTTCTTGGTGAGGTGATAATCGATGCCACCTTTAGAGATGACAAAGACAAGATGAGAGAAAACAAAGAGAAGAAAGATGAGAAGAAAGAAGACAAGAAGAAATGTGTGGCATTCAAAGCCACATCTTCATCAAGAGGCAAAGCAAAGATCCAGTATGATGAGTCAAGCAATGATGATGGCTCAAGCAATGGTGATGAAGATGATGAAGAAATGGCTCTATTTGTCAAGAGATTTGGCAAGTTCATGAAGAAGAAGGGCTATAGAGCTAGAAGGAAGAAGAACACCTTTAAGAGCAATGAAAAAGATAGAAGATGCTTCAAGTGCAATAGCAAGGATCATCTCATTGCAGATTGTCCTCATCATAGTGACAATGAAGAGGAAAAGAAGAGCAACAACAAGGATAAGAAATAGAGCAAGATGACCTTCAAGAAGAAGAAGAAGGGAGGCTCATATGTGGTCACTTGGGATAATGATGCTTCCACAAGTGATGATGACTCAAATGATGATGAGAAGAGATCAAGCAAGAAGAAAGCTCTTGTAAGCATTGCTATGAAGGACAAGATCTCTCTCTCTTTGACACTCCATCGGTATGCTTCATGGCTAAGTCCACTAAGGTACAATTCAATGATGAGTGTGATTCTAGTGACGATGATGATGATGAACCCACTAAAGATGAACTAATTGACATGTTGGAAGATGCTCGAACTCACTTTCACATCAAGAGAAAGGAGTGCAAAGAATTGTGGAAAGAGCTACAAGCTCTCAAGCAATCCTTTGATGAGCTAAAATTGCTCTCATGAGAGGCTAGAGGATGCCCATGAGAAGCTTAGCAAAGCTCAGTCTAAGCTTGAAAAGGCTCACTCATCTCTTGTTGAGAAAAAGGAGAATGAGCATGTTCCAACATGTGACATGGGATCAACTTGTGACATAATTAATGAATCATTCTATAAACCCATCATCATCACTCCAACTAACCCTTTTTGTAGCACTTCTAACTCTAACTCTTCTACTAATGATGGTTTCACTTGTGATGCCTCACTAATGGTTGAGAATGAGACCCTCAAGAAGGAGGTTGGTAAGCTCACTGTAGCCTTAGGCAATGCCTATGGTGGAGACGCCTGCTTGCTTAAGTGCTTGGGTAGCCAAAGGTTCTCCCTTTGCAAAGAGGGATTGGGCTATACCCCCAAGAAAGGCAAAGCGGCCTTTGTGACTCCGAAACCTTACTTTGTGAAGAGTAATGGTCATTTTTTATTGCAAACTAAATCAAAGAAAGATAAAATTCACAAGTGCTTCAATTCGCTTTAATTCTAGTTATGTGCTTACCAAGGGCAAGAAAGGTGTGGTAGCTAAGTACATGGGTACACCCAATGAGAGCTCAAAGAAGAAATCTAGTTGGGTACCTAAGTCCTTAGTCAGTAACTTTGGAGGACCCTGTTGACACCTCTTAAGTATCAATTTCAAGTGTCAACGAAGCAGAAGAAAGGATATATTTGCAACACACCACCTAGACATAGGGGTTTTAACTAACATAAATCCATGAGTTTTGTTGTTTATCTATTTCTGTAGGGAGACAACTGCAATATAGAAAAAGAGGCCCACAAGTAAGGATTACATAGACACATAACACCTTTGTACGAAAAAGAGCAATCTAGAAGACTCTAGAACCAACCGCCTAGAAGGAGGGGCCCACCTGTCAGCAGGGTAGGGCGGGCGCCCTCCCCCCTAGGGAGTTCGCCATGGGCTAAGGACCAATCAGGTCCCGCCTTGCGGATTAGGGTTCCACCTCCTTTGAGGATCAATCTAACCCCTCCATTAAGGTCGGTTTGATCCGACGGCTGACGTTCATTTGAGGGGGCTATAAAAGGAGGACCCCTGCCCCCTGGCTAAACGAAATCCATTATTCATTTGCATATTTTCCAGAGAGGATCCCTTATGGATCTATTCTCTAGGGCTTAGCATTCAAGAGAAACTATTCTTAGTTTCTATGTGAGATTAGAGTTTACTCTTCTAGATTGAGAGAGATAGAGTGGAGGTGTGGATTGGAGGAAGCCCGGCCTATCGGTGTCTTCTCTCCAGTTTGTATCAACCGGATCAAGTCTCCTAACCCGAGGCTTGCTCCTAGGATTTGTTTGGTATTTTGACTTCTAATTCTAGTAAGTTACCTGTTTTATTATTCTTTGGTTTGTGAGTTTACTTTATTCTCTTCGCGTAGAGAGTAGGGTAATCATCTCTAGCGTAAACGTGGTGTTTGGGCTAAGATATTCATAGATATCCCCTGTCTAGCCGGATCTATGGTCATAGCTCGAAACATGACAATTTCGTAGATACCTTTGGATTTCACAATCCCGTTAGAAGGATTGGTAGGGTTTATAGGCTGCGTGCTAAGCATCCTCTGAGGTGTCTCTTATCACGACGGTTCTCCCCAATAGAATAATAGCGCATATCTTGCATAGACTAGAACGAGAGTGCAGTCGTAGTCTTCTCTATATCCTTATATCAAAATCACCTTTTTTGTAGCCTAAAGGTTAGTAGAAATAGATTTGGTTACTCAGATGCACCCTTTCTCCCTACGGAAAAACAAATAACGATACTCTGGATAACTCCCGGGTGAAGTGCTCACCGATATCCGTGCACTTGCGGTTCCCAGTAATTCTTCTGTCTGCATTAACATCTATCAACAAGCATTTCTGGCGCCGTTGCTGGGGAGAAAGACGGTTTGCTGAGATAACCTTGAATCTTGCTATTATCTTGTACCTATACTTTTATCTTTTCTTATCTTTTTCAATTTCTTAATTTCTAACCTTTTCTATCCTTATGGAAAATCTAAATTCCACACCTATCTATCAATTTTCTGCACCCACGGAGACCGACCTATTACCATGGGAGTCATCACAGCCTATCCAAACTCCCCAGTTTAGGTTGAGTCCGCGGTTGATTGCAATGATTCAAAGCCTATCCTTTTCAAGAAAGGAAGACGAAAATCCTTACCTTCATATTCGATATTTTGATCAAACATGTGATTGTCTTCGCATAGAAGGCATATCTGATAAAACTTTACGTTGGAAGCTTTTTCCCTTTTCTTTAAAGGGAAGAGCTAAACAACAAGGAGATTGGGGAGTTATGCGCTCCAATTTCTGTCTAGATTTCTATCCCATCACCCAAATCGTCGACCTTAGAGTCAAGGTTCTAACCTTCGAACAAGAAGAGAACGAATCTTTGGCTTACTCCTAGAAACGTTTTCTTGAGCTTTTAGAATCTGGTCCACACCTTAGCATCGAAGGCCCTGTTCTTCTTCAACATTTTTATAAAGGTCTTCGTAAAAAGGATAGAGAGTTGCTAAACACCACATCTGGAGGTTCTTTCTTTCACATGCCATCCATAGAAGCAAAATTAACCTTAGATAGAATCTTAGATGCTGAGTTGGATAATACCCCCATGAAGAAACTCACAAAGCTGAAAACAATACCTTGCCAGATCCACCATCTATTTTAGCTATCCCAAGTTCTGAACCTAAAAAGGAAGAAATTCCACCACCTGATTTCATGTTGGATATAGATCCTGATCTTTTCACTGATTTCGGAAATATTTCAAACTACCTTTCTATTTCAAAACCCCGAAATCATCACCTTAGCAACCATATTTACCAAATGCCAAATAAAAGCATTTTAAGAGAGCTTGTATCAATCATAAGTAGCGAATGGTTAGAAGAATCAGAACTTTCCTCTGATGTGATCCGTCTAGATTCACCTTCTATTCCAATATGTTGTGCCTTCAATTCTGATCAATTTGATGCTCTCTATAATCCTGTTGTGGGGATCAATATCATGTCTAAATCACTTGCGCATGAATTATTGGGCAATGTGACTTTAACCCCAACAAGAAAGTTCATGAAGAATCTTGACGGGCATATAGTCCCCATTCTTGGAATTTTACATGTCCTACCCATTATGGTAGATGGTGCCATGGTTCGTTTGAACTTTTATATCTTTGATACATGGGACTACAACCTACTGATAGGACAACCTTTCAGAAGACTTCTTTATGAAGGACAAAACGGTAAATTAAACATTTCCTTTGGAAAGAATTTTCAAATCTCGATGACAATCTCTCGTTCTTTGAACAATAAAACTGAATCATATCTTTTACCCTATCCTATGGAGGAAGTAAAAATTGTTTCTCTAGAGCTTTTTAATGAACCAGATTTAGAAGAAGATGCTCCTTTCTTCATAGAAGAAGAAGCTAACCCTTCTGAACCTGAACCCTTAGATGAATTCGCAGAAACACCTAGACCTCCTATAGAGCTTAAACCTTTACCACCTGGTCTTACTTATGCTTTCCTCAATAATGATCTAGAGTCTCCTATAATCATAAGTGATAAACTCACTCAGGAGCAAACTCTGTGCTTAATGGATGTTCTAGAAAAGCATCGTTCAGCCTTTGGTTACTCACTCCAAGATCTCACTGGAATCAGTCCTATAATTTGCACTCATTGCATTCCTACAGATCCTTCTGTTTCACCTTCTCGAGAGCCCCAACGAAGACTCAATAACGCGATGAGAGAGATAGTTAAAAAGGAAGTTTTAAAATTGTTGCATGCAGGGATTATATATCGTGTGCCGCATAGTGAGTGGGTAAGCCCAGTGCAGGTTGTGCCTAAGAAGGGAGGCATGACTGTTGTCACAAATGAAAAGAATGAGCTGATTCCACAACGCACCATCACAGGATGGCGGATGTGTATAGATTACAGAAAGTTGAACAAAGTTACAAAAAAGGATCACTTTCCTTTACCTTTTATAGATGAGATGTTAGAGCGGTTAGCCAACCACTCATTCTTCTGTTTCCTAGATGGATATTCAGGGTATCACCAAATCCTGATCCATCCAGATGACCAAAGCAAAACCACCTTTACATTCCCCTATTGAACTTATGCATATCGTAGAATGTCTTTTGGGCTATGTAATGCTCCAGCCTCTTTTCAAAGATGCATGATGTCTATATTTTCTGACATGATTGAAGACATTATGGAAGTTTTTATGGATGATTTCTCTGTTTATGGAAAAACTTTCGATAGTTGTCTTGAAAACTTAGATAGAGTTTTGCAAAGATGTGAAGAAAAACATTTAGTCCTTAATTGGGAAAATGTCATTTTATGGTCAAAGAAGGAATAGTGCTAGGACACCTAATATCTGAACGAGGCATTGAGGTAGACAAAGCTAAAATTGATGTAATTGAACAATTACATCCGCTTGTAAATGTGAAAGGAATAAGAAGCTTTCTTGGTCATGCTGGTTTTTATCGAAGATTCATAAAAGATTTTTCATTTATTGCTAGACCACTTACTCTTTTGCTAGCCAAGGAGGCTCCTTTCGAATTTGATGATGCTTGTTTAAAAGCTTTTGAATTATTAAAGAAAGCACTCATCTCTGCACCAATCATTCAACCCTCTGATTGGACTTTACCTTATGAAATTATGCGTGGTGCTAGTGATTATGCTGTGGGGGCAGTTTTGGGACAAACTAAGGATAAGAAGCATCATGCAATAGCTTATGCTAGCAAAACCTTGACAGGACCTCAACTTAATTATGCAACCACTGAAAAAGAGCTCCTGGTTGTTGTCTTTGCTATAGATAAATTTAGATCTTATTTAGTAGGAGCCAAAGTAATTGTTTATTCTGATCATGCTACTTTAAAATATCTGCTCACTAAAAAAGATGCTAAACCTTGTTTAATAAGATGGATCCTGCTACTCCAAGAATTTGACTTAGAAATAAAAGATAAAAAAGGAGTAGAAAACCCTGTTGCAGATCACTTGTCTAGAATGTATTTTAAGAATCCGCAAGAACTACCCATTGATGATTCACTCCGGGATGACATGCTCTATGAAATCAACAGATCGGACCCCTAGTATGCAGATATTGTCAATTTTATGGTTTCAGGATATGTACCACCAGGAGGAAACAAAAGAAAGCTTATTCAAGAGAGTCGTTCACACATATGGGATGAACCATACCTCTTCCGAGTATGCTCTGATGGGTTACTCAGGAGATGTGTGACTATTGAAGAAGGAATGAAGATCATTGAAAGATGTCACTCGTCACCATACGGAGGTCATTATGGAGCATTCCGCATGCATGCAAAAATTTGGCAATGTGGATTCTATTGGCCAGCAATGTATGAAGACACTAAAGAATTTATCAAAAGATGTGGGCCTTGCCAAAGACATGGCAACATAAACTCAAGGGATTCCATGCCACTCACCAGCAATCTACAGATATAACTCTTTGATGTTTGGAGAATTGACTATATGGGACCATTTCTCCCATCAAAGAATTGTATGTATATTTTGGTGGCAGTTGACTACATTTCCAAGTGGGTGGAAGCACTACCTTGCAAGCATGCCGACAACATAATTTCAAAAAGGATATTTGAAGAGATCATATTTCCAAGATTTGGAGTCCCCAGAATAGTGATAAGAGATGGAGGATCACATTTCATCGACAAACATTTTGAGAAGTATCTAGCAAAGCATGGGATCCGCCACAATGTCGCTACACCTTATCACCCTCAGACAAGTGGCCAAGAACAAATAGATCAAGAATATTCTTCAGAAGACAGTGAATGAGATGCGAACAGCATGGAAGGATAAGTTACCGGATGCACTCTAGGCATACCGGACTGCATACAAAACTCCAATTGGAATGTCTACATATCAACTCGTATATGGGAAGACTTGTCACCTACCTGTTGAACTAGAGTTTAAAGCACACTGGGCTATAAAAAGATGGAATATGGATTTTGAGGCTACTGGAGAGAAAAGACAAATGCAATTATCAGAGCTAGAGGAACGGAGAGAGAAAGCATACCACAATTCAAAGATATACAAAGAAATAGTCAAACGATGGCACGACAAGAAGATCAAGAAGGAGTTCACACCTGGAGATAAGGTATTACTTTTTAATTCCAGGGTGAAGCTCTTCGGGCATGGAAAACTACGAAGCAAATGGGAGGACCATATAAGGTAATCAATTCATCATCCCACGGAGCAATCACACTTCAAAATAACGAAGGTACGTTATTCAAGGTAAATGGTCAACGTCTAAAAATATTTTTAGAACCCAATAAATAATTAGAAGAAATAGACGTAATTAATTTCTATCTTTTAAGTGAATTTTGAGGCCCAGTCATTTTAATTTTTACATCTTGGGCCATGCATATGTTTTTCGGTACATAGAACCTTCTAGAAGCGAGTGCGCAAAGGAGGCCTGGTAGAGGAGACATGGCCAAGGCGGGCGCCCTAAGGCCCAGGGCGGCCGCCCCACCCCTGGCACCTCTCACCGCCGCCTTTTGCACTCCCGAACCTTCTAGTCTCCCTTATCCGATAAACCTTGCAGAGCACTTATCCAACCATTTCTCCGCGAGATTTGCTCCGTAGATGCTTCTAGAGGCCATTTTCCACCCCTATATAAAGAACCCCTGACGTCAGCCATCCTCAACATTCAATCATTTCCTTAGCTCTCGCCTAGACGCTTGCTAGATCTCCTTGCTCCCATGGCCAATGGCAGCAATTCCGAGAGGAGGATGGTCCCCTACGTGACCAATCTCAACCAGCTCCCGCAAGAAGATCCAGACTCCAAAGCTCTAGTCGTACTCCACGATGCTCGCCCTCTCGCCACCATTCCTCCCAAGCAACATAGACATAGCAAATCCTACTACGCTTAGCCTGTCCTCCATGCACCGCCGCAACCGCTCCTCCTTGAAGGACCGAAGGAAGAGCCTGTCATCAAGGTACCTGCCGATACCAAGGTCCTTCCACCAAGACCCAAGGAGAGGATCATAGGAGTGAAGACCAACCAAGGAGGAGAGATCAACCACATCAAGTACACAACAGAAGAAGAACGTCCCTACTTCGAGGGGATCCGTGCACCCAAAGTCAAATTCGTGCCACCAAAGGACGCCTTGAAGCACTCTCTCAACACCTTCGAGTCATCTCCAAAACACCACAAAACCGTAGCAGAGTTAGAAAAAGATTTCCATAATAGGGATGACACGATCATCAATCTCCAAACCTCTCTAGGCTTTTTCTCTAGGCAGGTCACAAACCTGAACACCACCGCAGAGGGCCTTAAGCGTGAAACAGATGATCTTAGTAAGAGAGTGAAGTTCTTAGAACGTCACTAAACGTTTTAGCAGGGTATGCAGTTCTTGAGGCATGTTTAGATCCATTAGCTAGAATTATTTTGTTTTAATTCATTTCCCTTGTAATAAATGCCTCAAAATAAAGATTAAATAAAGATCATTTCTATTATTATTGTACCTTGCTTGTCTCCACGATGTTGTTATATAAGAAAACAGGAAACAAGTATGGGGGAGACCCTCGATGACGAGACGAATAGATTCAACCGCAACGATAAAAAATATCGGAAACAAACAAAGCAACAACCGCACACGACGAAGCAGAGGCCAAGGGGCCACCCAAGCTGGGTGGCCACCCCACTACCCAGGGCGCCCGCCCTAGGCAGAGCACCTCCTGCTCCGTCCTTCGACCACGGTCAGGTTTGCATCCTGCACGTTACATATTTCCATACATATCCTCTATTGTTGGGAATTTATTTAGAGACTCCATTTTACTTAGGTCGTTGTGGGATATAAGATGGTAGAATATGAGAACTTAATTCTTGATAATCTCTGTCACTTGGAGAATTTCTTTAAAATAAAATAACTACCATCCCTTATATGCTTTATATTTACCAATTAAAAGCCAAAAGGCTACTTGCTTTGTATTGAGTTTGTTCGAATCGTGTGGATCCTTGTTAGAATTTTACCATACTCTGAAGATCAAGGCTTCTTTCATACATTACAAACACAAAAGATTCACTCTTCCAAAGTAGTATTGTATTAGAGGCATGTGCTATGCAAAAATATGAAATTCGAGGAAATAAAAATGGGCAAAATGTCCGACAACCTCTCAGAAAAAATGGGCATAAGTCCGATAGTAGAATTAGGGGTACATCAACACCCACCTAAAAAAATAAATAAATATATAAAAATAATAATGATAGCCCATGGTTCCTCTAATAGCAATATGCCAGCAAGAGATGACACAATAATAAAATATGACCAACAAGTCTTGATCTAAGAGTATGGCATTATTCTCCTCGGATCCCGGTTTGACCAGGCAATACATGCAAGGTAAGTATGCCACATCTACCTATACTTTTCAAGATTCATTTACGAGTGATCTGAGAGCACCAGGAAAGAAGTAAGCTAAACATGCAAAAACTCCAAGTGACAAGATTAAAAGAAGAAGGGTATCTACTTCTAGCTACTTTATTCCTCAACTGCTCATGGTGATTTGATGACTCTACTAAACTCCCGCAGTACAGGTATAAAAGGAATTTTTCTATCATTGATGTCTCAACCTTAAGCTTATGTTTTAACCATCCTTTTCTCGAGGACGAGTAAAAGCCTAAGTATGGGGGAGCTTGTTGACACCTCTTAAGTATTAATTTCAAGTGTCAACTAAGCAGAAGAAAGGATATATTTTCAACACACCACCTAGACATAGGGTTTTAACTAACATAATTCCACGAGTTTTGGTGTTTATCTGTTTCTGTAGGGAGACAACTGCAATATAGCAAAAGAGGCCCACAAGTAAGGATTACATAGACATAGGGCCTTGCTTATATAGCCTCCTCAAATGAACGTCGGCCGTCGGATCAAAACGACCTTGACGGAGGGCTTAGATTCAATCTCAAAGGCGGTGGAGAGAGGGTCCACAAGGCAGGGCCTCATTGGGCCTTGACCTAGGGTGGCCGCCCTAGGGGGTAGGGCGGCCGCCCTGCCCCTAGGCTGCTCGGCCTCTCGTTTCTTCCGGCGCCTTCTTAACCCTTCTAGATTATTCTTTTTCCTACGGATGATAATTATCTCTATGTAATCATGACATGTGGGCCTTTCCTCCATATTTCCTAATATCCCCCTGCAGAAATAGACATTCACCAAAACTCATGGAATTATGTTAGTATAAACCCTATTTCTAGGTATTATTTTCATATAGATCATTTTCCTTGTTTAGTTGACGGTTGGATTTGGTATTTAAGGACCGTCAACAGTGACAAGAGTGATACTTTTGATACATTCAATACTTTTATCAAGAGATGCCAAAATAAATTTGAAACAACTATCAAGAAAGTGAGAAGTGACAATGGTAGTGATTCAAGAATACATGAGTTGATGAGCTATGTGATGAATATGGAATCAAACATCAATTCTCGGCCAAGTATACACCTCAATCAAATGGGCTTGTTGAGAGGAAGAATAGGACACTCATTGATATGGCAAGATCTATGCTTAGTGAATATAGTGTGAGTGATGCTTTTTGGGCCGAAGCTATCAACACGGCTTGCTACTATTGCAACCGACTCTATTGCCCCAAGATGCTTGAGAAGACACCTTATGAGCTATTGAATGGAAAAAATCCCAATATTGCATACTTTAGAGTGTTTAGTTGCAAGTGTTATATCTTAAAGAAAGGTGCAAGATTGAGAAAATTTAAGAAGAAATGTGATGAAGGCTTTGTACTCGGTTACTCAACTACAAGCAAAGCTTATAGAGTATGGAATGTTACTCATGGCATAGTCGAAGAAGTTCATGATGTTGAGTTTGATGAAACTAATGGATGGCAAGATGAAAGTGATAATCATGATGATGTGAGAGGTGAACCATTGGTAAATGCAATGAAGAACATGGATTTGGTAATCATGACATGTGGGCCTTTCCTCCATATTTCCTGATATCCCCCTGCAAAAATAGACATTCACCAAAACTTGTGGAATTTTGTTAGTATAAACCTATTTCTAGGTATTATTTTCATATAGATCCTTTTCCTTGTTTAGTTGACGGTTGGATTTGGTATTTAAGGACCGTCAACAACTCCCCCAAGCTTACCTTTTTCTCGTCCCTGAGCAAAGATAACTCAGTGATGGATCAGGAGTTGCTGCAATGCTTTCACGCCTTACAAGTACACATGCTTTCAAATAAGATCTCATCTCCGGATTAGATCAACTATTAAGACTAAAAATTTACTCATTTTACCTTCCACCATGGGGCTTGTAACCGTCACCTGTGTCTTGGGTAGTTGAAAGACAGAACGGTCCAGTCAAGCGCCATGTACCTTGCTCTTTGATCAACTATAGCTCCGGAGTTTTTGTAGATTTTCAAAATAAAACTTAGAGATTCCTTGTATGACTCTCTCAAATCTCTCCTTTGTGGTATTTCTGGATCCTTCCCAAGGCATTAATGGTGTTGCCTTTCTCTGAAATATGTGGTATTTGTGGTATAAGACATTGTGGTATTTCCTTCTCTCTCACCCTACTTCTAATAAGGCTAATATTTGGAGCTCATAGGTGGGAGATAGCGTATACATACTTACAAGACATATGTTGCATAGTCAAACCGCGGATCCAAAGGAACAGGTCAATAAGTCAAATCAAGATGTGCGTGTGCGGCGAATGAATGGTGTATGATGATAGTGGTTGTGATGATGATAACAGGGGTGAAAGTCTAATTCTACTATTGCTCCTTCTGAATGAATTTTGTATTTGGAAACCTTTCGAAGGGAATGAGATGCTCGATATATATATATATATTATATATATATATATATATATTTCTTTTTTTCAGGTGGGTATCTTGTACCCCTAATTCTACTATCGGACACTTGTCCATTTTTACCTCTCTTTCTCACTTTTTTTTATTCGAGGTTGGCGGACACTTGCCCATTTCTATTTCCTCGTCTCTCTCTTTTTTTCCTTCTTTTTTTAAGAGCACTCATCCTTGTAGAGCAATAAAGCGAACAAAGCCTGGAGCATTTATTTCATAGGGATGTAACAGGAATAGGAGAATATTTTTGTTTCTATTCTCTCCCGGATTAGGAGCAGAATATTTTTGGTGGATCTGGAGATGGAAATGAGTGGATAAATGTGGATGTGTACTTCTGGGATAGAACCAGCGTATGTGGGTGTAGTATATATGGATACGTACTTCTAGGATAGAAGCAGCGTATGTGGGTGTAGTGTTAGTGAATCTTGATTCAGACCGCATGACTAGTTCCCGAGGGTCACACAGCTTGACCACACTCAATGCTCATAAGAAGTATGTAAATATGTGTGGTTTCCTATCTAGTAAGTATGTATATGGCTGTGGTAGGAATTTAAACTCTCGTCATACAGGAACTCATCATATGGTATTTTTAAAGTTTTCAAAAGATAAAATTCTCCAGAATTCTAGTATCTCTAGGAACAGATAAATAGTAACTCAAACCTTCACATATCATATCCATCAACGACTTAGACTTTAGATCAGGTACTTCCTCCCACAAGTTCAGGTTTAGAGCAAATTTCAAATCATAATAATTATGCCTAAACTTGAGAGAGATCAAATTTGAAAACTAGGTACATGAAAGGAATTACGGTAGAGCAACTATTCATCATCTCCATATTTAGAGTTTATCATTGGGGTTCATTTTAGCATAGCTATTTTATTTTATTCTCTCCTATTATTTATTAGCAAACTTATAAACTAAGCAAAGACACATATAAGCGAGAAAAATATTTATTGGGTTTTCTATGATTATGCATCTTTTATATTTTAGTAAAGTATATATATTATAAAGACCGATAGGTAGAAATACTTAGCTGAGTATGGGGGTGCTCTCCCCCAAGCTAGATTTTGACGTAATTTCTTCTAATGTAGCTGGTAGGTAGCAGAGGTGTTAGGATATCCTCTGGTTACTGTTCTTCTTTGAATTCTATGAAGCTCAAATAGACAACAACGCTTGTGGAACTGATTAAATGTTAGTCATAAATCTCTAGCCTGGATCATGTCAAGCTTCCTCTAATGGATGTTATTATTTAACAGGATCATAAACTCACTATTTTTATATTTTTTTATAAGACAAAAACATATTTATTTTATTTTTATGCCACCATAGCGAGTACACTTATGGGTTTTATGCCACGAGTCTATTCACATGGGGCTTAACAGTTTTAAACATTTTTATTTTCTTTTTAAGATAGTGTAAACATGATTAACTAATTTGGGAAAGTAAATAATTAAGGGAAAAGATAACTACCATGTCTTACCTCTTGGCACGGTGTTCGGTGGTTTAAATCCTCCGAACATGACTCCTTACGTCCTTAGTTGTCCTGGGGCTCGTTGGACAACGTAGCTGGCGCCTCTGGTTGCGCTTCTTCTTCTGGTATGATTTCTTTCTCTCTCCACACTTGTGTTGGTGCGGTGGCCTCCCTAGGACAAGCTCCCTTTTCTGGATACTTATTAAAATTGAAAGGACATACCTTTGCTTCTTCCCATGATTCTCCGCTCTCGTGCCTAGAGTAGTCATAGAGTGAATTTCCTAACCTTGGAGTTGGTGGTGTGTTTGGCCTAGAGAGTGGAGTTGTGTATCTTGACTCTTCTTCTTCGGGGTATCTCTCTTCATATCTTGATACTTCTCCTTTATAGTCTACCCATCCATCCTTGGTGTTCTGCCTCTTCTGGTTGTGGTAGCGAAGTCTTCTTCTCGTTCTATTCTGCTTAGATTCTTCAACAATATAGTTAGCATTAAAGTAACGATGTACCTTCTCAGAGGGGAAGTGTAGGTGCACTTCTCCTGTCCCGATACAGATGATAGCTTTGGTGGTGCTTAGGAACGGTCTTCCAAGGATGATGGGTGGATCATAATCATCTTCTCCCATATCAACGACTAGGAAGTCTGTAGGGATGAAGTGGTCATCAATCTGGATGGGGACATCTTTGGCTATGCCTTCGACGGCGCGGCATGTCTGATCTGCCATCTGGAGTTGGGTGTATGTTGGATGTAGATGCATTGTACCATATAGAAACTCATAGGTCAACTTGGCCATAATGTTGACGCCCGATCCGGTGTCACAGATTGCCTTCTGGAAGGAGCATCTGTTGATTGTGCATTCAATGGTTGGGACACCCGAGTCGTCCTTCTTGATCAAATGAGGGGATCTGATTTGGTGATCTTGATTATTGTGGAGTGCGGCGACCATCTTTGCTGGTTCTGTCTGTACTTGCTTCTTGTTTTTATTCTGCTTGTTCTGCTTGTTCCTTCTATTGGTCCTCTTACTTGGCTCATCTTGGGGTTGTTCTGGAGCTTGTATGGTTTTGTTCTTGAAGGAGAATGTCTCCTTCTTCCCTTTGATGAAGAAACTGATCTTGGCAGCGCTAGCATAGATGACAGCTCCTGCCGTGTTCAAGAGTGGCCTCCCTAGGATGATGGGTGACCTCTCATCAACACCGGTCTCTATTACCATGAAGTCTGTTGGGACATATGAGGTACCAATCCGGACACGGATATCTTTTAATATTCCAATTGGGTTGAATAGTGTCCGATCTGCAAGCTGCAAACACAGGGTTGTATCTGATAAAAGGATAATTAAAGAATTTTCGTATATTACCCTAGGCATGATATTGACGCTTGCGCCAAAGTCGCAAAGTGCTTCAGGAAAGTCCATGGTACCGATGGAGATTGGGATGACGGGTTGTCCTGGGTATCCCTTATTGGTTGTCATAGAATCCCCACACCACCATTCGGTAGGGTTGTTCCAATAGGCACCTGCATCAAATATGTCTACAAGATTGGCAGATTCTAATCCTTCCGGTTGTGATGGAATACCGGGGTTAGTGGTAGGAATAGCAGCAGCTATCTGGGTTAGTTGAGATTCAATCATTTTATTAAAGCTAATTTGATTCTTGATGGTAACAGAAAAATTATCCATTCTATTATTTATAGTTTCTAGTATTTTATCATTGGATGCTAATTTCTTAGACATGTTATCCATTAACTTTCCTTGGTTAGCTACTAACTCTCTCAAAGGTGGAAAACTAGGATTATTATAAGAGTTATTACCTTGATAATTACCTGAGTAGTTAGGCCTTTGTGGTTGTTGGTTCCAACCTTGATTTTACTGAGGACGGTTGTAATTGTTGTTGTTGATGTAGTTCACATCCTCTTGCAATTCTGGACAATGGTTGCCTGAGTGTCTAGTGTTTCCACACTCCTGACAGGTCATGTGAGAGTCATAGATGTTCATTACTTCTTTCTTTTCTCCAGCTTTTTCGTCGAGCTTCTTCATGAGCAGGTCTAGCTTTGCAGACAACATGTCTACCTCTTTGAGCTGGTGCATACCTCCACTTTTCTTGCGAGTTTGAGTTCTTTCTTCACTCCAACCTTGGTTGGATGCCATCTTCTCCACAAGAGCCGTGGCTTGTGGTATTGTAAGTGATAGGAATGCTCCTTCGGCAGCAGCATCCATGGTTTCACGAGTGCTGTTGCTGAGCCCATGATAGAAGGTCTGCATAAGTAACCAATTCTCCATTCCATGATGGGGACATTCTAGGATGTAGTCTTGGAAGCGCTCCCATGCTTCTGGAATGGACTCGTCATGTTGTTGCTGAAAACATGAAATCTTCCCACGGAGAGCATTGGTCTTTCCCATGGGAAAGACCTTTGCTAGGAAGTTGGTGGAACATAGTGCCCATGTGGTATTCTTCTCCTTTGTTGCATAGAACCATTGTTTCGCCCTTCCCAAGAGTGAGAATGGGAAAAGGCGAAGTAGTATGGCATCTCTGGGGATATCGTTGATAGTAAATGTGCTGCAAATCTCCAGGAAGTGTTGGAGATGAGCACTAGCATCTTCGTGTGCTTTCCCACAGAACTGGCTTGTTTGCACCATGTTGATGAGCACAGGCTTGAGCTCAAATGACCGATCAATGTCCGTAGTAGGTCCAGTGCGGATGTTGTCCGTGGTGGGGGCTGAGTACTCATGGATTCACTTGTTTGCCATGGCTTCGAACTCTGGTGTCAAGTCTCGAATGATGTTTTGGTGATCTCCTTGATTGGATGAAGCTTCAAGCTAAGATATTGATGATGATTCTGTTACTTTCTTGAGCTTGGCGTTTGTCCTTCTGATTAATGCTTCGGGATTTTCAACAAAATTGTCTGGAAGATCAAACCTATTCATACATTACCCTGCATAAAATGATAGGAAAAATAGGCAAAGATCAAGGGTAAAGCTGTATGAGTAGAGAATTGATGTTTTCTCGATCTCATTAGTGATGCAAGTGATAACTCATTTATTCCTTTTGATAGCTAATCAACCTTCCCCGGCAACGGCGCCAAAAATGCTTGTTGACATATCTTAACGTCGTTACCAAAAGTAGATTAAAATCTATTTCTGATAACAGTGCCAAAAATAGTTAACCACCTCTCATGCCACTTAAGCCAAGTTGTCATCCCCTGCATGGTAGAAAGATGTGGTATTGAAATATGCATTTGCTCTTCTAATAAATATATAAATATAAATGTGTATCTGCAAGCGCATATATAATACAGATGTAGCATTTTAACCAGGAGTATTCCAGGTATCGTTATTTATATTTTTACCACTGGGAAGGGATAATAAGGAATAAATGAGGAATGAATATCACTGCATGTGTAATGGAGAGTTTTCATCTATCTCTCTCAATACAGGATAAGTGTCACATAAGATATAGATAATGAATGAATAATGACAAAAGATAAATACTGATCAGCATATATATAGCCACATAAGATAATGATAAGCACCTCAACAGATATTCTAGCAAGTCATTAGCATGGAATTAGGATGAACTACAAAGATATTTCCAATGTCATTCTTAACTATACAGTCTAGCATATTATGATTAGTGCAATTACACTTGGCAATCATGGCGAGATAAGAGATATTCATGTGTAGTGAGTATTACTAAGGAAGATGAGAAACATAGCAATCACTTCCCCGTAATAGTACTGCTCTGCCTGCCCTATAAACAGGAGGAGGACTACAAAGGACTCAACAGGACTGTCACTCCTGCGATCTACCTCACGATCTGGAATATAGGGTACAATCGCAGATAAATACAGTATAGGCACCACGCCTACACAATATCTATCATTTACCCATTATACTGATGGATAAACGTTATACGATCCTAAACATGAATATGATTCAGATCTAACTATGTCAAGCATATAATCATAATAAACTAAGAACAATATAATTGAGAACATAAATGAATAGAGTAAAGTCATAGACAATATAATGAAGTAGAGCAAAGTCATATTCATAATATTGAAGAACAAATGATGAACAAGGAAGAACTAGAGAGAGAATTACCAATAATCCTCTTGACAGATCCGGAAACCAATCGAAGATTGACTCCTTCTAGTTCTAATCCTATGTAGCTATGCTAAACTAGAGATCTAGTTGATGTGGTGGCTCTAGGGCTTGATCAAGGACCTCTCCTATTGAAATGAAGAATGAATTAGGGTTTCTGGCTCTTGGGGTCTCTTCTCCTCAGGGTCAGGGGGCCTTGCTTATATAGCCTCCTCAAATGAACGTCGGTCGTCGGATCAAACCGACCTTGATGGAGGGCTTAGATGCAACCTCAAAGGCAGTGGAGAAAGGGTCCACAAGGCAGGGCCTCATTGGGCCTTTCCCTAGGGCGGCCGCCCAAGGGGGTAGGGCGGGCGCCCTACCCCTGGGCCCGCTCGGCCTCTCGTTTCTTCTCGCACCTTCTTGACCCTTCTAGATTATTCTTTTTCCTGCGGATGATAATTATCTCTATGTCATCATGACATGTGGGCCTTTCCTCTATATTTCCTGATATCCCCCTGCAGAAATAGACATTCACCAAAACTCATGGAATTCTGTTAGTATAAACCCTATTTCTAGGTATTATTTTCATATAGATCCTTTTCCTTGTTTAGTTGACGGTTGGATTTGGTATTTAAGGACCGTCAACAGTGACACGAGTGATACTTTTGATACATTCAGGACTTTTATCAAGAGATGCCAAAATGAATTTGAAACAACTATCAAGAAAGTGAGAAGTGACAATGGTAGTGATTCAAGAATACAAGAGTTGATGAGCTATGTGATGAATATAGAATCAAACATCAATTCTCGGCCAAGTATACACCTCAATCAAATGGGCTTGTTGAGAGGAAGAATAGGACACTCATTGATATGGCACGATCTATGTTTAGTGAATATAATGTGAGTGATGCTTTTTGGGCTGAAGCTATCAACATGGCTTGCTACTATAGCAACCGACTCTATTGCCCCAAGATGCTTGAGAAGACACCTTATGAGCTATTGAATGGAAGAAATCCCAATATTGCATACTTTAGAGTGTTTAGTTGCAAGTGCTATATCTTAAAGAAAGGTGCAAGATTGAGAAAATTTAAGAAGAAATGTGATGAAGGCTTTGTACTCGGTTACTCAACTACAAGCAAAGCTTATAGAGTATGGAATGTTACTCATGGCATAGTTGAAGAAGTTCATGATGTTGAGTTTGATGAAACTAATGGATCGCAAGATGAAACTGATAATCATGATGATGTGAGAGGTGAACCATTGGTAAATGCAACGAAGAACATGGATATTGGGGACATTAGGCCAAGAGAGGTGATTGATAAGCAAGAAAATGACTATCAAGTGTGCCCTTCATCAAATGAGCAAGTCAATGACAATCAAGCTAGTTCATCTTCTCCAATTCAAGATCTGAACGCCCAAGTTTGGTTTTGGTTAATTAATGACACCCATGGACTAACCCTATTTGCTAAGTGCTTGATTAAAATAGGGTGATCCAAGTTGACAAGTGGAGCTAGATGAAGGATCATGATAGATCAAGTGCTCAATGTCTAAGGAAAAGAAGAAAGAGAAAAACAAAAATGAACCCAAGGCAAAGGTATATCTATAGGGCCATTTTTGGTTTAGTGATCAAGACACTATAGAGAGTGTGGTCACCTTTAGGATAGATACTCGTACTATCAAGAAGGGAAATCTCGTTTCGATTGCGGTTATCATGTGTCACTAGGTCATTTGCATTGAATACCTAAAATGAACCTAAGTGACACTAAAATTGTGATAAAATCCAAGATAATTCAATGTGAAGGCTAATACTGTGCTTAAGTGGATGGAACACAAGGTGTTAGCACTTGTAGACTTGGAGAAGAAGTGGCATCTCGGTTTGGAGCGAGACAGACCTCCGGACGCAAGTCCGGACGTTGGCAAGGTGCCGTCCGGACCATTGGACATGCGACCAGAGGCATACCCTAGCCTCGGCTAGCAACGCACAGCACATCCTGACGCAGTTGTGTGTCCGGACGCTAGTCTCCGAACGCATCGTCCGGAGGTTGGAGCTCTCTATACTCCTCTGTTGGAATTATCCGGACGCTAAGTATGGTCCGGACGGTGGACTCCGGACATGTGTCCGAGCATGTGGTGCTCTCTGGACTCTCTCTTCATAGAGTCCGGACGCAGATGAAGAGAGGTCCAGACGCTACTGTGTCCCGCGTCCGGAGACACGTGGAAGACCCAGGCGAAGGCGCGAACCGGCGGCTTTCAAACACAGAGGGTCCGGACGCACCCGCAATGGTCCGGACCCCCTGACCAAATAGCGTCCAGAGTCATGCTGACAGCAGAGAAAGAAGAGGCAAAACTGAAGGACCGAGAATGGTGACCAGAGGGGGGGTGAATGGGAGCCTCAAATTTCTCTCGAAATATTCGGGCCACTCTTCCCAAAAATTCAAACCCAGTTGCTGGGTGCTCACCAGTAGTGGAGGAAAACTCACCGGAAATCCCCAAAATAGAGTTCTCAACCCCTATGAGAAAGAGGCAAAAGCCCTAAGCAAAACAGCCAGAAAAACAGGCGACGGACGCTGGAAGACAACGCGACGGACGCTCCAGGATAGGGCGACGGACGCTGGCGACGGACGCAGAGAGATCGTCCGTCGACCTTCCAGAGAGCACTGCAGAAGAGAAGCAGAAGGCAGGGCGTCGGACGCTGGGCGACGGACGCTTGGGTGAGCGTTCGTTGGCGTCGGACGATGCACGACGGACGCTTAGGCGAGCGTCCGTCGGCCTTCCAGAGAGGCTGACAGAAACTGAGAAACGGGAGAGGCGACGGACGGTCGGCGATGGACTCTGAGGAGCGTCCGACGCCAAACCAAAAATCCAGACACACCGAGCGACGGACGCTGACGTCAGCACGCACCAGCGTCCGACGCAAGACCCTCGGAGCGTCCGACGCCCCCGAAAAACGCACAGAAAGCCCGAAAAGCGATTTACTCACGCCAAATCTTCCCAAATCTCGACCAAATGATCACCAACTGCAACCAAACTTTGTAGGCATGATCCTAGTGCAGTTGGGGAGCTATCCCGAAGAAATCATCGCTCAATTTGGGTCGGATGAGCGGGAACACTCGGATTTGGGGGAGAAAAGGGAAAACAAAGAACACGACAAAGAAATCGCCCGATCTGTGTACTCGAGAGGTTTGAGGATGGATCCTTCGGTGCAAAGATGCTCCTCTCGAATACGAACAACTTGATTCAAACGGATTTGCAAGAGCTACTCCCTACAAAGAGAAATCATCTCGGGAAAAAGAGAGAGCAAAAGCAAAACGCGAAGAACACAAGCAAAACGGGACACGATCACGAAAACGAAGCCGCCATGGCTTACGGAGGTTACGGCCTCCGATTCCTCACAACAAACTCGAGTTCTTACAAAGGTTGGTTGGATCAACCTAGGGATCTCATGAACTAGAGAGAGGTTAGAGAGAGAGAGAGAGTTGGGGCAAATGATTAGGGTTCAAGAGATAGGATAAGGATACCCCTTCATCCTCTATTTATTAGAGGCTTTGGCTATTTCCCAAAGAACCCCCTAGATACAATGAGTGAACTACCTAGCCTAAGCATTGCAGTCCAAGCTCCGGTAAATATCTCCCTCGATTTGAATGGACGGCCCCGCTTCCTGCCCGGAGTTGCCGTCGCCTCGACGCAACCTCCAGGATTCCGCCACGTGCCATCCCCGCTTCCTCGGAAGCTCCGCCCGGGTTTTGAGGCCCAAACCCGCGAAACCCGCCACCGGTAGCTTTCGGCTCAACTACCGAACCCCGAGTTTTACGGCCCAAACTCGGAAACCGACGCGGATGGTTTTGAGGCCCAAACCACCAAACCACTCGACGCGAGCCACCTTTTCTTCGCCCGGTCGGACTCCGAGTCCCCTGAGCCTCCGCTCGACTCGCGCGTCCACCATCTTGACTTGGTCGACTCGGTCTACCTCCATGTCTTCTCGCACTCGCCAGTGCCAAGTACTAGCCACCACAGCTAGTCCGCCGGCGCCCATGGTCCCTCAGTCCGAGCCCCGCTTCCGCCCTTCACCGCTCTCAGTCCATCGGCACGGCAAGCCTCTACTCGACCTTCTCCACGCCATTGACCACTGTCACTAGGCATAGCACCTGCACACCACAAGCCGATAGACAGGCACACATTTGCTTTCGCAAAGAGGTTAGAAGTAGACGCTCAAACTGAAACACTCATGTGTTGGACAATCGCTCATCATCAAAACTAAACATCATGGGCACATATCAACCATGTGTTCGCAATCTCCCCCTTGATGAGTGCATTGTCAACACAAGTGCATTTCAGATTTGAGCCAACAAGGTAAAGCTCTCCAAATGACCAAAAGCTAAGAAAGCCAACACGGGGTCACTTGAGAGAAGCAAAACACATCCAAAACTTGGTTCCCAAAGACATGGGCAAAGGCTCGACGCAACCAAGCAAAACAAAGCTAGCCCTCAAGAAGAGGCAGAAACGGGCTCAACACCGCTAGCAAGCCAAAGATACCAATCAAGGCTCTCAAAGCTCAGAATACCAATTGAAGCACAAAGGGAGCTCAAGGAAACCAATTTAAAACGCATAAAAACTCAAGAAGCCAATCGAAACCTGTTGGAGCCAAAGCACAAGCTAGACCCTCCAGAAGAGGCAAAGGCTCAACACATCTAGCAAAAGCTCCCCCTGGGCAAAAGCATACACAAGATACCAAGGAAGGGTGAAAAGAGCCAAAGAAGCAAGAATTTCACAAAAAGCACATTTTCTCCCCCTTGATCAGATATCTCTCCCCCATGCTTTCTTCCCACAATGCACAACTCTCCCCCTTAAGTGTAGATGGAGTGAAATGCACATCTCTCCCCCTTGTTGACACATGAATCTCATCAAAGCTCAAAACTCAAGAACCGGCCACAAATGCCATGATATGCAAAAAGAGTGCAACAAGCTTCATACATAGAGCAAAGACAATGAAAGGATGCTCTAAGTGATGTGATCCTGTGAGAATAGGAAAAGTTCTACGTGCCCAACTAAGACTCAGGTTGAGCTAAAGATCACTTTAGAAGCTATTTTAGAGAGCATTACATGTATGAGCAAGGAATGGGTATCACCTCCTAGAGACAACTAGACATGGCAAACAAGATAGGACCTATCTCAAAGCAATCTCATGTATAGCAAGTAAAACTATCCCTAGCAAAGATCATACAACAAACCAATGACCCAACTGAATGAATTTTTCAAATTTCAGAGTTTTGCAGCCAAATTTCAGTTTTAGGCACATTTAAGTTGTATGCGAGTGGTTGTAAGCAAAGTGATGCCACTGCTTACCAACCGGGCGAAGTCAAAGGACTTAACACACCGGTTTTGGTCATACACGACACCGCTCAAGTATCAACCCAAATGGGAAGCAGTCTCGAACACACGGTGAAGTGCTCACAATGCAGACCCAACTCGATCTTCCCAATTCACAAAACAGTGAGCAATTTCATTTTAGATCAATTTTTAAGCATGGTGCTCAATGGAAGTGAATGAAACAATGAAGAGCCATAGATACAAGCTATATATAAGGCAGCCAAGAAGGACCTTCAAAAGCCTACACATGCTAGTGCCATTTCAGAGGTGACATGGGGAATTAAAATCAGTTTTAAAGCTTTTCTAACTTAGCTCTATTGCATATCAAGAGATCAAAGAGAGTCTAAGTTAGGCAACACCATAGACACATAAAGCACCTCAAACAGAGCATAGATTCATTATATCGGCTATAGGTATGAAGCTTAATATGAACTATGTCACAAATGCAAATGAGATGCAAAATGTAATGACACCAATTAAAAGAAAAGACAAAAAAGAACAAAAAAGAAAAAGAAACACAAAGAGCTTCCCTCAACTAAAAAGGGAAGCAAACACCCAACTCACCCCGAAGGCGAGAAAACGTAACTTGATCGAGAGGTTTTGTGAGAATATCCGCAAGCTGGTTTTGGGTATCGACATGCCGGAGGTCAATGTCGCCCTTCTCATAGTGATCTCTCAAGAAGTGAAAGCGAACATCAATGTGCTTGATCTTAGAGTGAAGCACGGGATTTTTGGCTACACTAATGGCACTCGTGCTATCACAAAGCAGAGGCACTTTAGTAAGCTCAAGGCCAAAATCCTTCAAAGTCGCAATCATCCAAAGTAACTGCGAACAACAGCTAGCCGCGGCAACGTACTCAGCTTCGCACGTCGACTGTGCCACGCTAGACTATTTACGAGAAGACCAAGACACAAGAGAAGAACCGAGAAACTGGCAAGTCCCAGAAGTGGACTTCCTATCAAGACGGCAACCGGCAAAGTCGGCATCAGAAAAACCACAAAGCACAAGAGAGGAGGAGGCAGAAAACCAAAGAACAAATTCGGGAGTGAAGCGCAAATACCTCATGATGCGTTTCACCGCCTGCTTGTGCGATGTCCGTGGGGACGCCTGAAAGCGAGCACACAGGCAGACGGCGAACTGAATGTCCGGCCGGGTCGCCGTCAGGTACAGAAGCGACCCGATCATGCTGCGGTACTCCGTCTGGTCCACCGCTTCTCCTTCCTCATCTGCATCCAAGGTAGTAGTAGTTGACATAGGCGTCGAGAGGGGCTTTGCCTTGCCCATGTCAAACTTCTTCAAGATATCCTTCGTGTACTTGCCTTGGTGCACAAACGTCCCTTCTCGGGTTTGCTTGATTTGCAACCCGAGAAAGAAAGTCAACTCTCCCATCATGCTCATCTCAAATTCCCTGCTCATAAGATCTGCAAACTTGGCAACAAGAGCATGAGAAGAACCACCAAAGATGATATCATCCACGTAAATTTGGACAAGGAGAGTGTCTTTGCCTTGCTTGAGGAGAAACAACGTCTTATCTACCGATCCCATTTTAAAACCCTTAGCAAGAAAAAAGGTCTTTAGCCTATCATACCATGCTCTAGGTGCTTGTTTCAAACCATACAAAGCTTTATGAAGTTTAAAAACATGGTTTGGAAACTTGGGATTTTCGAAACCGGGAGGTTGTCTAACATACACTTCCTCCTCTATGTAGCCGTTTAAGAAAGCACTTTTAACGTCCATTTGAAAAAGTTTAAAACCCTTAGAAGCCGCAAAAGCTAAAAGGATTCTAATGGTTTCTAAACGAGCTACGGGAGCAAAGGTTTCCTCATAGTCTATTCCCTCCTTTTGACAAAAGCCTTGCACTACCAACCTAGCCTTGTTACGCACTACCACCCCATCCTCACTTTGTTTGTTTTTGAAAACCCACTTGGTTCCAATGGGGTGGCAACTTGGTGGTGGTGGCACTAAGACCCAAACGCGGTTTCGCTCAAAGTTCTCTAACTCCTCATGCATGGCATTAACCCAATCCGGATCCATCAATGCGTGTCCAACATCTCGGGGCTCAAAAGACGCGACAAAAGCCGAATGAGCAAAGTGAGAGATACGATATGACCTGGAGCGTGTGGTACGCTCGTTGATGTCGCCGATCATAGTCTGAGGAGGGTGGTGATGCTGAATGTGTAGCGGTGCCTCACGTGAAGAAGTCGCCTCCCCCTCGACAGCAACTGGAGCTCCCTCAGGTGCAACGGGCACCGACTGAGGAAGCTGCTCGAACGGCCCCCATGTAGAGGAAGTAGAAGGGTCCGGGCCGTGAGCCGAAGTAGACATCACAGGATCGACTGGGGCAGCCGGTGGAGTCGGCTCGGGATCACCCCAATCGGTGTCGTCCTGCTCCTCCTCCACAAAAATGCTGGTGTTCACCTCATCATCACCTGCAAGCTCAAAAGCAGTGGAAACACAGGGCATAGTTTCATCGAATGTAATCTCACTAGTCTCCATCACTCGGTTAGTCTCAAGGTTAAGTGCACGATAAGCACGAGAGTGAGTAGAATAACAAAGAAATATACCGTCAGAAGACCGTGATTCAAATTTATCTAACTTACCGCCCTTTTTGAGGATGAAGCACCTGCACCCAAACACCCGTAGGTGACTTACCTTGGGTGGTCTCCCAAATCGCAGCTCATAAGAGGTCTTTTTCTTAAAAGCCCGAAGAAAAATGCGATTGGAAACATAGCAAGCAGAATTGAGAGCTTCGGCCCAATACCGCCTAGGAGTCCTGTGCTCATCGAGCATTGTCCTGGCCATCTCAACAAGGGTCCGATTCTTGCGCTCAACAACACCATTCTGCTGGGGAGTGTAAGGAGAGGAAAATTGGTGATCCAAACCCAAAGAAGAGCAAAAAGATGCAAATTGAGCATTCTTGAATTCTGTGCCATTATCACTACGAATAGCTCTCATGGCATGCTTAGGTAGCTCATTTTGCAATCTCAAAATCAGATCACGCACATGCATAAAAGCCTCATCCTTACTCTCCAAAAAGAACACCCAAGAGTACCTCGAGTAGTCATCAACGACTACAATCACATACCACTTCCCTCCTTCCGACCTAACCCGAGCTGGACCAACTGTGTCCATGTGTAAGAGCTCGCCAGGTTGAGAGGTCATAATTTGAGTTACGGGAGAATGGGAAGGAGCAACCATCTTGCCATGTCTGCAAGGATGGCAAACCAAATCTTTCTCGAACTTCAGCTTTGGCAATCCTTGGATAAGGTCCATTGAGCTAAGCCTTGCAAGCAAGTCAAAACTCAAATGTCCCAATCTCCTATGCCACTTCCAAAGCTCGGAAGAAGAACCGGCAAGAAGACAATGAGAAGGTCCGGAAGAGATAGAAAAATCCGCACGAAAAACCTTCCCGAAGGGTAAAATCCGGCAAACAAGCTCACCACGAGAGTCCAAAATCCGAGACAAGTTTGGCTTAAAGCTCACTTCAAAACCGTCTTCAAGGAGTTGCGAAACCGAGAGAAGATTAAAATGCAAATTCGCAACCAAAGCAACATCCTTGAGGACAAAAGACGAATTGACTCGGATGGACCACCGGGAGACAACCTTACCTTTACTCTTGTCCCCAAAGGTGATGTACTCGGTGTGGCGCACGGGGTCGAGGCTGGAGAACCACTTGGCACTTCCGGTCATATGGCGTGAGTATCCAGAATCCACAATCCAAGTCTCCTCCAGTCCTCCTTCCTACATCAATAAAAAGACATAGGGTGAGCAAACGGACCAACACTGGGGTTAGTAAACTGTGAAGGATACCAGTGTTGTCCCACTTGCCCAAAGAATGGGTTAGGAGAAAAACCAAACATCTCCTGCCCCATGGGAGGATAGCGATCACCACGATAGGGAAAACGTGGTCCGCTAAATAAGGGTTGAGTAAAACCACCGCCACGAGGCCCGTAGTCGTATGGGTCACGACCGGTACCCCGCCGGGCATGACCACCACGTGGTCTCGCCTCCTGAGGCCTAGCACCTTGAGGCATTGTACCTCTAGGCCTAGAAGTGCGCCTCTGAACTTCCGGTTCACGCACCCCAACTTGTGGGTGGTACATGTCCCGGTTGTTCAACTCAACCTGCCTCCGATCATCTCTCTTCCTCCTAAAGCAAAACTCAGCCAAGTGTCCATCCCGCTCACAATACTCACAATGGTACCTCACCACACTCTTGGTAGGCACTCTCTTGTTGGGTTGGGTGGCTCTAGCTTTCTTAGGAAGGGGATCACTAGAGATGTCTGGCAGTGTGTCAAGTGGGTTGCGAAGGTGGTTTGGTTTGGCAATCCACACTTGCTTTTGTGGAGTGGTTTTGGGTGGCTCTTCAAACACACCATCTCTCATAGGAAACTTGGAGGGGTCGGTAGGCTTAGGTGGAGTGATCTTGGTAAGCTTGGGTGTTGTGGTGGATTTCTCATTCTTGCTCAAACCACTGCACTCATCGATCTTACCGAACAAGCTATCGTCCTTCCCACCTACAGCAAAGCCTACTCCCGTGCTGCCAGCTCGCTTGCACTGGCTAAGCATCATCCCCAACTGCGGCTCTCGGCAAGACACCCAGCTCAAGATGGACCGAAGGTATGTGTTTTCTTCCTCGGCATGCATCTTGTCGTGTCTGCACGATGCGATCTCAAGCTCCAAAGCCTCAAAGCGATCCGACTCTCTAGTGCTATCTGAGCTGACCTTCTCTAACACAGCACTCCTAGCATCCTTCTGTGCCAGCTCAGAACGCAAGCCTAAGCAAGACTTGCACGCACCAAGTAAGCTAGGCCTAGCCTTCAGCTCACTAATCTCCTCAAGTAGAGTGCCATACTTGTCCTGAAGAGTGACAAGATCAGACATGTGGATGGCACAAGCATCACACTCTACCTCCTCGGTAACCACCACTTGTGCCTTAGCAAACTCCAGCTCATGAAGCGTGCTAAGGTACTTTGCTTTGAAATCGTTTCTCTCACAAGCGGCACGCTTGAGCAAAGCATCCTGACTAAGCAAGGTATCGTTCAGAGACTCAAGCTCGAGAGAGAGGGATTCGATGGTGGGTGATACCTCGGGTGTGTCGGAGTCGTAGTCGGGGCCATCCTTGAACTTCCCGACCTTGCCTTCTTCAATCGCCATGGTGCAGAAGCCACCGTGCTTGGCGTTGGCGTAGAAGCAGAGGCCGTTGAGCTTGTCCTCAACCTTTCCCTTCGACTCATCGTCGCTTGAGGAAGAACCCCCGTCGGAGGAGGCATCGATGTCGCTGAGGGAGGCGAGGAAGGCTCGGTGCTTGGCCTTCACCTTGTCGATCACCTTCTTGGAGAACTTTCGGTTGTAGCCGCCCTTGGCCTTGTGCTTGTCCTCGAAGCGGTGCTCGCGCTTGTCCTTGCGCTTGGTGAAGTCACCCGCAGCTTTCTTGGGGCAGTTTGCGATGAAGTGATCCTCATCACCGCAACGATAGCACCCCTTTGCTGAGCCACCACGCCGACGGTTCAAACGGTTGTTGTGAAACCGTGAGAACTTGGTGATGACCAAAGCCAGCTCATCATCTCTAAGCGCCTCCACTTGTTCCTCTGTCACAGACATCAAAGACAAAGCGAACGAAGAGTGTGAAGGGTTAGAGGAAGAAGAAGACACACCGCCGGGGCCGGAAACCAACGCCATGGATGGGTTCGACGGGTTCTCAAGCTTGGCCCGGGTCTGGTGGTCAATCTCCGAGGACTTGAGCTTGTTGAATAGCTCGTCCACGGTCAGGGCGTTATAGCCTAGTGACTCCTGGATGGCAGCCACCTTCATCTCCCATACCTTCCGATCAAGAGCATGCAGAAGCTTGATAGCCATCTCATGATCATCATAAGGTAAGTTGGTCCGATTAGCACGCATCTTGTTGACGATAGATTGGAAGCGAGTGAACATCCCGTCAACAGATTCGCCGGCCAACTGAACGAAGTTCTCGTACTCCCTACGGTATGTGTCGAAGAGTCTGGACTTGATCTGAGGGTTTCCCTCATGACATCACACAAGTGTTTGCCAGATCTCCCGTGCCGTAGTGAGACTCGAAACCCGCTCAAACTCAGGAAGAGACAAACTCGAGAAGAGGATGCTACGGGCTCTTGCGTTTGAAGCATGTTGTGTAGCTTGGAGCTCAGTGATCCGAGCACCAAGAACCACGTAGTCCTCATTCTCACAAATCTCCCAGATCTTCGAATCAAGCCCTTGAAGGTAAGCGGACATGCGCACCTTCCAATAGGCGAAATTCGTTCCATCGAAGAACGGAGGTTTGCCAACACCTCGCTCCATGTCGCCTTCGCGGATCAAGAACCATTTAAGGTGGAATGATCCTTAACCAGCTCTGATACCAATTGAAGGACCGAGAACGGCGACCAGAGGGGGGGGTGAATGGGAGCCTCAAATTTCTCTCGAAATATTCGGGCCACTCTTCCCAAAAATTCAAACCCAGTTGTTGGGTGCTCACCGGCAGTGGAGGAAAACTCACCGGAAATCCCCAAAATAGAGTTCTCAACCCCTATGAGAAAGAGGCAAAAGCCCTAAGCAAAACAGCCAGAAAAACAGGCGACGGACGCTGGAAGACAACGCGACGGACGCTCCAGGATAGGGCGACGGACGCTGGCGACGGACGCAGAGAGATCGTCCGTCGACCTTCCAGAGAGCACTGCAGAAGAGAAGCAGAAGGCAGGGCGTCGGACGTTGGGCGATGGACGCTTGGGTGAGCGTCCGTTGGCGTCGGACGATGCGCGACAGACGCTTAGGCGAGCGTCCGTCGGCCTTCCAGAGAGGCTGACAGAAACTGAGAAACGGGAGAGGCGACGGACGGTCGGCGATGGACTCTGAGGAGCGTCCGACGCCAAACCAAAAATCCAGACACACCGAGCGACGGACGCTGACGTCAGCACGCACCAGCGTCCGACGCAAGACCCTCGGAGCGTCCGACGCCCCCGAAAAACGCACAGAAAGCCCGAAAAGCGATTTTCTCACGCCAAATCTTCCCAAATCTCGACCAAATGATCACCAACTGCAACCAAACTTTGTAGGCATGATCCTAGTGCAGTTGGGGAGCTATCCCGAAGAAATCATCGCTCAATTTGGGTCGGATGAGCGGGAACACTCGGATTTGGGGGAGAAAAGGGAAAACAAAGAACACGACAAAGAAATCGCCCGATCTGTGTACTCGAGAGGTTTGAGGATGGATCCTTCGGTGCAAAGATGCTCCTCTTGAATACGAACAACTTGATTCAAACGGATTTGCAAGAGCTACTCCCTACAAAGAGAAATCATCTCGGGAAAAAGAGAGAGCAAAAGCAAAACGCGAAGAACACAAGCAAAACGGGACACGATCACGAAAACGAAGCCGCCATGGCTTACGGAGGTTACGGCCTCCGATTCCTCACAACAAACTCGAGTTCTTACAAAGGTTGGTTAGATCAACCTAGGGATCTCATGAACTAGAGAGAGGTTAGAGAGAGAGAGAGAGTTGGGGCAAATGATTAGGGTTCAAGAGATAGGATAAGGATACCCCTTCATCCTCTATTTATTAGACGCTTTGGCTATTTTCCCAAAGAACCCCCTAGATACAATGAGTGAACTACCTAGCCTAAGCATTGCAGTCCAAGCTCCGGTAAATATCTCCCTCGATTTGAATGGACGGCCCCGCTTCCTGCCGGGAGTTGTCGTCGCCTCGACGCAACCTCCAGGATTCCGCCACGTGCCATCCCCGCTTCCTCGGAAGCTCCGCCCGGGTTTTGAGGCCCAAACCCGCGAAACCCGCCACCGGTAGCTTTCGGCTCAACTACCGAACCCCGAGTTTTACGGCCCAAACTCGGAAACCGACGCGGATGGTTTTGAGGCCCAAACCAGCAAACCACTCGACGCGAGCCACCTTTTCTTCGCCCGGTCGGACTCCGAGTCCCCTGAGCCTCCGCTCGACTCGCGCGTCCACCATCTTGACTTGGTCGACTCGGTCTACCTCCATGTCTTCTCGCACTCGCCAGTGCCAAGTACTAGCCACCACAGCTAGTCCGCCGGCGCCCATGGTCCCTCAGTCCGAGCCCCGCTTCCGCCCTTCACCGCTCTCAGTCCATCGGCACAGCAAGCCTCTACTCAACCTTCTCCACGCCATTGACCACTGTCACTAGGCATAGCACCTGCACACCACAAGCCGATAGACAGGCACACATTTGCTTTCGCAAAGAGGTTAGAAGTAGACGCTCAAACTGAAACACTCATGTGTTGGACAATCGCTCATCATCAAAACTAAACATCATGGGCACATATCAACCATGTGTTCGCAAAAACAGCTAGCTCTTTAGTGATGGCTATATAAGTGTTTTGACCGGCCTCTAGGGGCATCTCTTGCACCTCTCATTCATTCTCACTCTTTGTGCTTGCTTGAGAAAGCCCCCAACTCATCTCTCTAAGCTTTGCTTGCTAATTCATGAGAGTTTGAGTGAACCAAGTGCTTGATCATTGCATTGCATCTTAGTGGCACTTGGTCATCGTCATCGCCGCTGGATTTCTTGTTATTCTTGGTGTTTGCCAACACCTAGATGGCTTGGCGATTGAGGAGAAGCTTCAGCATGTATTGGTGATTGTTCGTGGCCGGCTTCATCGACTTGTGAGAGGGCTTGTACCCACCTCGGCAGAGCGCCAAAGGGTAACTCTAGTGGATTGCTCGTGTCTTTGAGTTACTCTCATTTGGGTGGATTCTTGTGGCGCCCGGGTAGTGGGCTAGGCTTCTGACTGTCTATTAGCCACCAAATCACCACTTGAGTAGTCGACACAATGGGGACTAGCTTGGTGGCAACTAAGTGAACCTCGAGAGAAAAATCTTTGTGTCATCTTGTCTCCCGGCTACTATTTGGTATTCATTGTGATTGGTTCTTCATATTGACATCCATACATCACAAGGCACCG
This sequence comes from Microstegium vimineum, assembly GCA_022036555.1. Classification (NCBI taxonomy): domain Eukaryota; kingdom Viridiplantae; phylum Streptophyta; class Magnoliopsida; order Poales; family Poaceae; genus Microstegium; species Microstegium vimineum. The sequence continues at coordinate 21,705,952 of CM039136.1, forward strand.
GTATAACAATCACCTCTATCTTGTATTTACATTCTTCATATCTTGTCTAGTTAGCTTGCTAGTTAGTTTCCTTTGTTAGTTGTTCTTGCTAGCTTGAGCTAAGTGCCTTAGGTTATTGCTATTGTGTGTGATAGGCACTTATTTAACTAGAATTGCTTGGATAGGTGGCTTTGCACCCCTAGTAGAGCTAGAGCAAAAAGCTTCGCTTTAGTGTCATCTAACCCTTTGCTCTAATGCTTTGTAGAAATTTTTATAGGCTATTCACCCCCCCCCCTCTAGCCATCTAGGACCTTTCATGTGGTATCGGAGCTGTGGTCACCGCTATTATCAAGGCTTAACAACCTTCGGTGTTAGTGATGGCTCAAATATCATTCAACCATGTGGGGAGCAAACCGCCAATGTTTGATGGCACCTCATTTGATTATTGGAAGAGGAAGATGAAGATGCATCTAGGCTTAATTCATGAGAAGGTGTGGAGTGTGACCGAACATGATTATGTCATTCTTGATGAAGATGCTCCCACACCTAGAGAGCAAGAGAACCGGCAATGCAACACCTGGCACTCAATGTGATCTACAATGGCATTGATTCCAAGGTGTTTGAGCAAATCAAAGATCTTGAGAAGGCAAGTGAAGTGTGTAAGAGACTTGAAGATAGATATGAAGGCACTTCAACGGTAAAGAATGCCAAGTTGTACATGCTCAAGGACAAGCTATCTCACTTCAAGATGAAGGATGATGAGTCTATCCTAGAGATGTTTCATAGGCTCCAAATGATCATCAATGATCTCAAGAGATTGGGTGAGAAGGTCAAGGACGAGGACTTCTCCAACCGGTTTCTTGGTTGTTTGCCCAAGAAATTCAAAACTTTAAGGCAAATAATTAGGAGAGATGGTTTAGACGAGATCACTCCAAATGAAGTACTTGGTGAGATCATGACCGAAGAGCAATACAATGAGGAAAGTGAAGAAGAAGAGGTCAAGGAAGAAAAGAAGGAAAAGAAGAGTTTAGCATTCAAGGCATCATCATCCAAGAGCAAGGGCAAAGCAAAGAAGCAAGAATCAAGTGATGATGAAGATGCTAGTGACATTGATGATGAGATGATGGCCCTCTTTGATGAGGGGCGGTCCCGATCTTCACGACGAAGGATCTTGATCTTGATAACTAGCCAAATATTGGCCGATAACTTGCTGCAAGCAGCGATAACTCGTGCAACCTGACGACACACACAATGAGCCAACCACCGTCTCTATACGGCAGCCTGAACCAAGGATTCGCCCAACCACACTCTCAAAGAAACCAACCTACGCAACCTAAACTCGAAGATCAGGAGCACGGATTGGGTGCCGATGACACAGCCGCTTCTGTAATCTCCGTGAAGGAAAACACAAGAGCAAAGGGGTAGATAATCTCTCTCTGGGGTTTGTTAGCACACAGCTGAACAAAGGTTTGATATTTCGATTATCAAAAGTCTTAGTTTGCAAGGATGCAAAGGAGTATATATAATAGCAATAGCCCTTCTAGATAGGCATAAATACGAGATGGAAATGAAAAGACTAAGAATGTGAAAAGGCCTCCACGAAATAGGTTTCTGAAGTGGCTTTGCGAGGTTGTTGGTCTTCTGCACAGTCTTCCGTAAATTGGCAATATCTCCATCTTAGGAAGTCCAAATGACACACCGTTAAATGCGTTGGAAAGTAGACTTAACCATCTTTCCAACCATGTATACCATGCAGCACTAAACGTTATTGAATGATACAGTTTTGCATGGGAACTTAACCATTAGGCTGGCTGTTGACCTTCAGAGCAGTCTTCACTAATCTATTCGTATCTCAATATTGGCACGTTCACAAGTGGTGAGGTTTTCTGCATTGGAAAGTAGACTTGAAGATCTTTCCAAAATGTCCTCATTGGCCTCAAAAGCTTCTCGGAGTAGAGATATATGATCATTTCTTTAACTGGTCCATTTTGAACTCCACTGGTCCGAACTTGTCTGTTTTGGACAACTGGTCTGTTGCTTTTCTGGACTGTTCCGGATTGGCCTGTTGTTTTTCTTCTTCCTGAGAGAACTGGTCCATTTCTTCTACTAGTCCGTTTTTGGTCTGTAGCTTTTCTTCATGTAGAGTAACATCCTCCTCTTGATGTGTATACCAAAGTACAACCAAAGTAGAACACTTAGGTAGTATAACATTCTTAGAATTATCAAGATTAAAATCAATAAGGAATGAATTCACCTGCTCTTGGAGTTTCTTAGCACGACTTCTTATGAGTGGACCTTGAATTGTATCATTTATGTTTGATGATGGCTGCTTAGTACTTGAAGTAGCATGCATGGTTGAGATGTCCTCATCATCCTCCCCCTCTTGAAACGGAGTCGACCTCGACGACGCTGAATCTTCTAGTCCAAAGAATGGTGTTAAGTCAGCAACATTGAAGGTTGTGCTAACACCATAGTCTTCAGGAAGCTCAATCTTATAGGCATTGTCATTGATCTTAGACAACACTCTGAATGGACCATCTCCACGAGGCATCAACTTGGATTTGCGCTTCTGTGGAAAGCGGTCTTTGCGAAGATGTACCCAAACCAAATCTCCAGGTTCAAATGTCACCTTCTTGCGATGCTTGTTTGCCCATGCAGCATAGTACTTGGACCTCTTCTCAATTGCTTCTTTGTTCTTCTCATGAATCTTCTTGACATTAGACGCATGCTTGGATGCTTCCATATCACTCCTTTCCTGCAATGGTAGAGGTAACAAATCGATCGGAGCAACTGGTTTGAAACCATAAACAACTTCAAAAGGACACATATTAGTTGTATAATGTACTGCCCTATTGTAAGCAAATTCCACATATGGCAAGCACTCTTCCCACTCCTTCAAGTTCTTCTTTATCAAGACTCGTAGCAGCATAGAGAGTGTTCTATTCACAACTTCAATTTTCCCATCTGTTTGAGGGTGGCAAGTGGTGGAAAACAGCAGCCTTGTACCAAGCTTTGCCCACAACGTCTTCCAAAAGTAGCTCAAAAACTTAGTGTCACGGTCTGAAACAATCGTCTTGGGCATGCCATGCAACCTTACAATTTCCCTGAAAAATAGAGAGGCTATGTGGGAAGCATCATCACTTTTATTACAAGGTATAAAATGTGCCATTTTAGAGAATCGGTCAACAACAACAAAAATTGAATCCCTCCCCCTCTTAGTTCTAGGTAATCTCAAAACAAAATCCATGCTAATATCTTCCCAAGCAGCATTTGGAACAGGCAAGGGAGTATATAATCCATGGGGATTCAGTTTTGACTTAGCTTTGTGACAGGTGATGCATCTTTGCACGAGTCGTTGAACATCTCTTCTCATCTTTGGCCAATAGAAGTGATCAGCTAGCATATCATAGGTCTTTCTCTATCCAAAGTGACCCATCAGTCCACCTGCATGTGTTTCCTGTAACAACAAGAGTCTAAAAGAGCAATGTGGAACACATAATTTGTTAGTGGAGTAATGTGGAACAAAAATCCATCATGTAAATGATATTTTTCCCATCCCTTTCTAGCTATGCATTTCGTATAAGGTTCTGAAAAGTCATGATCAGTAGAGTATAATTCTTTTATGCTTTCAATTCCAGGTACCTTTACTTCAATTTGATTTAACAAAACATTTTTACGAGATAAAGCATCAACAACAATGTTTTCCTTACCTTTCTTGTATTTTACAACATATGGAAAAGTTTCAATGAATTCAACCCATTTAGCTTGTCTACGGTTTAGTTTTGCCTGGCCCTTTAAATACTTCAAAGCCTCATGATCTGAATGAATAATAAATTCTTTTGGCCATAAGTAATGTTGCCAAGTCTCAAAGGATCTTACCAAAGCATATAGCTCCTTATCATACACCGAATAGTTCAGTTGTGCTCCTCCCAACTTCTCACTGAAGTATGCAACAGGCTGTCCATTTTGCATGAGAACTCCTCCAATCCCAATCCCACTTGCATCACATTCAACCTCAAAGGTTTTAGTGAAATCTGGCAACACAAGCAAGGGGGCTTCGGACAATCTTTTCTTCAACTCTTGGAAAGCTTTCTCTTGTGGATCACCCCATTGGAATGCAACACCTTTCTTTGTCAACTCATTCAAGGGAGCAGCTATGGTGCTGAAATATCTAACAAATCTCCTGTAAAAACCAGCAAGTCCATAAAAACTTCTCACTTGGCTTACATTTTCAGGAGTTGACCAATCCTTGATTGCTTTCACCTTTGATTCATCAACCTAAATTCCTGAACCTGAGACAACAAAACCAAGAAACACAACCTGATCTGTACAAAATGTGCACTTCTCAAGGTTAGCAAATAATTGTTCTTTCCTAAGCACATCCAAAACTTGTTGAATATGAGCAACATGTTCCTCCAATGTCTTGCTGTAAATTAGAATATCATCAAAGTAAACAACAAAAAAATTTCCAATGAATGCCCGCAAGACATGGTTCATCAATCTCATGAATGTACTAGGTGCATTAGTCAAACCGAAAGGCATAACTAACCATTCATACAGTCCAAACTTTGTTTTAAAAGCAGTTTTCCATTCATCTCCAATTTTCATTCTAATTTGATGGTAACCACTTCTCAAATCAATTTTAGAAAATATCATTGATCCACTCAGTTCATCTAGCATATCATCTAGCCTAGGAATAGGATGACGATAACGTATAGTGATGTTATTTATGGCTCTACAATCTACACACATCCTCCATGTTCCATCTTTCTTTGGCACCAAAATAACAGGGACAGCACAAGGACTTAAACTTTCTCGCACATAACCTTTATCTAAAAGTGCTTGTACTTGCCTTTGAATTTCCTTAGTTTCTTCTGGGTTGGTGCGGTATGCTGGACGGTTTGGAAGTGCAGCGCCTAGGATGAGATCAATTTGATGTTCAATGCCACGCAAGGGAGGAAGTCCAGCAGGAGTTTCCTCTGGAAAAACATCTTCATATTCCTGCAAAACACGTGCAACAACACTAGGGACAGAGGTTAAGTTGTTAGCTGAAAGCAATGTGTCTTTGCACACAAGTATGTATAATACTTGTTTCGGGTTATTCCTCACATCTCTCATTTCAGATTTGGTGGCTATCATCACTAAGTTCTCTCCCTCTCTTTTTTTGTTTTCTCTCATGTTTGGCTTGTGGCTCTCACTCACCAATTTGTGGAGGCCACTCAAATTATTTTTCTCTCCTTCTTTTGCACTCTCACTGCTCACTGTAGAGCTCTTTTGCAAGTGCTCAGCTAGAATTTGTTGTGGTGTCATGGGTTTAAGAATCAACTCCTTGCCCTTCCACTTGATGGTGTATTAATTGGTTCTACCATAATGTAGATATGATCAATCATATTGCCATGGTTTTCCCAACAGCATGTGACACACTGTCATAGGTGCCACATCACACTCCACGGTGTCAATATATTCACCAATCTTGAAAGGAACTTTCACTCTTTGTGCAATCTTAATAGAACCTGAATTATTAAACCATTGCACATGATATGGATGAAGGTGTTTCAGCAGCTTTAAACCAAGCTTTTCAACCATTTCTTTGCTAGCAAGATTGTGGCAACTTCCACCATCAATGATCACCTTGACAACTTTATCTTGCACTTTAGCTCTAGTTTGAAAAAGATTGTGTCGCTGTCCAGTTTCAGCATCACTCATTTGCACACTCAAAATTTGAGATACAACAAGAGCAGCACCAGATTCAAATTCACAGATATCCTTCTCAAGATTATTCTCCTCTTCACTATCTTCTTGTTCTTCTTCACTAGCAGATTCATACTCTCCTTTGTCATTCACAATGATGGTTCGATTGTTGGGACACTCTCTTGCAACATGACCACGACCACCACACTTGAAACATTGAATTCCACTACTTTTGGTGGAAGAACCTACTGAAGTAGATGATGTATTTGCTGATTTGTTCCTCTCATTTGGAGCAGCCAACTCTTTGCCACTAGAAGCTCCAAAATTGCTAGATCGTGCACCACCACTTGAGTTGGAAAATGTACCTCTGTTTACACTAACTCTTGGTGTGAATTTGCGTGCACTTGCTGCACTCTTTGTGCTGAAAGATACTCCTCGATTGGACTTTATGTCCTGCTGCAATTGATATTTTGCTTTGCTAGCTTGATGCACCAACTCAATAAGATTGTGGTACGGCTGAAATTCAACAACGCGCTGAATGTTGCGGTGCAGCCCTGACATAAAACGTGTCATTGATTGCTCTTTATCTTCATACACATTGGCTCTAATCATTGCCTTCTCCATCTCTTTATAATATTCATCAACATTGAGACTTCCTTGCTTCAGATACTGTAGCTTGTCAAAAAGATCACGACGATAATGTTTTGGAACAAATCTTGCCCTCAATTCTCTCTTTATTTCAGCCCATGAACGCACATCACCTTGGCCAGCTTCTTCTCTGTCATTCAGCATTTGCTCCCACCAGATTAGAGCATAGCAATCAAACTCAAGAGCAGCCATGGCAACCTTCTTTCGCTCAGAATAATTATGCAAGCGAAAAACTTTATCCACCTTCAACTCCCATGTAAGATATGCTTCAGGATCAGATCCTCCTTCAAACTTGGGCATGGTGAATTTTAATTTGCCAAACCTCTCCTCATTGGGCTGATTTCTCCCACGATTTCCTCGGTGACGACGATCATCATGATGGGCTGTTCAACCTCTTCTTCATCCTCTTCCTCAGTCCCACTTTCTTCTAGTCCATGTTCTCTTCCATGACCAGCACCTCTACCACCATTTCCACGACCTGGAAGTGGGGGCCTTCTTGCATTTATAACCACACGGTCTCTCCGTCGTCTTCGCTATTCTCTTGCAAGACGAGCAGCAGCTTGTTCTTCGGTTTCTTCAACTTCTTCTTCATGGTGACTTGGATTTGCATCCTCAGGAGGAGGTTCTAGCAACCGATTCATAAGCGCTTGAAGATTGGCTGTTAGTGTCTCCACGCTTTGCTTCATCTCATTGAATTGTGTCATGGTGACACATTCATCAACCTCAACGTTGGAACCCATCTTCCTGTCAAGTTAGTGATGTCTTGCAAACAAATATATGTGGAATATATGGAATAGGAAATTATATGTGGAATCACACAACCTCACCTCTCTTACCAACCAAAGCTCTTATGAATTCCTGCAGATTATAGAGGCCAATGCGAGGTGGAAACCGAAAGTGATGGTTGGGAGAATACAAGATCAACGTTCCTATGACGGTGGGTTATTTGTGGAGCTTGGTGGGGATATAATTAACAAGGAATGCAATCTGAATTCTCGATATTGTAAAGTTAAATCGCAGTTCAAAATAGAAGTTCAGGGCCTAGTGCTGACCACAAGATATGAATGATGTAAATGGATCAAACACACACGCAAAGATAATTTCAGATTTGATGCAAACAAGGAGTATGCCTAGGATGCAAGTGTTGCAATCAAACCCAAGCAAAATTTTGCACCAAAGGATAGATAATAACTGATTGTGCAACTTGATATAAAATTTCAGAACTTGTGCACATAAACAAACTGAACTTTTGACTTCTCTATCTCAACTCTTTTTTTTGTACTTTTCTTTCTTCTCTTTTTTTTGACACACTTTTTTTATAACTAAGAACAAGACCAGAGATAACACTTATACAGTTTTTTTAGAAACAAGACACAACCGTCAACGTTCTAACTTGATAGGATCAAAGTTTACGCGAAGGATGATACGGGTTTCTGATTTTTTTTATATATAGGGATTTGCAAATATATGAAAGAAGCTCAAAGGACACACGAAGGATAATATGATCAGCAATTAAACAAAGACTCTAATGAACCAAAATTTAACCAAACTCATAAGAACAACAGATTGAAACAAAGGGTTATGACAGAGTATTTTGTGGCTTTTTAGTGGATAGGACGAACACAAATATATGTAGCTAAGGGTAAAAATTCCTACCGTGGCAACTGAAGCTTTGATACTAGATGATGAGGGGCGGTCCCGATCTTCATGACATAGGATCTTGATCTTGATAACTAGCCAAAGATTGGCCGATAACTTGCTGCAAGCAGCGATAAATAGTGCAACCTGATGACACGCACAAGGAGCCAACCACCGTCTCTATACGGCAGACTGAACCAAGGATTCGCCCAACCACACTCTCAAAGAAACCAACCTACGCAACCTAAACTTGAAGATCAGGAGCACGGATTGGGTGCCGATGACGCAGCCGCTTCTGTAATCTCCGCGAAGGAAAACACAAGAGCAAAGGGGTAGACAATCTCTCTCTAGGGTTTGTTAGCACACAGCTGAACAAAGGTTTAATATTTCGATTATCAAAAGTCTTAGTTTGCAAGGATGCAAAGGAGTGTATATACTAGCAATAGCCCTGCTAGATAGGCATAAATACGAGATGGAAATGAAAAGACCAAGAATGTGAAAAGGCCTCCACGAAATAGGTTTCTGAAGTGGCTTTGCGAGGTTATCGGTCTTCTGTGCAGTCTTCCGTAAATTGGCAATATCTCCATCTTAGGAAGTCCAAATGACACACCGTTAAATGCGTTGGAAAGTAGACTTAACCATCTTTCCAACCATGTATACCATGCAGCACGAAACGTTATAGAATGATACAGTTTTGCATGGGAACTTAACCATCAGGCTGGCTGTTGACCTTCAGAGCAGTCTTCACTAATCTATTCGTATCTCAATATTGGCACGTTTACAAGTGGTGAGGTTTGCTGCATTGGAAAGTAGACTTGAAGATCTTTCCAAAATGTCCTCATTGGCCTCAAAAGCTTCTCGGAGTAGAGATATATGATCATTTCTTTAACTGGTCCATTTTGGACTCCACTGGTCCGAACTGGTCCATTTTGGATAACTGGTCTGTTGCTTTTCTGGACTGTTCCGAACTGGCCTGTTGCTTTTCTTCTTCCTGAGAGAACTGGTCTGTTTCTTCTACTGGTCCGTTTTTGGTCTGTAGCTTTTCTTCATGTAGAGTAACATTCTCCTCTTGATGTGTATACCTAAGTATAACCAAAGTACAACACTTAGGTAGTATAACATTCTTAGAATTATCAACATTAAACTCAATAAGGAATGAATTCACCTGCTCTTGAAGTTTCTTAGCGCGACTTCTTGTGAGTGGACCTTGAATTGTATCATTTATGTTTGATGATGGCTGCTTAGTACTTGAAGTAGCATGCATGGTTGAGATGTCCTCATCACTCTTTGTGCGCAAGTTTGGCAAGTTCGTGAAGAAGAAGGGCTATGGTGCTAGAAAGAGAAGAGACAACTTCAAGAGCAAAGAATATGTGAGAAGATGCTACAAGTGCAAGAGCACCGATCACGTGATTGCGGATTGCCCCAATCATAGTGATGATGATGAGAAGAAGAAGAGCAAGCATGACAAGAAGGAGAAGAAGCTATCATTCACCAAGAAGAAGGGTGAATCTTATATGGTGACTTGGGATAGTAGTGACTCTTCCGATGATGACTCTAGTGATGATGAGAGGAAGAAGTCCAAGAAGAAGGCATTGGCTAGCATTGCTATCAACAACAAGCCATCCATCTTTGACACTCCATCATGCTTCATGGCTAAGCCATCTAAGGTACAATTTCATGATGATAGTGATAGTGATGATGATAGTAGTGATGATGAGGAGGAGTACTCCAAGGAGGAACTAGTAGACATGATGAAGCAAACTTATGAGTGCTTTGAGAAGAAGAGGAAGGAGTGCAAAGAATTGAACAAGAAGCTTAAGGCTCTTGAACAATCCTTTGATGAGCTCAATGGCTCTCATGAGAGGCTAATGGAATCCCATGAGAAGCTTGAGAGGACTCACTACAAGCTTGAAAAGGCTCACTCCTCTCTCCTTGATCAAAACAAGGATAAGATTGTTGCATCATGTGATATTGGAGTCACTTGTGATACTCTAGATGAATCATTTTTCACTCCTATCATTGTTGCACCAACCAACACTAGCACATCCACATGCACATCTACTAGTGATAGCTCAAGGGATGATGCTACACTAGTGAGTAAAAATGAAAAATTGAAAAATGATGTTAATTAACTCACTCATGATTTGGGTAAGGCATATGGTGGAGATGCCCGCTTGCTAAAGTGCTTGGGTAGCTAAAGATTTTCCCACTACAAAGAGGAATTGGGCTATACCCCTAAGAAGGGCAAATCGGCCTTTGTGACTCCAAAGCCTAGCTTTGTGAGAAGCAATGGTCGGTATTGCAATAGTTGCAAGCAAGTGGGGCATGTTGACCAATATTACAAACTTAACATGAGCCAAACCAAGTTTGCTAAATCCACCTCCATGCATTTTGATTCATGTTATATGCTTACCAAAGGGAGAGATGGTGTAATGGCTAGGTATGTTGGCGTGTTGGCCCAAAGAAGAAGGCAATTTGGGTGCCAAAATCCTTGGTCACTAACTTTGGAGGACCCAAACAAGTGTGGGTACCTAAGAAGAACTAATTTGTTTTGTAGGTCAATTATAAAGCCAGAGGAAGGCATTGGGTGCTTGATAGTGGGTGCACTCAACACATGACCGGGGATTCTAGAATGTTCAAATCAATCAACGCCAACACCAATGAGGGCATTGATAGTATTACATTTGGTGATAATGGCAAGGGCAAGGTCAAGGGTCCTGGTAAGATTGCAATATCCAATGACTTAAGCATATCCAATGTCTTGCTAGTTGAGAGCTTGAACTTCAATTTGTTATCCGTGGCTCAATTGTGTGATCTTGGATTCAAATGCATATTTGGGGTAGATGATGTTGAGATCATTAGTGTAGATGGTTCAAACTTGATCTTCAATTGCTTTAGATATGAGAACCTCTACATAGTTGATTTCAATGCTAGGGAAGCTCAATTGTCAACTTGCTTGCTCACTAAATCAAGTATGGGTTGGTTATGGCATAGAAGGCTTGGTCATGTTGGAATGAAGCAATTAAATAGATTGATTAAGCATGACTTAGTAAGAGGCTTGAAAGATGTTGTGTTTGAGAAGGATAAACTTTGTAGCTCTTGTCAAGCCGGCAAACAAGTTGGTAACACCCATCCCAAGAAGAGAATGATGAGCACTAGTAGAGCATTTGAGCTATTGCACATGGATCTATTTGGACCAACTACATACACTAGCATCGGTGGAAACAAGTATGGATTTGTGATAGTGGATGATCTTACAAGATACACTTGGGTATTCTTTCTCAATGACAAGAGTGATACATTTGCCATATTCAAATCTTTTTTCAAGAGATGTCACAATGAGTTTGAAACTACCATCAAGAAAGTGAGAAGTGACAATGAAAGTGAATTCAAGAATACAAGAGTTGAAGAGCTATGTGATGATCTTGGAATCAAACATCAACTCTTGGCCAAGTACACTCCACAATCAAATGGCCTTGTTGAGAGGAAGAATAGAACATTGATTGATATGGCAAGGTCTATGCTTAGTGAATACAATGTGAGTCAATCCTTTTGGGCCGAAGCTATCAACACCACTTGCTACTCTAGCAATCGGCTATATTGTCACCCATTGATGGAGAAGACACTATATGAGCTATTGAATGGAAGAAAGTCCAACATTGCATACTTTAGAGTGTTTGGTTGCAAATGCTATATCTTGAAGAAAGGCACAAGACTTGGAAAGTTTGACAAGAAATGTGATGAAGGGTTCTTACTTGGTTACTCTACCACAAGCAAAGCCTATAGAGTGTGGAATTTGGCTAGTGGTGTGCTTGAGGAGGTTCATGATGTTGAATTTGATGAAACCAATGGCTCACAAGATGATCATGAGAATCTAGAAGATGTGAGTGGATCTCAATTGGCCAATGCTATTAAGAGTATGGATATTGGTGATATTTGGCCAAGACAAGTCATAGATGTTGAAGATGATAAAGATCAAGTGCTCAACTCAACTCATGTGCAAGCTAGTGATTCTCAAGTGCAAGATCAACAAGTTGCTAGTTCATCTCAACCAAGCTCAAGCAATCAAGTTCCTATCCTTCAACCAACCAACATTGCAAGAGATCACCCCATTGATCAAATAGTTGGTGATATTACAAGTGGTGTGCAAACAAGATCAAGATTGGCATCCTTTTGTGAACACTATTCATTTATGTCATCCATATAGCCAACAAAGATTGAAAAGGCCTTACAATATGTTGATTGGGTAAATGCTATGCATGAAGAGCTCAATAATTTCACAAGAAATCAAGTTTGGGAGCTAGTTGAAAGACCTAAGAACTACAATGTGATTGGCACAAGATGGGTATTTAGAAACAATCAAGATCAATATGGTATAGTTGTGGGAAACAAAGCAAGATTGGTAGCTCAAGGTTACACACAAGTTGAAGGTCTTGACTTTGGAGAAACTTATGCACCGGTTGCAAGATTAGAGGCAATAAGAATCCTATTGGCCTATGCATGTGCACACAACATAAATCTATACCAAATGGATGTGAAGAGTGCATTCTTGAATGGATATATCAATGAGCTAGTATATGTTGAGCAACCTCCCGGTTTTGAAGATTACAAGAAACCCAACCATGTGTACAAGTTGAGAAAGGCATTATATGGCTTGAAGCAAGCACCTAGAGCATGGTATGAAAGATTGAGGGATTTCCTTCTATCAAAGGGGTTCATCATGGGGAAGGTTGATATTGCTCTCTTCACAAGAAACTTGGCAAGGATCTATTTGTGCTCCAAATCTATGTTGATGATATCATATTCGGTTCAACCAATCAAGAATTTTGTGAAGAATTTGGCAAGATGATGGCAAATGAGTTTGAAATGTCAATGATTGGTGAACTAAGCTACTTTCTTGGTCTTCAAATCAAGCAATTGAAGAATGGTATCTTTGTGAGTCAAGGCAAGTACATCAAGGATATGATGAAGAAGTTTGGCCTAGAAGATTCTAAAGGCATTAGCACTCCTATGGGCACTAATGGATACTTGGATAGTGATGCTAGTGGCAATATGGTGGATCAAAAGTTATATCGGTCTATGATTGGAAGCTTACTCTATGTGACTGCTTCAAGGCCGGATGTCATGTTTAGTCTATGCATGTGTGCAAGATTCCAAGCCTCTCCAAGAGAAAGTCATTTGAAGGCTACAAAGAGAATATTGAGGTACTTGAAGCATACACAAGATGTGGGATTGTGGTATCCCAAGGGGTCTAACTTTGAATTGATTGGATATTCGGACTCCGACTATGCAGGATACAAGGTTGATAGAAAGAGCACATCGGGCACATGTCAATTGCTAGGCATGTCACTTCTATATTGGTCATCAAAGAAGCAAAATAGTGTTGCACTCTCTACCGCCGAAGCCGAATACATAAGTGCGGGTAGTTGTTGTGCTCAATTGCTTTGGATGAAAGCAGCTTTGAATGACTTTGCAATCAAATTCAAGCAAGTGCCATTGCTATGTGACAATGAAAGTGCGGTGAAGCTAACCAATAATCCGGTTCAACATTCAAGAACCAAGCACATTGACATAAGGCACCACTTCATAGGATCATCAACAAAAGGGTAATATCACAATCACAAGTGTTGGCATCGATGATCAACTTGCCGATATATTCACCAAACCACTTGATGAGAAGAGATTTTGCAAGCTAAGGAATAAGTTGAACATTCTTGATTTCTCAAACATGTGTTGATGCACCCCATATATGACATGCCTCTCCTTCGAACAAAGCAAGGTAAAAGTTGGTTGACATGTCATTCATCCTTATTAGGACTTGTTAGTGCATCTAGACATCAACTCATTAGGGTCATTCATGAAAATCAAATGAATTTGATGCTTATATGGTACCACTATTGATCTTATGTTTGATATGATCTAATGGTAGCATATGACATGTTTGTAGGCTTGCAATCCTAGTGTTTGATCTAGAATATGAACTTCCAATGTTTAGCTCAACATGGGCAAGATAACCATTCTAGGATGTGTGAACAAGCTTGTCCATGGTTTAAATCAAGTTAAATATTTGGGGCAAGTAATCTAGATTGAACCACACCTAAGCTTCTCTCCAATAATCAACACCTTTTGTGATAATAAATGACAAAGGGGGAGAAGTTAGAGTAGTTAGAGTCACAAACAAAAATATTGAAAATTTTGAAAATTATAAGCACACAAGTAGGGGGAGCAAGCCTATGAATCAAGTTGCATATCTTTGTGCATTCATAAGTGCTTGCTTGCATATGTATTTAAATTTATGACTTGCTTGTGTGGTGAATACTAGAAACTAAATTGACTTGATGCTTGAAGTACTAGTATGCTTAGATCTTTCCAAATAGTATCTTTCAAGTAGTATTCCAAGTTTGCCCCTCAAAGTGTTTTCAAGTGGTTTCTAGGAATTCATGGTGCTAAGGATGGTTTCACATTGCACTCCGATTGGTATCATGCTTCAAAGGTCCATCCTACACACCTTAGCATCATTTGGTAGCATTCACTCTCCCACAATTCTTATTCATGCATATGTGATCAAAATGAACCAAACTCATATATCACATATGTAGGGAGAGCTAATACTACCAAAGTTGAAAATTCATTCAATATATTCATTTGTGAAAGGTTGTCATCAATTACCAAAAAGGGGGAGATTGAAAGCCCAAGTTTGGTTTTAGTTAATTGATGACACCCATGGACTAACCCTATTTGCTAAGTGCTTGATTAAGATAGGGTGATCCAAGTTGACAAGTAGACCTAGATGAAGGATCATGATAGATCAAGTGCTCCATGTCTAAGGAAAAGAAGAAAGAGAAAAACAAAAATGGACTCAAGGCAAAGGTATATCTATAGGGCCATTTTTGGTTTAGTGATCAAGACACTTTAGAGAGTGTGATCACCTTTAGGATAGATAGTCGTACTATCAAGAAGGGAAATCTCGTTTCGATTGCGGTTATCATGTGCCACTAGGTCATTTGCATTGAATATCTAAAATGAACCTAAGTGACACTAAAATTGCGATAAAATCCAAGATAATTCAATGTGAAGGCTAACACAGTGGTTAAGTGGATGGAACACAAGGTGTTAGCACTTGAAGACTTGGAGAAAAAGAGGCATCTCGGTTTGGAGCGAGACAGACCTCCGGACGCAGGTCCGGACGCTGGCAAGGTGCCGTCTGGACCATTGGACATGCGACCAGAGGCATACCCTAGCCTCGGCTGGCAACGCACAGGACATCCGAACGCAGTTGTGTGTCCGGACGCTGGTCTTCGGACGCATCGTCCGTAGGTTGGAGCTCTCTGTACTCCTCTGTTGGAATTATCCGGACGCTAAGTATGGTCCGGACGGTGGACTCCGGACATGCGTCCGGGCATGTGGTGCTCTCTGGACTCTCTCTACATAGAGTCCAGACGCAGATGAACAGATGTCCGGACTCTACTATGTCCCGCGTCCGAAGACACGTGGAAGACCCAGGCGAAGGCGCGAACCGGCGGCTTTCAAACACAGAGGGTCCGGACGCACCCGCAATGGTCCGGACCCCCTGACCAAACAGCATCCGGAGTCACACTGACAGCAGAGAAAGAAGAGGCAAAATGGCTAGCTCTTTGGTGATGGCTACATAAGTGTTTTGGCCGGCCTCTAGGGGCATCTCTTGCACCTCCCATTCATTCTCACTCTTTGTGCTTGCTTGAGAAAGCCCCCAACTCATCTCTCTAAGCTTTGCTTGCTAATTCATGAGAGTTTGATTGAACCAAGTGCTTGATCATTGCATTGCATCTTAGTGGCACTTGGTCATCGTCATTGCCGTGGCATTTCTTGTTATTCTTGGTGTTTGCCAACACCTAGACGGCTTAGTGATTGAGGAGAAGCTTCGGCACGTATTGGTGATTGTTCGTGGCTGGCTTCATCGACTTGTGAGAGGGCTTGTACCCACCTCGGCAGAGCGCCAAAGGATAACTCTAGTGGATTGCTCGTGTCTTTGAGTTACTCTCATTTGGGGGATTCTTGTGCCGCCCGGGTAGTGGTCTAGGCTTGTGATTGCCTATTAGCCACCGAATCACCACTTGAGTAGTCGACACAACAGGGACTAGCTTGGTGGCAACCAAGTGAACCTCGGGAGAAAAATCTTTGTGTCATCTTGTCTCCCGGCTACTTTTTGGTATTCATTGTGATTGGTTCTTCATATTGACATCCATACATCACAAGGCACTGGTATAACAATCACCTCTATCTTGTATTTACATTCTTCATATCTTGTCTAGTTAGCTTGCTAGTTAGTTTCCTTTGTTAGTTGTTCTTGCTAGCTTGAGCTAAGTGCCTTAGGTTGCTGCTATTGTGTGATAGGCACTTAGTTAACTAGAATTGCTTGGATAGGTGGCTTTGCACCCCTAGTAGAGCTAGAACAAAAAGCTTCGCTTTAGTGTTATCTAACCCTTTGCTCTAGTGCTTTGTAGAAATTTTTATAGGCTATTCACCCCCCCCCCTCTAGCCATCTAGGACCTTTCAAGATCAACAAGAGGATAGTTCATCATCTCTATCCAATGACCAACCAAGTGCAAGCAATTAACTTCGAACACTCCAACCTACATCTATTGCAAGGGAACATCCTTTGGATCACATTATTGGAGATATCACAAGAGGTGTGCAAACAAGATCAAGATTGGCTTTATTTTGTGAACACTACTCATTTGTATCATATATTGAGCCAACCAAGATTGAAGAAACTTTGCAAGATATTGATTGGGTAAATGCTATGCATGAAGAGCTCAATAACTTCACTAGAAATCAAGTTTGGGAACTAGTTGAGAGACCAAAGAACCACAATGTCATTGGTACTAGATGGGTCTTTTGCAACAAGCAAGATCAAGATGGAATAGTGGTGAGAAACAAAGCAAGACTAGTTGCACAAGAGTACACTCAAGTAGAGGGTCTTGGCTTTAGAGAAACATATGCAACGGTGGCAAGGCTAGAAGCAATTCGGATCTTATTAGCTTATGCTTGTGCTTACAACATCAAGCTATATCAAATGGATGTGAAGAGTGCATTTCTTAATGGGTACATCAATGAATTGGTATATGTTGAACAACCACCCGGATTTGAAGATGAAAAGAAACCCAACCATGTGGACAAGCTAAGAAAGGCATTGTATGGTTTGAATCAAGCACCTAGAGCATGGTATGAGAGATTGAGAGACTTTCTTCTCTCTAAGGGATTCATTATGGGCAAGGTTGATACTACCCTATTCACCAAGAAGTTTGGGAAAGAGTTGTTTGTGTTGCAAATATATGTGGATGACATTATCTTTGGATCAACCAATCAAGACTTTTGTGAAGAATTTGGCAATATGATGGCAAAAGAATTTGAGATGTCTATGCTTGGTGAACTTAGTTACTTCCTTGGTCTTCAAGTCAATCAAATGAAGAATGATACATTTGTAAGACAAGGCAAGTATATCAAGGACATGCTCAAGAAGTTCAATCTAGATGAAGCAAAGTCAATTAGCACTCCAGTGGGAACAAATGGAAATTTGGATAGTGATGCTAGTGGCAACATGGTAGATCAAAAGCTATATAGATCAATGATTGGTAGCCTACTCTATGTGATCGCATCAAGACCGGATGTCATGTTTAGTGTATGCATGTGTGCAAGATTTCAAGCATCTCCTAGAGAGAGTCATTTGAAAGTCACAAAGAGGATATTGAGATATTTGAAGCATACACCAAATATTGGGTTGTGGTATCGTAAAGGATCAACTTTGAGTTAATTGGATACTCCGACTCGGATTATGCAGGTTGCAAGATAGAAAGAAAGAGCACATCGGGCACATGTCAATTTCTTGGAAGATCACTTGTCTCATGGTCATCAAAGAAGCAAAATAGTGTGGCACTCTCTACCGCTGATGCCGAATATATAAGTGCGGGGAGTTGTTGTGCATAAATACTTTGGATGAAAGCTACTTTAAATGATTTTGGAGTCAAATTAAAGAAAGTGCCATTGCTATGTGACAATGAAAGTGCAAGCTTACCAACAATCCAGTCCAACATGCAAGAACAAAGCATATTGATGTCCGCCACCATTTCATTAGAGATCATCAATTGAAAGGGGACATTTCAATAGAAAGTGTGGGCACCGAAGATCAATTGGTCGATATCTTTACCAAGCCACTAGATGAAAAGAGGTTTTGCAAGCTAAGGAATGAGTTGAATATCCTTGATTTTTGCAACATGAGTTGATGCACCCCCACTTATATGACATGCCTCTACTCTGACAAAGCAAGGTACAAGTTGATTGGAAAGCATTCATGCATACTTTGCTAGGACTTGTGTAGAAGCATATAGTCATCACTCATGCACATTAGGCTCATTCATACAAAACAAATGAATTTGATGATTATATGGTACCACTATTGCTTCCATGACTTGATATGATCTAGTGGTAGCATATGACATGTTGATGAGCTTGCAATCCTAGTGTTTGATCTATGTCTATGAGCTTTAAGTGTTTAATTCAACATAGGCAAGATAACCATCTTAGCATATGTGAACAAGCTTTTCTATGGTTTAAACCGAATTAAGTATCTTGGGCAAGTAGTCTAGTTCAAACCAAAGTTGACATGACTCTTCACCCTATCTCACACTAAGGGGGAGAAAAACTTGAATATCTATAATTGGTCCCACCTTTTTGTGTCAATTGGATGACAAAGGGGGAGAAATTACAAAAGATATGATAAAAAGGGGAAAAGAGAAATAGGGGGAGAAATTGAAAAACAAATATGACAAAGGGGATAAAATGAAAATGAAAAATCAATTTTGAAAAGAACACACAAATAGGGGGAACAAGCTCATGAACACTATTGTTGCATTTGAATGTATGCACCCTCATATGTGTTGTTGCATAAGTACTTCAAATTGAAAATATTCATGCTTGTGTGGTGATGCTAGTGATATAAAATGAATGATGATTGATCAACTAGCATGTATAGGTGATAGATAGATACTATAATACCTTTGTTGAACTAATGACTTCAAGTGAGTTTTAGTATTTCAAGTGGTATCTAATCTATCATGGTGCTAAGGGTGACTACAATTCCGCACTCCGATGGTATCATGCTTCAATGGTCTACTCTTATACCTTAGCATCATTTGGTAGCTATTTACTCTCCCACAACTTCTATCCATGCATATGTGCAACATTTGAACCAAACTCATCTAGCACATATGTAGGGGGAGCTAATAACTACCAAACAAGATTTGTGTGACTTGTCCAAATCTATTTCTTTGAAAATCTTGCTTGGAAAAGCAACTCAAGTTCAAATTGATCATATTTCATATCTTTAAGAAAGGTTGTCATCAATTACCAAAAAGGGGGAGATTGAGAGTCCCTATGTGTTTGGTTTTGAGTAATTGATGAAATCCACCTAAGTACTAACCTTTGTTCTCTAAGTGTATATGATGAGATAGGTTGGTACATGCTTTGTGATGGAGCCAAATGGATCAAGATGTTGGTGGCAAGGCTCTAGCATGGAAGGATGAAAAGAAAAGGAAAATGGATTCAAGGCAAAGGTGATATAGGAACCATTTTCGGTTTGGTATTCAAGACACTATAGAGAGTGTGATCACATTTAGGATAGATAACCGTACTATCAAGGAGGGAGAACTCGTGTTTGATTGCGGTTATCATGTGCCACTAGGTTCATTGCATTGCATTAAAACTTGGCAAGGAGAACCAACTTAATTCCAAGATAAAGTGAACTAAAAGCTAACACATGTGCACAAGTGTTGGAATCACTTAGTGTTAGCCCTTGAAAGCTTGGAAAGAAGTTTGGAGGCATTTGGGCAGAAAAAGGAGGTCCGAACGCTAGGGTTTGGGTGTGTCCGGACAATTGTGCGTGCGTCCGGAGGCAAACCCTAGGCTGTCAGGGCTGAGCACAGTCGTCTAGACGCTAGTTGTTGTCCGAAGTGAAGGTCCGAACGCTGTCTAGGGCACTTGGTGCTCTCTGTTGTCTCTAGAGGTATGTCCGTACGGTGATCTTTGTCCGGAGGAGGCGCTCCAGATGCTACGTCCAGAGTTCTGGTGCTCTTGTGTGTTTTTAAGAGAATTTCCGGATGCCATGCTCTATGGTACGGAGTGGGACTATTCCTTGCATCCGGAGACGCGTGGCGGCCAGTGGTGAGCGCGCCAACGGGCAGATTCAACTGACAAAGGGTCCGGACCAGGTGGAAGTAGCGTCCGAAGCCTTGCATCTAGATGTGTTAACAGAGGAGCTTTCTCAGCTGTGGTGAAGGGTCCGGACGCTCCCATTGGTCAGGACCCCCTGTGTGTTGTGCGCCCGGAGGTGGCGCAAGAAGCTAAAAAAGGGTGCAAAACGGCTAGTTTCTTCGAGGGAGCTATATATATGTGTTTGGCTGGCCCATGGGGCATCCTCTTGCACTCCTACTTCACTCCTACACTTGTGCTTGCTTGAGATCGCTTCCACCCACTCACCTCTTGATAGAATTGCAAATTTCATGAGAGTTTGAGTGAACCAAGTGCATTGCTCTATTGATTGCGTACTAGTGGCACTTGGTGATCGTCGTCATCGTGGGAGCTCTTGTTATTCTTGGAGTTTTCCAACTCCTAGATGGCTTGGTGTGATGAGGATCCTTGAGAGGAGGAAGGTGATTCTCTCCGGCTCTGATCGGTGGATTGTGAGGGGTTCTTGAGTCTTCCCCGCTGGAGTTCGCGAAAGATATCTCTAGTGGATTGCTCGTAGCTTGTGTAACCCCATCTTGTGTTGGTTTTGCGGCACCCGATGACGGGTTTGGCGTGTGATGCCAATTAGCGCGTGAACCTCCAAGTGGGTGATTCGCTACAACGAGGAGTAGCTTGTTGGCAAACAAGTGAACCTCGGTAAAAAATCATTGTGTCATTTGTCTCTCTACCGAGGATTCATCTTGTGATTGTGATTGATTGGTTATCTATTGGTTGCTAGTCTCCACGGCGGTATAACCCTCCTAACTCTAGCTTGTGCATTACATTCTTTACATTCTTGCAAAGTAGAGTCTCTTGCCTAGCTTGTGTAGCTTGTTCTTGTAGTTCTAGTTAGCTAGCTTGGTTGTGTGAACTAGTTTCTTTCTAGCTAGTAACTAGAATTGTGGTAGGTGGCTTGCCTAACCTTAGTGCTAGTGCAAACTTGCTTAACGCCATTTGTTATTCTAACATCTTTGCTTAGTGTTGTTGTAGAAAATTTTATTAGGCTATTAACCCCCTCTCCATTCCTAGACCTTTCAGAACCACAAAAAGAAGAGGAGTCATAAGAGGTAACCTCGGACGATGGTGAAAACAAGTAAGTCACCTCTCCAATCTAGTCTTGTCGATAGACTTTAAATTCCGTACCCTTGCCAATAGGTTACTTGGTAGTTATCTTTTACTTTCTTAATTTTACATTCCCTTCATACTTAATTATCATAGGTTGTTTATATTCAATTTTTGTTAGAACCTCATGTATTAGCATAATAAAATATTGAGATAACCATAGCATGGGAGTTTGAGCTATTCTAGGCCCAAGGTGGGGTCGGCCGACCCCACCAAGATGCCCCAAACCACCTAATGCACTTATAAGTCATGAAATTAGCTTTGCTATGTTAAGGGAAGGTATGAAGCTCCATACAGGGGTCGGCCGACCTGGCCATAACCCCTATGCAACATGTGAGTCTTCCCCTTTGCCCTTGCAATCATCCAGGGTGCAGTTCTTTAAAGGTTCTGAAGTTTGAGTGCATAAACATGTAGGAGACTAGGCTCTAGTTCCTTTGGTCATGTCATTTGCTCATGATAGATCTAAGGGAATTCCATGTCTTCTCTTTTCATCACTCATATCAAACTTCTAGCTTCAGTTCTTCTTCCTTCCTTTAAGCTCAAGTTCTTGTGAAATGTTCCTCTCAAGTCTTGTCAATAAAACAAAAGACCAAAATAATTAGAATAATTTTACATTCATAGTTGCATTGTTACAAGCTTGTCTTAGTTCACACTCCTCTCCACAAGAATGGAAACCGTACCCCGCAAGGACAACTAATGCTAATGCTAATCTTTGTTGTCTAGTTTTGTTCTTATGTTTTCTTCCTTTTACAGAAGACCATGAGCCTCTCTCTCGTCCTTACAAGAGAAGGACATCTTATGATCAATGGCACGAGATAGAAAATCTCACCAACATCTGGGCACCTTGTGGTGGAACAAGAAGAAACTTTAGGAGTACTACTACCCAACAACTACAAATGCCCCAAGTAGAGGAGACGAAACATAAAGATTTGGTGGGATACGCAACCGTACCCACCAAGCCACTAAGTCAAAGGCAAGCTTGGGGAGGTTCTCTCCCCACTAAGGTAAGTATCTCATCTTTGCATTTGCATTTACATTTTCATATGATAAAAATACCAAAAGTAGCTATTTTTTTTGTCAAACATCTATTTTCAAAACAGCATTACTCATAAAACTATTTTTCTTCCTCTCTTACAAAGACATGAAGCTCTCTCATGTCCATGCATAAAGTTGTTAGTAAAACTGTTTTGTCAAACACTTTTTCCAAAAATAGGTCAGCTTTACCTAGAAAGTTGCCCATGAAAAATAGCTTCACGGATGAAGTTGAGTTGTGCAAATATGACCTAACTTGGGACTACAACACTAATTAAGCAAGTTGCATAGGTTTTTTTATTTGGTAGGTTTTTATCTTCTCCAAGTTTGACATGTTATCTTATATGCCTTTTTTCTTTGCCAATGAATGACATCTACTCCCTTCGTCCTAAATAAAATATAATTTCTTTTTAATGAGGCAAACAAATTTAAATCTAACTAAATCTATACAAAAGGATTATAAACATTTATGGTATCGGATAAGTATTGTTAGATTAATAATGTTATATCTTTTTATGGTGAATCTAATTAAAGACATAAATACTAACATTTTTTCTGAAACTTTTTTTTAATTTAGTAGGATTTCTTGTGAAAACTTGATTGAACTTTAGAATGACCTGTCCAAAATCTAAAATTATAATTTTTTTTTGAACAGAAGAACAGTGTCTCTTTTTTTATCCTTAAGTACGTACTCCCTCCGTCTCAAATTAACTATCGTTTTTTGTTTTCGTGTCACAACTTTGACTAGATTTATATAAAATACGTGTAACATTTGTGTCTCTAAATAAATTTATTAAAAAGCTAGATCAAAAGATCTATCTAATAATATCAATTATGTATTATAACTATTAATATTTTTTTATATAAAATTAATTTATGTTTTTTCTCAGTAAGTGAGAAAAACAGATATTTTAGGACGGAGGGAGAATGCCAGTATGGCATCCGAGCCCTATGGGCATCATATAGCGTTGGTGATTGGTCTCTGACTGATCATCGACAGAAGTGACGATCTGTGACTAACGTCAGCCATGACGCAGGGAAGAGATGCCGTTTACTATACTGACCGCCTGCCGTGACTTTTATTTTCGCCACTGCAATCATGACCATAAAAAAGGGTTAATAACCAAATCGGAGTGGTTTGTCAAAAAAAAAAAAGCAATCCGAGTGTGGAATTCCTGGACTCCTGGTGCACCTGGACAAATTGCAAGCGACGAATGATTGACTAGCATGAGGTACTCAATTCCAGGGTGAACTTCGCTCCCAAGGCCCGATTCCTTTTCCCTTCTTTTCGTCGATGCAAATACTAGGCAACAACTACTACCACGGATCCAAAAGCTAGCCGCCTCCTCTGATTCGTGCAGTTGCAGCTCGGAAGGCTCCAACACCAGAGCCATGGGGAAGAAGACGCTCGTGCTGTACCCATCGCTGGGCGTGGGCCACCTCAACCCCATGGTGGAGCTTGCCAAGACCCTGCTGCGCCACGGCCTCGGCGTGATCATCGCCGTCGTCGACGCTCCCGATACCGACGCCGTGTCTGCCGCCGCGGTCGCGCGACTCGAGGCCGCGAACCCGGCCATCGCGTTCCGCCTCCTGCCGGCCCCGGCCAGCCCCGACCTCGGAGCGCACCCGGTGAAGCGCAACCTCGATACGCTCCGGCTCGCCAACCCCGCGCTCCGGGACCTGCTCCGCTCGACGCCCGCCGCCAACGCGCTGCTGCTCGACATGTTCTGCGTCGACGCGCTCGACGTCGCGGCCGAGCTCGGCGTCCCCGCCTACTTCTTCTTCCCCTCCGCGGCCAGCGACCTCGCCGTGTTCCTCAACCTTCCCTACTACTACCCCACCGTGCCGTCGTTCCATGAGATGGGCAACACTAGGCTCGTGCGCTGCTTCCCGGGCATGCCGCCGATCCGCGCCGTGGACATGTTGCAGACGATCCACGACAAGGAGAGCGACGCGACCAAGGTACGGCTCTACCAGTTCAAGCGCATGGCCGAGGGGAGGGGCGTGCTGGTCAATACCTTCGATTGGCTGGAGCCCTGGGCCCTGAGAGCGCTCGACGACGGCGTCTGCGTGCCCGGCCTGCTGATGCCAAGAGTCTACTGCATCGGGCCACTTGTCAACGACGGCCACATGGACGCAGAGAGGGGCGGCGACAGGCACGAGTGCCTGGCGTGGCTGGACGCGCAGCCCAGCCGGAGCGTCGTGTTCCTCTGCTTCGGTAGCAAGGGCGCCTTCTCCGCCGCACAGCTGCAGGAGATGGCCCGCGGGCTAGAGAGCTCCGGCCACCGGTTCCTATGGGCAATGCGGAGCCCACCGGAGGAACAGAGCCAGTTCCCTGAACCGGACTTGGAGCGGTTGCTTCCGGCGGGGTTCTTGGAGAGGACGAGGAACAGGGGCATGGTGCTCAAGAACTGGGCGCCGCAGTCAGAGGTGGTGCAGCACGAGGCCGTCGCCGCGTTCGTCACGCACTGCGGCTGGAACTCCACGCTGGAGGCAATCATGTCCGGATTGCCGATGATCTGCTGGCCGCTGTACGCCGAGCAGCGCATGAATAAGGTGTTCATGGTGGAGGAGATGAAGATCGCGGTCGAGATGGAGGGATACCAGGAGTTCGTCAAGGCAGAGGAGGTGGAAGCCAAGGTGAGGCTTGTGATGGACACCGAGGAAGGGCAGAGGCTGAGGGAAAGGCTCGCGATCGCCAAGGAGAAGGCCAGGGAGGGCATCGACAATAGCGGGTCTTCTGAAGCGGCATTCACAAAGTTTTTGAGAGACATGGAAGTGGAGAATGCATAGTCCAGGGATGAACATGAACTCCAAAACTGAGAGTAGAAGTTTATCCATTACTGGAGGATTCAGATTTACAAATTCTGCCATCTCGTAAATAAATCAAGGGATTTGCTAAAATTCAGCTGCCTAAATTTATTTAGCTTCTTTTCGGATAACGGTTATTGTATATATTTTATATTGTGACTTCAGTTTGTTACGATTTATGTAGGTATAACCTGTAATTTTTTGTTTCAGAATAAAAACAGCCATAAATCCGACAAAACCTGATTCCGTTTGACACAAAGGCAATTATAATAATTTATAATTATTTCTATTGTTAGCGGTTCATTTTTCTGCTTGCTGTAGATGCTTAGCGCCTGTTACAATCTAGTATGGTCTTTATAGAGCACAAAGACAAGGATGGAAAATTGTGCATCATCACTGTATTAACATTTAACAAGGAATACAGATGAAAGTATAGAGGGAGCCAAAGTAGCGGACAAAACAATAGAAACAAAAAATAAGGATGGAGGTACAAGTACAAAAGCAGAAAGAAAACAGTGTACTGAAACTATGCAATGAAATCAAGGTGAGCCTGGAAGAAAGTAGTAATTTACCGAAGGATCACCAGATGAAAGCCTATTGCAGGTGCTAAAATATAAGGGCCTGTTTGGAACGTAGCAATTTCACAGGAATCACGCAGGAATTTCATAGGAATCAGTTCATTTTCACAAAAAAAAAACGCAGGAACAAGGAAAAATTCCCGCATTTCAAACAGGGCCTAAATCGGTAAGTTAACTGATTATCACATTGTTAGCTGCCCCCAGCAAATTTCCAACAACATTAGCATTTTTCTGCAGCATCAGAGGAGAGGAATATAGCAGGTTGAAGATTGCATAATTCGTTTAGCTTTAGCAGAGTTGAATAGAGCATAATTGGTAAGGGTGCCACACAACCTGCGGACTGTGGCTGTTAATCCTGTTTCACAGTTTCAGTCATGTTAAAACAGCATAGATAGGCACATGCATGTTAAAACAGCACAGTCTTGGTCTGATCTGATAAAACAACGCGGCACCGAGGAGATTACTAATGTCATATTGCTAGGATTTCGATAAAATGGATTACCCCCTACAGTACGTCTACAGTCTATTTATTTGCCCGACGTTATTTGTCTGGAACCTGTTAGCAAAAAAATGCAGGATCGACGAGATTTCGAAGGCGTTTATTTATATTGACACAAGACACTAGAATGGAATGTTGATGTAAAACCACATCATGATCGATGAATTATCCATTTATGGTTTATCCTCTCCGACTACACACAGAAGCAGCAGCAGATTGCTTCTTTCTCTCATTGGGCTTAACAGCAAGCGAGAACACGAATTAAAGAAACTATGTAAGATGCTCCGCATTTTGACTAGCACCCGACCAACAGGGCCCCAAGTACCGCAGCGGCGGCGACAAGCAGAGCGCCGGTGTTCCCGGCAGCCGGTGCCCTCCCCGCGGCCCCGGTGGCCGGCGCCGGCGCCGCGGCAGGGCCCCCGACGAAACTGGCAGCAAACGGCGATTCAGCAGCCTGCTGAGGCGCCGGGGCCGGCGCCGGGACGAGGCCCCGCAGGCGGCCGCGGCCGTGTTTCTGGACATGACGACGAGGAGGAGGCGCTCGCCCTTCTGGCAGCTCCCTGGGGCGCCGCCGACGAAGTAGTACGGGCCGGAGCGGGGCAGTGGCACGGTAGCGGCGCCGGCGGTGGCCTTGTGGACCGCGAGCGGGGATGCCGTGCTGCAGCGGTTGTAGTCGTCCCGGGTCACCTCCAGCACCGAGTCCGTCGCGCCGTCGAACTTGAACACTGAACACAACACACACGGAAGCATATGTGTTCAAGCAACAGCGCAGAAATGAAGAATCTTAGGCTCGTGCTTGTGCAGCGATTGTTTTGGATCCTTGGACCTGCAGATCGCTGAACTGGAAACAAAGATGACGGCGAGGGATCTCTTACCGAGTTTGTCGCCGACTTGGAAGCGGTTGGCGGAGGCCCAGTTGGCGAGGGCGTTGGGCTGCGCCGGCACCTTCCACGCGTCGTTGGCGCCGCCGACAACGAAGTTCCTGGCCTCGGCAGCCGCCGCCACAGCGAGGACCACCGAAACGGAGAGGAGCAGCACCCTCCACGCCATTGGAGTAAGACGAGCTGACTGACTGAGCAGAGTGAGATGGAGCTCGTGAGTCAGGCGGGCAGAGTGCTAGTGCTGTGCGAATCGTGGCGACGGGGTGCGTTTATGTAAGCGGCGATGAGGGGTGTGTCCAAGTAGCCGTTGGGTCCAACGTTCGGGTCCTCGGAGGGGAGGGGGGACGCCATTATTACTGTGCTGGGTGCTGGGTGCTGCTGCCTCTTGGACTGTGGGAGCTCCTCCTTGTTTTGGACTTCACCGTTGCCTTTGTCGTCCTTCCAGAAGAAGAACGGGGAACGGCTTCCAAGTTCCAACGGTATTTTTTTTTTCTTTTTGCGAGACAGAAGGGCTTCTAACGGTCAGGTGCACCTGGGGGATAGAAAGGACAAAGGAGCAGCGCACACATTTTTGCTAGAAAATAACAATCCCTTTATTGTCATTTAAAATTATAGACTTCATCCATTTATAATTTTTGATCCCCTAATTACCATTACCATAGCATGAACAAACCTTGTTCCTTTGATTGCCATTCGTATAGATAATTTGTTCCCTTGAATGCCATTGGGAGAACAAAATACCATTACAAGATGTTCGTTACAGAACCAATTTCGTGAATATCTTTGATAACTAAATTTGATCAACTTTTATAGCATGGATTTGATAATACGTTTAGACAATTTATTTTGTCCAATTAATTAAATTTAAGTTCAATTAGGTACTATCTCTACGTAGATATTTTTTTATTTTCAACCCTAAGATATATTAAAATAAATAAAAATTATCATCCTGGGCTATTATGCAAAGTCCAAAAAATAACGCATTCTAGGTAGAAGAGAGTTTAACAACGATGCACCATGAGCGGCGACATCACCATGAGCGCTGCCGTCTGAGGATGAAGAAATTGAAGCTGAGCCCGAGCACGATCCACCGGCAAACATGAATGGAGCCGGTGACCAAAGATATGCGAGCCTCAATGAACATTATTATTATCACCGGCTTATTCAAATATTTTTTAGTAAATATTTGGCGATAGATCAGATTTGATCGCTCGATACAAAAGAATGTGTTATTTTTTTTAACTCTAAACGATAGCAGCGGATGCCAATTTTTATT
Organism: Microstegium vimineum; assembly: GCA_022036555.1. Lineage (NCBI taxonomy): Eukaryota > Viridiplantae > Streptophyta > Magnoliopsida > Poales > Poaceae > Microstegium > Microstegium vimineum. The sequence goes on from CM039136.1 coordinate 21,734,368, forward strand.
TAATTTTAATATATCTTGGGATGAAAATAAAAAATATCTACGTAGAGATAGTACTGAATTAAACTTAGATTTAGTTAATTGGACAAAATAAATTGTCTAAACATATTATAAAATTCATGCTATAAAAAGTCTTCAAATTTAATTATCAACTGTATTCACAAAGTTGATTTTGTGTAACGAATACCTTGTAACAGTATTTTGTTCTCCCCAATGGCATTTAAGGGAATAAATTATCTATATGAATGGCAATCAACGGAATAAAGTTTGTCCATGCAACGGTAATGGCAATTAGGGGATCAAAAATTATAAATGAATGGCAATGAAAAAAGTCTATAAGCTTGAATGGCAATGAAGGGATTTTTATAGGTTTCCATGGCAATGAGAGAGTTTTCACTTTTTGCTATCTGTTTGTTGACAGATTTTATTGATTTATTTCTGTCGAATTTTTGGACCCTTCATTCTTGCTTCAAGAGTTGTGCAGCTTTTTGGGCATATCCACCCGCTAACGAGTCAAAAGGACGCATATGAAATGTGCAACATGTTATTTTTGAAATCCATGCCCATAATTTCTCTCTTTTTGTTTTCCACTGACTATTCAGCTTATTTTCCCTAATCTTGTTTGCCCTCGCGTCTGGTCCGTGCGTGCTCGCATGACGACGGTGAGGTCATCGCCGCCATTCCCTTGCGCCGCACTCAATGATGTGTTGGGGTGGGGCACTGCCTCACCGTGTGTTGCGGCTGGCTGTGGGTGGGCCACGGTGGTCGCCACCACTTTCCCTATTCCGGCGGCCGCAGAGGAGATGTTGTTGTTTTTTTTTAAGGCAAAAAACTGTGGGGGAGATCCCCACATCACTTCATTTTTATATTTAAAGAAAGAGTTACAAGAGGACTTACATTGTGGTTAACTAACAACATGTAGCCAAAAGCAAAAGTCTGATCTAAGTTTATCTTTAAAACGGAGGGATTGAAGTAAACATTCATTCTTAAAGTTCCTAAACCAGGTGCCAACATGAATAGTCCCGTTATTAAACACTCTATCATTTCTAATCTTCCATATTTCCCATGTTGCTATGATCAATGCCTCCATGAAGAAAGGCATGTTCTGCTGCTGTTTTGCATGTGCTACCCTTGAATGCAGACTTAGATCATTGTTCCATTGTATTCCGATTTTATCCCAACATCTTCTTGCAAAAGAGCACCCAAAGAATAGATGATCTCAATCCTCGTCTATGCCTTCAATGCATAGGACACAATGCACAATCTCATCTTCATCATACATATTTCTTCTTTTCAGCATTACTTTGGTGTTTATTCTGTCAACTAGGATCGTCCAAGCAAAAAACTTCACTCTTGGCGTGCATTTATACTTCCATAGCCAAGTGAAGATGGGGTGTGCCGTATGTTCTGGAATGCTAGCTTGTAAAGTTTCCTTGATGAGTACTTGTCGGAGCCCCATTGATATGTCCAGACATCCGTGTTCTGTTCATCAAAAGTTTGAGTGGAGAGAACAGCAGTCAGCATTTCCAATTCCTCGAATGCTTCTTGTGAGAGTGGAAGGAAGAATAGGCTATCAAGGTCTTCAGCAGACATAACCACATTAACACTTATGTTTTCATCTTTGGAAAAGGAGAACAACCTAGGAAAACGGTGGGCAAGCACTCCATCTAACCATAAATCTCCCCAGAAAGTAATTGTCTTGCCTTCCCCAATATTACACTGAGCTATACCTCTAAACAAAGTGTTGAGTCTTTGGATGTCTTTCCACCAAAAGGAACCAACCTCTCTACTTGCATGTGGTACTCTGCCTTCATAGTATCTAGACCAGACAAGCTTAACCCATGGGATGTCCATTTTATTATAAAACTTGTGGAGGTGTTTTAGGAGCAGTGCATCATTCTGGATATTTAGATTAAGAACACTCAAACCACCTTTCTCCTTGGGCTTTGTGACCATTGGCTATGCTGCCCAGTTGCCACCCTTTTTTGATCTATCAGAACCTCTCCAGAGGCATTGCTTGCGTGCTTGGTCTATATTCTCAATCACCCCTTTTGGTAGCTTTAGAGTGCACATGGCGTAGGTTGTTGTTGCCGTCAGAACAGATTTCACCATTTGCAATCTACCTGAATAGGATAGAAGAGATGAGCATGCTGATAGTCTCCTCTCAATTTTGTCCATCAGAGGTGCATAATCATCCACTCTTGGCTTTGTTGTACCCATAAGCAGTCCGAGATATGTAAACGGGAGTGATCCTATTTGGCAACCAAACATGTTGGCAAGGATCTGCATTTTTTCATCACTCACATTTATTGGCAACATTTGGGATTTAGCATGGTTCACTTTGAGGCCCGTGGAATCTGTGAAACTTCTGAGCAAGGTCTTCAAGAAGAACAGTTGGTTTGCATCCGCTTGCATAATGAGCAGGGTGTCGTCGGCGTATTGTATGATTGGATAATCACCATTTTGTTGTGGGATTGGGGGTGTAGAAGCCCTTGCGATGCAGCTCTATTCACTAACACTTGTAGTAGCTCTGCAGCCAAAACAAAGATCAATGGATAAAGCGGGTCACCTTGGCGAACCCCTCGCTTGCATTTAAATTTTCTTCCCAGTATTCCATTTAGGAGCACTGCCGAGGTTCCTGAAGAGAGGATGCTATTGATCCATGTTACCCATCTATCCGGGAAACCCAAATGCCTAAGCATATGAAGAATTGCAATGTTCAACCATGTCGAACGCCTTCTCGAAGTCAAGCTTTAGGATTATTGTTTCTCTCCTCGATTGCTTACATTGATGAATGTATTCGAAGCACCATGCCAAACAATCCTGGATTGTGCGGCTTTTGATGAAGCCGTATTGGTTTTGGTGAACAAGTTGTAGGATCTTGGACTGGAGTCGATCAGCTAGGAGTTTGGTGATTACCTTGAGGCTACAATTGAGAAGTGATATTGGTCGAAAATCATTGACTGTTACTGGGTTCTGGTTCTTTGGCACAAGAGTGATGAATGATTCATTGATGCTTTCTAGATCAACTTGGCAATTGTAAAAATCTTCACATAATTTATAAAAATCACTTCTAACAATGTGCCAGCATTTCTTTAAAAAGAGCCCATTAAAGCCATCAGGACCCGGAGCCTTGTCTGACGACATCCTCTTGATAATGTTGTCTATTTCAGCCTCTGAGAAGGGTACAATGAGCAGGTTCAGATCTTGGTGTGAAGGGATCAGAGCAGCAAGATCAAATGCCATACTTGGATTAGTTGAGACTCCCATCCTACTCTTGAAAGAGTTCCAGATCATATCAACTTTGCTTGCATGATCATTGATTGGGATTCCATCTCCATTGAGCAACTGAGGAATAGAATTTCTTCTATATGAAATAGATGCCATAGCATGAAAGAATTTAGTACACTCGTCCCCTAGCTTGATTCTGTTCACCGTGTACCTCTTTTTCCAATACAAATGCTTAATTGAAGGATTTAATGTTGTTGTTCTTCGTAAGTTTATTGATGTTCATGTACTTTTTTGCCACTGGATGAGGAGATGTTGCCGCTGTGCGTGCTACCTTTGCTTGTGCGCCGATGTCATGTGGCCCAAACCTTGAAGGGAATGGTTAGGGGTGTTGGGTTGTTAGGGTTGTGGGGGGTGGGAGGTGGTGAAGGTTGGGGCGAGTCGAAGCTGACCAGGTACTGCATTACCGCATTACCCAGGAACCCAACCATTTGTTTGGTCTGTTGTTGCTTCGTGCTCTTCTCACACATAATGTGGAGCGATGTCATGGCGATCCATGTAGGAGATGACAGATTTTTATAGGTTTCAATAGCAATGAGGGATTTTTAAAACAATCCCAATTCACCCCCCCTCTTGGACATCTTGATCCTTTCAATCTTCTTTTTCAACATGTGTTGAATCCTTACATTTGGGCTGACTTCGTTGTGGGCTAGACCAAACCCATGCAAGCCTTTTTGCATTGCTTTCATTTTTCTCTTTTTCTATAAAAACATAGATTTTATAAAATTCATCAAATTTCTAGAAAAAATAGAAAAATGACAAAACCGTTTTATTAGCTTCATAAAAATTTGACATATCCATAGATGTTATATTATGAATCTTATTACGTTTTGCTTTGTCTTTAAAGACGCGTTTGGAAGAAGTCCAAAACTTGCCGCATCATGCCACAGCTTGCTGCCGAAGTTTTGGCGTATGTTTGGTTCGCTGCCAAACTTGGGCACACTACAGTCTTGCCACAACAGCTTAGTTCATTTTTCATGCCAAAAGCTGCCTAGGATGTTTTGCTCGCCGTAACTTTGGCGGAGCCACAACACTAGCGTGGCATGCCGCGATAACCATCCAAACACACCCTAGGTGCGTTAAATCATCGTTGGGTATGTTCCATTTAATATACTTTGTCTCTACAAGATTCTTTAAATGCCTTATAATTTGAAATAGAGGAAATAGTTTTTTCTCCGGTTGCAGCGCACGGGCATATTTGCTAGTAAATAAGTAAACGAGAATGTTCAACATTCTAATGACAGCTTGGAAAATACAAATGCATGTACTCCTCCATCCCAAATTATAGGACATCCCAAGAATCGTAGCTTTCAAAGTATCTCAAATTTGACCAAATTTATATGACAATATAATAACATTTATAATGTCAACCAAATATCATTAGATTCTTTATCAATTATATTTTCATAAAATGTCTATTTGATGTCATAAATCTTTATAATTTTTCTATAATTATTGATCAAACTTAAGATGCTTGGACTTTCCAAAATTCTTCGAAAGTCTTATAATTTGGGATATTCTTGGAAAGTTTTATAATTTGGGATGGAGGGAGTAGTAAGCTAAATAAGGAAGATTTCCCTCAAAACTCTTCCTCAGATCCCAATTGCTAGACAAATGTACCGACTCAAACTGCAGCCAGGCAGGATACAAAATAACTGGGCGTGGGAGAACAATCAAGATCAACACATTTTTACCAATGAACATAGATTCCAATGACCCATTAACATTGTATCACACAACTGACTTCAAAGGTAACCATTTCAAGAAACACAGGAAATTGCCACGTTTATTATGTTTTTTACAATTAGATTCACAGAAGTTTCTTTTTTTGTTTGCCATTGGTCAGGGTTCACAAACAGGTTAACCAAATGTACTGTACCTCACAATGTGGTCCATATTCAACTTTGTTGAAAAAGTCCCTCATATCACAAAAGCACTAGAAGCAACCACATTCCACATTTGTTATTGCATTCTTGACCGCTTTGTAAAATGTCTACCATGCTGAGGAATGATATTGTATTTGCCTGCTCGTCTCCAGTGGTCTCTGTTGTTCAACAAAAAAGTTTTAAATTCCTTATCAAGTTGCGTATCAGACGCAAAACCTTTTTCCTTCATTTCGTCGTAGTACTCTAAAGCTCTTGGTATACATCCATGTTTCACTAAACCTTGGACCACTGTCATATAGTGTGAACGGACAGGGCTGATCTCATATTTTCTCATTTCATTCCACACTCTTAGAGCATTTCCAGACTCATTCAGCAAGAAAAATTTATCAATAAGCATGAGAAACGTTTGACTCTTAGGGCCACAACCATCCTCCTTCATTTTCCCCAAGAGCTTCAGTGATTCGTCAATGCCTCCTTGCTTCAAAAACGCATGGTAAGTCAAAATGGTAGGAACGATGCCCTTAAATATCATGCTTTCCATCACCATTCGTGCTTCATCAAGCTTACAACTTTCACAGAGTGGAACTATCATACTGTTATATGTTTCAACATCTGGCTGGAGGCCTTCATCTGTAAGTTTGCTGAATATATTGTGTGCATCCTTCACACAATTTTCTCTTGTCAGAACATAGACAAGTGAATTGTAAACACCAATACCAGGAATCCAGCCCCTCTTTTTCATCTCATCATAAACCCTTAGAGTATCAAAAAGGTTTTCTACTTTTGAGAAACAACTGATCATGAGAGTATAGGACATGCCATCAGGAGTAATGCAGTGATTTGACATTTCTCTCCAAACTCTCTTTGCTTCAGCCACATCAGTGATCACATTACACCAACCATCTAGAATTATATTGAAACCTTCTGCAGTAAGTGGGAAGAATTTCTTTCTCAAAAGAAGCAACTCCTCAGCATCCTCTATGTTTTTGCTTTTGCAAAGAGCACGAAGAAGGGAGTAGAATACACTTTGATCTGATTCGATTTTAAACTTCTCCATGGCATCAAATGTTTTGACTGCTTTGTTTACTTCATTGGCAGCTGCATACCTGAAATTTCATATCCACACAATGAAAAGACCATGATGAAAAAAAGAACTCTCAAAAGTTGAAAAGTACATTGGAAGTTCAATTACAGAACTATGAGTGCCAAACACAACACAACGCTGAGAAGTACGATGCTAAGATAAACCCCAATAATTGATCCAGGAAGTTATACTGTCCTTCTTAACTGATTATACTACACACAGTCAACATCCTGAAAACAAGGACCCATAAAAGCTGCATGTTTTGTTATTATCTTCTAATGCAGGAGCACATCGATCACATTTTTGAAGTTTTACAACGAATGGCTATAGCTCAACAATTCACCTTCAATTTATGACCACAATGAAAACAATGCAACTGCATCAGTAAATTAAGTAAATAACAAAATTTATTGGTTGGGACAGTGTGGTGTGTGGCCACTGAAGATTAATAGTTTAAACCCAGAGCATAAATTTCTGCTGGTGCTTCTAAAATAATATGTTCACGATTTTTTAGAATCACAGCATGTCTCAACTGAAAGCATGTTCAGACAACTGAATCACCGGTCACGGTCATAACTCATAAATAAGACGAAACTACTACTTAGCTCACAACATTCGACTTTATAATTCTCTCTGCAATACAATGGATGACTGAATTCGTGCACGAGATCGTACCTCTCCATCAGGATAACCATGGCGCGGCGAGTGAGCACACCGCGGTTCCGCATCCGCCGCACGACCGCCCACGCCAGGTCGAACCGCCGCGCCTTAGCCGCGGCCCACATGGCCAGGTGCCACGCGTCGGCCGGCGGCGGTAGACCCATCCCATCGGTCCTATCCACGGCGCTGCACTCGTCTCCATACCGGAGCGCTAGCGCGGCAGCGTCGGGATCACGGCGCAGCTCCCAGAGCGCGCGGACTAGGAGAGCGGGAGAGACCGGCGACGGGCCCGTGGATAAGGAAAGGAGGAGGGAGAGAGCCTCCTTCGGGGATGAGGTGTTGGAGGCCGCGCTGGAGAGGCGGTGGAGGAAGGAGGCGAGCTCACCGTCGTCATTGTTGGGGACGGAAGGGATCGGCTGGTCGGGGTCTGGTTCGACGTCGCTCTGGTCGGAGGGACAGTGGGAGGTGGAGAGGCGAAGGAGACGGGACGAGAGGGTTTGGCCAAGTCGGGAGAGGTGAGGGCGGAGGGCGGCGGCGAGCGGCGGCGCCATGCCAGGAGATGCCAATGTTTTTGGGCTTGGGAGTGGTACGGCGATCTAAACAAGCCAGTGGCACGCAGCCCATCCTGTCCGTTCATTTTTCTGTGCTCCGCCGGACAACCAGTTTTCTATATACTATATACGTATGCTGTAAAAAAAAACAGTTTTCTGTATACTCGGTACTCCTACCCTCCCCTAAATAAATGAAAAAAATCTACTTTTCCTCCCTTAAACTTTTGGTTAAATTCGATTTTCCTCTTTAAACTCCAAAAACCGTATAAACTATCTTCATCAACTTTGAAATCATGTGCTTTATTTCTCTGATCCGATTATAAATGGTTTTAAAACGGTTTTGTTGAGACAAAAAGCGTCAGGATCTGCGAACACCTCGGGCTTATACCCGAAATTCGATATCCGGAGGCGTGCCAGTTGATTTGACCAGTTAATCGACAAGGACGATAACTAGAACAAGATTCAATCCAAACAACGGCGATGCGCCCGGATGCTGGGGTTGAGGCTTCAGAGCTGAACGAGGCAACAGCGATACGCCCGGATGCCAAAGCTCAGAGGTACTCCCACGCGGAACTTACAAGGATTTGACGGAGATCAAGGTGATGCAGCCCGTCGAAGCTTGAAGAACTCGTTGATAAACTACAACTAATGCAGTAAAGGGTAAATTACGATAAAAGTAGAATAAGAATAAAATTGATTTGATTGATATTGAATTGATATTTGACACGCAGCCCTTGGGCACATATTTATACTCCCGCATGAAAAGTTGTACAAACACACGACTCGTACCTTCCTAAAACAAACTTCTAACTTAAAAGAAACTGACTCGCACAGGAGTCGAATCTAAAATAACAATATTATTTTCCTAAACAAACACGCCTATTTTAAAGGAAAACAAACGACTCATGCAAGAGTCGGACTCAAACTGCTATAATAATACTGGTACAAAATCACCAGTTTCCTTATGGTTCTCCTCGATGGAAACCTTCCATCGGCAGATCCTTTCAATCCGCAGTTTCCTTCTTTGGCCACCAATAATCTTCCACTGATATCACACACTAAGTCACCTTGTACTCATCGGCATCCTATGCCTATCGGCATTGGCAATATTTCCCGATCGATCACTTGTACTGGTAACTGTCTTCACCAATCAGTCCCTATCAGCAATCGACAACCACTCTTTACCGGCAATCGGCAACGTCTCCTCATCGGCATTCGGCAATAGCAACTTTACAGTCCAGGCGACCTAACTTCACCAATTAACCTTATCGGCAAGGACCATCCAGTCTCCATCAGCAACACACCTAGTCTTCCCGCAGCATACTCCCATCGGCAATACTAACTCATGATTTCCCGATGCCGATGGAAAACGGCTGTTGACCAGTCACAAGCCTTAGCTTATTTGACACATGCTGAAAAACGGTGTCAACACATGCCCCCCAGTTTCGGAGCGTATAATCTTTACGTGCCGAAATTCTCTCTACTGTAGCCGTTACCTCCGAGATAAATGCACAGTTTCCTCGATCCCCGTGCACGGAACCACAATTTAATAATAAAATCCCTCGATTGTAGCACAAATAGTTGCAAACCCCCCTCGATCATCGCGCGTATCTACCGCGGGCCTCTCCACATTCCTGCACAGTGTGAATCGAAACTCCAAAATACCCCTGGGTAAGCTTATAAAAATTACCAGGATCCAACCTGTTTTTTACCCCGAGTCCACTTTCACTCTCACATTCCGCCTTCGTCTTCAACCTCCGGCGCCTCTGTAGAATCATGGACCCTTGTGTTTAGGCGATTAACGACAATACTAGATCACTATGACTAACGTGTGTTTTGCAGAGGCAAAGTCATCTATGTTAGGTCATTAGTGATACAATTTGAATGGGCTTAATGGATATTCATGCCCCTAGATGGAAATTGTTTCGGTTGCAAAGGATGGAGATACACGACGAAGACTAGGCTAGTTCTTAGTGCCATAAGGTTGAGAAGGGCACTAAGCATAGCTAGGGCTTTTGTTTTTCCTTTGACCGTACTATTAAGGGGGTATGAGGTTAGTAGCTTGACCTAGGAGAGTTTAGGAAAGTGGCATATGCACACTTGTCACAACTAGTCCTAGAGACCTTGCTTTCAACCCATGGAAAACCCTAGAAATGGTAGGAGCAAAATCCCTTAAGGAACCTCAGCGAAAACGGTTGAAAAAGAGGGAGAAAGAGGCTCCGGACCACTCTGCTAAGTGGGCGTCGGACCAAGGAGAGTGGTCCGACGGTCCCTGACTTAGGCAGATTCTCAGCTCGAGGAGCTCCGGACCACCTGTCTGGAAAGCACTGGACCATAGGAGAGTGGTCTGGTGGCTTCGTTCAGAGAGATAGAAGGCTCCGGACCAGTCCGACGGTTCGTCCGACGGCTAGTCCGACACCTCATGATAGGGGTTTGGGTTTATGCAGAGAGCTCCCTGGCTCCGAACCAGAGCGTCGGACCAGGGCACCGGACCAAGGAGAGCGGTCCGGTGGTGTGTAAAAGAGAGAAAGGTTTTCACTCAGAGAGCACCGAGGCTCCGGACCAGAGCGTCGGACCAGTGCGTCGGACCAAGCAGAGCAGTCCGACGGTGCCTGAGTTTGAAATCAGAGTGAGCTCCGGACCAGTGTGCATGGTCCGGTGGTATGAGCTCCGGACTAGTCCGGTGGCTACGCAGAGGAAGAAAAAGTAAAAAAACGACTAGTTTTGAAGGTGGGGACTATTTATAGTTGCCCCCTTGGTCCTTAGAGGGACTCTTGGCCATTGTTTCAGCTAGTGACACCTTGAGAAATCTTTTGGACAGCCAAGAGGCTAGTGAGGGAGAGATTAGAGAGAGTTCATCTTGTTCTTCCCTCCTAGAGTGATTAGGAGTGACTTGTGTGCATCCATCCACCTTCCTAGCCTTGAGTGGGTCAAGTGAAGGTCTTGTGCTTGTTACTCTTGGTGTTCGACAGCACCTAGACGGTTTGGTGGTGTTCGGAGGAAGTGACCGCCGGGAGATTGTTGGCGGCTCTTCTCCAAGCTCTTGTGATCGGTTGTGGGCAATTCACCGAGCCGGAGTGGCGAAAAATCAGCCCGTAGAGAGCACTCTACCCTTGCGCGGGTAGAGGGGGAGCGATACCTTGCGAGGTGCTCCAACGAGGACTAGGGGGGGTGTGTCGACACCTCGATACCTCGGGAAAAAATCGCTGCGTCAATGAGATTCTCTTTTCCCTAGCTCTTTACATTTCCGCATTTCTTTCCGTCTTGTTTTTACATTTCCCACTAGAATTGCTTAGGTTGTTTTTAATTCCTTTGAACTGCTACCGCTTTCTAGCTAGGACACATGGACGGTAGGCACTAGGGGATGATTGGCATTTGATAGGCTTTTATATTTGCTTTAGAAATTTAAAACAAGCCCAATTCACCGCCCCCTCTTGGGCATCTTGATCCTTTCAGCCTCCGAAGAACTCGAGCTCAAGCAACAGTGCTTCCTCCAATCCAAGGACGAACCGCAAGCATTCCCTCAACTCCAATGGCGATCCAAGTCGACATCCCCAAGGTAAAGTCTTCTTTCCTCCTCATCCAACCTCCTGCTAGTTCTCTTCCGCACGAATCTAGAATTTTTCCCGTTCCTTTTCTGATCCTTTCTTTTTTCCTCAAACCCTAGGAACTATACAACAAGGTAGTGATCCCCCTCGCCCAGTCCAATTTCAGCTGCCTAGGCCCCATGGGCAATCCTGATCCCAACTTCATAATCAATGCGGAAACCAACCGGATTCCATTTAGATCTGAGTGTTTCGGTTTAGGACTGTGGAAGGATGCCTTCCGGTCATGGCCCAAGCCTACCAAGGGTGGAAAAACTGGTACCTCAGAGTTGCTAGGGCGCAACAAGTCTACTGGCAAGAGCGCAACTTGGACCAGTGCATCAGGCTCTCCATTGCCGATATGGAGAAGAACGAGAACATGTTGATGGCTTCCTCCTATTTTTGGTCGGACACCATGAATGCTTTCCTTTTCCGACACGGACCAGCCACCCCTACCCTTGCCGATATCCACATGTTAACCGGCTTGGACGTCTCCTCTGCCGATACCTTCACCTTGTTTAACAGAAAAGCTGAGTACAAGGTGAACACCCGGAACATCGGCGGCTGGACAAGCTATATTCATGAGTACCAGAAGACAGGATCGGTAAACCAGCGGGAGCACGCCACGTTTCTGAATATGTGGCTGGAAAAATTCATTTTCTGTGGCAGGGCAGTCGGACCGACCATCATGCACCTTCCTGCAGCTGAGCTTCTTGCCGATGGGACAAGACTTCCCCTAGGAAGATATCTTCTTGGATCGGTATATCGCCTTCTACATCAAGTATCCCAGAAGTTACTGCTAGGTGAACCCATCGGCAATCTTGGGGGTCCCTGGTGGTTCATCAACATGTGGCTGAACGCACACATGCAGAAAGCGCTTCAGTTCGACTTGTTCGCTCAACAATTCCCCAGGGACATATCGGAAGACTACCAGTATAGGGATAATGAATCGGCAACTCGCCCTCCACTCAACTTTGGAGAGGCCATTATAGTGCTGCCAGGGACCGATGCCGATGCAGAGTAATTCGACGCGTTTTTTCAGAAGTTCTATAATGGAATTCCTGCCACAGAACGGCTCTGGTGGCCATATGTCGATGAGGACAATCAGTTCCCGCTGCTATTCAACCTTACCGATGGGAACGTGCCTGAGAACCAAGTAATCATGAAGGCCAGCATCACTCCCCGAGCTATTCCAGTGAACATCTTCGAATCTGGGAAGAATGCCCCTCCATCTTACGAGTTCTACTACCCATCGGTAGCTGCGAGACAACTGACATTTGGCCAACTGCCGATTAAGCTCTGCTACTCCAAAGTGGTGAAGCCTAGGCAGACATTCTCCAGTGCTCTAGACTGGAACAAGGTTGTCAATCTTCCCCCCAGTGCCGATGTGTCAGACATTGATCTATCTTCCTGGTCACCAACTTCCTTTATCACAAATGAGTACAAATCTTGGTGGCAAGAATGGAGGTGTCAATTGTTTGCCAAGTCATCGCACTATTATCGGATGATAATTGACGCCGATCACATCATTCCCGACGACACGGTAAGTTTTATTCCGATGCATTCCTTATTAATTTACCCCTATCATCGGCATCTGACCCCTTCACACTTAGCAGGTTGACAATCCGATTCCTCCGATGAGCAGGAGCGGCAAACCCTTCAATCTCCGGATAATGAACCCCATCTCGCTCATCGGCAATAAGGCTCCCACGTTAGCTGCCTTCACTCCTCAGCAGGTACCTACACCGACACCTGCAAAAACCAAGGCTACATCGGTCGCTGCTGCTGCCCTAATGCGGGTTTTTGCAGTAAACTCACTTTCACCCATACCGATTACACACTGATTTATCGGCAATATTTTATTTTGTATAACTTGCACTATTTTCAGGCAATGAGGTCATCGGCAGCTGCTTCTAGCAGACAAGCACCTCCAAGTTCGGCTGCCGATGCCCCCCAGTCTTCATCGAAACGGGCCGGATTTCCTGCTGCCGCGCCAAGGAAGAAAAGGCGTCTGAGGCTGGCCAGCCCATCTTCGCCATCGGCTCCAGCTGCACCACCAACCACCGATGCACCACCAGCAGGACTGTCATCGGCTCCAGTTGCACCACCAACCGCCGACACGCCATCGGCAGAACCTTCGTCGGCTCCTATCCTTGATCACCCGCTAGACGACGTCCCCGATCAGGAGACAACACCCGCTGCAGCAGCGGAGGCGGCATCGGCATCGGCACCACCAGTCGAAATTCCCGATGAGAGAGCGGTGTCGCCACCACAAGAACCAGCCACTGCATCGGAAGCAACGCCAGCGACAACACCACCAGTACCAACGGCGTCGACTGCTTCTCCAGCAGAGGTTCAGTCATCGGCAACTACCGCCGATCCCCAAAATGAGGCTGGACCATCCACCGTGCCAAGCCCTAGGCAGGAGATTCGCTTCAAAATGGTAAGTCAGTTACCTAAAAGCTCATAGTATAATCTTACAATCGGCATATTTAACTTCTCTGTTTTCAGGCCCAAGACTCCCCAGATAGCTTATTCTCCTTCGGCATCAACCCCCAGGACGAGGAGGAGCACCAAGAAGGCCCCATTCGAGCCGACAGCTTATTCTCCTTTGCTATTGACATCCCCGATGACGATGAGGAGGAAGAAAGCTCTATCCCAGCTCTATCGGCAGAGGTCAAGTCCAAGCTTGAGGCATTGCTTTCCTTGCTGCTGCAAGACACACTCCAGCTCATTCAGGATTCATCCACAGCAAGGATTGCTTTCAAGGATATCCAAGGCCACCTCCCTGCCGATATGGAAGAAATCCTTTTCCAGGCAACCTTCCTTGACAGCAAGCAAATTCAGTACCAGAGGCTTTCCCGTCGCATTGCCGATAGGGCTGCCCAATCCAAAACCGAGGAGGAGAAGCTTAAGTTCAAAAGTATTGCCGATGAAAAGCACAAGGGCATCGGCCAAGCAGAAGTCTCCAGCGCCAACCTTGATCAAGAAATCACTCAACTATCGGCAAAGAAGGAGGAGCTATTAGCTGAGTTACAAAGGGTTGAGGAGGCTCTAAACGCAGCCAACCAGCAGAAAGCCCAACTGTTTGATACCATCAGAGTTCTGCGGCAAGAAAGGGACCAGAATGCCCGACAAGCTATTCTACTGAAGAAAAAGATCAAGCCAGTCGAGGGCTCTGTCGATGCCGATGCCAAGGAAATGGATGAGATAGAACAAATTCACCTGCGTGCGATATCACCCATCCACTCCTTGTTGTAATTCATTTGTTGTATCGGCAAATGTAACTCTGATACTTGATTTTGGCTCTTGTAATATAATGTCAGTACATTTTTACCGATGCTTATATAATTTTTCCTTCATCGGCATTCAACTGAGCACTATGCATCTACCCATATGCTAGGGTAATACCTCTTTAAGTATTTGCCGTTGATCGCTCTAGAGAATGCAACTCCTTCGAGAGTTTCCAAAATGTAAGCATTGCCAGGAGCAGACTGTTTTACCCGATAAGGACCTTCCCAATTAGGAGACCACTTTCCAAATTTAGAACTCTTAGTCCCGATCGGTAAAATCAACTTCCATACCAAATCGCCATCGGCAAATTCCTTTGCCTTCACTTTCTTGTCATACCATCTGGCAACCCTCTTCTTATTCTCTTCAATGCTAATCAATGCCCTCAACCGATGACCTGCCAAATCTTCTAACTCATCTTTCATCAGAGTAGCATAATCATCGGTCGTCAACTGATCTTGAAAAGATAATCACCTAGAACCAGTTTTAACTTCCCAAGGCAGGACAACATCGTGTCCATAGACCAACTGATATGGCGAGACTTTGGTTGCACCATGACCAGCCATCCGATATGACCATAAGGCTTCGTTTAACACCACATGCCACCTTCTAGGGTTTTCTTCAATCTTGCGCTTGATAAGCTTGATAACCCCCTTATTAGTAGCTTCAGCCTGACCATTAGCTTGAGCATAATAAGGAGAAGAGTTTAACACCTTGAAACCCATACTAGCGGCAAATTCATTAAACTCTCCCGATTGAACATGGTTCCTTGATCGGTAGTAATAGTCTGAGGAATACCGAATCAGTACACAATGTGTTCTTTAACGAAATCCACCATGTTTGCCGATGTCACTTTCTTCAAGGGAATTGCCTCAACCCATTTAGTGAAGTAATCGGTAGCAACAAGTATAAACTTATGCCCTTTACTCGATGGCGGATAAATCTGGCCGATGAGATCAATAGCCCATCCTCTGAACGGCTAAGGATTGATTATAGGATTCATTGCCGATGCAGGTGCCCTTTACACATTACCAAACTTCTGACAGTCCTGGCACCCTTTGAAATAGTTGAAGCAATCTTCAAGGATTGTCAGCCAATAATATCCATTCCGCCTAATCATCCATTTCATCTTGAATGCTGATTGGTGCGCTCCACACACACCTTCATGGATTTCACCCATCAACTCTTTTGATTCCTCTTTGCCGAGGCATCTAAGCAAAACTCCGTCAATCGTCCGATAATACAATTCATCGTCAAGGAGCACATACTTAGTGGCTCGAAACCTTAGACGTCTCTCAACTTTCTTGGACGGATTCCTTAAGTAATCGGCAATCGCGCTTTTCCAGTCATCGGTAACTGTTACCGATGGCATGACTTCCTGAATCGGCTGATACCCGGAAGCATTCTGCGCTAACCGATTAGCCTCTTCATTATGCAACCTAGGAATGTGCTCAAGGCGATACTCTCTGAATTCTTTTAACAACTGCAAACACCGTTCATGGGCCGCAATCAAAACTTCACTTTGGCATTCATATGTCCCGATCAATTGGTTAATCACCAACATGGAATCACCAAAGATTTCAACAGCATCGGCACGTACCTCCCTGAGTAATTCTAACCCCTTAAGTAAAGCCTGGTACTCAGCCTGATTGTTTGTTGAAGTAGCAACAATTGGCAACGAAATTTCATACTTCTGTCCTCGGGGTGAAATCAAGAGAATACCGATACCTGCTCCGTCTTTGCACGTAGACCCATCAAAGAATAAAGTCCAAGGAGCAATCTCCACAGAGCTCACCATATTGCAATGCTGAGTAACAAAATCGGCCATTACCTGACCCTTGACCGCCTTAGTCGATTCATATCTCAGGTCAAACTTTGAAAGTGCCAAAATCCACTTACCGATTCGTCCACTTAATATCGGCATCGACAACATGTACTTAACCACATCATCTTTGCAGATAACAGTGCATTCAGCTGACAATAAATAATGCCTCAATTTAATGCAAGAGAAATATAAACATAAGCACAATCTCTCTATGGCCGAATACCCGGTCTCAGCATCCACCAACCTTCTGCTCAGATAATATATTACACGCTCCTTCCCTTCAAATTCTTGAATTAAGGCTGACCCGATAATGCCGTCATCGGCAGACAAATATAACCTGAAAGGCTTCCCGTGCTGAGGTGGAACCAAGACTGGAGGGTTCATTAAATATCTCTTGATCTCCTCCAAGACTAACTGCTGTTCTTCTTTCCATGTAAATTCTTGATCGGCTTTCAACTTCAACAATGGGCTAAAGGACTTAATCTTACCAGATAAGTTAGATATAAACCTTCTGATGAAATTAATCTTGCCGATCAAAGATTGCAGCTCAGCCTTGTTCGTAGGAGCAATCACCTTGTTAATCGCATCAATAGACTTCCTGCCGATTTCAATGCCTCTCTGATGCACCATAAAGCCTAGAAACTGTCCTGCCGATACACCAAATGCACACTTATTAGGATTCATCTTTAACCCATTCTCCCTCGTGCACTCCAAAATTTTTCGCAAATCGGCAAGATGCTTCCCAAAGTCTCCAGACTTAACCACCACATCATCAATGTAGATTTCAACTATCGTGCCGATGTACTTATGAAAGATGAAATTCATTGCTCTTTGATAACTAGCACCAGCATTCTTCAAGCCAAAAGTCATGACTACCCATTCAAATAAGCCAACGTGACCTGGACATCGGAAAGCAGTCTTGGATATGTCTTCTTCAGCCATGAATATTTGATTATACCTAGCATTACCATCCATGAAGCTAATAATTTGATGTCCAGTAGCAGCATCGATCAGTAGATCGGCAATGGGCATCGGGTAGCCATCCATCGGCGTAGCCTTGTTAAGATTCCTGAAATCAATGCAAACACGAAGTTTTCCATTCTTTTTATATACAGGAACCACATTAGAAATCCATTCGGCATATCGGCATTGTCGAATAAACCCAGCTTCGATTAACTTTGTAATCTCAGCCTTGATATCAGGTAGAATAGTAGGATTGCATCGACGCGCAGGTTGCCGATGTGGTTGGAAACCATACTTGATGGGTAACCGATGTTCAACTATCGATCGGTCTAAACCAGACATCTCTGTATAATTCCAAGCAAAACAATCTTTATTTTCTTTCAATAAATCGGTTAACTGCTGTTTACATTGGGAATCTAACTTAGCACTAATAAAAGTAGGCCTAGGTTTTACTACCATCGCCGATGTCGATCTCAAGTAAGTCATCGGCAGACGTGAAGCCCTGCCCTAGCTTTCCGTCGTCAGCGAACCGATCCATTAAAACTCTTCTTCAGGACCGACTGCTTGGATCGGTTTGATGCGGTAATCGGCAACTTTGAGGAATTCTTTGTCCCAGGCTTCACCAGATATGCACCTGGTCTGCTCATAAGTTTCCGATTCTGCCGATGCAACAGTAGATGGGGCCTCGCTTCGGACGACCTCGATTCTGTCCCCGATCCATTGTACCAAGCTCTGATGCATAATAGAAGGAATACAACAATTGGCATGGATCCAATCTCTTCCGAGGAGCAAGTTATAGGTGCCTTTGCCACTGATTACAAAGAATGTTGTCGGCAAAGTTTTACTGCCGATGGTTAAGTCAACACATACGACCCCCATAGCTGTCGACACATTGCCTTCGAAGTCCTTGAGCTTCATGTCGGTCTTGACTAAGTATTGATCGCCTTTCCCAAGCTTTCTGAAGACAACGTATGGCATTATGTTTATTGATGCCCCACCATCTACCAGCATTTTTGTCATCGGCCGTCCATCCACTTTGCCCTTAACGAACAGAGCCCTCAGATGCTGCCTCTCGTCATCGGCAGGCTTTTTGAAGACAGCCGTCATCGGATCCCAGATCAACTGTGCCATCTCAGCAGGTTCCTCATCATCACTGACAGGTGCCATGAACTCCATCGGCAACATCACGACTATGTTGATATCTGCCGATGGACCCCTGTCCTTGCGCTTCAGCCTCCACTGCTTCTTCCTGAAGGGTTCTTCATCGTCATACAGGTTATCATGGCGCTGGCGCTGAATCCTCCTTTTTTGGGTCTTGGTCAGACCCTTAGGGCACCACTGAGGAAGCTTGGTTTTCCAGACAGGCTGGCGCTGCTTCCCGCTGCATGTATCGGCATTCCTTCCGATGTTGGGATCTTTGGAGAATGTATCTTCGTCAGGCACCCTTGCATTGGCCATCTCCACCAGCTCTTCTTGATCAATACGCCTGCCAAGCCTGTCATGGGTGCTAGGTTTGCCCCCCAGTCGGTCGTGCGCCGATTTTTTCTCTCTGAATGGCTTGGCGTACCTGGGTGCTCGGTCATCAAAACAAGGTTTCTTACCTGACCGATCGGCGGTGTAGTACCTATTGCACTCGGGACAGTTATCAGCAGTAGGTAGCTTGATGCCTTCTTCCCAACAGTGAACGAATAAGGGACACTTCCAGTGGTCCTTATGTCGAAGCCACTCCTGGTGCTCCTCTTCCTCTTACCGGTATCGCTCTTCACGTGATTGCCGATGATCTTGTCTTGGCTTCTTGTGTGTGATTACAACACCAGGAGCCTTGTTGGCACTGCTACCTTCATCGACAACCTTCTTGCCCTTTCGGTCATCGGAAAACCTTCTTGCGTCGCGCTCAGCTACTTGGTGATTAGGATCTACCGATGAGTTCTTCCTGGCTGCTTCCGATGTCAGCACTTTAGCTTTCCCACTAGCTTCCACCATGTTGTTTGGAAACGAGTGCTGATCTATTTTCATCGGTTTCTGGACTTTAGAATTTTCAAACTTAATACGTCCAGATTCAATCTCTGACTGCAACTGCTGCCTGAATACTTTGCAGTCATTGGTACTGTGTGAGGTTGCATTATGCCACTTGCAGTACCTGATTTTCTTGAGCTCCTCGGCCGATGGAATTACTTGATTAGGTGCCAACTTGATTCGCCCTTCCTGAAGTAATAAGTCAAACATCCTATCGGCCTTGGTGATGTCAAAGGTGAACCTTTCAGTTTCTTTATGACCGAACGGACAAGACACAGGCTTCTTATCCCTCACCCATTCGGCCGCATCGATGCTCAGCTCCTCATCTGACCCAGAATCTTCTTTTTGCCCGATGAAGGTCACCTTTTTGTTCCAAGTCTTCCTGGGTTCAAAGGCTTTAGTATCTTGATCGGCAATCCTTTGCACCAGATGACTTAGGCTTTCAAATTCTTGGGACGCGTATTTGTCCTTGATGTGCGGCAGTAACCCTTGGAAGGCCAAATCTGCCAGTCGCCGATCATCAAGCACTAAGCTGTAGCATTTATTCTTCATGTCCCGCAGCCTTTGAACAAAGCTTTCTACCGATTCATTATTGCGTTGCCTCAGTTTGACCAGATCGGTAAGCTTCTTTTCATGTATGCCAGCGAAGAAGTATTTGTGAAATAGTTTCTCTAGATCGGCCCATGTGATTATAGAGTTTGGAGGTAATCATATAAACCATGTAAATGCCGATCCAAACAATGATGAAGAAAACAATCTCACCCTGAGTTCCTCTCTGCTGGCAGCTTCTCCGCACTGAATAATGAAGCGGTTGATATGCTCCATTGTTGATGTGTCGTCTTGGCCGGAGAACTTAGTAAAATCAGGCACTTTGTACCGATTTGGGAGAGGAATCAAGTCATAAGCCGGAGGATACGAAGTCCAATAAGAGTACGTATTGACTTTGGGTTTAATGCCGAATTGTTCTTTCATAACTTCGGCGATCTTACCGGCCCAATATGCATCCTGCTCCTGCCGACTCATTGACTGGTTGTTGACTGGTGGAACCGGCTGATGCGCCTCTTGAAGATGATGCGTAGTAGTCACGGGTGCAGCACCAGTCATCTGAACACTATGCATCGGTTGGTTTATCGATGGATAGTTTTGCACACTTGGCAGGTTAGGTTGAGTCAATTTATTCATCGGTTGCTGTACCGATGGTCCGCTCTGAGTGTACGCTGGGCCTCCATAATGATGCATTGACACACCAGGCTGCTGAGCTGATGGCTGGTTGGCCCATCCGGGATTATAGATCATCGGCATATGACTTACCGATGGCTGATAGCTGACAGGAGCATGTGGCTCTTGTATTCTGGAGCAATCAATCACCAGATTACCTTGGGGAACGAGCATTCCAGTTTGAGGGTTTGCCATTAAAGGTTGACTGCCAGCTGTTATAATGTGTTGCATCGGCACAGAGCTTGCCGATGGTGGCATCAAAGGTATCTTAGGGATTACTTGAAGATCTTATGATGGCACTTGCACAGTTGGATAAGGCGCAGAGTAATGCGTCATAGGGGCCACCGACTGTGATGGCGTCGCCGATGCCATGGAGCCCTTCCAAGCTGAGCTATCTCCCTGCACCAGATTAGAACCAACATATAGATTCGGAGGCATACCGTATCCCCACCAGTTAGCAGGGGCTGATTGACTTTGGATAGCAGGTCCTGAAATTACCGACGCCACTGGATCTGTGTTGAGCTTGGTAACGCTGCCAGGGTTCAGTCTTGGCGATGTAGCCACATCGGCAGACGGTTCCACAGGAGTGGAAGACGCCATTGGGGCTGCCGATGGGCTTACAGATGTCGATCCGGGTTGATGGTACGCTGGACCAACATATTGCGGTGCACGTCCTTCTTTGAATGATTGCTTAACAACATTGTAGACAGTATTGGACAACACGTTGGAGTGGCTAATTAATGCCTGACTTACAGTAGCATTAACCATCTCTTGTAACTTACCAGGATTGGCGTCATACGTGACCTGCCGTGGCAACGACGGATCTTACTTCTGGATTGCTTCGCCGCTCCTGCTTAGGCTGAAGGATTTGAGATACAATTGCTTGTACTCCTCCATAGCCTGCTCCATGGCCTGCTTCTGATCATCCTTTAGATCGGTCTCGGAGACTTCAATGACGTTCCTCTGGTTAACGTCGGCGATATCACCCATGATAGATGTGTAGATTTGTATAATCGTGTCCCACTGGACATGCCAAAAGAGGTGTTGACACAAAAAACGTCAGGATCTGCGAACACCTCGGACTTATACCTGAAATTCGATATCCGGAGGCGTGCCAGTCGATTTGACTAGTTAATCGACAAGGACGATAACTAGAACAAGATTCAATCCAGACAACGGCGATGCGCCCGGATGCTGGGGTTGAGGCTTGATCAGGATAACTAGAGCAGAGCTGAACGAGGCAACAACGATACGTCCGGATGCCAAAGCTCAGAGGTACTTCCACGCGGAACTTATAAGGATTTGACGGAGATCAAGGTGATGCAGCCCGTCGAAGCTTGAAGAACTCGTTGATAAACTACAACTAATGCAGTAAAGGGTAAATTGCGATAAAAGTATAATAAGAATAAAATTGATTTGATTGATATTGGATTGATATTTGACACGCAGCCCTTGGACACATATTTATACTCCCGCATGGAGAGTTGTACAAAGACACGACTCGTACCTTCCTAAAACAAACTCCTAACTTAAAGGAAACTGACTCGCACAGGAGTCGAATATAAAATAACAATATTATTTTCCTAAACAAACACGCCTATTTTAAAGGAAAACAAACGACTCATGCAAGAGTCGGACTCAAACTGCTATAATAATACTGGTACAAAATCACCAGTTTTCTTATGCTTCTCCTCGATGGAAACCTTCCATCGGCAGATCCCTTCAATCCGCAGTTTCCTTCTTTGGCCACCAATAATCTTCCACTCATATCACACGCTAAGTCACCTTCTACTCATCGGCATCCTATGCTTATCGGCATCGGCAATATTTCCCGATCGGCCACTTGTACTGGTAACTGTCTTCACCAATCAGTCCCTATCAGCAATCGACAACCACTATTTACCGGCAATCGGCAACGTCTCCTCATCGGCAATCGGCAATAGCAACTTTACAGTCCAGGCGACCTAACTTCACCAATTAACCTTATCGGCAAGGACCATCCAGTCTCCATCGGCAACACACCTAGTTTTCCCGCAGCATACTCCCATCGGCAATACTGACTCATGATTTCCCGATACCGATGGAAAATGGCTGTTGACCAGTCACAAGCCTTAGCTTATTTGACACGTGCTGAAAAACGGTATCAACAGGTTTTGTGTCCTTTTCTTTTTTTATTTATTTTGGTCAAATCTTTGAAAAATCACAGAAAAATCATAAAATAGAAAATCTTATTTTGTTAGACTTCATAAGAGTAGATTTACACAGTCAACATATAATATAGTATGCTTCCGTACAAAGTTTTTGCTATAGATTTATATATATTCTTTTTTGTAATTAATTGGAATAATTTATAACTGTAGTTCTATGGTCCAATTGGTATAATTTTATGGTTGGATAATTATTATATTCTTGGAGTATAAATTTTTTACTATAATTCAAGAATACAATAATTCATCCATTCTAAAAATTTCATCACAATTGGACCATAAAAGCTGCAGTTATAAATTATTCTAATTAATTACCAAAAAGTATAATCTAAATATATAGTAAAAACTTTATATTAAAGCATAATATATTATATGTTCAATGTGTAGATCTACTCATGTGGAGTCCAACAAAATTGAATTTCTCATTTTATAATTTTTATTATGTGATTTTCAAATATTTGGTCAAAAGAAATTAATAAAAAAAAATAAAATCGTCTTCAAAACCGTTTATAAGCGGACCAGAAGGGTAAAACATATGGTTTTAAAAATTGAGAAATGTGGTTTATCCGATTTTGGAGTTCTGGAATGAAAATTGGATTTTCACAAAAGTTGAATAGGAAAATTAGACTTTTTCTAAATACAAAGTACGATTTCCATTCCACTGTGGCATTATAATTTTGTGACTTCTCATGTGGCATTGAAATTGCGGAATTTCCTTACCAGCCAACAAAAAAAAATATCTTGCATGATACTTTGGACGCATTTCGTTAAAGTTTAGACGGAGATTCACATGACGTGCATTGTAGAAAGGCAAAATGACCTTGTTTCCCTCAAGGCTAACAACCTTATCCTTTCTCAGAACATAGCCACATGGCTCGGGCGTACACGCACGTCTCCCGGGTCCCCCCTACTCTTGGTGCTGGCAGCAGAGCTATTACAAATCCTAGTAAACAAAGCAATGGAAGCTGATTTGCTTAGGTTACCAATACCACAGCCGATGAGTGACTTCCCCGTCGTGCAATACGCGGACGACACACTAATGATAATGGAAGCAAATGCAAGGCAGTTATACTTCCTCAAGCACTCTACACAACTTCTATATCTCAACTGGCCTGCAGGTGAACTACAAAAAATCGCACATGTACCCTATCAACATCACCCAAGATAAGCTGTCCCTACTTGCAAACATATTCGGTTGTGACTTTGGGACAATGCCCTTCACTTATTTGGGGCTGCCGATGGGTACAACAAAGCCAAGAATGAAAGATCTTACACCAATGATGGATAGAATAGAGAGGAGACTATCTGCATGCTTCACTTGGCTCTCACACTCTGGTAGACTTGAAATGGTAAACTCTGCATTCACTCCCATCACTACGTACTCCATGTGTACTATCAAACTACCGAAGGGGGTGATTGAAAACATCAACAGAGCAAGGAGGAAACAATGCCATATGGAGAGGGAATGACCCTGAGAAAAAAGGTGGGAACTTGGTTGCTTGGCCTGTGGTGCAGCAACCAAAGGATAAAGGAGGATTATGTGTTATTAATCTCACACCCTCCTACTCAAACAATTATGCAAATTTTACAACCGTGAAGAAATACCTTGGGTTCAAATTATTTGGCACAGATACTACACCAACAAAGTCCCACATGTTGCAAGAGAAACGGGGTATTTCTGGTGGAAAGACGTGCTCAGGCTAAACTCCATTTTCAGAATATTTACACGTTGTAATATGGGGGATGGCAGCACAGTATGCTTCTGGGATGACCACTGGAGTGACTCTGTTCTCTCTGTATCCTATCCACGGCTGGCCTCATTTGCAAGGAATGGAAATGCTTCTGTAATGGAAATCATGCAGGCCGAAGACTTGGAAAGCATCTTCTTTCTACCGTTGTCACAACAAGCCATGCACGAACTTGAAAATCTCCAAGCTCAACTCCAGATACTCCCTTATGATGAAGATGCCAAGGACACTTGGTTACCTGTATGGGGCAATAGGTACACGTCAAAAAAGTTTTATTCTTACATATTCAGTGGTATAGAATCTCACCCAGTTTTCAAAGCACTATGGAAGTCACGCTGAAATTTTTTGCTTGGCTCATTTTGGTTGATAGACTGAACACAAAAGCAATGCTGCAACGACGCCATCTGAATGTCCAAGATGATACACTCTGCATCATGTGCAATAGTGGTGAGGAAGAAACCATAGATCACCTGTTTTTTGAATGCTCCTTTACCAAGGAGTGTTGGCGACAATCCACTTTCAGTGGGATGAAACACTACAGCTGAATGACAGGTTGGTCCATGAAAGAACAGTGAACAATTTTCCTTTCTTCATAGAAGCAACGGTGATAGCAGCTTGGGAATTATGGAAACTCTAGAATGATAAAGTCTTTTCAAAGAAGAAATCCAAGTCATAGCTTATGGTGGTCAAACTTTAAGAGTCAATGTTTACTTCAGTCAATTAGATGTAAAGAGGAACTTAGGTTAGCCTTCTGTGTTTGGCTTGACGCTTTTACTTAAAAACTCTCTATAAGTATGGCTACTTTTGTTTAAAATTAATATATAAAAAAAGAGGTCGGCACTGTGGGGATCTCCCCATTGTCTTTTTCGGTCAAAAAAACGAGACTAAGGGCCTGTTTGGTACAACTTTAGAGCATCTCTAAGAGATTAGCCAAATCATTTTCTAAATGTAAATTTGGCTATTATGAAAGGAAAAAACGTCTCCAACAGACTCTGTAAATGACTCTAAATTTACCAACTCTCCATTTCACCTCATTCACTCTCTATCTTTGGATAACCTACCTCACTAGTCATATAGACTCTTCATTTTACAGAGTCTGTTGGAACAATCTAGTATTATCTATTTTAGAGAGTAACTGAATCACTAAATTTGGCTAGTATTTTTAGCTAATCTCTTGGAGATGCTCTTATAACAGCTTCATGAAGTTGTTTTTTTGCCAAACACATTTTTTCAATACAGCTTTACCCATGAAGCTGTTTTTTTCCCTCTCATAGAGATATGAAGTGGGATGAAGCTAAAAATAGTAGCTTATCACAACTCTCTCCCCTTTTCTCTCTCATATCCATGCATAAAGTTGTTGGTGAAGCTGTTTTGCCAAACATTTTTTTTAAAATAGCTTAGCTTCACCTAGAGAGTTGCTCATGAAGCTATTTTCTAAAAACAATAGCTTCACTAGTAAAGCAGAGCTGTACCAAACGGACCCTAAGCACCACCAGACTTGACCTGGGAAGGGAGGGAGCAAGCACAGGTGCACTAGGGTGAGCGTCGACGGGGCAACGAGAGGAGTTGCCATGCCTCTAGACAGGTGCTATGTGGATGTGCGCGCCACTAAGCCGGATACCTGGATCCGCTAGGACGGGTGGGCTGTTAGAAGGGACAGGGGACACCGCTCTGCAAGGCCAGGTGTGTCGCCGAGTAGGGCAGCTGAAATGGGGAACTCAGATCCATATCCTTCATGGCTTCTTGCAGGGGTAAGTGATGTTTGTTCTTCTCCTATATTGTGTTGATCGAAGTGATGTGATATACAATTATGCAATAGATCTATACTTTTTATGCCATCTTAACTCACAAGATGGATGAAGGACCGATAACGACGATCGGAGGGGGTGAATGAGAGGCTCAAATTTTATTCAGAAATATTTGGGCCACTCTTCCCAAAAACAACCCTGACAAGCAAACTCACCCATGCGGTATGACCACGACCCTAGAAAGAGTGGATACCTTTGGCAAGCATCAAAAGGTACAACGGATCTACGGAAAGCCTTGCGCTCGACTCGGAATCACCGAAAAGCCCTAACTCTCGACTTCTATGGAGAAGAAGTAAGAGCCAAGCAAAAACACTTGAGAGAATGTAACACCCAAAGTATTTATTACGAACTAAACAGTGAGTTAAATTTAATCATGTCACATCAAGTGATCACCAGTGGCTCTAGATCGTGATTTGAGAAGTAATGATGAAAGGTTCATGTTGATCAAACGTCCAAAAATGCTTCGATCGACCGAAAACCCTCGTCTAAGGTAGTCGACGCTGATTTGACCTGCATTGACCGACTGCTTGGAGTGCTCGCATGTCGACGCGCCTTCAACAAAAGTTGTAGACTGGAACGAGAGGAACAAACTCCATTCAAGGACCCAGACCTGAATCAGTGCCGAAAATAGTGAAACAAATACCCGAAGATGGTCGACAATTCATAATTTCAGTTTTCGGTCTTCGCAAAGTTTTCTCCGGGAATTAATATCTTGCAAACTATTTGGAATTTCACAAAGGTTTTTAAAGCAAAGTTTCTCTATTCGACGAGATCTACGCAACGGTATATTCGGACGAACGTTTCAATTAACGGTTTGGAATTTTGGAAGGAGAAATAGAATATAGTGGCAGTTTTGTAATTAAGTGGAAAAATTAGATGGTTGTGGCCGACCGGCCACCGCCCGTGGCGGCCTCTCCCGGCGCGCCACCTGCCGCCCCTCCCTTGCCCGAGCCGAACAGGGAGCCGGCCTCCCTCTCCCACTCATTTTCTCGGTCTCTGCAACGATCCACGATTTCCTCGAAGATAAATCCACATATTACAACATAATTTGATAGTCCTAGGAATACTAAACTATCACATTATTATTATACAGTTGATACCACAGTCATACATCATGATTTACAAGTTTACAAGTATTACAACATAGAGATACACACTGTACTACAACACGATTCTAGTGGAAGACACACACCAAACGACATCAGAGTAGACGCAACGCGCCAGCGGGTGAAGGTTCCTCCTTTACAGGCAACCTTGAGCAAAGGACAAGACCACCTAAACCTCCAAATCCTTGTCGTTGTTGTCGAAGAGGCATCCAAACCTGCTAAATAACTTCTAGTATGATTTGTACTGGCCACTGGCACCCACCCTATGCTTTTGCGTGTGCTTTGTGGTGAGTGGAATGCAAGGATATAGCGAAAGGCCTACTTATGGTTGTAGTTTTCCTATCCAAATAATAATCAATATTTCAATAATTAATAGTAATAGTTCATCAAGTTTTAACCCATTTCCATTCATCCATCCCATCCACACACATCTCACCACACTCTCACTCTCTAGACGACAAGGACAACTCCCTCTCGTCCTTGTCTCAATGGCTAGCAGCCGAATCCTTCAAACCCATGGGGAGAAAAGAAGGGAATCATCTCTCTAGATCAAGTGAGGCGTAGGTCACGAGAAGTCCATATCCAAGGACGTAGCTATACGTATAGATCGATCAACTCTGTAGAGCGTGTACACCTGTACCCACAAGATCACCATCATCGGCATGTGCACTGCTGAAAGGATCAAGATGCCCAAGAGGGGGGTGAATTGGGCTTATTTCAAAATTCTAAAGCAATTATGAAATCCTAAACAGTGCCAATCACCCCATGCCTACCGAATGTGTGCCTTAGACTATGAAAGCGGTAGCAAGCCAAGGAAAGGAAGAACACCCTACACAATTCTAGTATGAAAGTAAAAACAACTGCGGAAAGTAATGCGGTATGAAAGAGCTAGGGATAGAAATTCTTCACACGATGACGTTTTGTCGAGGTATCGAGGAGTCGACACTCCCCCCAGTCCTCGTTGGAGCACCTCGCAAGGTATTGCTCCCTCTCAATCCCGCGTAAGGGATGAGTGCTCTCTACGGGCTGGTTCTTCGCCACTCCAGCTCGATGAACCACCCACAACTGATCACAAGTCGATGGAGAAGGGCCGCCGACAATCCTTCCGGCGATCACCTTCCTCCGAGCACCACTAGACCGTCTAGGTGATGTCGATCACCAAGAGTAACAAGCTTGGATCTTCACTTGACTCAATCAAGCTTCATGTTGACACCAAAGGTGGAAAATGGATAAAAGACCGCAAGCGTACAGTTGTCAAGTGTAGTTTTCACTAGGAGTATTCCAGTTATCATATTTTCCACAGGGAACGAGAAGTGAATTAACTAGTGATCAAGGTTATGTCCTATGATGAGACAAGGGATCCTATGCTCTTTGGGTAGAGAGGTTCGTTTTAGAAATGATATCTAACTAGGCAAAGCTGGTTATACTGACTTTATCAGCCCTTCTCTTGTAGGAGGCGATGGGATAGATCAGTAGGAGATGAAACTCCTACCGGACCGCGCCATCATGTTGTATTGAGGTCCTACCTTTTAAGAACTTATGTTACACACGTGGTGGAATACAAAGATCAGACAGTGCTGTCACCACCTGCTAGCTACCACAAACAATCTGTGCCATAAGCGGTTTACAAAGGCAAGATCTAGTCTAGACACCACGTCTACACTATTCTTACTACTTTAACCCTACATTAAGGCTAAAGCACTCTACTTAAAGTAAAGCGATGAACAAGCGTGAAAAGTTGTATAACAGCTATGCCAGAATTAGAAGATCAAATACTATAAAGAACTCAGATGAATCACTTACAAGTGTATAACTTATAAGAGGATCGCATCTGCTGAGGTACAACTCGGAGAAGACGTCAGACATGCCCGGCTCTCCTCCAGACTCTCTTCACTCTCTTCCAACTAGCATAGCACTACAATAGAGCTTTGCTAAAGCTACTAGAGAGTGGTTTCCTCCAATGTGTCATGAATGAGAGTGAAGGCTGAAGAATCATGGCCCAATGGTTTCGGTGATTAACGACAATTGAGAATTATTATGGCTAACATGTGTTTTGCAGAGGCTATGCGTAGCTTAGCCATAGTGATCAATGAGAATAGGCGTCAACGGTTATCACTAAGCCCCCAAGATGGATATCGTTTTGGATTTCAAAGACGACATGATGAAGACCCTAGAATGATAGGTCTAGGTGCCATAAGGAGATGAAGGGCACTTAGAATTAGATAGGGCTTTATTTGATCTTTGACCATACTATTAAGGGGGGTCTAGATGAGTAGCTTGACTTAGGAGAGCTTTATGACTTAGGTGTGGTGCACACTTGACTACCTTAGCTCTAAGCAAGCCTATGGTGACCGTAAGATAGCCTATAATAACTTCCGTATTAATCGCGACGAAAAACGAAGTTGAGAGGGCTGAGTTCTGGGCGATGGACGCTCCTGACAGAGGCGTCGGATGCTGTCCGTCGCGCCAGAAAAAGGCATCGAACGCTGGGGTGTCAGCCCCCGAGCGTCCGTCGGCCTATCAGAGATCTCTGAGTTGGCCTGTGAGTTTCAGAGTGAGTCGGACGCTATCCGTCGCGTTGGCGCCGGACGCTGTGAGAGCATCCATCGGCCTTCTAGAGAGGCCTGTTTTCAGCCCAAGCTAGCCAGTTGCGTCGGACGCTGAGGCAGAGCGTCCATCACCCCTGCAACAGAGCGTCCATCGCTGGGAAAAGGTGGACAGAACTAGTCATTGGGCAGGGCGACGGAGCGTCCGTCGCCTAGGCGATAGAGCGTCCGTCGCGAACTTAAACTGTCTGTTTCTTCAGCCCGAGGCAGTTTTTGAAGGGGGCTATTTATAGCCCACCCCTTGCCTTCCCACCTAGCCTTTGCTCATTTCAGTTGCTGAGATCTTTGAGAAGGTTGGGAAAAGAGAAAGAGCCCTAGAGAGAGAGAGAGTGATTCGCGAATCCATCCATCCTCTTCTCTAGTTCATCCAAGAGTTCAAGTGTGCATCCACTCTAGTTGTGAGGCTTGATTGAGTCAAGTGAAGATCAAGGCTTGTTACTCTTGGTGATCGACATCACCTAGATAGCCTGGTGGTGCTTGGAGGAAGGTGATCGCCGGGGAGATTGTCGGCGGCCCTTCTTCATCGACTTGTGATCGGTTGTGGGCAGTTCACCGAGCTGAAGTGGCGAAGAACCAGCCCGTAGAGAGCATTCATCCCTTGCGTGGGATTAAGGGGGAGCAATACCTTGCGAGGTGCTGCAACGAGGACTAGGGGAGTGTCGACTCCTCGATACCTCGGTAAAATGTCGCCGTGTCAAGAATCTCTTTCCCTAGCTCTTTACATTCCGCACTTGTTCTTCAATTCATACTAGAATTATGTAGGGTGCTTTTACTTTCCTTGGCTTGCTACCGCTTTCTAGCTAGGACATACAATCGGTAGGCACTAGGGGGTAATTGGCATTGCTAGGATTTCATATTTGCTTTAGAAATTTGAAATAAGCCCAATTCACCCCCCTCTTGGGCATCTTGATCCTTTCAATTGGTATCGGAGCAAGGTTTGCTCTAAATTAGGCTTCACCGCCTAGAGCAAGATGTCCCATGGGGATGGACCACCACCCATGTTTGATGGGGATGATTTTCCTTATTGGAAAGTGCGGATGGAGGCCTACCTTGAGGCCGTGGATATCGGTGTGCACAAAGCCGGTACCATAGGTGGCACCGTGTTCGCCGAGGATCCCTTCTTTGAGAAAAACAATGCCAAGGCAAAGAACATTATTTTCCATGGCATTGGCAAGGATGTGTTCAACCGTGTGCAAAATTGCAAAACCACACATGATGTTTGGACAAACATTTGTGCGCTACACGAAGGGACCAAATGTGTGCGTGAGGAACGCTACCATTTGGTCATGGCTAAGTTGAACTCCTTTGCTATGCTTGCTAATGAGAATGCTAATGAGATGTACTCACGTCTTAATATTCTTGTAGAGGAGTTGAATGGCGTTGGGCTCACCCAAATGCAACCCGCCGATGTGGTGCACAAGATCCTTTGTGTATTGCCAATTGACAAGTATGGCCACATCATCACGGTTCTTCACCAAGGGGATCTCTCCGCCTCTACACCAACACAAGTGTTGGGCAAAATCAATTCCCATGAGATGTACATTAAGATTGGTGATGGCGCCTCTTCTTCCTCCTCCAAGAAGAAAGAAAAAGAAAAAGAGGAGAAGAAGGACTTGGCTCTCAAGGCATCTTCCTTAGAGAAATGCAAAATTCAAGTCATGAATGAGAGCGCAAGTGAAGATGATGATGATGACAACATCGCTCTCATGGTGAAGAAGACCACCAAGATGTTGAAGAGGCTAAACAAGAATGGAGTCAAGTTTGACTCAAAGAATAAGAAATTATTCACAAGCTCTTCAAGGAAGCCCATCTCACAAATGAAGTGCTACAATTGTGGGATTCTTGGTCATCTAGCTCATACTTGCAACGAAGAGAAGAAAGACAAGTTCAAGAACAAGAAGTTCAAGGACTAAAAGAACAAGAAGGGTGCACAAGATGATTCGAGCGATGATGATAAGAAACATGACAAGCCTTACAAGAAGAAGAAGAGCTTTGACTTCCACAAGAAGAAGAAGGATGGCAAGGCTTACATTGTTGGAGATTGGCTCACCGACATTGAAGATTCAAGTGAGCCCTCCGATAGTGAGAGTGAAGATGAGAATGTGGCCGCATTGGTGATTGGTTCTTCTACTCCACCGCCACCTCCTCCATCACCGGGCTCATCCTCTACACACCTATGCCTCATGGCTAAAGGTGTCAAGTAGGTACAAAAAGAGGATGATGGTGGTGATTCCTCTAGTGATGATAGTGATGATGATGAAGACACACCATCCTATGATGAGCTAATTAAAATTTGCAACAAGTACTCTAGCATCATCATAAGGTACAAGGATAAAAATGACAAACTTCAAAACATCAAAGAAAACTTGCATGCTAAGCTTGATGCCTTGTCTAGTGCTAATGATGATTTGAAGCTTGAGAACAATTCTCTCACATCTAGCACTAGGGAGCTCAAAGCCTCACTCAAGCAAATGAATGAGAAACATGATAAGCTTGAGAGGTCAACACAAGAGCTCCACACAAGGTATAAATTGCTAAAAGATGACTACAACCAAGTGAGAAATGAACATGGCACACTTGTGGTAGCTAATGAATTGCTTACTAATGATCTTGCTACACATGTTGCTATTAACCCGGTTGTTAAGTGTGATAGTGCTACTTCTTGTGATGACTTGCTTGATGATGTTGCTATTGAGCAAAGTGCTAAGTGCAAGGGCAAGAAGGTAGTTGAAGCCGACAAGTATGATGACTATGTGAATATGAGGGAAGAGAACTCAAAGCTCAAGGAAGAGCTAATCAACCTCAAGGCAAACAAGCCATTCACTATCAAGTCGGCCAAGAAAGATGACAAGGATGAAACCACCTTGATCAACACACTTAGAGAAGAAATTGTCAAGCTCAAGAATGACAAGATCAAGCTTGCAAGTGGAATGGAGAAGTTTACCAAGGGCCACAACCTTCAAAGTGAGCTCTTGATGAACACCATCATGAAGAATGACAAAAGTGGTATTGGGTTCAAGGAGAATCAAGTGATGAAGTCCAAAGTCAAAATTGAAGCAAAGAACTATTACAAGAACAAGGCCATGAACGACAACTATGACAAGCCAAAGCCCAAGCCAAGAAGATGCTTTGAGTGTGGTAAAGTTGGTCACTTTGCTTATGATTGCAAGACTCCTCCACCCAAGACCTTGCCAAAGCACACAAGGCCCTTTGCTCATGATGCACACTATGTCATCAACAAGGATTCCAAGGGGAGACCACTTGTGGCTTTATATATTTTGTTGAGATACTTGCTTTTATCCTTCACCGAGAGGGTGTGTGCGAGCACACCCGCCGGGTGTAGCCCCCGAGTCTGGGTGAGAGTGTAACTCTTGCGCAGGCTTTGATTTGTCATCTTCGTCTTGATGCTTTGATCGCAGGCGGCAGATACGCTTGGATTACTTCACACCACAATCTTCTGATGCGTGTGTGAGCTGGTCTGGATCGATTTTTGGTTTTTGTCCTGACAACCTGCTGCGGCCGCTGATGGCACGGTTTAGTCATGATGTCGCACGCCTCGAAACTTGTCTGCCTCTTCCTTGTTGCCACGTATCGTACTTTCCTGTTGTCGACGCCCCGGAATGCCCGTCGTGATTAGATGCAACTGAGTGGGCATCGCGTCCTCCCATGCATCCATTAATGAGCCCTCTGCGTACGGTGATTTTCTGTGGCGTGTAGCCCCCGGGCGTGCGCTGATGTCGTTGGGTCGGGCCATACGGATCAGTTTTGTGCCTGAACCCGGGTTGGAGCCTTGGTGGCGCTCTTTCAGCGACCGGGGCGCAGTCGCGATAGGCCTAAGGGTCAGGGAGACTCGCGCCGGACCCTAGCCTTGTGGCATTTGTTAGTGTTCTGCGTGTCACGACCCCGGCGCGCGACGTATTGGCCGACCCGGCGTGACAAGACTTATCACAGCACTCCACGCACTTCTCTGACCATCCCTCCAAGTTGAAAATGGGAATGGTGGGCCCTGATCCGATACAGAGCGATCCTGGTTTTGCTGACCCCGTTCCTTGGCCTATTTAAAGCGGCGCGACGAGTGAACAGGTTCCTTCCATCTTGCTTCTCCGTTTCCACTCTCCGTTTATGCTTTTTCCTGTCTGGGTTGCTGCTTGTCGGGCCATGGACCGTGGTAAACTTCCTATGGAGGGTGGCTTCGTCGGGGGAAGCATGTCTGACCCTCGTAGTCTTCGTCGCTGGATGACCGAGGAGGGATGGTACTCATATCGTGCCACCCTTAATTTTCTTTTCTTGTTATCGTCCCCGTATTTATTGATCTTTGTTCTTTGGTTTGGAGGCCTTATCCAGCCTACGATGCCTCCCTCCCTCGTGGCTTCGATGTGTGGGCGGCGCCCTCTGACATGCTCATGTCATCCCATTCAACACCTCATGCGGGTCCAGGAACCGTCCTCCATCCAGCTGCAGTTCCAGCCCCTCCAGGGCCCTTGCCCGCACCTCCTGCGAGGTTCAGGAGCTTGCTGGAGGAGCTGCTTAGTCGTCCAATGCAGAACCTTCGTCGGGTTCAGGACACTGAGCTGCTTTACTGGATGATAGAGGGTTTTCGCCAGAGCCTGTTAGGGTCCGTTCAGGCGGGCTACTGTCTCCGCGATCAGCTGGCTGAGGCTGACAGGCGTGTCATGGGTAGGCTTGGCCATTCTTTCCTAAGCGTGTTTCATTATGACCTACTTGTGATGCATCGTATTGTTTTCCTTTCGCAGCGCTGGAGGAGGAGCTGCAGGCGCTCCATTCTGCTGTGAACGACGTCACTGGCTTCCTTCGTGAGCCAAGGAGCATAGTGGTCGAGCGCCTTCAGGCTGCTCCTGTGCGCGTCTGCAATGTCGTCACGTGTGCCGTCTTCCGCGGTGCCAGGGCCGCATTCGCCATGGCCGAGGTCCGTTCTGGGACGGACATGGTGGACGACGCCGGGTTCCCTCACAGGCGGAGCGTTGACCAGTATGTTCATCTCATCAAGCGGCTTTCTGATGCCGCAGAGGCCGTCGTAGATGTCGTACCGGCTGAGGAGATCTTGGCGGAGGAGCCGAGGGCGGAGGCCCCATGATCGTTAGCTCTCCGTAGGGTTAGATGTGTCGCACTGGTCGTCGCGCTTTACTTTACTTGCATGGACTGGGCCTGTTGAGCCCTTCTTCTAAGCTTTCTGTAATCGTCGTTCTTAGTCATCGTTTCCGTTTCCTAGGCCTTTGTTTATTTGCCTATCATGTTTGTTGGATCATGCGTTTGGGGGCCGCCATCATGCAGCTCCTGTGTTTCTTCCTCGCACCTCCATGATCTAGGATGTGGAAGTGAGCGGCCTCGTATCTTACCTCGGTGGCCGAGATTGAGCGCTCGGCGAGCTGCAATCGGGTAGTTTAGGTGAGACCTCGGGTCCTCATCCGTGGAGGCTCGCACCGGCAGAGGTCCATCGTGAACCAATCTCTAATCTTCGACAGTCGATACGTATAGTACCCGGATCTGTTCGCTGGGATCTGAGGGCTCGATGCCACCCCTCGAGGGCTCTACCACATATTCTGTTATCTGTCAAAGCCTAAACACGTTTACTAAGCGTGTTTGATGTGAAGACGTCTACGTTCCGGCCGCTAGGGCCCGCTTAGCAATGTCCCTCACTCTTTGATTTTGGCCGGGGAGGCTGTCGAACCCGTGAAGTTTTGGGCTAGCCAAGATCCCTCGGCCTAGTTACCTCATTTGTTATATGAGCATGACGGGTGGAAAAATGGTCTTTCGATCGTTACCCCGTCGTGGTCCCTGCATTTTGCACACAGGGGATAAAAAATTGGACGTTCTTTTAAATGGACGCACTTACCAGTCGTTCTCACCTTAGCCGTGGTGGACTGGTTATGTTCTTGTAATGCTTGCCTATTCCTGGGAAGTTGGCGTTGTTCATGGTCTATGGGCCCTTGTGGCAGCTAGTCGTTTGGTTTGGCGTGGGCGGCCTACGTGTCCTTCGGCGGTTTGCTGCTACTGTTTGTGCCTGGAAAATGAAGAG
The DNA here is from genome assembly GCA_022036555.1 of Microstegium vimineum. Taxonomy (NCBI): domain Eukaryota; kingdom Viridiplantae; phylum Streptophyta; class Magnoliopsida; order Poales; family Poaceae; genus Microstegium; species Microstegium vimineum. The sequence goes on from CM039136.1 coordinate 21,770,243, forward strand.
TCGCGCCTCTGTGGTCCCGAGGGGCACGTGTGTGGAAGGGGAGGGACAGCGGTCCTGTGTTATATATTCTAGGAGGACTGGAGTAACTCCCCGCCGCCTTCTTCACTCTTCTTCCTACTTGCACCAACTAAGGAGGGTGAGAGAGGAGAAGCTTCGTTGTTGCCGAGGAGGTGCGTCAACCTTGCCAGTGGGATGGACGCTGGTCGCGCTCGCCTCGCCATGGCGTCCGGCGTTCTGCTGATGCTGCCGGAAGAGATTCTCTTCCAGATCCTTCTCCGCGCCATCGACCATGGAGGTAGCTATCTCAACTACATGCGCCTTCGCTGGGTTTGCGGCGTCTTCCGGAGGATCTGTAATGACGGCGCGCTGGTTCGCTTCTTGTCCCTTCGGGAGATGCAGCATTACTGTCGGTGTTGCTGCAAGTTCCGGGGGATGATTCTTGAGCAGCGCTTCTTCGAGGGTGGCCATCGGGAGGCCTTGTGCTTTCGTGGCGTGGAGAGGTTGATGCTGTGGGGGCGAGACCCTTCTGGCTGGGGGTTCATCAATCTAGCGATCCAAGCCGGGGATGCCGGGGTGATGTACTTCCGGTCCATGATACTGTACCTTTCAGATCCGGCAAACCCTGAAGCTCTTGCTCTCCTCAACCAGATCACCAGCGGCACGTCCCCGAATGGTAGATTGGGCAACCGCGGCCTAACCTCGCTTCGTTTCAACTCCCGTGAGGATCTTCGCGTCATCGCGCTGCGGAGGGGCATTCGTTGCCCGAGGGATGTGCCGATGATAATAGTCGACGGTTCCCCTGCTTGCACTTGGGAAGAGTGCAGACGCTTTGGGCCGGCGAGCGAGAATCGGGTCGGGGCCATCATGTACTGTAGCCCGGAGTGTCGTTTCTGTCATGAGTTCTATCTCTGGAGCAGGAATTTTCCAATGAGGTTGCCTATCGCGTCAGTAAGATTAGGGTGTTGTCTTGAGCAACTTATCCAGGTTCTGGCTCTTTTGCTTTTGATGGTTGTAATGAACTTGGGTTATGCACATTTGTTCAGACTTTTCTTTTATTCCGTATGCATCGGGTAGCCCCTGGGTAAGAGGTTTCTTTATATGCCATCTGTGAGAGGAAAGCTCTTACCCAAGACTTTGCGATATGTGAAAAAGAAAAAATTTCGACTGGAATGCTGTAATGGGGAATTTTTAGGGGTAGAAACAACGTAGTTGTTGTATGTTCCAGGCGTTGGTGAAGATTTTGTCGATGAAGGTTTTGAGTTGTTAAGCCCCTGGTCTTATCACTTCGTGGACAATGTAGGGTCCTTCCCATGGTGATGTAAGCTTTCGCCACTCCTTATTGCTTTGGATCCTTCGGAGTACTAGATCCCCTGGCTGAAAATCCCTTGGTGGGACACGTCGATCGTGGTATCGCCGTAGCGCCTGCTAGTACTTGGCCGAGTCCAGGAGGGGGGCGTCCCTGGCCTCGTCGACCTGATCTATGGCGTCTTCCAGGAAGATTTCTGCCTTCTTAGGGTCGTATGCCTCCACCCTTGGGGACCCGTACTCGAGGTCGGTGGGCAAGACATCCTTCGATCCGTCGACTAGGAAAAATGGTGAAAAACCGGTGGCTCTGCTTCGCATCGTTGTGAGGCTCCACAAAATGGAAGGGAGCTCTTGGAGCCACTTTTTCCCATATTTGTTTAGTCGGTCAAAAATTCTCGCCTTGATCCCCTGTAGGATGAGTCCGTTGGCACGCTCCACTTGCCCGTTGGATTTCGGGTGCGCGACGGAGGCCCAATCAACCCGTATGTGGTGCTCGTCACACCACTCTAAGAATTCACCCGCGGTGAAGTTTGTTCCATTATCAGTGATGATGGAGTTGGGCACTCCAAAACATTGGATGATGTTGGTGAAGAAACTGACAGTTTCCTCATCCCTGACGTTGGTGATGGGGCGTAACTCTATCCATTTGATGAACTTGTCTATGGCAACCAGCAGGTGGGTGTAGCCCCCGGGTGCTTTATCAAATTTACCGACCATGTCGAGTCCCCAGACTGCGAATGGCCACGTAAGGGGGATGGTTTGGAGTGCCTAAGCAGGCATGTGGATCTGCCTAGCGAAGAACTGGCAACCCTCGCAGGCGCGAACCAAAAACTTCGCGTCGGCTACAGCCGTTGGCCAGTAGAAACCTTGTAGGAACGCGTTGCCCACGAGGGTTTTAGCTCCTGCGTGATGTCCGCAGACCCCCTGGTGGATATCTTGCAACAACTTTTTCCCTTGCTCGGCTGGGATGCAACATTGCAGAACACTGGTCGCACTTCGCTTGTAGAGTTCGCTGTTGACAAGGACAAATGCCTTGGCTCGTCTGGCGAGCCGTTTAGCATCCACCTAATCCGTGGGGAGCACCTTTGGCCAGGCGCTCTATGTACAGTTGTCTCCAGTCCTTCTCTTCTGGCGTCGACTCTTCCAGCTCTATGTTCATCGCCTCTGTTACCTCATTGCCACAGGCGGTTGAGACCTCGGTGGCCCTTGAAGCCATCGAGAAGCTGGTGCCAGGAGAGCTGGAGACCTTCGATTCCTCGGCATTCATGGACGGTTTTAATTGGTTGTTTGCGAACACCCCGGGAGGTGCGGGTTCTCGGCCTGAGGCTGCCTTGGCCAGTGCGTCGGCCTCCTCATTCTGGCGTCGGGGTATGTGGTTAAACTCGAGAGCATCGAACTTGGAATTAAGTTTTCGCACCTCCTAGCAATACGCGGTCATGCGCGGGTCGACACAGTTGGATTGCTTCATGACCTAGTTGACCACTAGTTGGGAGTCGCCGCGAGCGTCGAGCTGTCTTATGCCTAGGTCGATCGCGATCCATTGTCCACTAAGCAAGGCTTCGTACTCCGCCTCGTTGTTGGACGCCGGGAATAGCAAACACACCATATACCTCATGGTCACCCCATGGGGTGACGTCAGGACGATTCCTGCACCTGCGCCGGTTTTCATGAGGGACCCATCAAAGTACAAGGTCCAATACTCCTATTCAACAGCTGTAGCGGGGAGGGTTGCATCCGTCCACCGCAACGAAGTCAGACAGGACCTGTGACTTGATGGCGCTTCGCGGGGCATAAGAAATATTTTTGTCCATCAGCTCCAACGCCCACTTGGCGATGCGATGGGCGGCGTCCCTGTTCAGGATGACCTCTCCCAGCGGTGCATTGCTCACGACTGTTACCTTGTGCGAATCGAAGTAGTGCAATAGCTTTCTTTTAGTCATGATTACCGCGTATACCAATTTCTGCAGATGAGAGTACCGGGTTTTCGAGTCGCTCAGTACCTCACTAACGAAATACACGGGTCTCTGTACTTTGAGTGCGTGTCCTTCCTCTTTTCTTTCCATGACTAGAACCGTGCATACCACCTGCTTTGTGGCAGAGATGTATAGTAGGAGTTCTTCCTCGTCGTGGGGAGAGACCAGGATAGGCGTGTTAGTCAACAGCTGCTTGATGTGGTCAAGTGCCGATTGAGCCTCGGACGTCCTTGCGAATCGCTCGGACTTTTTCAAGAGCTTGTACAGAGGCAAACTTTTTTCGCCGAGGCGGGAAATGAAATGGCTAAGCGATGCGAGACAGCATATGACCCGCTGCACCCCTTTCATGTTATGGATCGGCCCCATATTTTCGATGGAGGTGATTTTTTCGGGGTTAGCCTCAATCCCTCTTTCGGAGACGACGAAGCCCAGTAGCATGCCCTTGGGGACCCCGAAAACACATTTCTCCGGGTTAAGCTTGATGTTGTTCTTTTTGAGTTTCGTGAACGTGAGGGCAAGGTCAACAACGAGTCCGTCGGCGTGTTGGGTCTTGACGACAATGTCATCCACGTAGACCTTGACGGTTTTTCGAAACTACCAACGAGTAAATTTGTACGCGTGTCGGGCTCCGAATGGTGAGACAAAGAGACAAGAGGTTTATACTGGTTCGGGCAAGAAATCCCCACGTCCAGTGTGGAGCTGCTCGTGTTCCTTATCTCTGCTTGGAGGGGGTTTACAAGCTGGGTCGAGAGAGGGGGTGCGAGTCCCAAGTCTCTGAATACTACGTTGTATGAGTGTGTTGTATGCTAGCTGTGTTGTTCGATCTATGTCATTCGGGTTCTCTTTTTTCCGTGTCTGGTGTCATCCCCCTTGTTCTCCTTTTATAGTCGCAAGGAGCTCAGGGGAGTTACAAGCGTGCGTCGAGAAGGATCTATCTAGGACGCTGTGCCTTATCCTTGTCTTCCTCCGGAAGGACGTTGGACACTCATAACACTATATTCCTATTGCCCTTGTATTTGGTCGAAGGAAGGGTGTCGTGTCGGCCCTTCGTTGCACCGCCGAAGAATGCGGGGGGGGGGGGGGGTCCGGTTGAACCCGTAGCAGGATAGGGGAATGGCGTCCGTTGTACCGTTGGCGGGTACATCGTCGTACCTTCTTGTAATTCTTTTTATATACGACAGATTCCTTCGCCTCCAGCCAATGGACTCCGTTGCTCCGGGGGTCCCCTGTACCGGGTGTACCCCCGTTCGGAGAGTTCCTGTAGAGGCTGAGGGTATATGAGACTGACTCGGCTTCAGCGAGGGGCATGATGCCTATCTGTTCATGAGTCCTGCTCCGTCCCGTCCTGATTGGGGAACTCGACATGTCTCTGTTTGGGCAGGGGCCAGAGCGTTATCCTGCGCATCGAATTATACGGGATGTACGATTCTACGTGGTTCTGTACCTTCGTGCTTATCTCATAGGAGATGCATAGTCAGCGGCTAAGGGTTGGCGACCGCTTCCTTTGAGATAGGGGTAATTGGGTCATTACCTATGACGTCCCTCATGTCTTCTGCGAGTCGCAGAGCCGCCTCGCTTTCTGCGTTAGGCGAGACAGAAGCACGTCTGCCCGGGGCACGTCTGCCCAGGGCACGTCTGCTTACCTGGGCCGGCTAGGTTGCGGGCCTTGCGCCTCTCCCTTCGTGGGCCTACGATGACTTGACTTTGATGTGCCTCTCATCTTTTCTCGAATGATGATTGGTAGGTCTTTAGTTGTTGATTGTCTTCGAAATTTTACCGTTAAATTAGGTATCCGACACATATTGACTAAGTTGTTGATTAATGTGATATAGTTCTCGGTTCATGATTCATACCCTATCTATTTAAGGTTCTTGTAGATTAATTTTTGAAAACATCATAAAACCATAATGTCACTACTCCTCTATAGTGAGAAATTCCTACCAAAGCCATATATGTTTATACATGATCAAAAACCTTCCTCATACGCTTCTTGTATTTGCTTTGAGTTTGGTCAAACCTTGTGACCCTTGTTGAGAATTTTGTCATAGTTCAAAGATCAAGATCACATACACACCACATATAAACGCTGCTTCTACACTGAAAGTACGCAAAACATGCCTTTCATTTACTTGTTTCATGATCATCCAATAAATACTCTAGAAATATGTTATTGTAACACCCTTGGTGTTAAGCACAGGCTAAGAAGTAATTAAGCCTAATTATATCGGATCAAGCTATAATCAGATACTATAGTTCATATATGGGAATATATGATAAGGTATTTATTCTAGGTGCCTCATCTCTAGTTCCATCTATGTGAACCATTGGAAGAGTTTCACGAAGTTCGGAACCGAAAAGTTAAGTGAACAAAGGATTCATATAATTATCGGATTTACAATGTGAAGTGGGAATAATTATATGAGTCAACCAAGTCTCACAACCTTGCCCAAAGGACTCCAGTTGAACTCTACAACAAAAGTCGTGAATAATTTGCATTGACCGACATTTTGGAGATCTCACATGTCGACGCGCGTTGAACGAAAGTTGTAGATCGGATCGAGGCGGACAAACTTCGTTCAAACGTCGAGACCTAAATCAGAGCCGAAAATGGTGAAACGGATGACTGAAGATCGTCGGAATGCCAGTTTTCGGTACCCGCGAGATTTTCTTCGGGAATCAATAATTCACAAACCGTTTGGAGTTTGACTGTGGTTCTTGAAGCAAATTGATCTATTCTACGAGACCTTCGCAACGGTGCATTCGGATTCGCGACCGGACGAACGGTTGAATACCAAGAAAAATGGATCGGCAGTGTCAGTTTCGTAATTAGTCGGAACATGGCAGTGGCAATTCTCAAAATTTCCTTTTGGGGAAAGAAATAAAATGCCGGTCCTTCTCAGCCATCCAACTCCCCACTCTCCTCCCTCTTTCTTCTCTGCCGTGAAGAACGGAGCAGAGCTCTCTCCCTCCTGCTCTCTCCCAACCTCTCCCAACCCTAGCTCCCTCCTCCCTCTCCCAGGGTGGCAGGAGCCCTTCTCTTCTCCCCATGGCGCCTCCCTGCAGGTGCTGCTGCTCCTCTCCCCTGCAGCAGCCGAGCCCTAGCTCCCTGCTCACCTGCTGCAGCAACACTGCTGCTGCATCTCGTCCAGCCCCCTCGTCACCCTGCCTGCAGGGGCTGCCTACATGCCATGCCGCTGCTGCTGCGGGCCCGGCGCCTCCATTGCCCTGCTGGCTGCTGCTGCTCGCAGCAGCTCTGCTCGGTTCCGGGCCAGCGCCACCCCCTGCTCTTCCTCCTTGCTGCGTGGAGCAGCAAGGCCGGCAACCACGGCGACCACCCCGCCCTCCTGCACATCCCCTTGGTCGAAGAACAGCAGGAACCACACCTCTCCCTTTCTCTCCCTCGTTTTCAGTTTTTTCAGATTATGTTGCTACTTCGAAAAACTGTGTATGTTCATAGAAAAATCGCATGGATGTGTGGTAGGACTTTTTGGAATGCTTGTTAAATTCTCTATGCAGTAGATCTATTGGATGTCATACATTATGTTGAATTGACTGCTCAAAAGTTGAATCATGCAGTTAGGGTTAGAAGTGAGTTTTGTGTAAAATAAATATTTGTCACCGATGAGGAGTGCTCCACAAATTATGAAAATTTTATGGTGTATTCCTAGTGCTATGAAAAGTATATGGTTGAAATTTCATGGCTATATGTTGAATGGCTTGAGATTTATAAAGTTAACAAATGCCCTATTCACTGTTTTGGACTGCATGCATAATTTCTGAATATTAATGTTTTTCGTGTATAAAATGTTGTTTTCTGTTGGTATGGTAAATACCAAAGTTGTAGGTGATGATATGATGGAGCTTGTGTTAAAGTTTTATGGCCATATCCTTAGTAGTTTAAGAGATATGGATTTATCAAGTGGTTGGCTGAAATCTGACATTCTCTGGACAGACCTAGATGTTTGTGTTGTTTGACCAAGTTCAACTTGGAATCATGTCTTGAGACTGTGGAAACTTTTGTAGTGGTTTTCATAAGCTTTCTAGAATGTCTAAATTCATATTTTTAGGATCTCTCGATTGTGAGTTATGACTGTTTAAAGTAGAGTGACAGAATCTGCCCACTTGTTGACAGAGATACACTCTTTGTTTATTTCAAGTTTGTTAAGCTTTAAATCATGTTATGATGGTTATAAGGATTTTGTAGAGAATTTGTTTACCTTTACAAATAGTCAAGCACCATATGTGTTGGATAAGTAGAACTTCATTTACGCTTCTATGAACTTCAGCTTAGTTGTATGTTTTGTTTGTCTCACTCATGTGTGGGCTGCATATGCAGTGTTTCATATATAATTATTTGCATAATGTTATTAATGTTTGCTATGGTTGAACTGAATAGAAAAGTTAATCATTATGTTCCAAGATTTCTAAAATGTCTAGAACCATCTTTATATCACTTCTAGAACTCAAGTTCTTAATTTTATAAGTTACATGTCAAATCTGTCCATGTTAGACAGAGTTGTTTTCTTATGCTTGTTTGACCTTGTTAATTATAGAATCACCTTGTTATGATGATAAACATGTTTTATATAACTTACTAAGCTTTCTATTAAGTTAAGATTCATGCTCTTTGGATGTTTGTAACTCAAGTTATGCATTTTATATGAAATGTTACTTTTCTGTCTTTTTTGGGCAGGTCTGAAACATTTGCATAATTAACTTGTTTAACCTTTGAACTAGCTTTTAGTGGTATTAACAATTTTGTAGATAATTTCAATACCTTTCCATAAAGTCTAAGTTCACCTCTTTTGGATGCTTATATCTTCAGTTATGATTAAAACCGTGACTGCGTGTTGCTGTCTCGAACTTGCATGTGTAAGTTAAATGCTTTAACTTATTCTTGCTAGTTTAATCTATTAAGTAACTTGATGGATGAATACTTGTCATGTTTGGACTTCAATTTGATAACATATCATGCTTGATGTGCTTTTAATCTTCTATGTTAAGCTTGGGTGATAATTAGCTAAATAATTATAAGTGACTAGGTATGTCATATAATGTGCTTCTATCTCCTAAGTTATGCTCCAATTCTAATTGGTAATTAAATCTAAGTGTCTCTGTGTATCATGTATGATCTTGTACTTATCTTGGATGGTTAATTAAATAACCCTTATACTTATCACATGTTTGCAATGGCTTGATTTAGTCGGTTAATATGTTATAATTGATATGATTGCTAGCAACCTGTGATAGTCATGAGTGGTGCCTTTTGTAAATAAATCTACATGCTTAGGTGGTTGTTGTCACATAGCAGCCCTAGTTCCTGTATGCTATCATTGTTGAGTAGTTCTTGGCTGTAGCATGCTTGTAATGGCTGAGCTTGGATTAAGTTAATTTGTGTACTTGATGTGCTTGTTATCATCTTGTGATATGTTTGAGTGATAACTAGTTAAGTAATTCCGAGTGCTTATTTATGTATGGCATAGTCTTGTGTTTATGTTGGATGCTCGTATATGTATCTCTTGTGATTATTCTCCGCATTCATACATGTGCATCCTGCATCTCATTTAGGTACGCTAGGTACACTACGTGGGGATGCGATGGTCGGAGCCAAACCCAAAGATGGTGTTTGGTGGAGCTAACCCGAACATGGTGTTGGTGGATGAATCCAGGAGACAAAAGGAACCAAGAGTACGAGCGTGGATCCACAGAGCTCGCCAAGCGAGTGTCATCTAACCATCGCTGACTTTGTGTCGGTTCCCAAGGCAAGCCCCGGAGCATTACAAGCCTCCTCCCTCTCTTTTTAAAGTATTCACTTTCAATTCACAATATTGCTTGCGCATTAAGTTAGTAGGAGTTGAAAGAAACCCTTTACTGCATTACCTTCCTTGTCCACTTAAAAGAACCGTGTAGGCCTAGGATCGAAACTTATGCTTAGCCCTGCTTAGACCGGTAGAGTGGGTGGTCTACTATCCCCACAATGATAGGTTGATACTGGTCATGGTTGGCTATATTTGCTATCATGGAAAATAACCATGTGGAAGTAATAAATCGAGACCGGGCGGATAAGATGTTGTGAGCCACTTGACTTGGAGGTCTTATGAGCGGGTTCTCTCCGCCTGTGTCGCTAGGCACTGGATCGTGGTTGGACATCTGCCAAGATTGAACGCATGCTTCCTTCATAGCTGGCCGAATAACTCGTTTCGACTGCGAAGCTTAACTCTGTACGTTCGGGCCGGAATCCCCTCCTAGTTGGGTCATGAAGACCGCGTGCGGCATACTAGACCGTGGGCAAGTATTCCTGATCATCCTGGCCTGGCACCAAGGGCAGTCACTGCTTGAGCTACTTGGCTATCCGTGAGTTGCTACTCATGCTTGTAATTTGGGGCCCGCGGCTACCCGAACTATAGTGAAGGTGACCCATCAAAGTCAACCTGACGGGGAAGACTTGGGTGTGATTGAGGAATAAACCTCCAGCTGGATAGGAATTCGATTCGAATCGCGGTCTCTCCCCGTCAGTGAGAAACTTGAAAGATCTTCCTCCCACTGTAGAAACTTGAACCCTAATAAGTAACCAAAAGATGGTTATATGGTTTAGATGCCAAACTTGTCACGGAACCACCCAACATATAAGAGCACTAGTGTAATGATCATCATTTCTGACAACACTGTTACACTAGAGCCCATATAAGCCCGGTAGTCCTTGAAATCTCGAAGGATCCCAAACCACAATCAAGTAACAACCCGAGATCGAACACTAGATTCAGTAACCGCACATCCACAGTGATAAGTTCGAAACAAAATAATATTACAACAGAGTTTAAAACAGTGTTATTACAACACCAAGTTCAAATCAATGTAGCGGAAGTTCTAGTTTCACAAATACCCATTGCAAACTGTTTAGAGAAAATACAGTGCCATGCCTAGTACAGTCCCATCAAAAGCAACAAGGAGAGACATCAGAATCCACCATTTGGCCGTGGTCTTCACTCATCATCACATGCAGGATAGAGGCATGCCTAATAATAGCCAGAATAAACCATACCATCTGCAACAAGGGTAAAGAAACCCTGAGTACTCAATTGTACTCAGCTAGACTTACCCGACAGAGAGATAAATACATAACCATAGACACTTCAAGGATTATGCAAGGCTTTATCAAGTGGATCTAATGGGATAGCAGACTTTTGCATAAAAGAGCAACCTAATTACTCATGTATTCTCATCATTAGAAAACAACATTTGGCAACAGATTAAGTAACATTAATAGGATCTCATTAGCACCTGTACTAGAGCAATCACTGAATTATGAAACAATAATAACCATATTGTTCTTGGCATCAAAACCATATAACCATCTTTTGGTTACTTATTAGAGTTTAGGTTTCTATAGTGGGAGGATGATCTTTCAAGTTTCTCACTGATGGGGAGAGACCGCGATTCGAATCGAATTCCAATCTAGCTAGAGGTTTATTCCTCAATCACGCCCAAGTATGCCTGCCGACACACTTATTCGGGTCACCTTCACTATCGTTCGGGTAGCCCGCGGATCCCCCGGTATCGGCATGAGTAGCGACTCACGGATAGCCAGGTAGCTCAAGCAGTGCCTGCCCTTGGTGCCAGGCCAGGACGATCAGGAATACTTGCCCACGTTCTAGTATGCCACTCGCGGTCTTCATGACCCAACTAGGAGGGGATTCCGGCCCGAACCCACAGAGTTAGGCTTCACGGTCGAAATGAGTTATTCGACCAGCTATGAAGGAGGCATGCGTTCAATCTCGGCAGATGTCCAACCACGATCCAGTGCCTAGCGACACAGGCGGAGAGAACCCGCTCACAAGACCTCCAAGTCAAGTGGCTCACAACACCTTGTCCACTCGGTCTCGATTTATTACTTCCACATGGTTATTTTCCACGATAGCAAATATAGCCAACCGTGACCAGTATCACCTATCTTTGTGGGGGATATCAGACCACCCACGCTACCGGTCTAAGCATGGCTAAGCAGAGGTTTCGATCCTGGGCCTACAAGGTTCTTTTGAGTGGACAAGGAGATATAATGCAACAAAGGGTTTCATCTCACTCCTATGACTTAATGCACAAATAAGTGGTTGTATAGTAAGTAAAATACTTTAAATAGAATTGGGAAGGGTATAAATGCTCTGGGGCTTGCCTTTCACGAAGGTGTAAGGAAGGTGGTTAGGGCACTCAGGAAGGTCAGAGTCCTATTCTCCTTCCTCTGGAGCTTCTAGAACTTGAAACTCTGGTGGGACTCCTTCTATCTCCCCAAACTCCAGCAATGTCACTCCCTCCGGCGATCCTGGATGCATGTATACATGTATGATGATCCAACATATATGACAAATCATATACTAGAAATGAGACATGCCTAATGCATATGAATGGATGCCCATGATGAATGTTTCATGCAACATTTTATTTCATTGACCGAATATGTGCAAATCTCTTCGGTTGTAGAGAGGTTAACACTTACCCTTCTTTTGCAACCTGTAATAGAGCTTCTCCTCTGAGGTAAGCTCTCTTACAACTGCATTAAACAAGTTTCATGGCTCAAGACACTTGCTTAACTTACACAAAGCAAACACATCACTTGTAACACACACAACATGGCATACAAACACTTAAAACAGTAGCTGAAAGAAAACTATGTAGCTAGAGCTATACACAACCAAAAATTACAAACTAAGACATTCTGGAAATCTCATGAAATTATATACAAAACATTCCATAAACTCCCCAGCTAAATCTAACATTAAAAAGGTCTAACAGACACACTAAGTAAAGCTGTTTAGAAGAAAACAGGAAAACACAGATTTGAAGTTAAACTTGTAAAATATACCCAGGTTACAATAAACAGGTTATGGCTGTGAAAGTTTAACAAAAGATAGATTAACAAGTTATCTACAACAAAGTCTATTATAGCTACTGCTGAAACTAAACATAAATAGCTCAAACAAATCTTACAAGAAAACATGCTCAAGCTGTTTTAACAGATTTCAGATAGCACTTAAAACAGATATAAAGCTTTTAAACAGCACCACAAAAATTATGATAAAATTATTAAAGCTAGGTTAAATAATTAGCTACCACTTTGGTATTCACCACCTCAACAGAAAACACATATAAAATAGGGTTAAAATTAGTTCTTTGCTGGTAATGAGGAAACAAGCATACTTTAAGCATTAAATACTTAAACCATTTGAAAAGTGTGAAACAACAGATTTTTATATTTTTTTAGCTTATACTAAGCAAGTAACACATTTACAAAAATTAACAAGCACAGCAAACACATTTAACTTAGTTTAGCAATTTAAACAAGGTTGCATTCAAATAAACAAGCATTTAACCAAAAGAACTATAACATGCAAATAAATTACATGTCACTGGTACTTTAACATTTTTCATGGTAAGTGCATGCTGAGAAAATCTCAACACAACAAGAACCATGATTTTAGCACATATCAAACTCCAGTTATGAATTAAACAAGTTAAACTAAGCATATAAAGCTTGCTGTCCATTTTTATTAAAACAACATAGAAGAACAGAAACAACAGGATACCTAACATTTTTCATGCATATAGAAAAACATAAAAAACCTAACAGAACTGGTTTCACATTTTTAGCATTTTCCTAGAATTAGTTATGAATTTCCAAAGTTAGCAAACAAAACTGAAAAAGACAAAACAGAGAAACACTTAGAGTCTATGACACGTGGGACCCACTGGTCAGCTCCTTCACTCCCAGAGCCGACACACCAAAGGTGTTCGACCGTCGGTTCCTCGCCGACGGTGAGGTCTCTGGCCAAACCAACCCCACGGTCGTGTTCTCCTTCGCAACCCACATCGGACCATGTAGCTGGTTGTACCCCATTCGCATAGGAGCATGCTCGACGGCGTTCATGGCGGCACGGCGGCGCTGCGGTTCTTGCGCTGGCTGGTGCAAGGCTCTACTGACCAAACTGGCGGCGGCTACACCTACACGGAACCCTAGCAGTTCGATCTAGCCCGGATTGAGGCCGTGCGAACCCTCCGATGAGCTCGGCCACATGCATAGCGGCACGGTGGCGGGTTCACGGTGGCTCGATGCTGCTATTCCGGTAGTGGCGATGCACGGATGCTTCAACCAACTCCGGCTATCTAACCACTGGCTAACCAGCTAACCCTAACGTGACTGAGACGGACGCAAGCGACACAGAAAAGCCCAGCGCAAACCTCGTCGGCGTTGCGGGTGCCGTGCGCATGCACTCGGCGGAGTTCCCGTTCCGGCAAACCCTAACCCTAATCGCTTTAATCGACTCCTCGGTGAGCATCTACAACCTTTAGGCTACCGCGTACAAGAGCTAGAAGAGAGGGAGGGGCGCTGGATTGGGCTGGCCACGGCGGCGCAAAGCTTGGCGGAGCTTAGGTCATCAATGGCGCCCACGGTGTGCTAGGTCTGGCTCACCTGTGCGGTTAGCGTGGAAGCTGAGTGGTGCAAACGATGGAGCGGAGCAAGGAGAAGTTGTGGCATTTTTTGGCAGCCAATGCGGCGGTGTGCTGCGCCGGCGAGCTCGGCGACGGCGCTGCTCGGCAATGGCGCGGCTGCTTCGTTTTTGCACGAGACAGAGAGGAGAGGGAGAGAGCGAGGGCGAGTGTGCGGCGCGGTCGGGCGCTGGAGTGTGCGGGCGTCCAAACTCGCGGCCGGCGCGGACATTTCGCTGTCGTACGGTCGACGCGCGGCGCGCGATGCCTGACGCGGTCGGCCACAACCAGCGCTCGGCACGCTCTGTCGGCGTTCAAACGCCCGATCAGGCTGTCTGACGACGTGTTTTGACAAGCGATTAACTCTCTAAACCCCACGTTTTAGCTTCAACCAATTGCACACTTTTGTAGAGCTATAACCCGACTACAACTTTGGTGTACTTGGTTTGAATTGAAACGGTTTGGATTTCAAACTACAGGCATTCAAACATGGTAACATTCAAACTGCAAGTCACTTAGACGATTTCAGAAGCTAAAACAGCCCGCAAATCAGCCTTAATTGACCAATTAGGGTATTTTAGGATCCAAATCACCTGAAGGTGGTTAAACAAAGTTTGTGCAGAATTAAAAACTCTACAACTTTGCTTAAGCCAACTTTTTCATATAAGGTCATTAACAAGGTCAATTTGTTAGATCAAGAAAAAGGGTTCCTAGGATCAATCATTAAAGCTTAAACCCTAGAAGCTTATTTGGACTTGATCATGAACATAAACATGGTTCCATTTTCATTCCTAAGAATTTCTAGATGGTCATTAGTGATCAAAACATCAAGAACTTGGTTAAACAAGCATAACTCATACAAGCAGGTTTAAGTTAACACATACACATATGAAAACAAGGTGATCACTTAGGGTTATCATTTCATATGATCATGAAAATGCATGAATGAAATGATGCTTGTGCTCATGCTCATGAAATGATATTGTTAACACTGGATTTTGGCACGCTTAGGAAGATGACAGGTGGGCCAGTGCGCAGTAAATTTGCAGAGACAGGTGTTCGGAGCATTCGGCAAGTGTCCGTGCAGTCGGCTAATTTCCAAAGATTCAGAAAATGATTGTACGGTCGACTATTCTGAGGAAGGGCGGTTTTCCGTTGAAGAAGCAACAAAAGCGGCAAGCAAGAACCGATTGGGCAATGAAGACCGCGACAATTAAGGCAATAAAGACTCCGAAGGAAATTAAAGTCAGGGATGTCATGTTTTTCCTTTGGTATTTTGTAACCATGTCCTTTTAGGACTCATGTCATGATCAGGGTATAAATATAAACCCTTGGCCATTGTAAAAAGGGTTCACAACCAAATCAATACAACCGGCCCCGTGCCAACTTTGAGTCGTTTGTCGTGTCGTCGAGTTCTTCGAGAGAAGTCATCGATCCGTCGACCTCCGTAAGTCCCGACAACCTTGTTATCATGTCTAGTATCATGCGGTGGATTTAGACGTTGATGCAATTAGTCTTGTTTGTTTTCAATGATCGTGCAGCGGATCCTTGCTTGACAATCAAGAAGTCTTTGCTTATGTTTCGTTTACGAGTAGATACCGCGCGGCAGGCGTTTGCTCGATATGCTTAGCAAAAGCAAGATTGTTATCGGCTTTATTAGATTTGGCAAGATCTAGTAGATTCATTAAGTTATCACGTGTTGCATGTTTTAGATATTTCATATATTTGTAACACTCTTTTGCCCAATCTAGATTGAAACGGTTCAGCTCTATTCTTTCTTGTAGATCTATTTATGCTTTAACAGTTATTGCTTTCATGTTGTCTCTACAAATAGATCTTACGTTCATAATAGCCGAATTAGTCTAATCTAGATTGCTACGTGTTGCGGGTTCGTGCATGTTAACCACATTTAAGCTTTGATAAGGTTAGGTATCGTGCGGCAGATACAAGCTCTAGATTAGTTTGATCGTGTTTGCTTACATGTTCCTTCATCATGGACCCCAACTCGGTTGGATTGCTGAGCTTGGTTACGCTTTAACTCATAGTTAATCATGATTCGTCCAAACGTACTTTTCTTATGCATGTACGTTCAGCAATTAACACTTTACATACTTTATGTTTGTTTTAGCCGAATGATCTATAAGACTTGTTGGCAGACAACTTCTATAGCTGTATGTCGTCGTAAGTGGCTTCAGGGCCGTATATATGGAACTGTCTGGTCTCACCCAGCATCTTCTAGTTTTGTATCTAATGATTTTTATCCCTTGTTAGTTTCAGGTCAAACTGACTGGCACGTTTCCGGATTTCGAGACAACCGGGCACCCGATTGAAGCCACGCTTTCTGGTTTGCTATGTGTGAGGCACAGGGCGCCACATTTTGTGTCAACACACTTTTTGGCACACCCAGTGGGACACACATTTCAAGATGCTTGAATTCGAGAATAACCAGGTTCTGGACGTGACTATGGATGAGTTGCCAGAAGACTCGAGGAATAGGGTCTAGCAAGCATGTGATGAGTTTCAACACAAATGCTTGATGTACTTTTCAAAGAATAAAAGGAACAAGGTTTTTCAAAAGCAGTCGCTCCCAAGGACTCTCCTTCCACATTAAACTGATTATACCGAAGAGGAAGATGCTCAGAAGCTGACTGAAGTGGTTTACATGGCCATGAGTGATACTATGAGAAATCATCATATGGCTTTCTTGAATACCTTTCACACGATCATGGTCAGTACTTTCGGTCCATCTGCTGATAAGTACTTTGAGGAAGCTGCTGGTCCAATGCAAGGACCGACATTATTCCATGTGCCAAATCACGAGGAGAAGACTGCTGAGGATAGCAGAGCGCCTGGCATGAACCAAGGTGGAATGGTTCCTCACCAGAAACAACAACCTCCCATGACTTATGGCCAGATCGCGTTCAACACGTCAGGAAACATACCACAATCAGGTTTCAAGGTGTCTCCAGCAACGAACAGGTTGCAGAAGAATATGTATGGAGACGGATATCAAGAGTTTGCCGATTATAGTGCTATTGATGCTCTCCCGAATCCAGGGTATAAGAATTCAGTAGGGTTGCCTTTTGAAGGGCAAGCTCATGGAGCTCCAAATTCAAATATTGACCTTATCATACATAGGATGGCAGACAAGTCCCCTTACCCAGAGTGGTATAACCGAGTGGCACTCCCTCCGAGAGTGAAGCCTCCCACAGATTTGACCAAGTTTTCTGGTCAGGATGATACTATCACCATAGAACACATCAGCTGATACTTTATGCAACTTGGAGAGGCGTCTGCAGATGAAGCTTGGAGGATTCGGTATTTTCCGTTGTCTCTGACAGGGCTAGCTTTCACGTGGTTCACATCTCTGCCAGCAAATTCCATTGGTACATGGGAAGAATTAGAGCAAAGGTTCCATGCGTATTTCTTTACGGGCACTAATGAGAAGAAGCTAGTTGACCTTATGAGCTTGAGGCAGAGGGCTAATGAAACACTCTAGGAGTATCTCCGCAGGTTCAGAGAGACCAAAAATCTCTACTATTCCTTGAATCTGCCAGATGACCAATTGCCAGGGATGGCAATAGCGGGCATGCAGCCGAATGTCAGGGAGAAGCTGTTCGGCATGGACTTTGATGACCTTGGTCAGTTGTCGTAGCGGTTGGCAATGATGAATAATCAGGCTCAAGGGTTCAGGAGAGATAACCGTTTTCAGAAGGGCAATGTGGCTAATGAGATGTATCAAAGCTTCCTGGAAGAAGTAGCAAAGTAAGACGATGAAGATGAGATAGCCGCAGCCGAATTGGTCTGGGCGAAAGAGCCGACTCAGGTTAGTCAACGATGGTTGAGGCAGCAGAAGGGTACTTACGACTTTGATGTCTCTAAGTCAGACAAACTGTTCGAGTTGTTGTTAAGAGAGGGACACATCAAATTGCCGGAAGGGCACCCCATGCTGCGCTCTGAAGGGGTAAAAGACAAGAAATTTTGCGGCTACCACAATACTAATTCCCATTCCATCAATGATTGCTGAGTGTTCAGAGTGCGAATCCAGAAGGCTATTCAGGAGGGGCATCTGAAGTTTGATGGCAAGATGAAAATTGATGCTAATCCTTTTGCACAGAACACGGTGTCTTTCTCTATGAACATGGTTGCCATAGAAGATCCCAAGGGAAAAATGAAGGTGTTGACCTCAGATAGAGCAAGAAGAGCTGGTGCTGTTGACCCTGATCGGCAGATTACGAATGAGGAGTTTCGGCGACGGGCTCAGTTCTAGAATAACCGAACCGAGAGAAAGGAAGCCTCCAGGCCCAGGGTTACGACACAGATTCCGTTAAACAAATGGCGACGAGAGCGAGAGCAGTATCAGATGCAGAGGTATTACGAGGAATAGGAGTTCATGGAGGAACATCAGAGGTACGAGGAAGAGATGTACCGAAGAGAGCAAGAGTACATGAGAGAGCAGGAGCAGTCTCATTGGGGATGCTCGTTCTTCAAGCATTGTTGGAATGAAGGTCTGAAGCTGCCTGCTAGGAACAATTGCCCTGAATGCAGTGATCAATATTCATGGTACAGGCAATCCCGGGTCAACCACCGTCCGGTCCATGAAAGACTTGGAGCATAGTTTCATGAGGACGATCGGCGTTTAAATATAGACAGCTCTGAGAATCGGCGAGGCAAGAGATTTGCCGATCAGGAGTGGGTCCATTATGAGGAAGGCGCTAAGGAGGAAGAGCACCGTGAATATGTGTGGCAGAAGGGACAATGGTGCCCATCGGGGCTGAGGAAGAGCCAGAAGAGGAGAGTACAACGCTTGAGGAATAGGGAGCTGGCACAAACAGTTGCCGAAAAGAAACAGATATGGCGTCCTAAGAAAAAACCCGACGAGCACGGCCATTCGACTGATGCATGCATGGCTTTCTTCCTTCCATCAGAGTTCATAGCTCCCGAAGGCCAAGACATCCAACAGGAGGTGTACTCAGATTTCGATGAGAGCGAATATCAGGATCTAATGGCCCAGCTTGTCCTGACTCAGCGGGCAGTTTTCGATAAGCCGGCCAAGCATCGACATTTGAAGCCGCTTTACATGAAGGGATACGTCAATGGCAAGCCTCTGACCAAGATGTTTGTTGATGGAGGGGCTGCCATCAATATTATGCCTTATACCACCTTTAGGAAGCTCGGGATGACTAATGAGGAACTGTTGAAGACTGACATGGTGCTCAGGAACTTTGCTGGCAATCCTTCTGATACCCGAGGAGATGTACACGTCGAGTTGATGATTGGATCAAAAACTTTGATTACTACCTTCTTTGTCATTGATGGCAAGGGGACATATAGTCTGCTCTTAGGAAGAGATTGGATCCATGCTAACTACTGCATACCTTCAACCATGCATCAGATTCTCATTCAGTGGATTGGAGATGATGTTGAAGTTGTTCATGCTGATGATTCAGTAAGTGTTTCTACTACGGAGCCTACCTACTGGGAATATGATGGCGTCGATTGTTTCCCTGGAAAAGTATGGGAGGAAGGTCATGTGAACGTCTTCAACAGGGACCAACAGCCGATCCAAGCAGTCGGCTCTCAAAGCATTTTTTGATGGGGAACCCGATCGATGGCAACGAAGGAAAGTTGGGACGTGGCTTTATGTCGGCTGATAAGCTAGAAGAAATAAATGTTGGTGATGATGTCAAGCCAAGGCCGATGTATATCAGTGCGAATTTAGACCCAGAGTATAAATTAAAGTTGATAGACCTTCTAAAAGAATTCAAGGATTGTTTTGCTTGGGATTACACAGAGATGCCTGGACTGGATCGTTCTATTGTTGAGCATCGATTGCCGATTAAGCCTGGGTATCGTCCTTACAAACAACCTCCTCGGAAAAATTTCAAAGAGGAGGTACTGGCCGATGTGAAAAAGGAAGTTGAAAGATTATTAGAAGCGAATTTCATTCGGCCACGCAGGTATGCAAAGTGGATTTCAAGCATAGTTCCGGTGTACAAGAAGAATGGAAAGATGAGGGTCTGCATTGACTTTAGAAATCTCAATAAAGCCACTCCAATGGATGGTTACCCAATGCCGGTTGCCGATTTACTTGTCGATGCAGCGGCTGGTTATGAAGTCATCAACTTTATGGATGGTAATGCTGGCTATAACCAAATCTTTATGGCAATAGAAGATATTTCAAAGACAGCCTTCAGATGCCCTGGTCATATTGGTTTGTTTGAGTGGGTCGTCATGACTTTTGGTTTAAAGAATGCCGGTGCAACTTATCAAAGGGACATGAACTATATTTTCCACGAGTTGATCGACAAAATCGTGGAGATCTATATTGATGACGTGGTGGTCAAGTCTAGAAATCACAAGAGACATTTAGCCGATTTAAGGAAGACTTTGGAGTGCACTAGGAAGCATGGTTTGAAGATGAACCTGAACAAGTGTGCCTTTGGGGTCTCGGCTGGTGAGTTTTTAGGATTTCTAGTCCATAAAGGAGGGATAGAAGTCGGTAGGAAGAGCATGGAAGCGATAGACAAAGTTATCCCTCCAACTAATCTCACAGAGTTGCAATCACTGCTCGGCAAGATTAATTTTGTAAGAAGATTCATATCTAATTTTCACAACGAGTTTTGCCTTTCTCTCCACTGTTAAAGCTTAAAAAGGATCAAGAGTTTGTATGGGGTGACGTGCAACAGAAGGCTTTTGATGACATCAAAGAGTACATGAAGGCGCCACCTGTGTTGGTACCTCCATAGCTTGATAAGCCATTTAAGTTGTACGTGGCGGCCGATAACCTGACAATAGGATCAGCCCTCATGCAGGAGTTTGAGGGAAAAGAAAGAGTAATAGCTTACCTTAGCCAAAAGGTGCTAGATCCAGAGACAAGGTATTCGACTACGGAAAAGCTTTGCTTGTGCGTGTATTACTCATGTACCAAGTTTCGGCACTGCTTGTTGAATGCCGAATGTGTGGTAGTTTCTGAGTTTGATGTAATAAAACATATGTTATTAATGCCAATTTTAAATGGAAGGATTGACAAGTGGATTTTAGCTTTGTCGAAATTTGATTTAAGGTACGAATCGGCAAAAGCAGTAAAGGGTCAAATTATTGCTGATTTTGTTACCCAACATCGTGATCCTTCTGCTAACATGATAAGTATTGCAGCTTGGACTTTGTTTTTTGATGGTTCATCTTGTAGCAAAGGTGGTGGTGCTGGTATTCTCTTGATCTCTCCACGAGGGGTGATTTTTAAGTATGCATCCCTATTGAATTCTATGTTACTAACAATCAAGCGGAGTATGAAGCACTGCTTAGAGGACTTCGGCTTCTTGTTGAAATAAAGGCTATTGCTATTGAGATCTTCGGAGATTTTGAGCTGGTAATTAACCAACTGATCGGCCAATATGAATGCAAGAGTGGTATATTAAGAGAATATTATGAAGAATGCCGAGAGCTTTTGAAGAGTTTCCGGGTAGCAACCTTGCATCATATCCCTAGGGGGCATAATGAAGAAGCGAATAAACTGGCTCAAGCTGCTTCGGGATACCGAGAAGATCAAGAGATTCAAGCTTTGGATGAGAATCAGGTAGTTGATGACTGGAGAAACAAAATTGCCGATTACTTAAAGAATCCATCACAAAAGGTTTCCTGAAAGCTCAGATACAAAGCTCTCAAGTTCGTGCTCCTTGATGGCCAGTTGTACTATAAATCCATAGATGGGGTACTCCTCAAATGTTTGAGTCAAGAAGAGGCCAGAAAGCTGATGTATGAAGTGCATGGAGGGATGTGTGGTGCGCATCAATCGACTTACCAAATGAAGTGGATAATTAGGAGAACCGGTTATTTTTGGCCAACCATGCTTGAAGATTGTTTTGAATATTACAAAGGGTGTCACGATGTCAGAGATTCGGTAATATTCAGAGAGCTCCAGCATCAGCTATGAACCCGATTATCAAACCTTGGCCGTTTAGAGGATGGGTTGGTCAGATTCATCCTCCTTCTAGAAAAGGGCATAAGTTTGTGCTATTAGCTACAGATTATTTTGCAAAGTGGGTTGAAACTATCCCTTTGAAGAAGGTTAACAACAGATCAAGGAACTCAGTTCACTTCATCCGAATTTTGTGATTTTGCTGAAGAAATGGGAATCAAGGTGTACAATTCTTCTCCTTATTATGCACAAGCTAATGGCTAGACCGAAGCATCGAATAAGATCATGATCAAGATTATTTAGAGGAAGATTGATGAGAAGCCGAAGAAGTGGCATTCGGTTCTTAATGAAGCTTTATGGGCTTACCGAATGGCTTGTCATGGGTCTACTCAAGCGTCTGCCTACGAGTTGGTTTATGGGCATCATGTTGTGCTACCGTGGGAGTTGCAATCGGGTTCGAGACGAATTACATTGCAAAACGATTTGAAGAAAGAAGATTATAAGGACCTAATGATGGATGAATTAGAGGATTTGCATTTAGTTCGTCTCAAAGCAATGGAAAATATTGAGAAAAACAAATTAGGTGTTGCCAAATATTATAACAAAAAGGTCAGAGAAAAGCAGTTCGCAGAAGGAGATTTGGTCTGGAAGGCTATATTGCCGACTGGGACAAAAGATAAAGCATTCGGCAAATGGTCTCCAAATTGGGAAGGACCTTTTCGGATAGTGAGGTGTGCGCCTGGTAATGCATATATTTTGAAAACTCTACTGGGAGAAGAGTTTACTAGAGCCATTAATGGAAGATTTCTTAAGAGATTTCATCCTAGTGTTGAGGTTGGTGCATAAACGGACTTAAGGAGCTTTGTGCACAAATAGCCGATGTAGAAACATCGCCTTTAGCCGAAAAAATACTCTGAGAAACTTGGAGAATAGCTGACGCGGTATGTGTCACCTTTGGAGCAAAAATATAAACACAATCGGCTAAGAACAACGTTATACAGTTCAGAAAGCATTCTTCAGAGTTGCTGTTCTCAGAAAGATTCAAAAAGGAAAGACAGGTAGAAATCACAGATGATATTTCACAAGATAAGAAGTTTTTACATGAAATTCCTAGGTACAAACTACTCCTCAAACAACTTGTTGAGGACAGACTGTGCGTCTGTGGCCTGGGCGAGGACGGTTGCATGGTCCTCATAGCTCTCTAGGAGCTCGTCGATGTTCTCGACGTCTTCCGAAGGTCCACCACCGAGGAAGCCGACTGGCATGAATGAGAGATCTTCACGAGTCTGGGTGGACATTGCCGCCAACCCTAGAGCTACGCCGTGATGTACACCGTGAATGGCGACTTGGTCGATACGGCCGTCCGCATCATCAAGGCGTGCCTCGGCGGTTTCTCCCTGGGCGTTAACCTTGTCGGCGATCTTGTTCGCCGCAATCTTCAGGCGCTCAACCTCTGCAGAGAGTGTTGAACAAAAGAATACGAATCGGGTGAACAGATGGAATCAAAAAGGGGGAAATCGAGTGAGATTTATTTTTTACTAACCGGTAATAATGTCGCAGAGCTGCTTCCGCTGGTCCTCCCATTCAAGTTGGTCGATGCCGTATTGTTTGGAGATCTTCTCCAGTTCTCCTCGGGCCTCGTTCCTTTCCTTGATAAAGATGACTGCCTCTCCATGAATGTAAGGGGGATCCATAACACCCGAATCCAAATCCCAAGGATTGGAGTGGTAGGAGCTTGAAGAGCCGAAGAAGCCGGATGATGGAGTCCCCGTTTGAGCTGCTGTCGCCGGAGGGAAAGGAATGCTTTGGCTAGTGGAGATAACCCTTATCCTAATAAGTAAGAACAGAAATCACAGCTAGAAAGATGAACAAGAAGTAGAACAACAAGGGGGCAAGGAGTCGATTCTCACCCACGTTGTTGACAACGCCACGCTTGGCTTCCTTCGGCTTCTCCCTCGGCGGGGCGCTTGCCACGATCGTCGCCTCCCGCCATTGCTATTGTGGAGGTTAGGTTTTCCCTCTGGATTGGTTTAAGTGGAGAAGGTGAGGTGACGGAGATGAGAATGCTTAACTAGAGCTATTGATAGAGGCTGAGAGAGAGGGTTTATTTATAAGCCGAATGAAAGGTAGTGACGTATATCTCGGAGTAGTGAGACGAGAATGCCAGATGACGAGCTAGGGTTTTCTCCTCTTGGATGGGCCGTTACTGGACTGGGCTAGGCTCGGATAAGTCAAGAGTTGTTCGGCTATATCCCTGAACCGGAAAGACGAGAACAATCGGCTATGTCTCTGATCAGAAAGCTAAAGGCAATCGGTTATGTTCTAATCGGGAAAATAAAATAGCTAATTATATTCTCATACAAACAGAAGTGTATAAAAATGAAGAGTAAAAACATCCGATTATTCAGAGACAGAATGTGTTATGGTTAATCTATTACAAGCCCATGATTCTACTAGCTCAGAAGCTGGTTGATGGCATCTAAGGCCTCGGCTCTGATTTGGCTGACATTGTTCAACACTTTCTGGTCTTCATCTTCAGAGCTTTGGATACTGAACAACTTTGCTTTGAGCTGTTGGTCTTCTTTGAGGATAGTTGATATCTTTGATGAAGTTGTCTCTATGGAATTTGGCAAATCTGTCATCTTGGCTTTGTGAAACTGAATTCTGGCATTCAGTTCGGTTAACTGAGCCTCCAGCCTGATTTTCTCATCGTCCATGATTTTCAGCTTGGGCTCCAAAGTTGCCAATGAATTCTTGGCAGCTTGAATTTGGGAATGCAAGACTCTAGCTTCTTGTTTCTTCAAGGATCTATTATTTTGCAGAACAGGTCTGGAGGCTATATTTTTATTTGCTCTCTTCACCACAGCAAAATGATCATCAAGGTGGGCTGCAGATTCTAGAGGAGCTTTGAGATCAGATGGGAGGTCTTGGTTGATAAGCTCGAGAAGATCTCTTATCTGATCTGAGTCTTGGACCAGAGTGTTGATATCCTTGTTCAGCAGATTAGCTATATCTTTCAATCGAGCTTGATTCTCCATTGATAGAGTTTGCTAAGAGGTAGCTTCTTCACCCTTCTCACTGATGTAATCCTCAACAGTGAAAGAGTAACTAGTAGTCGGTTTGATGGTATTCTTGAAAAAAGGGGAAGTGTTAGCCGACTGGATGAGTGTGCTAAAAGAATAGCTTAAGGCAAGATGTTACCTGCTGTGTTGATTGATCATCAATATGGGTTGTGTCCTGGTCTGGTTGAGGGCTTGATTGGATATCCAGAAATGGTGAACCTGGAGCTGGACTAGAGGAAGGTTCTTCTGCTAAATTTTCTATAATTTTATCTATTTCAAATAATGCAGATGATGAAGTATAAGAACAGGATGTAGATATCATATAAAGAGAAAGAAGTGATTAGCCGAATGATGTTACCAATGTGTTCGGCAGTGTCATGAGCATCTGTGCCTTCAGCTTCATGAGCTTTTGTATCTTCAGTTTCCTGAACCTCTACATTTTCAGTAGAAGCTTGAGGAGGAATATCCATCGTTGTTGAAACATTGCCTAATCCTGGAATTTCAACATGTGGCTGCAGTAGAGATGATTGATATGAAGACAATTAGAGTTGTTGCCAAATGGGATTTATTGCCGAATAAACGATTCATACCTTGGGAGATAGCTTGACTTTCTTGGACCTTGTCTTTCTGGCCACATTAATATTCTCAAATGCTTTCCTTTTGCCTTCTCCTCCTGAAGATGCAGTGGCTGAAACTGCAGAGGTCTTCATGAAGGTTGCTAAAATTGGAGCATCAAAACCCAGGACAGGGTTGGGCCCAGCTAAGTAGTACTGGATTGCTTTGGTAGGAGGGATGGGCTCAAGATCCTGTGCATAACCAAATGTTAAAGTGAGAAGTAAATTCAAAAGCAAAGAATGATAAATACAATGAAATTACCTCACTGTCATAAGCAAATTGGGATTGCAGATCTTGACATAAAGAGTGCACTGGTGTGTTGAAGATGTGATTGTGTCATTGTTGCCACCAGGAAGCAAAAATAGGATGAGCAGCATCTACTAGCCCAAATGGAGAGGGTTCATATATTGGCAGTTCCCATCCAAGATCAAAGACTTTTTTGGCTTCTATTTCATTTCTGATCAACTCCCTGAATCTTATGGTCGTTGAAAAGAAAGGTCTTGGGGGCAACTATCCACATCCTAATTGTCTGGCTGCCATGTTTGGATAGTAAAATTCATAGGTAGATTGCACTAATCTCCCATGATGGAATTCGGCTGGCAAGATGCAGGGTTTGATGAAGGAGTTGAAAACCTCTGTGGACACCTTGTCAGAATAGCCAGATTCATAGCTGAATTTGCAAGGGAGAGTTAAACTATCATTTTCTCTGTAAGGAAGCTAAAGCACATTGTCAAAACCCTTAAAGAACATCTTGAAGAGGTGACCAACGTCCATGTCAATACTAATGGAAGATGTTTTTTCTCCATAGGTTTGACAACCCTTAACTCTTGCCATGCTGCCTTCAGCATAATTGACTGAAGGGAAGTTCAAGTTATGGAGGGGCACAAAGATTATTTGATGCATGTACAGTTGCAGCCACATCTGGACAAACCACCAAGGGCCACTTACACAAGAGATCTCCCCACCTTGGTGCACCTGAGCAGTGATCTGATGCATCATGTGATAAACAGACCCTAAAAGATATTTACCCAGGGGAATTAGAGTGCCTGCAGCTAAGTCCTCAGCCATCATCATGTGATTTAAGGTTGGCTCATTGGATTTTTCACAGAAGATGAATCTGCATAGCCACATATTCATGAAAGCCCTGCATTCCTTGTCAAGAACAGCACCAGATGTCTCCATGTAGGTCTGAATATACTTAACCCATCCACCTTCAGATTTGATAGCTTTCTGGCTGCTTTTGCTCTTGTACTTGAAGGGGTATACTGGCTATGACACATTTAGGCCAGTCATCATGAATACATCAGACAAAGTGAAAGTCATCTTGCCATGGCCGAAAACAAAGGCATTGATAGCATCAGACCAAAAGTGAGAGGCTGCTATCAGAAGGGATTCATTTCTGGGCATTTCTGACAGAGACAATTCCAGATAGTGGTTGATATCTTGATGATCCCAGTGCCTACTACTCTTATCCAGCATCCTCCGGTACCAGTTTCGCCATCCGGCGATTGGGGGAAACGGCCAGGTCTTGAAGGTGTTTGGCCACTGGTTTGGCGGGGTGACTCCAGACTTGAACGGGATTCTCGAGGTTTCCTTCTCAATAATCTCAATTGGATCAGGATCTCCCATTGGACCAAGAAGGTAGGAATCAGGGTTTTCAGCATAGGGGATCAAAATCTGGTTCTTGTATTCCTTCAAAGAAATCAAGAAAAAGAATGAATCGGGAAAAAAGCAAGAAAACCAATCAAGAATTGCCGAATGCGTGCAGGTGAATGAAACTTACTTCTGGAATTTCATGACTATTTGAAACTCACCATCAAAATACCGTCAACATGCTCATATTCAAAGGAAAACAAGAATAACATGAACATAATTTACCCAATAACTAGTTCCACATGTCCCATGACTATTTGAGTGCAAGTAATGACAAATAGGGACTTTTGGGAGCTAGTGGGCCCACTTAGGGGGTCGGCCGACCACCCTGTGAGACCACTAGGACTCCCAAGCCCCCATGATTTATGTAACACCCTCCAGAGCACTTTCTACCCCTTGGATCCAAGTGTGTTTTCTCCCAACGGTTCAGATTCACATCACGAGGATCCATGGGCCCACATCAAGGATATCAGCGGGATAAACATCTTAGAACAAACACCCACTGAAGATGACAAGTGGGACCAACGTACAGGAGGCAGAGGTTGACTAGGGACCCCATAGGGGGGTCGGCCAACCACCCTGTGGGGCCACCAGGCCACCCACATGCCCCCTGTGCTGTGGGGATAGCTTCTAGAAGAAAGGGGTAGGCCCCACCTGTCATAGGGTGGTCGGCCGACCGCCCCCATGTGCCTAAAAGCTGCCCTGAGCTCTCCACCACCTTCCTGCATGCCTCCATGCATCAACTTCATCTACACCGTTGATCTAAGTCGGTTCTAATGACGGTTTGATCCTACGGTGGCTGATGGAGGTGACGCGGATCGCTGACGTGGTGCTAGACTCTACCTCTAGCTATAAATAGACCCCTAGGCCTTCAATCTCACACATGCACATTGGAGAAACACTACTCCTTAGTCTCTTAGCAGAGCTCTCTAGTAGTGCTATGCCTGCGGAGGGGAGTGAAGGAAGTCTTCTGGAGAAAGCCCCGGGCCTGTCGGGAATCTTCTCCGGAGTTCTTCCTCGGCGGATGCGAGTCTCTTATAAGTTCAGCTCTTGTAAGTGACTTCTTCTGAGTTCTTTATAGCATTTAGTATTCTAAATCTGGTTTAGCTGTTATACATCTTTTCGCACTTGTTCATTGCTTTACTTTAAGTAGAGTGCTTTAGTCTTAACGTGGGGTTAAAGTATTAAGAATAGTGTAGACGTGGTGTCTAGACTAGATCTTACCGTTGTAAACCGCTTATCGCACGGATTGTTTGTGGTAGCTAGTAGGTAGTGACAGCCCTATTTAGCCTTTGTATTCCACCACGTGTGTAAGATAAGTTCTTAAAAGGTAGGGCCTCAATACAACATGATGGCGCGGTCCGGTTAGAGTTTTGCCCTCTTTCTGATCTATCCCATCGCCTCCTGCAAGAGAAGAGCTGATAAAGCCAGTATAACCAGCTATACCTTGTTAGATATCTTTGCTATATCGAACCTCTCAACACAATTATCATAGTCTCCCTTGATTCATCATAGGACATATCCATAATCCTAGTTAACTCACTTCTTGTTCCCTGTGGAAAATACGATACCTGGAATACTCCTGGGTGAAGTGCTACAACGGTATAATCTGTGCGCTTGTGGATTTATCCAATAGTCATAAGAAATACCAACAGTGCTCAATGAATCCAAAACAAGATATCCCCAGGTGCATAAGCTATTATATGTGGTCCTTATCACCACACGCAAGCTCCGACACTATTTTCAACGACCATCTAAGGTGACAGTCATCACCGAATTCCCGCTAGGCGACATCCTGCGCAACAAGGACGCTACCGAACGGATAATTAAATGGGCGGTCAAGCTAGGAACATTCAACATTGCTTTCCAAGGGCAGCATACAATCAAATCACAAGCACTCGCCAACTTCATCGCCGAATGGACCGACATCCAAGCACTAGTAACTACTGAAGCTCCTGAAAATTGGACCTTATTCCTCGATGGCTCTCTTTCCGTTCATGGAGCAGGAGCCGGTCTCCTATTCATATCGCCATCCGGAGATAAGCTTTGCTACGTCATGCGACTACTATTCCCGTCTTCCAACAATGCCGCCGAATATGAGGCAGCATTGCACGGTAACAGATCTCTAGTGTTTTGGGTAATTGATGAAACCTAAGTACTAACCTAGCTCTAAGTGCTCGAGTATGTTTAGTACACTTTGAAAGATGAAGTAATCAAGTGGTGGAGCAATGAGGAGGCTAAGGAGAAAGCTAATCAAAAGCTCACACTTGAAGAAGAAGAGAAGAGGAGGAGACCCTAAGCTAATCAAGGCAAAGGTATAAGCTAGGACTCTTCCATTTCGGTGATCAAGACTCCTAGTGGGTGTGATCACATTTAGGATAGGTACCTGTACTATTAAGAGGGGAAAATAGTATGTGGTTACAACTATCAAGTGCCATTAGGTGATCAAGTCATGCATTACATCTAAAACCTAATGAGCAACCCTTGTAAAACTTGATAAAATATGCCAACACACGAGCACAAGTCAGTGAAACACTTGGTGGTGGCACATGAGATCAAGGGGTGAAGACAGAAGTGAATTCTAAGCTGAACAGAGGCTCCGGACCAGTTGCTTGGGAAGCTCTGGACCAATGGAGGTAGTTCGGAGGCTAGTCGAAGATCTGGATGCTTCACTGAGAAGCTCCGGACCAGTTGTCCGGTGGTGCTCCGGACCATTGGCCAAGTGTCCGGTGGCCCGGTCCCAGCAGACAGAAGACAGTCAGAAGCTCTGGACTAGTTGATATAGTCTGATGCTGACCTCCGGACTAGTTGTTCGGAGCCTGGGTGGTCTCTGCGTAAACTGATTGAAGACCAGAAGAAGCTCCGGACCAGGCAGATTGGTCCGACGGTGACCTCCGGACTAAGAGTTCGGAGCCCTAGCGCTCACTGCATGAATCAGAAGGAAGACCTGACCGAGGCGTCGGACCAGGCCTCCGGACCAATGGAGGTGGTCCGACAGTGCCCTGAGATGCGTGTTGATATTTGTTAACGCAGACAGAGAAATCACTAGGAAGTAATTCGCAAGCGCATGGATACAGGTGAGCACTTCACCCGAGAGATTATCCAGAGTATCGTAATTTATTTTTCCACAGGGAGAAAGGGTGCATTTGACAAACCAAATCTATGCTATTAACCTTTAGGCTACAAACAAGGTGATCTTGATATGAGCGATTAGAGAAGACCACGACTGTAATCTCGTTCTAGTCTATATAGGATATGAGCTATTATTCTATTGGGGAGAACTGTCGAGATAAGAGACACCTCAGAGGATGCTTAGCACGCGGCATATAAACCCTACCAGTCCTTCTAACGGGATTGTGGGTTCCAAAGGTATCTACGGAATTGTCACTTTCCGAGCTACTACCACACATCCGGCTAGACAGGGGATATCTATGAGTATCCTAGCCCAAACACCATGTTTATGCTAGAGATGATTAGCCCACTCTCTACGCGAAGAGAATAAAGTAAACTCACAAACCAAAGAATAATAAAACAGAGAACTTACTAGAATTAGAAGTCGAAATACCGAAGAAATCCTTGGAGCAAGCCTCGGGTTAGGAGTCTTGATCCCGTCAACACAAACTGGAGAGGAGACACCGACAGACCGGGCTTCCTCCAATCCACACCTCCACTCTAACTCTCTCAATCTAGAAGAGTAGACTCTAATCTCACATAGAAACTAAGGATAGTTTCTCTTGAATGCTAAGCCCTAGAGAATAGATCCGTAAGGGATCCTCTCTGGCGAATCCTCTCAGGAAAATATGCAAATGAATAATGGATTGTCTTTAGCCAGGGGGCAGGGTTCCTCCTTATATAGCCTCCTCAAATGATCGTCGGCCGTCGGATCAAACCGGCCTTAATGGAGGGTTTAGATTAAACCTCAAAGGCGGTGGAATCCTAATCCACGAAGTGGGCCATGATTGGCCACTGGCCTTGGGCGGCCGCCCTAGGGGGGAGAGCGCCCGCCCTACCCTGCTGATAGGTGGGCCCCTTCTTCCTCGGGGGTAGTTCTGGAGTCTCTTTTTCGTATGGAGGTGTTATGTGTCTATGTAATCCTTACTTGTGGGCCTCTTTTTCTCTTTTGCAGTTGTCTCCCTGTAGAAACAGATAAACACCAAAACTCGTGGAATTCTGTTAGTTAAAACCCTATGTCTAGGTGGTGTGTTGCAAATATATCCTTTCTTTTGCTTAGTTGACACTTAGAATTGATACTTAAGAGGTGTAAACAAGCTCCCCCATACTTAGGCTTTTAATCGTCCTCGAGAAAAGGATGGCTAAAACATAAGCTTAAGGTTTAGACATCAATAGTAGAAAGATTCCTTTTATACCTGCACTGCGGGAGTTTAGTAGAGTCATCATATCACTATGAGCAGTTGAGGAATAAAGTAGCTAGAAGTAGAGACCTTTCATCTTTCCATCTTGTCACTTGGAGTTTTTGCATGTTTAGCTTACTTCTTTCCTTGTGCTCTTAGATCACTCATAAATGTATCAAAAAGTATAGGTAAATGTGGCATACTTACCTTGCATGTATTGCCTGGTCAAATCGGGATCTGAGGAGAATAATGCCATACTCTTAGATCAAGACTTATGGGTCAAATTTTATTATAAAATCATCTCTTGCTGGTGTATTGCTATTAGAGGAACCATGGGCTATCATTTTATATATGTTTTTTTAGGTGGGTGCTGATGTACCCCTAATTCTACTGTTGGACTTGTGCCCATTTTTTTTGCGGGATTGTTGGACTTTTTGTCCATTTTTATTTCCTCGAATTAAATATTTTTGCATAGCCCATTCTTCTAATGCAATACTACTTCGGAAGAGTGAATCTTTTGTGTTTGTAATGTATGAATGAAGCCTTGACCTTCAGAGTATGATAAAATTCTAACAAGGATCCACACGATTCGAACAAACTCAATACAAAATAAGTAGCCCTTTGGCTTTTGATTGGTAAGTGTAAAGCATAAAGGAGATGGTAGTTATTTATTTTAAAGAAATTCTCCATGTGACAGAGATTATCAAGAATTAAGTTCTCATATTCTACCATCTTTAAGTTCCACAACGACTTAAGTAACATGGAGTCTCTAATTAAATTCCCAACAATAGCAGGACTCCAGGAAACTTCATGTAATGTGTCTATTTAAGGAAACATTTTATCATTTTAGTTTATCATATTTAAAGCATTTATTTATGGAAACTCACTGCATGAATTGAAATTTAGGGATATGTATGAAAAAATGTAACGTGCAGGGTGCAAACCTGGCCGTGGTCGAAGGACGGAGCAGGGGGTGCTCAGCCCAGGGCGGGCGCCCTGGGTAGTGGGGCGGCCGCCCAGCTGGGGTGGCCCCTCGGCCACTGCTTCGGCGTGTGTGGTTGTTGCTTCGTTTGTTTCCGAAATTTGTGCCCGTTGCGGTTGAATATGTTCGTCTCATCATTGGGGGTCTCCCTCATACTTGTTTCCTGTTTTCTTTTGAATAACAACACAGTGGAGACAAGCAAGGTGCAAAACTAATAGAAATGATCTTTATTTATTATTTATTTTGAGGCATGCACTACAAAGGGAATGAAACAAACTAATTTCTAGCTAATGGATCTAATCATGTCTCAGGAACTGCATAACTCGCTAAAGCATCTAGCGACGTTCTAAATACTTCATCTTCTTTTTAAGCTCATCTACGTCGCGCTTAAGGCCATCTACTATGGTGTTCAGGTTCGTGACCTGCCTAGAGAAGAAGCCTAGAGAGGTTTGTAGATTGATGATCGTGTCATCCCTAGTATGGAAGTATTTTTCTAGATCCGCTACGGTTTTGCGGCGCTTTGGGGATGACTCAAAGGAATTGAGGGAGTGCTTCGGGGCGTCCTTTGGCGGCACGAATCTGACTTTGGAAGCACGGACTCCCTCAAAGTAGGGACATTCTTCTTCAGGGGTGTACTTGACGTGGTCAATCTCTCCTCCTCGGTGGGTCTTCACTCCTACGACCCTCTCCTTGGGTCATGGTGGAAGAACCTTGGTACCGGTAGGTACCTCGAGGATGGGTTCTTCCTTTGGTCCCTTGAGCAGGAGTGGTTGTGGTGGTGCAACGAGGACAGGCTGGGCGTAGTAGGATTTACTATAGCGTTGCTGCTTCGGCGGAATGGTGGCGAGTGAGAGCTCATCGTGGACGACGACTAAGGCTTTGGAATCTGGAGCTTCTTGCGGGAGCTGGTCGAGGTTGGATCCGTAGGGGACCATCCTCCTATCGACGTTGCTATTGCTGGCCATGGGAGCAAAGAGATCTAGCTAGGTTCTAAGCGAGAGCTAAGGAAATGATTGAATGATGATGATGGCTAACGTCAGGGGTTGTTTATTTAGGGGTGGAAAACGGCCTCTAGAAGCATCTACTGAGCAAATCTCGCGGAGAAATGGTTAGATAAGTGTTCTGCAAGGTTTATCGGATAAGGGAGACTAGAAGGTTCGGGTGAGCAAAAGGCGGCGGCGAGAGGTGACAGGGGTGGGGCGGCCGCCCTACACCCTAGGGCGCCTGCCCTTGCTATGTGGCTTTTGCCGGGCCTCTTCTGCTTACTCGTTTCTAGAAGGTTCTATGTCGCAAAAAACATATGCATGGCCCAAGATGTAAAAATTAAAGTGATTGGGCCTCAAAATTCATTTAAAAGGTAGAAATTAATTATGTCTATTTCTTCTAATTCTTCATTTGGGTCTAAAAATATTTTGAGACATTGACCATGTACCTTGAATAGCGTACCTTCATTATTTTGAAGTGTGATTGCTCCGTGGGATGATGAATTGATTACATTATATGGTCCTTCCCATTTGCTTCGTAGCTTTCCATGTCCGAAGAGCTTTACCCTAGAATTGAAAAGTAATGGGACAATTCCTTGTGCGCCATTATAAAAAAATCATACTTCCTTGTGTGCCATTGCAAAAGTTGAGTGGACTTCAACGCCACTGCACTAATTTTTTTTACCCTTTACGCCACTACCGTCAGCTTGAGCTCTAACGGTGTCAAACTGAAGGTGTGAAAAGTCAAAAATGCCCTTAGTCTAAATATGTCATTAATTTATTTTTGAGCATCTTAATGACTTCAAATGAAAAAAGTCAAAACTAGAAAGTTGTAGATCTTATCAAAATCTATAACTTTCATATAAAAATTATCTTCACTTAATTTTGCAAAAAAACGATATGATTTTTCTAAGACATATTAATCATATCAAATCTATATATTTTTTTGCATAATTAAATGAAGATAATTTTTATATGAAAGTTATAGATCTTGATGAGATCTACAACTTTCTAGTTTTGAGTTTTTTCAATTGAAGTCGTTAAGATGCTCAAAAATAAATTAATGACATATTTAGACTAAGGGCATTTTCGACTTTTCACACCTCCAGTTTGACACCGTTAGAGCTCAAGCTGACGGTAGTGGCGTAAAGGGTAAAAACAATTAGTGCAGTGGCGTTGAAGTTCACTCAACTTTTTCAATGGCACACAAGGAAGTACGATTTTTTCAAAAGTAATACCTTATCTTCGGGTGTGAACTCTTTCTTCTTGATCTTCTTGTCATGCCATCGTTTGACTCTTTCTTTGTAGATCTTTGAATTGTGATATGCTTTTTCTCTCCACTCCTCTAACTCTGATAATTGCATTTGTCGTTTCTCTCCAGCGGCATCAAAGTCCATATTCCATCTTTTTATAGCCCAGTGTGCTTTGAACTCTAGTTCAACAGGTAGGTGATAAGTCTTCCCATATACGAGTTGATATGGAGACATTCTAATTGGAGTTTTGTATGCAGTCTGGTATGCCCAGAGTGCATCGGGTAACTTGTACTTCCATGTTGTTCCCATCTCATTTACTGTTTTCTGAAGAATGTTCTTGATTTGTTTGTTTGAGGTTTCTGCTTGGCCACTTGTCTGAGGATGATAAGGTGTAGCGACGTTATGGCGGATCCCATGCTTTGCTAGATACTTTTCAAAACGTTTGTCGATGAAATGTGATCCTCCATCACTTATCACTATTCTGGGACTCCAAATCTCAGAAATATGGTCTCTTCAAACATCCTCTTTGATTTTACGTTGTCGGCATGTTTGCAAGGTAATGCTTCCACCCACTTGGAGACGTAGTCAACTGCCACCAAGATATACTCACAATTCTTTGATAGGGGGAATGGTCCCATATAGTCGATTCCCCAGACATCAAAGAGTTCTATCTGCAAATTGCTGGTGAGTGGCATGGCATCTCTTGAGTTTATGTTGCCGTGTCTCTGACATGGCCCGCATCTTCGGATAAATTTTCTTGTGTGTTCATACATTGTTGGCCAATAGAATCCACATTGCCAAATTTTTGCATGTGTGCGGAATGCTCCATAATGACCTTCATATGGTGATGAGTGGCATCTTTCAATGATCTTCATTCCTTCTTCAATAGTCACACATATCCTGAGTAAACCATCAGAGCATACTCGGAAGAGGTATGGCTCATCCCATATGTGTGAACGACTCTCTTGAATAAGCTTTCTTTTGTTTCCTCCTGGTGGTACATATCCTGAAACCATAAAATTAACAATATCTGCATACCAGGGGTCGGATCTGTTGATCCCGTAGAGCATGTCGTCCCGGAGTGAATCATCAATGGGTAGTTCCTGCGGATTCTTAAAATACATTCTAGACAAGTGATCTGCAACAGGATTGTCTACTCCTTTTTTATCTTTTATTTCTAAGTCAAACTCTTGGAGCAGCAGGATCCATCTTATTAAACAAGGTTTAGCATCTTTTTTAGTGAGCAGATATTTTAAAGCAGCATGATCAGAATAAACAATTACTTTGGCTCCTACTAAATAAGATCTAAATTTATCTATAGCAAAAACAACAGCCAGGAGCTCTTTTTCAGTGGTTGCATAATTAAGTTGAGGTCATGTCAAAGTTTTACTAGCATAAGCTATTGCATGATGCTTCTTATCCTTAGTTTGTCCCAAAACTGCCCCCACATCATAGTCACTAGTATCACACATGATTTCAAAAGGTAAAGACCAATCAGGGGGTTGAATGATTGGTGCAGAGATGAGTGCTGTTTTTAACAATTCAAAAGCTTTTATGAAAGGAGCATCCTTAGCTAGCAAAAGAGTCAGTGGTCTAGCAATAAATGAAAAATCTTTCATGAATCTTCGATAAAAACCAGCATGACCAAGAAAGCTTCTTATTCCTTTCACATTTATAGGCGGAGGTAACTGTTCAATTACTTCAATTTTAGCTTTGTCTACCTCAATGCCTCTTTCAGATATTAGGTGTCCTAGCACTATTCCTTCTTTGACCATAAAATGACATTTTTCCCAATTAAGGAATAAATGTTTTTCTTCACATCTTTACAAAACCCTATCTAGATTTTCAAGACAACTATCGAAAGTTTTTCCATAAACAGAGAAATCATCTATGAACACTTCCATAATATCTTCAATCATATCAGAAAATATAGACATCATGCATCTTTGAAAAGAGGCTGGAGCATTACATAGCCCAACTGGAGAGGAGACACCGACAGGCCGGGCTTCCTCCAATCCACACCTCCACTCTAACTCTCTCAATCTAGAAGAGTAGAGTCTAATCTCACATAGAAACTAACGATAGTTTCTCTTGAATGCTAAGCCCTAGAGAATAGATCCGTAAGGGATCCTCTCTGGTGAATCCTCTCAGGAAAATATGCAAATGAATAATGGATTGCCTTTAGCCAGGGGGCAGGGGTCCTCCTTAAATAGCCTCCTCAAATGATCGTCAGCCGTTGTCGACAAAATATGCGTCGCAGTCTACCTAGGGGGGTACCCTACGGTAGTAGATTGTAGGCGGAGGTGTGGCGACGACGATCAAGCGTAACACAGAGAGCGTAGACACGACAATTTAGACAGGTTCGGGTCGGCAAATCACCGTAATACCCTACGTCCTGTGTTTTTGGTGGCTGGATTGATCTTGCATATTAGGTTACAAGATCTGTAGATGATCTGAG
Organism: Microstegium vimineum; assembly: GCA_022036555.1. Taxonomy (NCBI): domain Eukaryota; kingdom Viridiplantae; phylum Streptophyta; class Magnoliopsida; order Poales; family Poaceae; genus Microstegium; species Microstegium vimineum. The sequence goes on from CM039136.1 coordinate 21,807,279, forward strand.
AGAGAGTTTTGGAGGGGGTCCCTGCTCACCTTATATAGCCAAGGAGCAGGGTTACATTTTCCATATCCTAACATATTACGATCGGTCCCTTATGGCAAGGGATGCGAGCACGACGGGCTGGTCGCGTGCCGCAAGGCCTCACGGGCTAGGCCGTCTTCTGGTCGGCAGACCCATAAGTCCCCGAGCACATTGTATTCTTCTGGCGAGCCCGCAGCGTCATCCTTGGAGGTTTTCAGCTGGCTGCTATCATGCGGAGTGGTCATCGTAGAGTCCCGACCAGGCTGCCTGGTCGAGGTGCTGCTCGGAGAAGCCTCCCGACCAGGTCGAGCTGGTCGAGAGCATTGTAGCTTGATGTGCGAGTTGGTCGCCTCGTCGAATGCTGCGGTTGCTTGTTGGAAGAATGTGACGTGCTGAAGAAGAAAAACATTTGAAAAGTCCTTCCCTGGTGAAGTGTACCCACTTAGGCTCTGCAAAAAGAACACATAAAAATAGCAGAGCTTTGACAAGAAGAAAATCAGTACATTCACCGCAAGGTGAAGTGTACCCACTTAGTCCCGAGCATGGTAGCAGGTGAAGTATGCACATGGTGCCATGCTTTATAAAAACGGTGCATAAGGCATGTAAGTAAAAATTGAAGCATAAGTTTGGTACAAAATGACTGCAAGTACCCGTAGTCCCCGAGCCTGATGTAAGAAACTGGAAGCTTCTTGTATCAGGATCAAATAATTGGAAATTGAAAAATTGAAATATTAGTTTAGTAAGAAACGACTGCGAATACCCGTAGTCCCTGAGCCTGATGGAAGGAGCTTATGAGGTTCTTGCATTGAGGTCATTTTTATTCGCAGTCCCCTGGCATCAGTCCCGGGGTGTTATCCTTCAGTGCCTTGGTTGTAGTCCCCAAGCCTTGCTCGGTGTGAAGCTGGACGAAGTCTCCGAGCCTGGTTGGGAGTGCGACCAGGCAGCCGAGTAATGGTTGCCGTCGACGGAGTCCCCGAGTGTGTTTGTGCCGTTAGCTCCGTGGATCTTGCCGACCAGGTTACTGTAGCCATGTTACTGTAGCTGCACAAAATAGATTATAACAAAGTTGCGCGTCTAGTCCCCGGGACTGTAGCATTGGTGACATTGCAAAAATTTGGGAAATTAGGCCTAGAATGAGAATGAGAGCTAGATCTAAGTAAATGGGCCGTATTTATCTGCATAGTTATTGGCCCGGGTTCGAGGCGAAAGGAAGAGGCGGCGGGGCGGTTCCGCATTTGGTCATTGCGGTTTCCCAAAAACCCTTGAAGATGAAGCGCCGTGCCGCTTGGTATAAAAGGTTACTCCGATTGATGGCGGAACGGGAAGGGTTGCATTTCTTTGCCTTACTTAGTGCAGCTAGGATTCGAAGTGCCGACGATTTGGTACCATATATTCTGGCGAGCTGAGGGGATTCCCATCCACCTTGTTCAAAAATCTCCATGCTTGCTGGCCGCAGAGTTTGAGCGAAGAGCAGGAGAGTTCGTCGGCGCTAGGGTTTGGTCAGCGAAGATGGACGGTGGCGGTGCGGGTCTTGCGGTGGGTTTCACCGCGTTGCTAGCTCTTTCGGAGGATTTGATCTTCCGGATCCTTCTTCGCGTGATTGATGATGTCGACAATGTGCATGAGTATGTGAAGATTCGCCCGGTCTGTCGTCTCTTCCGAGACTTTTGTGACGACGCCTCGACGATTCGGCTCTTGTCTCTTCGGCGTGTTCAGGAATATTGCCGGCCTCACTTCCCTTTTCTGGAGACTGCCTTCGAGCAGCGCTTTCTTGATGTCGACCACGGAGATGCCTTGTTCTTTCGTGGTATGGAACGGTTGATGTTGCAGGGGCGGGACTCTATCGGCCAGGCGCTTATCCGCAGGGCGGTGGCGGCTGGAGATGAGGTCGCGATGTATTTCAGGGCCATGATGTTGTATTATGCTGATTCGGCGAATCTAGAGATGCTTGCTATCATTGACTGTCTCAACGGAGGTGCCCTTCCAGATGGTCAGTTTTGTGATCGAAGTTTGCGTTGTCTTTGGGAGCATTCTCGTGACGATCTTCACATCATCCGGCGGCGGTGGTGGATTCGTGCCCCGGAGGATGTACCAGATTTAGTTGTCGTCGTCGGTCCTCATCTGTGTATCTGGGATGAGTGCCGCCGTTTTGGTGACAATATGCTTGGGATTATCATGTACTATAACCTGCAATGTCAGCTTCGTCATGAGTTTGATCTCTGGACTAGGAACATTAGTGAAGTAGTCGCTTATCGCATTAGCAGGATGAAGTTGTGACCGTCGAAATGACTTGTCTTTAGGTGTGGTTTCTTCTATCTGGGAGTCTCAACTTTATGATCGTGCTCTATTTTGCTGCGGGACAGCGATAATTTGTATCTCGGATACAAGTATGTGGACATGTAAGTGAAAAACTACAAAGCTGTAATATATTCGGGGCGGTGAGCTTTTGTTTCACTTGTATGTCCTGTCGTGCCTGCTAAGTCGTGAGCCGTAGCGATGAATCGTTCGGCCTTGGGTCTCAAATGGTCCAGATCGTAGGGCTAGCGTCACTTCACACGTAGGATACATAAGGACTCCCAAGGAGGTACGCTGCTAGCAACCCGTGGCGCAGAGGGTGAACAGCTCATGCACTCTTAGGGAGATGTCAGTGACAGGTCCTTTATCTGAGAGGCTCGATCGTGGCATGACTAGGGCCTGTGGAGACCGTTCCTGCAGACGCTGGGCGAAAAGCCATGCTGCTTGTAGAGTCGTCGACCATACCGTGGTCGTGTACAGATTCTGGGCACATAACCTCATGGCTCCCGACCCAAGTGACATCGCCCGGTTTCTGGGGCAATGCCGCTTGGGAGGCCTGTCAATGAAGTCATAGAGCTTAGGGTAGCTACTTCTATTTGCTATGTTTCATTGATAGGCCAGCTACGGGTGCTTTCTGGTTATGGCCAGGTGTTAACGATAATTATGAGCTATTTTATCACCATTAAAATACCGTCAACAGCCTCATAATCAAAGGAAAACATGCATAGCCTGAACATATTGTGCCAAATAACTAGTTCCACATGTCCCTTGACTATTTGATGCAGGTAATGACAAATGGGGACTTTTAGGAGCTAGTGGGCCCACTTTGGTGGTCGGCCGACCACCTTGTGGGGCCACTAGACCTCCCAAGCTCCCATGATCCAAGATCCACCCTCTAGAACACTCTCTACCCCTTGGATCTAAGAGTACCTCTTACCAACAGTCCAGATTCACATCACAAGCATCCATGGGACCACATCAATAAGATTAGCGTGAAAAATCAACTCAGAACAAGTATCAAACTGCAAGTGGGCCCCACGAGCCCACACTTGGTCCCTGACCAATGGGCCACCATCTAGAAGGAGCATAGTGAGCCCATAGGCTAATAAGGCGGTCGGCCGATCGTCCATAGGGCGGTTTCACCCCCCTCAACCACCTCAGTTACTCCCCACATGATGGAAATAAACACTCTTGATCCTTAGGCGGTTCTAAAGTCGGTTGGATCCAATGGTGGTTGATGAAGGTGACGTGGATCGCTGACGTGGCACCAGATTAGCCCCTACTCCACCTCTAGCTATAAATAGACCCCTAGAGCTCCCTTCTCATTCATGCCTCATTGGAGAAACACTACTCCTTAGTCTCTTAGCGAAGCTCTCTAGTAGTGCTATGCTGGTTGGAGGAGAGTGAAGGAAGTCTTCTGGAGAAAGCCCCAGGCCTGCCGGGAATCTTCTCGCGCTTGTTCATCGCTTTGCTCTAAGTAAAGTGCTTTAATCTTAGGCCAAGGTTAAAGTAGTAAGATAAGTGTAGACGTGGTGTCTAGGCTAGATCTTACCTTTGTAAACCGCTTATCGCACGGATTGTTTGTGGTAGCTAGTAGAAGGTGATCGCTCTATCTAGTCCTCGTATTCCATCAAGTGTGTAAGATAAGTTCTTAAAAGGTAGGGCCTCAATACAACATGATGGCGCAGTCCGGTTAGAGTTTTGCCCTCTTTCTAATCTATCCCATCGCCTCTTGCAAGAGAAGGGCTGATAAGGCTAGTATAACCAGCTATCCCTTGTTAGATATCTTTGCTATATCGAACCTCTCAACCCAGTTATCATAGTCTCCCTTGATCCATCATAGGACATATCCATATTCCTAGTTAACTCACTTATCGTTCCCTGTGGAAAATACGGTACTTGGAATACTCCTGGTGAAGTGCTACAATGGTATAATCTGTGCGCTTGCGGATTTATCCAATAGTCATAAGAAATACCAACAAGCATTTCTGGCGCCGTTGCCGGGGAACAGTAGCTGTTTTAACTAGTAACCTTTGGTCCTATTTTATCTTTGTTTGAATTCATCCTTCCACTCCACATACACATATGGATCAAACCCCACTTTTCGAATATGGTGCTCCAACGGGCGCTAGCTTGGAGCCACCTAAATCATCTCAGGCCATTTTGGTCTTTCGTTATGAGCTTCGCTCGAGTCTCATAGCGATGGTTCAGGAAAAACCATTTTCCGGGGACGAAGATGAGAATCCCTATACTCATATACATGACTTTGAACAACTTTGTTCATGTGTCAACATCCAAGGGATGAGGCCAGGTACCCTTAAGTGGAAGCTATTTCCGTTCTCCTTAACGGGGATAGCCAAATGATGGTACACTCGCCACGTAGATGACGCGAAAGGAGACTGGGAAAAATTGATGCCTAAATTCTGTTTGGAATTCTTCCCTATCCCTTGCGTCATTCGTCTTCGAAAAGAGATCATCAATTTCTCGCAAAGAGAGAAAGAATCTCTGGGTGATGCATGGGCCCGTCTTGTAGATCTAGTATCTTCAGGCCCTGATCTCTCTATAACCGAGCCTACAATGTTACAACAATTTCATGGCGATCTTAGCAGAGATTCCACACAACTCCTTGACATATCTTCTGGGGGAGTCTTCCTGTGTTTACCCGTTAGTGCAGGGAAGAGTCTTCTCACGAAGATTCTTGATAACACCCCTATACTAACATATGTTATGAAGAACCCGCGGAAGAACAAAAACCAGCCCCCAGAATAGAAACAACATCGATAGCCGAAGCTCTTCCCTCTCCATCTCAAGATCCTACTATCGAACCTGAACCACCAAGGGAAGAATAAATTCATCCCTTGGAATTCCCCCTTGATATCGAGGCTGATTTATTTTCTGATTTTGGAAATGCCTTGAATCAATCTGTGCAAAAGAAGTCTTCTGCTCGAAAAGCTCCGAACCTTCACATTCCTAGTCGCATAGAGGACACCTATCTCCAGGAGACGGTTCAAGAGCTAGCTTCTATCATGATCAATGAGTGGTTAGAAGAGGCCGAATCTTCATTCGAGCCAATTCGAATTCTTTCTTCCTCTACAACCATTCCTTGTCAAATCAATAGAGCAAAGTTAGACTCTCTTTACGATCCTGCCGTAGGAGTTAGCATTATGTCTAAGTCATTAGCTAGTGCTATCCTAGGAAATGTAGATCTAACTCCAACCAATAAGTTCTTGAAGCTTCCTTCAGGACAATTGATTGAGAGTTTTGGTATTGCACAGACCATTCCTATGCTAATTAACAAAGTCAATATCCTCCTGAATTTCTTCATATTTGATATAGAGGAAATTGACTTATTAATTGGACATCCACTCATGAGATTTCTTGATGGATCTCTTGATGGAAGTCTTAAGGGTCATCTTGGGAGTAACATCAAACTCTCGATTCCGCTTACAAATTCCATAAACACCATGACGGAATCGTTCCCAGAATCTGACCCCATAGAGGAAGTAATGGTTGCATCTCTTCTAGAATCATCTCATCCTGATCTAGAAGAAGAGGCCGAAGATTTCATCCAGGAAGAAGACGATCTAGAAGAACCCATAGAACTGGAGAAATCCAAGCCCCCATCTAAACCCTCTATAGAACTTAAACCCCTTCCAGTTGGTTTAAAGTATGCCTTTCTAAACAACGATCATGAGGCGCCTGTGATCATCAGTGACAAACTCTCTCCTGAAGAGTCCTTCAAACTCCTCACCGTTTTAGAAAAGCATTAGTCAGTCTTAGGCTATTCTCTTCAAGATCTCAAGGGCATTAGTCCCGCTCTTTGCACACATCGCATCCCCATAGAACCAGAGGCTCTTCCATCTAGAGAACCCCAGCGTATATTGAATAATGCGATGAGAGAAGTAGTGAAGAAGGAAGTCTTGAAACTCTTGCACACAGGGATCATCTACCCCGTTCCTCACAGTGAGTGGGTTAGCCCTGTGCAAGTTGTGCCTAAGAAGGGAGGTATGACGGTCGTTCGAAATGACAAGAATGAGTTGATTCCTGAACGAACCGTCACGGGTTGGAGAATGTGTATAGATTACCGAAAACTTAATAAGGCTACAAAGAAAGATCACTTTCCGCTACCCTTCATCGATGAGATGTTGGAGCGACTTGCAAAACATTCTTTCTTTTGTTTCCTTGATGGTTATTCGGGACATCATCAAATACCAATCCACCCCGATGATCAGAGTAAGACCACTTTCACATGCCCTTATGGAACATATGCATATAGGCGAATGTCTTTCGGCCTATGCAATGCTCCTGCTTCTTTCCAGAGGTGCATGATGTCCATTTTCGATGACATGATCGAAGAAATCATGGAAGTTTTCATGGACGATTTCTCGTTCTATGGAAAGACTTTCGATGATTGCCTTGAGAATCTGGATAGAGTCCAACAGAGGTGTGAAGAGAAGCACTTAGTCCTGAACTGGGAGAAATGCCACTTCATGGTTCGCGAAGGCATAGTGCTAGGACATAGAGTGTCCGAACGTGGGATAGAAGTGGATAGAGCCAAAATAGAAATTATAGAACAACTTCCACCTCCCACAAATATCAAGGGAATTCGTAGCTTCCTTGGGCACGCAGGCTTCTATAGGCGGTTTATCAAAGATTTCTCTCAAATTTCCCGTCCTTTAACAAACCTGCTAGCTAAGGATGCACCCTTTGACTTCAATGATGAGTGCTTAGATTCTTTCTATATTCTCAAGAAAGCACTCATCTCCGCTCTAATCATTCAACCCCCTGATTGGAAGCTCCCCTTTGAAATAATGTGTGATGCTAGTGACTATGATGTCGGTGCGGTGTTAGGCCAAACCAAAGATAAGAAGCATCATGCTATTTCATATGATAGCAAAACCTTAACAGGGCCACAGCTAAACTATGCAATAACTGAAAAAGAGTCGTTGGTCGTGGCGTTTGCTATAGACAAGTTTAGATCTTACTTAGTAGGAGCAAAAGTTATTGTTTATAGAGATCATGCTGCTCTTAAGTACTTGCTCACTAAGAAAGATGCTAAACCACGCTTAATAAGATGGATCTTGCTACTCCAAGAATTTGATCTTGAAATAAAAGATAAAAAGGGAGTAGAAAATTCTGTAGCCGATCATTTGTCTAGAATGCAATTCAAAGAAGCACAGAATTTGCCCATCGATGATTTTCTCAGAGATGACACACTCCTCAAGGTAACAGACTCCAACCCCTGGTATGCGAACATAGTCAACTTTATGGTTGCAGGCCATGTACCACCAGGGGCAGATATGAAGAAACTAGTTCAGGAGAGTCGAGTGCATCTCTGGGATGAGCCATACCTCTATAGAGTATGCAATGATGGATTGTTAAGAAGATGCGTACCTATGGAGGAGGCGATCAAAATCATGGAAAGATGCCATGGAGCAGAATACGGAGGTCATTACGGAGCATTCAGAACTCATGCCAAGATTTGGCAGAGTGGGTTCTTCTGGCCAACCATGTACAAGGATACCCAATATTATGTCAGGAAATGTGCAAGGTGCCAGAAGCACGGGAACATTAATGCCCGAGATGCTATGCCACTCACCAATAACCTACAAGTCGAGCTCTTTGATGTATGGGGCATCGACTACATGGGACCCTTTCCTCCATCAAAAGGGTGTGAGTACATCCTAGTAGCGGTGGATTACGTGTCCAAGTGGGTAGAAGCATTGCCCTACCACAAAGCAGATGCAGCCAATTCAAAAAGAATGTTCCATGAAGTGATATTCCCCAGATTTGGAACCCCAAAGTTAGTCATAAGTGACAGGGGATCTCACTTCATTGATAAAGCCTTCCACCAATTCCTCACTGATCAAGGGATCCGACACAATGTTGCAACTCCATACCATCCTCAAACGAGTGGTCAAGCAGAAACATCCAACAAACAAATCAAGAACATTCTGCAGAAGATCGTGGATGAGATGGGTACAACTTGGAAGCACAAGCTACCAGAGGCATTATGGGCATATAGGACCGCATACAAGACACCCATTGGTATGACACCATACCAACTTGTATACGGGAAGATATGCCATTTGCTTGTGGAATTAAAGTTCAAGGCACATTGGGCAATCAAGAAATGGAATATGGATCTACCAACTGCTGGAAAATTCAGGAGAATGCAAATCTCTAAATTAGAAGAATGGAGAGGGAAAGCATACCACAATGCCAAGATATACAAGGAGAGAACCAAGAAATAGCATGAAAAGAGAATCAAGGTCAAGGAATTCAAGCCAGGGGACAAGGTCCTACTATACAACTCAAGATTCAAGCTCTTTGGTCACGGGAAGCTGAAAAGAAAATGGGAAGGGCCATACCTCGTCGTCAACGCCGCGACTCATGGAGCAATCACACTCCAGGACAATGACGGCAAAATCTTTAAGGTAATTGGCCAATGTCTTAAAGTATTTCATGAGCATGAAACTCCTAAACAAGAAATTGATATAATAAACTTTGTTCTTAATCCCAATTAGAACTAAAATCTACATGTTTTAACTTTTTTGTTCAAATTCCAAGAATGACCTTATAAATGGCCTAGACTAATCCTTGACTCCCCCCTCATGAAAGGTCGGCCCATTTGGCCTCTAAAGGCGATCGGTCGACCGTGTTTTTGGGCCAAACAGCCCGAGGCTTCACGACACGGCTCACCTGACCCGAACAAGTTCAGAACCTGGCTCGGTCGGACCTTAGCTTTCAAAAAGTGATCGGCCGATCATGGTTCGAACTCGTTCAAAAACCCCGTTGCACAAGAATGTTGGGCCAACGTTCCCCTTTGGTTTCATCGCGATCCGAGCGAGAACGAAGGCCCTGCACGTTGGGTTTTTCCTTCTTAACCCCCTCTCCTTCTTCTTCCTCCTTCCACCTTGCTTTCTTTCACAACCAGCAGCACCATCATCACCTCTTGCAATCCTTCACACCTCCTTGATCACCACCATGGCTCCACCACGCAACAATGGCAAGGCACCGCTCGTTCCGTTCGGCGGAAGCCCTTCCAAGGCCCAAGACACCATCAACGCCGACGCCATGGCCATCGAGATCCTCGACGTGACTCCCCTGGCCATGGCACCGCCGCCGGCAGAGCCAACAACCCCTAGGGGGGGTCAGCCGACTGGCTCCTGGAAGTCGGAGCGAATGCGGAGAATCGCCCGATCGATGTCTCCCTGCCGCAACGTCAACAAGCCCACGGCGCGACCAGTGACGCCCAAAAGGCCGACCACTAGCCAATTGGGGGTGAAGAAGGCCCCCGTCTCCTCCACCGACGACAACACGAGCACTAGCTACACCCACTCCTACTCACCATCAACACCGCCATGGATGTGCCTCCAGAGGGCTCATGGTGAACTAGGTAGAGGGAAGGTGCTCATCCCTCCTCTCACCTCCGAGGAGCGGAGGGAGGGGGTGCGTAGATCGCTTGAGACGGAGGAGTCTCGCAAGTCCATCCGGCAGACTAGCAACCCGTCGTCGATCTCCGGCCCTCCAGGCCAGCTCAAGGATGAAGATGAAGAAAGTGACATGGAGAAGATGCTTCGCATAGTCGCCAAACTTAGGGAAAGCAACACTAAGCTGGCAGAGCGGGCAACAGAGGAAAGAATGGCCCGCCTGGATCTAGAGGATAGCTTTAACGATCTTCGTATTAGCACTAATGCAAAGATCAAGCGTCTAGCCCAAGCAATCAAAAAAGAGGATCTCTTTGCCCCTCCATCTCCATAGATCACTAGTCCACAAATAAGATAGGCACTTAGGTTTATTTTCCAATTATTTTGTTCATTTCCTTTTCATCAATGTAATTTGTGCCTAAGAAATCTTGAATTGAATAAAAAAGTTTGGTTCTGCTGGTATTTTGCCCAGTAGAACCCCTGCACTTGACTTGTCTCTGTCACTGAATTCAGCATGCCCCGAAACAAGTATGGGGGAGGTCGGTCGACACTCCAATAGGTCAAAACACCAGAACGATCATTGAATTATGTTGTACACATCCATGACACGTACCAGAAAAAAATTGGACCGAAACGGCCACTTTTGTGCATCGGCCGATGCACTTTGGAGGCCAAAATTCAGAAAGATCAGAATACATCAACATTCAGAGGTAAGGAATCCAAATGCAGAGTTCGAAGTGGCCAAACAGCCTTGAGGAGCGGTCGGCCAACCGCACTTATAGGGCTTAGACCCACCAGCCAACACCCTTTCAACTTCAAACATCGAGTCTGATTGGTTTGCAACGAACGTCTCTCCCCTCTCCTCTATACTTTTTCATTTGTTTATTCACTTTCCCTTCAAAAATAAAAATGAAATAAAAATATTTTCTTCATGAAATTCATCACTTAGTTTAAATTCCTTTTGATATTGAATAAAACAAGAGATTGCATCCAAAATTAAAATTTTGAAAAAGTGACATGATCTATGACATTTAAAGGGCAAAAGCGCCATAAAGACAAATACTTTGATAGGAAGATCATATGGACTAAGTTGTTGATCAATGTGATATAGTCTCGGCTCATGATTCATACCCTCTCTATTTAAAAGTTCTTGGAGATTAATTTTGAAAATGTCATAAAACCATAATGTCACTACTCCTCTATAGTAAGAAAATTCCTACCAAATCCATAGATGCTTATGCAAGTTCAAAAACTTTCCTCAAAATGCTTCTTGTATTTACTTTGAGTTTTGTCAAACCTTGTGACCCTTGTTGAGAATTATGTCATAGTTCAAAGATCAAGATCACGTACACGCCACATACTTTTCGCTACTTCTACACTGGAAGTACGCAAAAACATGCCTTTCATTTACATGATCCATGTTCATCCAATAAATACTCTTGAAATAAATGTTATGATCTCTCCCTATATTCTTCAAAAACAGATATGGCTATAAAAAAATGATGATGAACAAAGCTCTTCTTATCATGATAGCCATGTCTCAAGTAATCCTAAAGTTAGAGAGATCATATACATAGTTAAGGAGTGCATGTTAGTCATATACCATTGTCCACACACATGCACATCTTGATCTAGGATTATGACATTCTTCTCCTTGGATCCTTGTTTTGACTTTACAATATAAGTGATGCAAGTTTGCTACATTGTCTATCCCTACCTAAGCTCCAGATAAAGCCATTTAGAAATAGGGAGATGAAAAGAAGGCAACCTCTTTATGCCTTGGTAAGGAATCATACACCTTGAGTGACTTAGAGTGCTATAGGAGGGGTAAGTTGACTTATGAGATTTCTTTTGAAAAGTTTATCAAAAACTCCAAGTAATAAAATATGATTTGAGAAGATGACTTTGCCTTGAGAACTGTTCCATTTCTCAACCTGTCAAGGATATATGTTAGCCAATACCACATATCCCATTAGTATGACAAAATGTCTTGAGTAAATCTTTATGCTTGCTTTTTACTTTGAATAACATAGTCTTGTTATCTTTTAACCTTTACTCGAGGACAAGCAAAGAGGTAAGTATGGGGGATCTTGTTGACGGTAATTATGAGCTATTTTATCACCATTAAAATACCGTCAATAGCCTCATAATCAAAGGAAAACAAGCATAGCCTGAACATATTGTGCCAAATAACTAGTTCCACATGTCCCTTGACTATTTGATGCAGGTAATGACAAATGGGGACTTTTGGGAGCTAGTGGGCCCACTTTGGTGGTTGGCCGACCACCTTGTGGGGCCACTATACCTCCCAAGCCCCCATGATCCAAGATCCACCCTCTAGAACACTCTCTACCCCTTGGATCTAAGAGTACCTCTTACCAACGGTCCAGATTCACATCACAAGGATCCATGGGCCCACATCAATAAGATCAGCGTGACAAATCAACTCAGAACAAGTATCCAACACATATGACAGGTGGGACCAGCAGCCAAGAGGCAGAGGTGGGCCAAAAGCCCCTATAGGGGATCGGCCGACCTGCAAGTGGGCCCCATGAGCCCACACTTGGTCCTTGACCAGTGGGCCACCATCTAGAAGGAGCATAGTGGGCCCATAGGCCAATAAGGCGGTCGGCCGACCGTCCATAGGGCGGTTTCACCCCCCTCAACCGCCTCACTCACTCCCCACATGATGGAAATCAACACCCTTGATCCTTAGGCGGTTCTGAAGTCGGTTGGATCCAATGGTGGTTGATGAAGGTGATGCGGATCGCTGACGTGGCAAAGAGAAGCCCCTACTCCACCTCTAGCTATAAATAGACCCCTAGAGCTCCCTTCTCATTCATGCCTCATTGGAGAAACACTACTCCTTAGTCTCTTAGCGGAGCTCTCTAGTAGTGCTATGCTGGTTGGAGGAGAGTGAAGGAAATCTTCTGGAGAAAGCCCTGGGCCTGTCGGGAATCTTCTCCGGAGTTCTTCCTCAGCGGATGCGAGTCTCTTGTAAGTTTAGCACTTGTAAGTGACTTCTTCTGAGTTCTTTATAGTATTCGGTATTCTAAATCTGGTTTAGCTGTTATACAACTTTTCGCGCTTGTTCATCGCTTTGCTCTAAGTAAAGTGCTTTAATCTTAGGCCAAGGTTAAAGTAGTAAGATAAGTGTAGATGTGGTGTCTAGGCTAGATCTTACCTTTGTAAACCGCTTATCGCACGGATTATTTGTGGTAGCTAGTAGAAGGTCACAGCTCTATCTAGTCCTCGTATTCCATCACGTGTGTAAGATAAGTTCTTAAAAGGTAGGGCCTCAATACAACATGATGGCGCGGTCCGGTTAGAGTTTGGCCCTTTTTCTGATCTATCCCATCACCTCCTACAAGAGAAGGGTTGATGAGGCCAGTATAACCAGCTATCCCTTGTTAGATATCTTTGCTATATCGAACCTCTCAACCCAGTTATCATAGTCTCCCTTGATCCATCATAGGACATATCCATATTCCTAGTTAACTCACTTATCGTTCCCTATGGAAAATACGGTACCTAGAATACTCCTGGTGAAGTGCTACAATGGTATAATCTATGCGCTTGCGGATTTATCCAATAGTCATAAGAAATACCAACACCAGGCTATTTGGAGAAATTCCCTGTTGCGTTTTGGAGAGGTCGTCGAACACTGTGGGATTGTTTTGGAGAGGTCGTCAATCGTTAGTAGCTGAATTGTTGTGGTCGTTATGTGGCATCTGTATTTGGGGTGATCGCCGTTTGATGTTGTCGAAGTGGTCGCCATGAGCTTTTTTTATCGAAGTCGTCGTACGCCGTGGGCGTTTTGCTTACTTAACAGGTTCTGTTAGATAAAAATTTGGGGAAGGTAGGCGCCTTTATTCATTATTGAAAAAAGTACATAGTACAAGCTTATGTCTATGTTTATTCTAGGACATCTTCTCGCATTGCCCGGGGCTGATGGTCTCTATGCTTGCTCGCAGGGAGGGTCGGCGGTGGTCGCCGCTTGTTCTACTTCCTTCTACTTCTTCGTGGTGGGGTTGTCGCTGGCTACAAAATTGTATGTATCCTGGACGCGTGGCCTCTCGACGACATTTATTGTCTGCTGCTCGCATTCGTATGCAATCTTCAGGTTAGTACGGAGGCTGAGGACGCCTTGTTGCATCGGGATCTTGAGTACCATGTAGGTGTAGTGCGGAACTGCCATGAGCTTGGCGAGTGTCGACCGACCGAGTATCGCGTGTTAGGCTGTCTTGAAGTTGGCGACGATGAAGCTAATGTTTTCCACCCTGTAGTGGTTTTGGTCGCCAAACTGCACAGGGAGGGTGATCCGGCCTACCGGTGTCAAGGCTTTGATTGGGATGATCCCCCAGAACGAGAAGTTCGCATGCTGGAGGTCCTTCTTGGAGTAATCGAGTTGGCGGAATGCATCGGCAAATATAATGTTGAGAGCGCTGCCACCGTCGACCAACACCTTCCTGAAGCGGCATGTGGCGATGGTTGGATCAATGATGAGAGGGAAACGACCGGGGTATCTATAATCCGTCCAGCCGTCCTCTCCGGAGAAGCTGATGGGTTGTTCCGACCAGTCGAGGTAGCGAGCGTTGGCCGAATCATCTCCTGTTGCTGCGACTGAGTAGACATCCTTGCGGACATGTCAATGTCTCCGCTCTCCTTCAATACCCACAATGCCCCCGAAGATGGAGTACGTCATTGAAGGTGGTCAGAATTCCGGCGCTGGTGGTTCCTGGTCCCTGCCCTTGTCAGAGTCATCTTTCTTTACTCTCTTGTCACTTCTTCCCCGTACTGCCGACTCGAGGAGCTCACAATCGCGCATGGAGTGCTTGGAGTTTTTGTGTATGGGGCACGAGCCGTCGAGGATCTTCTCGTAGCTAGCGTCGTAGTTCTTCTTCGGTCGGGCGTTTGTGTTGGCGACATAGCGGTTGTCGCACCTGTAGTCGTATCTCTGCAGATAGCGCTCGGAGTTGCCCGATCGGTAGTCCCGGTGATCGCTGGCCCTTCCTTCTCTACGGTAATCTGGTCGGCGATCGCTATCCCTTGCCCGTTCTAGAGATAGAGAGTGGCGTCGTCTGTTCTCCCTGCTGCGGGCGGCATCGTCTTGGTTGGCGTAAGGATTCATGATCGTCATGAGCTCTTCTATAGTCGTTATGCTTTTTCGTGCCAACTTGTTCCGGAGGCCGTCTGTCCGCAGGCCGTTGGAGAAGATGGCGATGGCCTCCGGGTCGGAGATCTCTGCGATGTTCAACCGCTTGTCGGAGAAACGCCTGATGTACTCACAGAGGCTCTCGTTGCTCCTCTGGCAGACGCTCTCCAAGTCATACCTCGTCCCAGGCTGGACACACGTAGCCTTGTACATTTTGATGAAGATTTCGTTGAGCTATTCCCAGGTGTCGATGGTGCCTTTTGCGATCTTCTGGAGCCAGCTATTTGTGGATGTCGACAACATCACAAGGAGGTAGTTAGCCATCACATCTTGATTCCCTCCGTCGGCGTAAATGGCGATCTCGTAGGTGGATGCCCATTGCTCTAGGTTTGCTTTGCCGTCGTATTTCTCCACCGACGTTACTCTGAAATTCTAAGGCCACCAAGTGGCACACAGACGATCGGAGAAAGGGCGCAGGCCCCCGATGGCTCGGGATGGTGGTGGCGGTGTGTGACCGCGTCTGGGATTGTCGTCATCGTACCGTGGAGATCTGCGTTGACGTTCCCTTGGAGGGCTTCGGCGCGCCGGTGACGGTGATCGGTCGCGTCGGGGTCTTTCACGCTCGCTGTCGTTGTGGGGCAGTGATCCTCGCCTTTGCTCCCTCGGAGGGCTTTGGCGCGGTGGTGCGGGTGCTCGATCTCGCTGGGGTCCATCGAACTCTTCGTCGTCGCGTGGTGGGGACCCTCGCCTGGGCTCCCTCGGCGGGCTTCGTGGGTGGTTCCTGCTGTGAGACTGGGCGGAGAATCCAGGCGGAGGACCTACTTTGTTAACCTGGACCACCACCGCCATGATGTGAGCTACTATCTTCTCGATCATGGGCGTGGAAGGGAGCTTAGACAGCTCGCAAGCGGTTACCCCTAGATTGGCCCTGGGCGTCGGGTAGACCGGGACGTTACCCACCTTGTCGAAAATCCTGTTGGAGGCTATGTCGAGGCGGGCCTTCATGATTCCTCTGAGCCTGCTCTCGTTATTCACGTGCGAGTCATTCACACTCGCAACGCTCCTCGTCGCGCTTCTCTTGCTCGTGGCGCTCCAGTTCACGTCTCCGCGCGCGTTCGGCATTGTGTTGTTCTCTTACGACGCGGTCAGCGTCCGTCTCGTTGGGAGCGACGCTGTCGGCGGAGACCTGAAAAGTTATTCCTCCGAAACCTGGAGGGAATTCCGGGAGGCTGCTGGTTGATCCGGAGGAGTTGGCAGTCTTGGGCTCTGCAACGGTGGTCGAGCCCGACGAGACTGTGCCGTCAAGAGACACCGCCTGGTCGGAGTCGCTAGGGATTACGGAGATGATGACGGTGTTCACGACAGGCGCCGTAGGGATCTGGATAGGGTTGGATCGAGACACCTGGCGTTGGAGGGTTGCCACCTGGTCGCTGTACCCGCGAAGCGTGGTCGAGGGAGGCCTGATACCCCTGGTCGTCACAGTCTTCGTCTTCACCAGGAGATGATGGCGGCGCGGTTGGCGGCCGTGATGTTTGGAGAGTCGGTGTCGTGCTGTCT
Source organism: Microstegium vimineum (assembly GCA_022036555.1). Lineage (NCBI taxonomy): Eukaryota > Viridiplantae > Streptophyta > Magnoliopsida > Poales > Poaceae > Microstegium > Microstegium vimineum. Next base: position 21,823,734 of record CM039136.1, read on the forward strand.
GGACGAGATCGATGCAGTCGGCGATAGCAGCGTTGGAAGGATCGATGGCACCGATCAGATCGTCGATACTAATCTTTCGCGGATGGTACTCTGGCGTGGGTGAAAAGTGTGCAATCGGCGGCGCGTCCGCCCTGCACGGTGTGGATCCGACGGTCCAGATCCAATCTGGAGCATAGTGCTGGCCGGCGGGAGGACCATCGAATCTGGGAAGGTGACCGCTTGACGGGCCATGAAGTCGATGCACGCACCCCCTACCTGGCGTGCCAACTATCGACGAAATATGCGTCGCAGTCTACCTAGTGGGTACCCTACGGTAGTAGATTGTAGGCGGAGGTGTGGCGACGACGATCAAGCGTAACACAGAGAGCATAGACACGACAATTTAGACAGGTTCGGGCCGGCAAATCACCGTAATACCCTACGTCCTGTGTTTTTGGTGGCTGGATTGATCTTGCGTATTAGGTTACAAGATCTGTAGATGATCTGAGAGAGAGTTTTGGAGGGGGTCCCTGCTCGCCTTATATAGCCGGGGAGCAGGGGTTGACACTTCTTATGACACTTAAGCCAGGTTGTCATCCCCAACATGCCAAAGAGATGTGGTATAGAAATATGCAATTGCTCTAAGTAAATAATAAATGTGTTTCTGCAAGCGCACAGATTATACCGAAGTAGCATTTTAACCAGGAGTATTCCAGGTATCGTTATTTATATTTTTACCACTGGGAAAGGATACTAAGGAATAAATGAGGAATGAATAAAGATGATTAATGAGTATCACTGCATGTGTAATGGAGAGTTTTCATCTATCTCACTCAGTACAAGATAAGGTGTCACATAGGATATAGATAATGAATGAATAGTGACAAAAGATAAATACTGATCAGCATATATGTAGCCACATAAGATAATGATAAGCACCTCAACAGATATTCTAGCAAGTCATTAGCATGGAATTAGGACGAACTACAAAGATATTTCCTAAGTTATTCTTAACTATACAGTCTAGCATACTATGATTAGTGCAATTACACTTGGCAATCATGGCGAGATAAGAGATATTCATGTGTAGTGAGTATTACTAAGGAAGATGAAGAACATAGCAATCATTTCCCCGTAATAGAACTGCTCTGTCTGCCCTACAAACGGGAGGAGGACTACAAAGGACTCAACAGGACTGTCACTCCCGCGATCTACCTCACGATCCGGAATGTAGGGTACAATCGCAGATAAATACGGTCTAGGCACCACGCCTACACAATATCTATCATTTACCCATTGTACAGATGGATAAACACTATATGATCCTAAACATGCATATGATTCAGATCTAACTATGCCAAGCATATAATCATAATAGACTAAGAACAATATAATTAGGAACATAAACGAATAGAGTAAAGTCATAAACAATATAATGAAGTACAACAAAGTCATATTCATAATATTGAAGAACAAATGATGAACAATGAAGAACTAGGGAGAGAATTACCAATAATCCTCCTGACAGATCCGGAAACCAATCGAATATTGACTCCTTCTAGTTCTAATCCTATATAGCTATGCTAAACTAGAGATCTAGTTGATGTGGTGGCTCTAGGGCTTGATCAGGGGCTTCTCCTCTTGAGATGGATGATGAATAATGAATTAGGTCAGAGAGGCTCTCCTCCTCTGGGTCAGGGGGCCTTCCTAATATAGGGTCCTCAAATGAACGTCGACCGTCGGATCAAACCGACCTTGATGGAGGGTGTAGATGTGATCTCAAAGGCGGTGGAGAGGTGGTCCCACAAGGCAAACCGTATTGGGCCTTGCACTAGGGCGGCCGCCCCAAGGGGTAGGGCGGGCGCCCTGCCCCTGGGCCCGCTCGACCTCTCGTTTCTTCCCGCGCCTTCTTGACCCTTCTAGAGTATTCTTTTTCGTACGAATGATAATTATCTCAATGTAATCATGACATGTGGGCCTTTCCTCCATATTTCCTGATATCCCTCTACAGAAACAGACATTCACCAAAACTCGTGGAATTCTATTAGTTTAAACCTTATTTCTAGATGTTGGTTTCATATAGATCCTTTTCCTTGTCTAGTTGACAGTTAGATTTGGTATTTAAGGACCTTCAACACAGGGTTACAATTTCCATATCCTAACAGATTACGATCGGTCCCTTATGGTAAGGGATCCGAGTCTATCTTCTAGGATCTTCCTTGACATGCAAGACTTCTTCGGAGTCCTTGGCGAGCACGACGGGCTGGTTGCGTGTCGCAAGGCCTCGCGGGCTGGGCCGTCTTCTGGTCGGCAGACCCATAAGGTCCCTGGGGATATGCCGAGGTAATATCCCCAATAGCCGTCGGATCAAACCGACCTTAATGGAGGGTTCAGATTAAACCTCAAAGGCGGTGGAACCCTAATCCACGAAGTGGGCCATGATTGGCCACTGGCCTTGGGCGGCCGCCCTAGGGGGGAGGGTGCCCGTCCTACCCTTCTGATAGGTGGGCCCCTCCTTCCTTGGGGGTAGTTCTAGAGTCTTCTAGATTACTCTTTTTCGTATGGAGGTGTTATGTGTCTATGTAATCCTTACTTGTGGGCCTCTTTTGCTCTTTTGCAGTTCTCTCCCTGCAGAAACAGATAAACACCAAAACTCATGGAATTCTGTTAGTTAAAACCCTATGTCTAGGTGGTCTGTTGCAAATATATCCTTTCTTCTGCTTAGTTGACACTTAGAATTGATACTTAAGAGGTGTCAACAATGCGCGGCAACGGTCAGATTTCAAACAGTAAAGGACACATGACAGCAGCAAGAGGCTCCGGACCATAGCACCGGACCATGTGCATTGGTCTGAAGGTTGTGCAAAGTATTCCGGTGCTTCACTTTTCAGCAGCCCAAGTGCATAACGGCTAGTTCCTTTGAGGGAGCTATTTAAGGTTTTTGGCCGACCCAAGCTCACTCTCTTACACACCAAAACATTGCATACTCATTGTGAGCTTGTGACACACACTCCCACTCATCTCCTAGTTGTTTGATCTTTCATTTGAGAGATTTGAGTGCATCAAGTGCATTGCATGAAGTGAGTTCATCTAGTGGCACTTGGGAGTTGATACCGCTGCGGTTTTCTTGTTACTCTTGGTGATTGCCATCACCTAGACGGTTGGAGCAGTGGTGTGGATTCGAGAAGCTTGGTGATTGTGCTTCGTCGACCACAAGTGGTGATTGTGAGGGGTTCTTGTGCCTTCCCCGCGGGAGATCGCAAAGGTAACTCTAGTGGATTGCGCGTGTCGTTGAATGCCCTCATCTTGTGTTGGTTGTGCGGCACCCGGTGACGGGTTTGGCGTGTGATGCCAATTAGCGCGTGAACCTCCAAGTGAGTGAGCCGACACAACGAGGACGTAGCTAGTTGGCAAACTAGTGAACCTCAGGAGAAAAATCAAGTGTCAACATCTTGTCTCCCTTGTGATTGATTGGCTATCGCGGAGTTATTCATTTGATTGGATCAATCCTCTACAAGTTGGTATAATCACCTCATTCATCCTTTGCTTTACCTTATTCATACTTGCTAGTAGTGTATTAGGTTGTGCTAGGTAGCTTAGTAGCTTGTGTAGGCATTGAGTGATCTTAGAACAAATATTAGGCTAGAATTGCTTGATAGGAGGCTTCACATCCCTTTGTAGGCTAGTGCAATTCTAGCTTAGCCTCATTGTTGTCTAACTTGTTGTTGAGTTGTTTTAGAATTTCAGTTTAGGCTATTCACCCCCTCTAGCCTTAGATTCGGACCTTTCAAGTGGTATTAGAGCGAGTACACCGTTGATTTGAGGCTTAACAACCTATGGTGTGATCATGGCTCATATCAACAACATGAAGAAACCACCCAAGTTCGATGGCACCAACTATATGGCTATTGGAAGGTGAAAATGACCGCTCACATCAAGTCAATTAGCCAGAAGGTGTGGCTTGTGGTGGACAAGAAGTTTGAGGTTGCAAATGAGGAAGCTCCCACCCCGCAAGAAGAAGAAAAGGTCCAACACAATGATATTGCTCTTAGTGCCATCCATGAGGCTCTTGATGAGAAAGTCTTTAAACAAATCAAGAATCTAGAGAGTGCTCATGAGGCTTGGAAGAAGCTTGAAGAATCATTTGAAGGCACTCAAGCCGTCAAGGGTTCCAAGGCATACATTCTCAAGGAGAAGTTTGCAAGTTTCAAGATGAAGGATGATGAGAATGTGCCGGAGATGTTTCATAGGCTCCAAGTGCTTGTCAATGATCTCATGGCTCTTGGTGAGAAGGTTGAGGACAAGGACTTCTCTCATAAGTTCTTGAGGTGTCTTCCTCCTCGGTTTGACACTCTTGTGACCTTGATTGTGAGAGGTGGTTTGAACACCGTTACACCCAATCAAGTCTTGGGAGATGTGATGACTGAAGATGCTTACCGGGACAACAAGGAGGAAGATGTGAAGAAGGAAGACAAGAAGGATGAGAAGAAGAAGAGCATAGATTTCAAAGCTACTTTATCACAAAAGAGCAAGAGCAAGATTGAAGAATCTAGTGAAAGTGAAGATCAAAGTGCTACTGATCTTGATGAAGAAGAAATGGCTCTCTTTGTGAATAAATTTGGAAGATTCATGAAGAAGAAGGGCTATGGTGCAAGAAGGAAGAGAACATCTTTCAAGAACCATGATGAGACAATAAAGTGCTTCAAGTGTGGAAGCTTTGATCATCTCATTGCTCATTGTCCATACAATAGTGACAAGGATGATGATGATCACAAGAAGAGAGGCAAGAAAGAGAAGAAGCCCACCTTTGACAAGAAGAAGAAGAAGAAGGGGTATTCTCACATAGTAACATGGGATCGTGACTCTTCTTGTAGTGAAGAGGATGATCAAGAAAAGAAGACATCTACCAAGAAGAAGGCTTTTGCTAGCATTGCAATGAGGGACAAGATCTCTCTCTTTGACACTCCATCATCATGCTTCATGGCTAAGTCCACTAAGGTACTTTCTCATGATGAGAGTGAGAGTGAAAGCGAGAGTGAGGATGAGGAGCCCTCCAAGGAGGAACTCATGGACATGCTTGAACAAGCTAAGGAATACATTGATAAGAAGAGGAAGAAGTGCAAGGAATTGCACAAGGCCAATGAGGCTCATGATCAAAACCTTGATGAGACCATAGCATCTCATGAGAGGCTAATGGAAGCCCATGAGAAGCTAGTGAAGTCTCACACTAAGCTTGAAAGAGCTCATTCCTCTCTCTTAGATCAAAGTAAGAAACAGATTGTTCAAACATGTGATATGGGAGTGACTTGTGATATTCTTGATGAATCATTCTATACTCCTATTGTTGTTGCTTCCACTAACCCCTCTTGTAGCACTTCCACTCTTACTTCATCTACTAGTGATGGTTTCACTTGTGATGCCTCACTAATGGTAGAAAATGAAACCCTCAATAAGGAGGTTACAAAGCTCAATCACTCCCTAGCTAAGGCATATGGAGGTGAGGACCGCATGCTTATGTGCTTGGGTAGCCAAAGAGCATCTCTCTACAAAGAGGGATTGGGTTATACCCCCAAGAAAGGCAAGGCCGCTTTTGCTCCTCACAAAACTAGTTTTGTGAAGAACACTAGTAGGTATTGCAAGAGTTGCAAGCAAGTTGGTCACCTAGAGCAACATTGAAATAACAAGAAGACTAAGGAAGATGTATCCTCAATAAGAGTTGATTCATTCTATGTCCTTTCCAAGGGTACTAATGGAGTTCATGCCAAGTTTGTTGGAGCAGCATGGATGGCTTCAAAGAAGAAAATTTGGGTACCAAAAGCTTTGGTAACTAACCTTGGAGGACCAAAGCAAGTTTGGGTACCTAAAAGAATTGATCTCTCTTGTAGGTCAATTACAAAGCCGGACGGAGGCATTGGGTGCTTGATAGTGGGTGCACTCAACACATGACCGGTGATGGAAGGATGTTCAACTCAATCAACCAAGATGACAATCATGGCTTTGATAGTATCACATTTGGTGACAATGGCAAAGGCAAGGTGAAAGGGCTTGGAAAGATTGCTATCTCCAATGATCTTAGCATTAGCAATGTGCTTCTAGTGGAAAGGCTTGAATTCAATCTATTGTCGGTTGCCCAATTGTGTGATCTCAGTTTCAAGTGCATCTTTGGAGTGGAGGATGTGGAAATCATTAGTGTGGATGGTACAAATATGATCTTCAAGGGATTTATATATGAGAACCTATATCTTGTGGATTTCAATGCTAGTGAGACTCAACTCTCAACATGTCTCATCACCAAATCAAGCATGGGTTGGCTATGGCATAGAAGACTTGGACATGTTGGCATGAAGCAATTGAACAAGCTAGTCAAGCATGATCTTGTGAGAGGCTTGAAGGATGTCACATTTGAGAAGGACAAGCTATGTAGCTCATGTCAAGCCAGCAAGCAAGTTGGGAACACTCATCCAAAGAAGAGAATTATGAGTACAAGCAAAGCTTTTGAGTTATTGCACATGGATCACTTTGGACCAACAACATATGCAAGTATTGGTGGAAACAAGTATGGCTTTGTGATAGTGGATGACTTCACAAGATACATATGGGTATTCTTCATGAGTGACAAGAGTGAAACTTTTGATATCTTCAATTCATTTCTCAAGAGATGCCAAAATAAGTTTGAAACAACTATCAAGAGAGTTATAAGTGACAATGGGAGTGAGTTCAAGAACACAAGAGTTGATGAACTATGTGATGACTTTGGAATCAACCATCAATTCTCTCCAAAGTGCACTCCTCAATCCAATGGGATAGTAGAAAGGAAGAATAGAACCTTGATTGACATGGCAAGATCAATGCTAAGTGAATACAATATTAGTCATTCTTTTTGGGCCGAAGCTATCAATACTGCTTGTTACTCTAGCAACCATCTCTATTGTCATGGAATGCTTGAGAAGACTCCAAATGAACTCTTGAATGGAAGAAAGCCAAATATTGCATACTTTAGAGTATTTGGGTGCAAAAGCTATATCTTGAACAAGGGTACAAGACTAAGAAAGTTTGAGAAGAAATGTGATGAAGGCTTCTTACTTGGTTACTCTACATCAAGCAAGGCTTATAGAGTGTGGAACTTATCTAGTGGAATTCTTGAGGAAGTGCATGATGTGGAATTTGATGAAACACAAGGCTCTCAAGATGAACAAGAAAACTTGGATGATGTGAGAGGTGACAAGTTGGTCAATGCAATGAAAGATATGGATATTGGTGATATTAGACCAAGACAAGTACAAGATGAAGATGAAGATCAAGTGAGTATTCCTACAAATGAAGAAGCTAGTGGCTCTCCAACTCAAGATCAAGCAAGTAATAGTGAAGCTCAAGTGAAAGATCAATATCAAGTTAGTCCATCATCTCAACCAATCACTAAAGATATTCACATACAAGTGCTTCAACCTACCAATGTTGCAAGAGATCATCCTTTGGATCAAGTCATTGGAGGCATTCAAAGTGGAGTTCAAACAAGATCAAGATTGGCTTCTTTTTGTGAGCATTACTCTTTTGTCTCATCATTTTAGCCAACCAAGATTGATGAAGCTTTGAAGGATGTATATTGGATAAATTCTATGCATGAAGAGCTTAACAACTTCACAAGAAATCAAGTTTGGGAACTAGTGGAAAGACCAAAGAATCACAATGTCATTGGAACCAAATGGGTATTCAAGAACAAGCAAGATCAAGATGGAATAGTGGTGAGAAACAAAGCAAGACTAGTAGCTCAAGGGTATACTCAAGTAGAGGGTCTTGACTTTGGAGAAACCTATGCACCGGTGGCAAGATTAGAGGCAACTAGAATCTTATTGGCCTATGCTTGTGCTCACAACATCAAGCTCTATCAAATGGATGTGAAGAGTGCCTTTCTAAATGGGTACATCAATGAGGAGGTGTATGTTGAGCAACCACCCGGATTTGAAGAACCAAAGAATCCCAACCATGTTTTCAAGCTCAAGAAGGCTCCCTATGGATTGAAGAAAGCACCTAGAGCATAGTATGAGAGATTGAGAAGCTTTATTCTCTCTAAGGGATTCAAGATTGGTTTGGTTGACACCACCCTATTCACCAAGAAGATTGGAAGTGACTTGTTTGTCTTGCAAATCTATGTGGATGAAATTATCTTTGGGTCTACAAATCAAGACTTTTGTGAAGAGTTTGGAGAGATGATGGCTAATGAATTTGAAATGTAAATGATTGGTGAACTTAGTTACTTACTTGGACTTCAAATCAAGCAAATGAGGAATGGTACATTTGTGAGTCAAGGCAAGTATATAAAGTACATGATGAAGAAGTTTGGATTAGAAGATGCTAAAGGCATTAGTACTCCTATGGGGACCAATGGACACTTGGATAGTGACACAAGTGGCATTATGGTTGAGAAAACACTCTATCGGTCAATGATTGGAAGTTTACTCTATGTGACCGCATCAAGACCGGATGTGATGTTTAGTGTATGCATGTGTGCTAGATTTCAAGCATCTGCTAGAGAGAGTCATGTGAAAGCCACAAAGAGGATATTGAGATATATAAAGCATACACAAGATGTTAGATTATGGTTTCCAAAGGGGTCAAGATTTGAATTTATTGGATATTCGGACTCCGATTATGCGGGATGCAAGGTTGATAGAAAGAGCACTAGTGGAACATGTCAACTTTTGGGAAGATCACTAGTCTTATGGTCATCCAAGAAGCAAAATAGTGTGGCACTCTCTACCGCCGAAGCCGAATACATTAGTGCGGGGAGTTGTTGTGCACAATTATTATGGATGAAGGTCACATTGAATGATTATGGAATCAAATTCAAGAAGGTTCCCTTGCTATGTGACAATGAAAGTGCAGTGAAGCTTACAAGCAATCCCATCCAACACTCTAGAACAAAGCACATAGATGTGAGACACCATTTCATAAGAGATCATCAACAAAAGGGTGAAATTTACATTGACAATGTGGACACCGATGATCAATTAGCCGAACTATTCACCAAGCCACTTGATGAGAAGAGGTTTTGCAAGTTGAGGAATGAGTTGAATATCTTGGATTTCTCCAACATGAGTTGATGCACCCCACTTATATGACATGCCTCTACTCCAACATAGCATGGTACAATTGTTTGACATATGCATTCATCCTTTGTTAGACTTGTGTAGAACATATAGACATCACTCACTAAGGCTCATTCATGAAAAACAAAATGTTTTTTGATGTACATATGGTACCACTTTTGCTTCTTTGAATTGATTGTCCAAGTGGTAGCATATGACATGTTGATAAGCTTGCAACCTCACATGTTTAGTCTAGAATGCTTATTCTTGTATTTAACCAACATGGATAAGATAACCATTGCAAGATGTGTGAAAGAGCTCGTCCATGGTTTAAACCATGTTAAATATATAGGACAAGTGATCTAGAATAAACTAAAATTAATTTATACTCACCCCACTCCTTTTATGAATTGACTTGATGAAACTTTAACAAGTGAACCCTTTGTGGTAATGTGTGACAAAGGGGGAGAAGTTTGTAAGATATATAATATGAAATGAAAGATCAAATATGAAATGAAAGATCAAAGGGGGAGAAAAAGACAAAAGGGGAGATTTTGAAAAATTAAAATTTGAGAACACAAGTAGGGGGAGCAAGCCTATGAACAAATTGTTGCATTTGAATGTGCATTCACACATATGCTTGCTTGCATTGTACTTCATTCAAAATGATATGCTTGTGTGGTTCATGACTAGTTATAATCTTGATTGATGATTTGATCACTAGCATGAATAGGAGTTAGCTAGAACCCTAGATCTTTATATATTGTTTTTTTAATTGGTATCGAGCTAACCATGTTGCTAAGGGATGATTTGAATGGCGCACTTCGATTGGTATCACGCTTCAAAGGTCTATCTCTTATACCTTAGCATCATGTCATAGTTTGCTATTTGTTCACCCCTCCAAAAGTTCTATCTAAGCATGTGTGCAAAGCTTGATTCATATTCATAGAAATGCACACATGTAGGGGGAGTTAACACTATCAAACCAACTTTGAAATGATTGACCACTTTCCATTTTCATATCTTCCAAAATAGTTCCAAGTGGTATCAAGCATTTCGGGTTGAAACTCAAAATCATATTTCAATACATTTTATATTGGGTTGTCATCAATTACCAAAAAGGGGGATATTGAGAGATCTCTAGTGTTTTGGGTAATTGATGAAACCTAAGTACTAACCTAGCTCTAAGTACTTGAGTAGGTTAAGTACACTATGAAAGATGAAGAAATCAAGTGGTGGAGCAATGAGGAGGCTAAGGAGAAAGCTAATCAAAAGCTCACACTTGAAGAAGAAGAGAAGAGGAGGAGACCCTAAGCTAATCAAGGCAAAGGTATAAGATAGGACTCTTCATTTTGGTGATCAAGACACCTAGTGGGTGTGATTACATTTAGGATAGGTACCCGTACTATTAAGAGGGGAAAATAGTATGTGGTTACAATTATCAAGTGCCATTAGGTGATCAAGTCATGCATTGCATCTAAAACCTAATGAGAAACCCTTGTAAAACTTGATAAAATATGCCAACACATGAGAACAAGTCAGTGAAACACTTGGTGGTGGCACATGAGATCAAGGGGTGAAGACAGAAGTGAATTCTGAGCTGAACAGAGGCTCCGAACTAGTTGCTTGGGAAGCTCCGGACCAATGGAGGTAGTCCGGAGGCTAGTTCAAGATTTGGATGCTTCACTGAGAAGCTCCGGACTAGTTGTCCGGTGGTGCTACGGACCATTGGCCAAGAGTCCGGTGGCCCGGTCCCAGTAGACAGAAGACAGGCAGAAGCTCCGGACTAGTTGATATAGTCCGATGGTGACCTCCGGACTAGTTGTCCGGAGCCTGGGTGGTCTCTGCGTAAACTGATTGAAGACCAGAAGAAGCTCTGGACCAGGCAGATTGGTCCGACGGTGACCTCCGGACTAGGAGTCCGGAGCCCTGGCACTCACTGAATGAATCAGAAGGAAGACCTGACCGAGGCGTCGGACCAGGCCTCCGGACCAATGGAGGTGCTCCGACGGTGCCCAGAGATGCGCGGCAACGGTCAGATTTCAAACAGTGAAGGATGCGTGGCAGCAGCAGGAGGCTCCGGACCATAGCACCGGACCATGTGCATTGGTCCGGAGGTTGCGCAAAGTAGTCCGGTGCTTCACTTTTCAGCAGTCCAATTGCATAACGGCTAGTTCCTTTGAGGGCACTATTTAAGGTTTTGGCCGACCCAAGCTCACTCTTGTTGCACACCAAAACATTGCATACTCATTGTGAGCTTGTGACACACACTCCCACTCATCTCCTAGTTGTTTGATCTTTCATTTGAGAGATTTGAGTGCATCAAGTGCATTGCATGAAGTGAGTTCATCTAGTGGCACTTGGAGTTGATACCGCTGCGGTTTTCTTGTTACTCTTGGTGATTGCCATCACCTAGAAGGTTGGAGCAGCGGTGTGGATTCAAGAAGCTTGGTGATTGTGCTTCGTCGACCACAAGTGGTGATTGTGAGGGGTTCTTCTGCCTTCCCCGCAGGAGATCGCAAAGGTAACTCTAGTGGATTGCGCGTGTCGTTGAGTGCCCTCATCTTGTGTTGGTTGTGCGGCACCCGGTGACGGGTTTGGCGCATGATGCCAATTAGCGCGTGAACCTCCAAGTGAGTGAGCCGACACAATGAGGACATAGCTAGTTGGCAAACTAATGAACCTTGGGAGAAAAATCAAGTGTCAACATCTTGTCTCCCTTGTGATTGATTGGCTATCGCGGAGTTATTTATTTGATTGGATCAATCCTCTACAAGTCGGTATAATCACCTCACTCATCCCTTGCTTTACCTTATTCATACTTGCTAGTAGTGTATTAGGTTGTGCTAGGTAGCTTAGTAGCTTGTGTAGGCATTGAGTGATCTTAGAACAAATATTAGGCTAGAATTGCTTGATAGGAGGCTTTGCATCCCTTTGTAGGCTTGTGCAATTCTAGCTTAGCCTCATTGTTGTCTAACTTGTTGTTGAGTTGTTTTAGAATTTCAGTTTAGGCTATTCACCCCCCCCCCTCTAGCCTTGGATTCGGACCTTTCACACGGGCTCCACATCGCCAAAGAACTCCGCATAAAGTGTATCATTATCAACGGCGACTCGGCTCTAGTCATCAACAGGCTCAACAAAGAATGGAATTATTCCAACAAGAAGATGGACGCTTATTGCGCCGCCATCCAAAAGCTAGAAGGAAAATTTTCCGGGATTAAATACCACCATATCCTCCGTGATCGCAATCAGATGGCAGATTAAATGTCAAAGCTAGGATCATCGCGATCCTCTGTTCCGGTAGGAGTCTTCGTTCAAGACCTACTTGAACTATCAGTCACCGATAAGTACGAAGGCCCACCCGCTGACATACCACCACCGCAAGCTAGCATGTTGATCGCCGCGAGCACTGCCCAACCAGTCGACTAGCGTGATGACTTCATTCAATACCTCTCCAATAACCTAGTGCCATCAGATGAGACAGAAGCAGAACAGTTGATCTGCCGATCCCACAACTATGTCCTCGTCGGCGGAGCACTGATGAGGAAGAATTCCAAGTTTGAAGCACTGCAAAAATGCATTTCCAAGGAAGATGGTGCCGCAATTCTACAAGACATCCACGCCGGCACGTGTGGAAACCACGCTACCACAAAGACTCTGGTGCGAAAAGCTTTCTGAGCAGGTTTTTATTGGCCCACAGCGGTCGCCAACGCAGAGCAAATGGTGCGCAACTGCAAGGGTTGCCAGTTCTTCACCAAGCAAACTCACCTTCCCGCTCAGGAGCTTCAGGCAATACCAGCCTCTTGGCCCTTCGCCTATTGGGGCCTCGACATGCTCCATCCCTTCCAACCAGCGCCAGCAAACTTCAAGTGGATCTATGTAGCCGTCGACAAGTTCTCCAAGTGGATCGAGGTCAAGCCGATCACCAAGGCCTCCGCCGGAAATGCAGTTGCTTTCATCGACGAATTCATACACCGATTCGGCGTACCGAATTCCATCATCACCAACCTGGGGTCAAATTTCACTGGGAACCTCTTTTGGGATTTTTGCGAGGAGAACAGAATATTGGTCAAATATGTCTCCGTCGTCCCACCCCAGAGCAAACGGCCAGGCCGAACGCGTCAATGGAATGATATTAGATGCACTCAAACAACGTTTATACCAGGAGGAAGAGAAGAACGCAGTTCATTGGCTATGTGAACTACCCGCGATGCTATGGTGGCTACGCACTCAGCCTAGCCGTAACACTGGCGTTTCTCCGTACTTCATGGTATTCGGCTCCGAAGCCATAATCCTAACCGACGTTGCTTTCAGTTCCCCATGGGTAGAGCACTACGACGAGGAGACTTCCGACCAAGCTCTGATCGACGACCTTGATCGTCTCAAAGAACAGCGGCTAGCTTCGTGCATACGGATGACCAAATATCTCGAAGGCATTCGTCGATACTACAACCGCAATGTCAGTTACAGATCGTTCACCACAAGGGAACTCGTCCTCAAGAGGAAACTCAAGCCCGACGACATGCACAAGCTCTCTTCGCATTGGGAAGGCCCCTACATCATAAAAGAAGTCACCCGACCAGGGTCGTACCGGCTCACAGACTAAGAAGGCGTTGACGTCCCCAACTCATGGAGCATAGAGCACCTTAGGCGATTCTACACCCTATCAATATATAAAAGTGCAGCATTCTTTCCTCATATTCATTTTTCATCCAGACGACCTCTACAAAACGCTCACGGCATTCGACGACATCTACAAAACGCACACGGCGTCCGACGACCTCTCCAAAACACTCCCACAGTGTTCGACGACCTCTCCAAAATGCGATAAGGCGTTTCTGCCAAACAGCCTGGCCATAACCAGAAAGCACCCGAAGCTGGCCCACCGGTGAACCATAGCGAATAGAAGTAGCTACACTAAACGCTATGACTACATCGACAGGCCTCCCAAGTGGTATTTCCTCAGAAGCCGGGCGATATCACTCGGGTCAGGAGCCATGAGGCTATGTGCAAAGAATCTGTATACGACCACGGTATGGTCGACGACTCTACAAGCAGCATGGCTTTTCGCCCAGCGTCTAAAGTAACGGTCTCCACAGGCCCTGGTCACGCCACGATTGAGCCTCTCGGAAAAAGGCCCTGTCCCTGGCATCTCCCTAAGCATGCATGAGCTGCTCGCCCTCTGCGCTGCGAGTTGTCAGAAGCATGCCTCCTTGGGAGTCCCTATCTATCCTACCCGTGCAGAGGCGCTAGCCCTACGATATGGACCATTTGAGACCCAAGGCTGAACGATTCATCGCTACGGCTCACGACTCAGCTGGCACGAAAGGACATACAAGTGAAATAAAAGCTCACCGCCCCGATAAAAAAAAGCTTTGATATATTTCACTTACAGGTCCACAAAATCCTTGTATTATATACAAACGACGGATACCTCATAGCGAAAAACTCCATATCAGACAGAAGGTCCCCGGCAACCACGCCTGCCTCCGCCTCCAAACGACTCACATCAGATTCAGAAATACCGGCTGCATATCCGCTTCACACCCTCCGCAGATCGACTCGTGGGTAGCGCGACTGCAGTATGGCGAGCCCATGGGCATGCATCTCCTGTGCTGCCAACGTCGCAAATGACTTAAAGCGCTCCAAGAACCCCCGCGCCCTAGACAAAACATTAGCAATGGCCACCTCCAATGGAGGAACAGGGATGAAATCAACATTGTCCACACAAGCCATCACCGGTCCGACCTCTTCAACTAGGCTCCAGAAATGATCACGCCCGACAACAGCTTCAGCCTCCAACTCTACAAAAAGCCAAAGAAGTTAGCATCATAGCAAGCATGGGCAACGACCCAAGCAACCGAGAAAGGCATCAGTGTCAACCCTTGTGCGCCTTCGCTAACTGGTCACAAAGACACGAGTTATCGCGTGCCTTCTCTAAAAGAGCCTCTTCAAGTTCACGCGTCCGCGCATGAGCCTCCTCTAAAGACGCCTCTAGAGACACAACCCAAAGCTTATGCTCCCGACTAGTTCTCAACAGGACCCGCAAGACAACGATCTATTAAACAGCTCGAGAACAGCTCGACCCATGGTCAATCAAAGAAAAGGGCGTCGGTCACTCAGCTTGACATGGTCCAGTACACCCCGAGTGCCATCAGAATCATCATCGTCAACAATGAACCCCTCCCCCGTACGAGGTAATTCACCAAAGTCATCCTCAACAACAGCCGAAGCCCGCCTTCTCCACCTCTTCCTCGAACGGGAACCAAATGACAGCGGCACATCGTCATCATTGCCAGATCCTGCCCCAACGCTAGGGACCCCATCGACAGGAATTCCCGGCTCTCCAGAAGAACCCAGGCCGCTGCCCTCTTCGCCGACCAGATCCTTATCAGTAGCATCCGGCACAACACTACACGACGACCCAACCTCATAAAACGCCGCCACAACACACCGTATGCCGTAAGTCGTCTAGAAAACAACAAATTAGGGAAAGCACTCACCGAGGAGACGCCTTCTGTCGAGAGAACCTAGTCGCCCTAGGAAACCTTGAAGACCTGGCTACTCTTGAGGCCCTTGATTCGGAATATGCGCCAAGAAGGACGTCTTCATCCCCAAACGAAGCATCACAACCTCGAAGCGTTGGATCAGGAAGAAGTTCGCCAGAGTGGTCAGAACCACCTATTTCGACGGGATCACCGCCAGCAATGACTGCTGGAGGCATACAAAACTCTGGCAACAAACCGGAAGTCGGCAACAAGGCAAAGTAAGTAGCACGGTCCTCACCACGGATCTACACGACCACGAGCACATGTAAAAACAACGAGTGCCACAACATCGAAAAACAAGACAAGCTGCAGACATCAAACCTGAGGAGAAGGACGCCGAAGAGAAAAATCTTTCCTAAGCTGATCCGGCGCAGAACGTTCACAAGATCGAACATATAATTTAATCGCTTGTTAGCAACAGCTGGTTCAATTTTTTGAGGCGCCTCCCAAGTACTATCATCCCCACAAGCATACTCAAAAGCCGGATGTTCCCTCTCCCTACAAGGTTGGCAACGCTTGGCGATGAAACTGCATGCCACCTGCACACTGTCAAGAGTGCCGCGATCGAGCAACTTCAATAGCAAATTCACCTTCTCCAAACCAGCACCAGAAGGCATCTCCAACCAGCTCGCCAGGGCTGTAGGCACCATCGCGAGGTCACATGGCGCACAGGGATCCTCCTAGTGAATAGAAAACCACCTTGACTTGTGCCCAACAAATTTGGAGTGCAGCGGCATCGAGATATACCCACTAGACATACCATCCCTGAGTTGAAGATATACAGAACCAATAACGTCGGATGACCCAGTTCCATTCGACTTCAGGCGAAAGAAGAATCGGAACATATCAAAATGAGGATAGATCTCAATAAACGCCTTGCACATATGAATAAAAGTCGCAATATGCGCAATCGAGTTGGGATTCAGATTGCATAGAGAGATATCATAATACCGCAACAGACTACGAAGGAAAGGATGGACGGGAACCACAAAACCGCATCGGAAGAATGGCTCGAACACCACAAGCTCACCCATACCCGGAGTTGGAAACTCCTCGCCAAACGCCGACCGCCATCCGCCGACCTCCTTATCCGGGAGTAGACCACCGAACATAAGGGCATTAATATCATCTTCCTTCAGAGTGCTTCGCGTCCAGTGCTTCGCCCAGGGCGGCACCACCAACTCCTCAACCCCAACATTCGGTATCGGAGCCGCAGTTTCCCTCCTAACCGCTGCCACTGACCTTGTCGCCGCAGCCATCGCTGCGGATGGCCTTACGGCGTTACCCTTCTTTGGCGCCATCACTGGCAAGCAAGGAAATCAAGCACCACGACAATGCAGACGGACGAAAAACAAACGAAGGAAGCGCCAAGAAGACTATGGTAGAAGATGAAGCGTTCAACTGCAACAGTAGCGTGGAAGCCACCACCACCGCTAAAATCGACCTTTATACCAAGCGGTGCGGCGTATCTGTCTGTGTCTAAAATGGCGGGTCTAGACAGCCAACGAGTAAATTTCTAAGCGTGTAAGAGATCGGATGGTTGCGCTAGGAGGACACAAGATGTATACTGGTTCAGGCACAAACGCCCTACGTCCAGTTTGTCGCGAGATCGTGTTACCCAACGCGGGCGGTGCTCGTAGAGGGGAGCTACAAGCAAATGGAGAGAGGGAAGCGGGTTTCCAGGTCTCGTGCATATGAGGTTCTTGGTTCTGGTGTGTGCTCGTGTGGATGTGAGTATGTGTGTGTGAATCAGAGTGTCGAGGATTTGAGAGGTTGTGGGTCCATTCTCTCCCTTTATATGTAGGGAGAGATGGCAGAGTACAATGTGGAGAGAGAGAGAACATGGGCCCGGTATGGGCTGCTGACTTGGGAGCGCTCTAGGCTTTTGTCTGCCTTCCTTCCCGGGGAAGACTGCGCCTGTAGACACACCACGGGGATTCTGTACGTCCTTAATGGAGTTGTCACCATGCATCTTGTAATCGGAGACGTCCCTGTTCCCTGATTAGGGCATGGTCGAGGGTTGGCAGCACAGGTCCAGGCACCCCCGCATTCCGTCATACAGGGCTGAGAACGCCCTAATCCTTGTTCAGGCGTCCAGCGAAGGCATGGCGCGAGCATGGCGAGCGTCAATCGGTTGTTAGGAAGCACAAAAGCTTGTACCTCAGGGACACAACAGGGGTAGGCATGGCGATCGTGCCCAGAAGCCCCATCCCCAAGGACAAGCGGTAATGTGGGCTTTTTGACTATAGGCTAAGGCACCCTGAGTCGGCCATGGTGACAAAGCCCTCGAGAGAAAGGGTGATGTCAGGGGTGACGTCATCCTAGCTCGAGCGAGGCAGAGGAGCCTCGGAGGGTGCGTTGTGGTGGGTGACGTCGTCCTTGCTCGGACGAGGCGGAGAAGCCTCCGAGGGTGATGACGTCATCCTAGCTCGGACGAGTCGCAGAGCCCCAGAGAGTAATGACGTAGCCCTAGCTCAGACGAGATGGGGGGCCTTCGAGGGTTAATGTTGTCACGGATGACATCGCTCTGGGTCGGCCGAGGTGGAGAGCCTTTTTGAGTAGGAGGGAGAATTATAGGGTGGTTTTGTTTTCGCGAAGTGAGGTGTTAAGGTACCCTATTCTCAGGTATCCGACAGTAGCCCCCGAGCCTTCGGTGAAGTAACAGGACTACACCAGAGGCTTCTGAGAGTGCTTATGGTGGTGGTTAAGTTTTTCCGATTCCGGTGGGTGCGCGCTAGCGCACCCGCCGGGTGTAGCCCCCGAGGCCTTAGGAGAATGAATTTGTCTCCTAAGGGATTATCCGGTCGAGCCTACAGTGTCCAGCTCTTCGTCTCCCTTATGAGGCAAGGAGAAGAAGAGTACTGCTCCGTACGCACAGAGCCAGAGCTTCGCTTGCACGCCAGCCCTGGCACAGGGTGCACTATTGAACTTGGGTTGGCATGTTTCGAACTGACAAATCGGGATTGCATAGCGCTGCCTTCCGGTCAGAGTGCCTGCCTGACCGGTCGACACCGTATAGTCACGATCGGGGTATGACTGTGCCCCTCGTGGCCTAAAGCGGGCATGTCGTGTTTTCTGTTTGAGGAGCGTTGCAGGCACACTGCCCTCTTGTGGTCAAACTTTCGAACGGTGCGCACTGGATATGCCATCTTCTTGGGCATTTATAGCCCCGCCGCACCCTCTCAAAAGTAGGTACTGACGCACAGTGTGGTCTAGCCGGGGTCGAGTACTGTAGTCTCATGGGTTGGTTGCCGTGTGTGTGTCCTCGCGGGCTATAAATAGGGGTTGCCGTCTGCGGAGAACAGAACAATCTCACAGCATGGCTTGTCCCATCTTCTTCCTCCGAGGCCTAGTCGAAGACGCCCTTGAACCACCCTAGCGAGCGGCTTCTTGAGAGCAAACCGAGATTAGGGGAAGTTCTGCGTGAGGGGTGCTGTGTCCCATCTCGCCCAGTGGCAGAAATTAGGGGAAGTTCTGCGAGGTGTGCGGCCCTTCCCCTCATCCTGGCCACTGGTAGGATGAGAAGTTTTCACCACCCCCTGCACCCGCTGCTCCAAGGGTCGGAAGGTGCAGGGACCATCCTTTCGCCGGATAGATGCTGCTCTCCACGTCCGAGGAGCAGTGGTGTGCTATCCCTCCCCGTCGGGCAGTCAAGGATTTGTCCACTAGAAAGGTCACGGCAGTCCGCCTGTGTGACCCTATGAGTTGGCTCATCCTCGGTTGTTGGTTGATGGCTATGTCGCCGTCGGGGAGATAGGCGGGCTCGGGGCTGCCAGTGTATGGCGGGCTCGGAGTCCCCTGTCGGAGGTGACCTTGATCATGGAGCAGCTGTGTTCGCACAGCTGCAGAGTGCCCAACCAGATCCGGGGGGGGAGCAACGTCGTCATGGCCCGGGGTCTCATGAAGACGAGGCAGCCACTGTTCTCCCATAGCTGCTGCATGCCTGGTCAGAGTGGTCAGCGGGTCGTGACGCCGCCGTCCGACGTGATCTTGAGCGCCAGGCAGGTGTTCCCCGGGCCCCGTGGCTGGGTTGCCTGACCTGGATTCCAGGTGCATCGGATGGCGGTGCCCTTAGAGTGGGCACTTGTGTAGCGTTTCTAGCTTTCGGCCTTTTTGGCCTGGGATTTCCCTTCAGTACACCTTGTAATTGTTTTGTGTTTTGGTGTCTGATGATTGGGCTTAGCCCCTGAGGCTCTCATGGAGCATGTAACCCCTGCAAGGATTAGTATATAAAAATGAAATCGTGTTTGTTTTGTGTTTACCTGTGTGGACCTCTGACGAATGAGGCTCGGCGTATTTTTCCCTTATCTGGTTGCGAGAACCAGGGCGGGGTGTGATGGCAGCCCCTGAGTCCTTACTCGGTGTAAGGAATCGTCTCGGGTCCGCATCGTCTTTTTTGTACGTTCCCCGCTCATCTCTCCGCGAGAAGGGGGAATATGAGCCGAACCATGCTATCCTCAAGGCAGACGAACCATAGATGCTCGTCAAGCTAATAATAGGAAAATCTGAGTGGAGTGCTGGTTCCCGTTCGATAGAGTTCTGACTAGTGGCCCATGCAGTGGCTCACCCCAAATCAGTTTCATCTAGTACCCGGGTCCTTTCGACGGGTCCTGGGGGCTCGGTGCCTTCCTCCGGGGGAATACCATGAACCAATCATCCGGAATGGACTCAAATACGAAATCTGGAAATGACCTTAGCATCCGATTGCCAGGCTACTGATCGCTAGTGTGTCCATTTCCTATTCGCCCCTCACTCTGTTGTCCTGAGTCGGCCATTTCGAACCCTACTGGGTTGGCCTCCGTATCTCTGGACCGTAGTGGGCCATCAGGGCGTCTATAGCCCTTATCCCTTTGTCTTACCTAGGCCCATGAGCCGTTCCCGCTGGCTGCGCTACGTGTGCGTTCCTCCGACCTCTGTGTAACGTTGGCCGAGCTCGGACGAGTCGGAGATTTTCCCGAGGTGCGCTTGCGCTCAGAGGGCGTGCGCCTTAGTTGAGGACGCTCAGGAAAAAAATCCATGCACGTAGCGTGGTGGGCCCAAGATGGATCCTGTAATGATGATAGATACGGGGTGCGCAGATCGGAGCGAGGAAAAAACGGGTGGTGTCAGTTACCTGCCATCGTGCGGGCGGCTTCCGGGATTCCCGCAGACTGTGGAGAGGACGTAACCGAGCGACCGCATTTAATGTGACTTGGGTCGTGTGGTCGTGGCGTGAAGAGCCGAGGAGGCGCCGCTCCGCCTTCCTAGTCCCTATAAATATCTGTGCGTCGCGTCATCCCCCTTGAGCTCGTATTGTTTGCCTTCTTCGCCTTCTAGCTCGCCCGCTCGGCCCCTTTTAGATCTAGGGTTTGCACCGCCCTGTCTCCACCGTAACCACGCCTTCCGCTGCGCTGTGAGTCATTCCTTGGGTGCATCCCCCATGGCCGAAGAGTACCCGCAGAGAAGCTGGGCTCGGTGTTCGCTCGCCCATGAGCGGGTGCTCGAGCTGGTGGATGCGGGGTTGCTGCGCCCCAAGCTTTCCGATGACGGCGACATCGAGTGGATCGTCCCCACGAACGTCGATGTTCTGGACCCACCGCCAGGGTATGTGGGTTCCTTTCTCCCGTTCCAGAAGCGCGGGTTCGGAACGCTGTTGTCTTGGTTGTTCTGCGGGATCCTCCACCACTATGGGATTGAGCTCCACAATCTCAATCCCAACTCCGTGCTTCACCTCGCGGCCTTCGCGGCCATATCGGAGGGGATGCTGGGGGTGGAGGCGGACTTCGCCCTATGGAAGTTCTTCTTCAGGGCGACGTTGTTCTTCGTCAACAGCCATGGCGTGAGATCAGTGGTGCCATTCGGGGGGTGTGCGCTCAGTCTTCGTCCCTCCAACTCGGAATACTACATGCCGGCACGAGCGATATCGTCAAATCGGGGGTGGCACTCGTAGTGGTTCTACATCCGTAACCACCCCGAGGCGCCACTCCCAGTTTACACGGGTCGTCGTTTTGCCGATGAGCTCCCCAGCTGGCACTACGGGCTGAGCCACCAAGAGCACTCTGGGATAGAGCCCTAACTTCGGAGCTTGACGCGGCTCCGGGATCATGGGCTAAGTTTCTCGGGGGTGGTTGCTCAGTTTCTACAGCGCCGGGTGCTCCCGCTTATGGAGCGAGAGCTCCTTCGAGATGGTGCCCGGGGTGTCGCGCGCGCTGTCAGCCATGGCAGAGGCGGAGCTGAGCTACTACCACATGATCATCGCCACCTGGAAGTTGCTGGGGAATGCGCTGAGTGTCAACGACATCAACCGCTACCCCCCGATGCGCCCGGATCTTGGTTTCGTCGAACTGGTGAGTCCAGACTGCGTCGTGCTGAGTTTCCCCTGCGCTGTCTTTCTTCGGTGATGTTGATCTGTATGTCTCCCATTCTTCCTTCGTAGGGGCCCCGCTCGATGGCTCATCATGTTGCTGCTCCCCTTCCCGTTCCGCCGGACCAGCGGCGGCGAACCGGGAGCAGAACGCGCATCAGCAGGCGGCGGCTGCCGAAAGGAAGAAGAAGAGGGCCGACAATGCCTTGAAGCGCACGCCACTAGACATGCTACGGGCCAAGCAGCGTCATGGGCAGCTGCCTAAGGAGGAGTCTTCCACCGAGTCTTACACTGTGTTACCTTGCTGGGGCTGCACCGACGGTGGAGGCGCCCCCGGTCAGGACGCTCGGCGCACACCTGACCCCCGGTGGCTCTGGGGGTGGTATTGCTGGTGGTTCTCCGGCCACCCCTCGCCCCACCCTGTCTGGGGGAGCAAAAGCGGCGGATGGAGCAGCGACCCGGGGGGCGGAAGTCAGGGCGAGGCCCAGCCACAGCGGAAATGCAATCGCATCTTCTCCCCGCGGTAAGCTCGCGTGATTTGATGTCTTTCGTTGCTCCCTTAACGAAGAGAGCTTTCTTATGGCTTGACCGTGCTTGGTGGTCTTTAGGTACGCCGGAGGTTCCGTGCACGTAGGGTGGAAGAGACTACGCCGGGGAGTGCCGTCCGCCGGCCTGGAGCAAAGCGGCGCAGCCCCGGCTCCTGATTCGGCAGGCACCACTGTGACCGTGGTGGCCGCGGGCGAGCCGGCTCCGGGCGACGCCGCGGGCGCCGTCGTTACTGTGGCTCCATTAGCCCCTGCTGTCGTAGGCCCGGCAACCGTCGTGCCTCCCTCTCCTCCAGTGGTGGTAGTCGTCGACGATTCCCGGGAGGAGGGCGGCCAGGGTGACCCCATGGCTGTGGACGCCGCAGAGGACCAGCCGGCCGTGGGGCCAGAGAACGCGGCAGTGGCGACCGCGGCGGGCGAGGCCGATGGGGGCGGCCCTGAAGATGCGGATGGGGCAGTGGGCCTCCCAGCCATGACGTCTGAGGCTGAGGCGGTGGCGACAGGAGCGAGCAAGGAGGGCCTCCTAGGTAGCCCCCTTCCTCCCAATGTGCTTGCGCGGGACGTGGTGGGCCCCCGGTCGTTCACCGAGAGGAGCTGGCGGCCACTCGTCCGTCGAAGGCCATTCTTTCCTAGTCCAGCGCGACCTCGCCGGGCGAGGTGCTGGTACTGGGGGGAACCCACCCTTGGGGCGCTACGCCGTCTCCGTCCCAACCGGCTCTCCTTCGGGGATGGTGAACGGCTCGCCTCGGTTGACCGGGAGAACCTAGGGACGCCGTTGTTCGTGCTGGACAACCAGCGCGAGCTTCGCCACTGGAACTGCATGGTGGACTCCCGGCGGGAACACGAGCACCTCGTCGTGCGCGGAGTGGAGCTGATCCAGAGGGCGGTTGCGGCGCTCTCCGACGACCTCTCCCATCACGGCAATGTGAGAGGTCGCTTGATCGTAAGTGTTTGCTTATCCTTTCTCGTCGTCTTCTTGATATTTCCCTCCATGCAGATCCTGATGGCGACGAGTATTGACAAGTCCGAGTTCCTCCATCGCGAGGCTAGCCAGTGGGCTCCCGGGTCGTGGACGTCCGCCGGGGAAGCCGTCGTGGCCGAGAAGCTTGTCGCGACTCGTCGTCGCGTGGCAGAGTTGGAGGAGCAGCTGAGTGCCGCGGAGTTGAGGGCGGAGGGTGCCCAAGCGTTGGCACACAGGAGTGCCACTGACGTCGAGCGGATTGGGCGAGAGCGGAGCGAAGCTCGTGCCGACATCGAGAGTGTTCACAAGATGCTAGAGGATGAGCACGCAGCGCGCCAGGTCGAGGTTGAACGTCTGATGGCCGAGCGTGATGTTGAGGCTCATGAGCGACTCCGGGCTGCTTCGGCATTGGCGTCCATGGAGGAGGAGCATAACACCATGCGGTTCCAGTGCGACAACAACCGCCACGAGCGCGACGAGGCTGTGGCTAGCTTCAGGGACTTGTCCCGTCGGGTGCATGACCGTAGCGTGGACGCCTACCGGAGGATTCTGGAGTTCTCCACTCAAGTCGGTGAGTTGACGGCGGTCACCTCGCAGCTCCGCATGACGGTCAACGACCTGGCGAAGGAGAACGAAGGTACGCCACCTTGCTCTGCCCTTTTGCCTTCCTGCTTTTTGTCATTGAGTTCGGAGATTGAGACCCCCTTTTTTGTCGCCCCAGAACTGCGGGCTGGTGCGCAGGAGTGGCAGGCGTTGCGCGAGGCTGTGCACGGAGTGTGCGACCTCTTTGGGGTGCCGGGCGCAGGGGACGGACTCGACAGGGCCAGGAACCGGGTCGGCCTGCTCTGGGAGCATGGCCAGACTCGGATCCGGAAGGCGCTGTGCATCGGGGTCCATCATACGATGGCAATCGCTGCCTGCCTCTACGACGCGGTGACTCATGCGCTCGTCAGTGACGGTTACCCCCAAGACGCCCCAAAGGACCTGCTCGACCAGGTTGATGCTGCCGCGGAGGAGCCCGCGACGATCTTGGCCGCCAAGCTTGAGGATGAGATTTTTCCGCCGCCGGAGGAGTGACCCTGCATGGTCCGTGATCTGGGCCGAGGGCCCTTGTAAGAAAAACTTAATTTATCCTTTTCTACGATGTGCCCTAGGTGCTTTGGACAAGCTTAATTGCTCTTTGGTGAGCTTGTTTTAAGTTTGCTTGTTTTCTGGTTTCCGCATTTGCTTTTTATTTGACCTACTTGCTCGATCTTTCCTGGGAAGAGATTTGATCTCCTCGGGTGGGCAGTTGGGTGGAGGTACTTGGCTCTCGGGAGCCGGAGGACCTCACGGCCCGTTGCCGCGGCCCGGGCAGATTTCTCCTCTTGGCCAGGAAAGGCGGATCTTTCATTCAGCGGGCAGAAACGCAGATTTTTGCGCAAAAAGTTTTTTGGAGAGAAAAACAAGGGGTTCCCTCCTTTCCAGCCCCCGAGCGAGGTGTGCTATGGCCCGCGCCGAGAGTGCACCTTGCTAAGTGATTGGTCCGAGAGTTCCCACGCTTTCATTCCTCGAACTTTTTGCTTAAAAAGATTACATGTGTATGTACAATGCACTAGGTACACTTAATAAAAGTAGGAAAACGACGTAGTTGTTGGTGCTCTGGGCGTCCGAGCTCTTCGCGCTTTAGGGGTCGACGTCCATCTTGTCTGTGGCCTTGATTTCCACCACTAGCTCCTGACAGCGCACCTCAGCCATGGCATTCTCTCAGCAGTCCACCTCGCACTGATATGCCACCTTGAGCTCAGAGGTGACCGTGATGACGCCGCACGGCCCTGGCATCTTGAGCTTGAGGTAGGTATAGTTGGGGACGGCCATGAACTTCGCGTAACACGGCCTTCCTAGCACCGCGTGGTACGTCCTGCGGTAAGCCACGACCTCGAAGGTGAGGAGCTTTCTCCGGAAGTTATCTGGTTCTCCGAATGTGACGGGCAGGTCGATCTGCCCCAGGGGCACCGTCTGCCTTCTGGGGATCATTCCCTGGAAGGGAGCCCCCGACGATCGGAGCTTCTCCCTGCATATCCCAGTGCCTCGAAGGCGTTGTAGTACATGATGTTGAGGCTGCGTATCCCCCAGTATCCCCCGTCCATCAGCACCTTGGTGAAATGTGCGTTCCCTATGATCGAGTCCACGACGAGTGGGTAGCAACCTGGTTGGGGAACGTGGCTCGGGTGATCGTCTCGGCCGAACGTGATGTCGGACTCCGACCAATCGAGAAAGATCGGGGTTGCCAAGGCAACTGCGAAGACTTCACGCCGCTCATGCTTCTGTCGACGCTTGCAGCCGTAGGCCTCTGAGCCCCCGAAGATCATGAGGCACTTGTTCACTTGGGGGTAGGAGTCTTCGTGACCCCCGTCCCCGTCGTGGTCCTCCGGCTGCTTCGACTAGTCGTCCTTCTTGGGAACAGCCGAGAAATACCTGGCCATCATGTCGCACTCCTGGAGTGTATGATTGACCGGCACCTTGTGATATGGGCATGGCTTGGTAAGTATATCGTCGAAGACCCCTCCCTTCTTCCCGCTCTGGGGACGAGTGGCCTTGCGCTCCGCCGCCATGACCAGGATGTCGCCACTGCTACACTGCGGCTTGCCCCTCTTCTTGTTTTGGGCTTGGGTGTGGTTAGAGGCGCCATCGCCAGTGTCGTCCGTGCTCTTTCCCTTCCCCTTGTTGGGGGGGAAGATCACACTGACTGCCTCCTCACCCGACGCGAAGCTAGTGGCAATGTAGAGGAGGCGCTCGGTGGTACGAGGGTTGCTGCGACCCAGCTCGTGGACCAGCTCCTTGTAGGTGGTGCCTGCAAGGAACGCCCCGACCACGTCTGCATCGGCCGTGGTCGGGAGCTTCGTACATTGCTGGGAGAAGCGACGGATATAGTCCCGAAGGGACTTGTCTAACTTTTGCCTGCAACTACGGAGGTCCCAGGGGTTCCCTGGTCGCGTTTAGGTGCCCTGGAAGTTCCCAATGAAGGCCCACCGTAGGGTGCTCCACCCGTCAATGGTGTTGGGGGGTAGGTGCTCAAGCCACGTGCGAGTCGAGTCCGAGAGGTGGAGAGGTAGGTTGCGGATGATGAACTCGTCATCGTCCACGCCGCCGGCCTGGCAGGCGAGGCGATAGTCATCAAGCTAGAGCCCAGGGTTCATCTCCCCGGAGTACCGGACGATGTTGGTGGGTTGTCAAAAACACTGTGGGAAAGGTGCTCGGAGAATGCAGCGAATGTAGGCCAAAGGACCTGGCGGCTCCGGCATCGGAGGCCGATCTTCCTCGCAGTCGTATCGGCCACCACGGCGATCTCCCTAGGCTGCCACAAGATGAGGGCAGGCTCTAGGGCGATGCGCTAGCCGGCTAGGAGCAAGCTCCAAGAGTAACAAACTCAAACCGTCGGCCACCACGCGAACCAAATGCTTGAGGAAGTAGTAGATCCGAGGGAGAAGCTTCTGCTGAAGCTTGAAGGCTCAAACTCGCAAAGATTTGAAAGGAAATCAATGGAGGAGAGTTGGGGAGCTTCCAAGAGAGAGAGGGGAGCAAGGGAGAGCTTCTCTTTCTGTTCTTGTGAGTGAGAATGAGAGGAATGGTAGAGATGACAGTTGAGGAGAGAAGGGGATAAGAAATACCCCTTCATTGGTATCAGAGCCTGGTTAAGGATCATTCCACCTTACACGGTTCTTGATCCGCGAAGGCGACATGGAGCGAGGTGCTGGTAAACCTCCCTTCTTTGATGGAACCAACTTTTCCTATTGGAAGGTGCGTATGTCCGCATTTCTCCAAGGGCTTGATCCAAACGTTTGGGAGATTTGTGAGAATGAGGATTACGTGGTTCTTGGTGCTCGGATCACCCAAGCCCAAATCAAGCAACATGTGTCAAACGCAAGAGCCCTTAGCATCCTCTTCTTGAGTTTGTCTCTTCCTGAGTTTGAGCGAGTTTCGAGTCTCACTACGGCACGAGAGATGTGGAAAACACTCTTGAGATATCATGAGGGCAATCCTCAGATCAAGTCCAGACTCTTCGACACATACCGTAGGGAGTACGAGAACTTTGCTCAGTTGGCCGGCAAATCTGTTGACGGGATGTTCACTCACTTCCAATCTATCGTCAACAAGATGCGTGCTAATCGAGCCAACTTGCCTTATGATGATCATGAGATGGCTATCAAGCTTTTGCAGGCTCTTGATCGGAAGGTGTGGGAGATGAAGGTGGCTGCCATTCAGGAGTCACCGGGCTATGATGCCCTGAGTGTGGACAAGTTATTCAGCAAGCTCAAGTCCTCGGAGATTGACCACCAGACCCGGGCCCAGCTTGAGAACCCGTCGAACCCATCCATGGCGTTGGTTTCCAGCCTGGCGGTGGATCTTCTTCATCCTCTAACCCTTCACATGCTTATTTTGCTATGTCTTAGATCTCTGTGTCAGAGGAGCAAGTGGAGGCTCTTGGAGATGACAAGTTGGCTTTGGTCATCACCAAGTTCTCACGGTTTCACAGCAACCGTTTGAACCATTGACGTGGTGGTGCGGCCAAGGGGTGCTATCGTTGCGGTGATGAGGATCACTTCATCGCAAACTTCCCTAAGAAAGCTATAGGTGACTTCACCAAGCGCAAGGAAATGCGCGAGCACCGATTCAGCAACAAGCACAAGGCCAAGGGCGGCTACAAGCCAAGATCTGCCAAGGAGGTGCTCAACAAGGTGAAGGCCGACCATCGAGCCTTCCTCGCCTCCCTCAGCAACATCAATTGCTCCTCCGATGGGGGTTCTTCTTCAAGCGACGACGATGAGTCAAAAGGGAAGGTTGAGGACAAGCTCAACAGTCTCTGCTTCTATGCCGAGGCCAAGCACAGTGGCTTTTGCACCACGGCACTTGGAGCTGAGGAGGCCGGTGAGCGGAAGGACGACTCCGATGATGACTCCGACACATCCAAGGTAACTCCCACCATCGAATCTCTCTCTCTCGAGCTTGAGACTTTGACCGCTAACTACATGAGTCAGGATTCCGTGCTCAAGCGTGCGATTAGAGAGAGAAACGAGTTCAAGGCTATGCTAGATGAGCTTGCGTTTGCTAAGGCGTCGATGGTGGTTACCGAGGAGGTAGAGTGTGATGCTTGTGCCATCCACATGTCTAACCTGAAGGCTATCCAGGACAAGTATAGCACTCTACTTGAGGCGAACAGTGAGCTGAAGGGTAGGCCTAGCTTACTTGGTGCGTGCAAGTCTTGCATAGGCTTGCGATCTGAGCTAGCACAGAAGGATGCTAGGTTCACTGTGTTAGAGAAGGTTAGCTAAACTAGCACTAGAGAGTCGGATCTCTTTGAAGCTTTGGAGCTTGAGATCACGTCATGCAGACACGACAAGATGTGTACCGAGGAGGAAAACACATACCTTCGGTCCATCTTGAGCTAGGTGTCCTGCCGAGAGACGCAGTTGGGCATGATGCTGAGCCAGTGCAGGCGAGCTGGAAGCACGGGAGTAGGCTTTGCTCTAGGTGGGTAGGATGATAGCTTGTTTGGTAAGATCGGTGAGTGCAGTGGTTTGAGTGAGAGTGAGAAAACCACCACAACTCCTAAGCTTACCAGGATCACTCCACCTAAGCCTACCGAGCCTACCGAGTTTCCATTGAGAGATGGTGTGTTTGAAGAGCCACCCAAAACCACTCCACAGAAGCAAGTGTGGATTCCCAAACCGAACCACCTTCGGAACCCACTTGACACTTTGCCCGATATCTGTAAGGACCTGATTAGCCTAGAGGGGAGGTGAATAGGCCTGTTTAAAATAAAACTTCACAGCTTTTGTCAGTCACAGGCGTGACACTACCGCTCTACAGCCCGGCACTGCCGCGGCTGCCCGACACTGCTGGGCTCTAGGCCGGCAATGCTGGTCATCTGGACAGAACCTTGCACGATTCAAAAACTATAATGATAATGGAAATTGTGCTTGAATCAAAACCTTCCTAGAGGTGTAGTGAACCTCTAGCACCACTTGAAAGTGGTAGCAACACACTCACGGTGTAGATCGGGACCAAACCCTAGAAATCAACTCGAGAGCAATATATATCAAAGCAAAGACACAATCACAAGTTGACACAAGATTTGACCTGTGGTTCAGCTCGCCACCAAGGCTTGCCTACGTCCACGTTGTTGAGGTTCACCCCACAAGGCTCAAGCTCACCACAAAGGTTGGCTCATTCCTCGGTCTTAAGTCAAGAGAGTGAACTCTTGAGATGAGGGGATATGTATTAGCAATATGGGGTGTTACAAACCTCCCTAGGCTGCCACACGAAGGAGGCAAGCTCAAGGGCGACGCCTAGCCGGCTAGGAGCAAAGCTCCAAGAGTAAAGAACTCAAACCGCCGGCCACCACACAAACCAAATGCTTGTAGGAGTTGAAGATCCGAGGGAGAAGCTTCTTCTCAAGCTTGGAGGCTCAATCTCTCAAAGATTTGAGTGGAAATCAATGGGGGAGAGAGATGAAGCACCAAGGGATAAGGGGAGAGCAAGAAGAGAGCTTCTCTAGTATTTCATGAAATGATTCTGAGTGAATGAGCAAAAGTAACCATTGGGGGAGTGAGGGGATAAGGTTATACCCCCTCACTGCCAACGGGCAGATTTCAAGTCGCGGCAGTGCCGACCTAGAGGCACGGCAGTGCCGGACTGCCCGGCACTGCCGGCCTGGCAAAAATAGCAAAGATGAAGGAGTGGAATAGCTGGTTGTTTTGCCTACTATTTATGTGGAGGTGTATGATGTATGAATAGATATAGCATTTGGTTCACTTGTTGACATGCGTGTTGAATCCCTCTTAATTGTACGGGATACCTAACTCAAATTCGAAATATAATATGAATTAAAGTCCTTTGAGCTTGTTGCCATGCACTTTTGTAATTGGAGGTGTCCGCCAACCTTTTCATCAACCTCCTTATGTTTAACCTGCTTGTCATACTTGAAGAGTCTCATTAGTTCTCTAAATATGTTGTCCTGTCACCAAAACTCACTTAAGGCTTGATTGCACTTTCTATCTCCCCCTTTTTGGTGATTGATGACAACACACTTAGAGCTTACAAAAGTGAAATAAATCTGAGAAAAATACAAGTCATGGATGTAGGAGCTCCCCCTAAATATGTGAATAGGAATTTGAATTTCTAATTTGGCATGAAAAGCCAAAATTCACATATTGGAGTGAAGAAGGGCTCCCCCTACATCCATGGCTATTGTGGGGTGCTGAAACAAAGTGTCATAAGTATATACGTGATACATACAAACCTGTCTCCAACACATCAAAGTGCTTGCTGTTGACATCAGCGCGGCACTGCCGCGCCTAGGCCCGGCACTGCCGGCCTGACTGCCAACAGCAAAGCTGCGGAAGCTCGAGCACGACCACACAACACAATAAAAAGGTAAACTAAATGCACACAAAGACAAACATGATATATATGAGAGAGTAAATGTCCACAAATAACACAAATCAAGTACTAAAGTGGCAATATTACAATAAAATAGTTTTTGATGTTGCTCTCTCATCTCATAACCTAAATCAACTAAGATAGAACTGTTGCCAATAGCTGCTGCTCCTCTATGAATCCATGACCATCGAAGAT
The DNA here is from genome assembly GCA_022036555.1 of Microstegium vimineum. Lineage (NCBI taxonomy): Eukaryota > Viridiplantae > Streptophyta > Magnoliopsida > Poales > Poaceae > Microstegium > Microstegium vimineum. Next base: position 21,854,813 of record CM039136.1, read on the forward strand.
TGTTGTACCCCCTTCACTTAGTAATTCTCCCCCTTTGGCAACAAGTCACCAAAAAGAAGAGAAAAATATAGCAAAAAGAATACAAAATAGTCGCTATCGTCATCCATATGGTCATCATCATCTGAGTCATCGTCATCAGGAGAGCCAGTGAAGTGAACACTAGGGGCTCTAGCATGTGTGCTATGCCTCTGAGGCTGCTGCTCCGGAATCTCCTCATCATCATCATCATCCTCATCCTCCTCATCATCTAAGCCAAAGCTAGACTCCTCACTGAGATCTGGTGGAGGAAGAGGTGGAGAAAGCTGTCTAAGGCCCTGCTCCTGTCTGAGCTCTCTGATCTCAAGTCTGGCCTTATATGCAGTGTCATTGGCATAGCAAATGCCACTGAAAATATTCTTTAGAAGCCTGCCAATCTTGCTCTTCTTCTTTCCTCTGCTAGCTGCTGCTCTGGAGGATTCAGGGCAATCTAAAGTTGTTGCCCTGTCCCTAGAAGGAGCTGTCTGAACTATAGAATGCACAACCTTCTCACATCTATAGGGCTCATGAACTGTATCCCTGGAGAACACACGTCCAGAAACCCTCTCAATGATGAACATGAGGTAGGGTGCATAAGGAATGCCCTTCCTAGCATCCTCAGCTGCAATATATAACTCATTCCAAATGAAGCGAGATACTGAGAATGTCGGTCTGTTTGTCTTCATTCTGAGCAAGACATTCTTGGAAGAGCCATATAGGTTGGAAGCAGATCCCACCTTGGGATAGAGAGTGGTCCTGAAGAGGTTTTTAAGAATGTAGTACTTGCTTCTTAACCCCTTCACCAACCCATCAGCCTTCACAGGCTGAATATAAAGGGAGGAGATCTCATCATTTTCCAAATTTCTCTCATTGTGAAGATCATAGAATCCTCTGTCCTGCTCTCCAAACCCAAGCAACCTAGCAAAGGTCACAAAGTCCAGTCTGTAGTGGCTGCTCTCTGTCATCCAGTGAATCACATCACCTGTCTTGTCTAGAAAGTATGTAGCAAAGAACTGATAGATGATCTATGTATTCCAATCATTTGCAAAACCCATCCAATCATACATGTTTAGTTGCTTGCCACAAGTCAATCACAAGGTCAAATTCTGGATCCCTCTTGATCTCAAGATGTTCCCAATCAACATATTTCATGTTAATGATCTTGGGCTTCTTGGCATTGAAAAGCACAGAGAGATAGAAGTCAGAATGGAATGTGTTCTAGAACCTATAATCCACTCCCATATCTTTTGACACATTGTAAGGAAAGATTTCCCTTTGCTATTGGACAATCTGATACTGATTCTGATAGTTAACTCTCTCTCTAGAACGGGTGTCCTATGGTGGCCTGACAACCACCTCCTCATCATGATGAACAATATATGTACCACCAAAAAGCTCAAGGTGTGGAGGTGTCCATGGGCAACCACCCTCCACAAGAGTTCTTCCTACCATATGCAACATGCTCTCTTGTCTGATCCTCTCTCTAGGATTCAGACCATCATCAACACCACTTCTGCCTCCTCTTGTAGCACGGGCCTTTGTCCTTGGCCCCTTTCCCTTCACACCACTCGATCCACTGGCATCCATCTATGCATTTAAAAGAGAGAAGGTTATGTTGCTGCACTTAGAATAGTGACTGGAAACTCTAGTGGAAAGAATTAAACAAAAACGAGAGTCAATGGTCGATTGAATGAGCAAGTGCAACAGTGTTGTTTCCCTCTGCCCGGCACTGCCGGCCTCTGGCCCGGCACTGCCACGCAGGTGCAGACAACACCTATGCATGCTCATTCGATCCACCATTGAATCTAGGTTTTGATTAAATCTAACTACTGGAGATACATCACGATACATAATGCAACTACTAACAACCTAAATCCCATCTCAAAATCCATACATTACATAGATCGATCCAAGTTAGGGTTTCAAGTTATTACCTTTGAATGAGAGGGTGTTGATGGTCCTTAAGTACCAATTTTAACCGTCAACTAAACAAGGAAAAGGATCTAAATGAAACCCATAGCTAGAACTAGGGTTTATACTGACAGAATTCCATGAGTTTTGGTGAATGTCTGTTTCTGCAGGGGGTTATCAGGAAATACTAAGGAAAGGCCCACATGTCATGTTTACATAGAGATAATTATCAACCGTATAATTTTCTATACTCAGGAAGGCTCTAGAAGGAACTAGAACAAGCCGGAAGCTAGTCGGGCCCACACCAAGGGCGTCCGCCCTGTCGTTTCGGCCAATTAGGGTCAATCTCGCGGATCACGTTCCACTGCCTTTGAGGATGAATCTAAACCACTCGCTTAAGGTCGGTTTGATCCGATGGTCCACGTTCATTTGAGGAGGCTATATAAGGAAGGCCCCTGACCCACCTGAGGATCATCTCATCTCATTATTCTTCTCCAGAGCAAAATCTAGGGTTTCAATTAGAAGTAGAGAAGGAGAGAGGTCCCTCTAGTTGTCTAGATCTAGTTCTTCTAGTTCTAGTTCATCTAGTTGTAATTAGAGGTGAGAGAGAGGAGGAGAGAGCTAGGAGGAGCCAGATCTGTCGGATCTTCCTCAACATTATACCTTTGCAGCATCTGGTTCGGAGCAATCTCCAGGTTCTTCATTTATTGTTTCTAAGTATCTTATTTCAGTTCTTGCTTTATTCTATTTACGGGATCTCCGCTCGTATTGAGTGCTCTAGTTTTGATATCGGATTAGAATAGTAAGCGATAGTGTAGACGTGGTGTCTAGACTAGAGTTTACCTGAGTTTGCGCCCAATCCTACGGATAGTTGTGGTAGCCCCAGAGGTGACAGCTCTATAAGGCCTTTGTAGTCCACCACGTTCGGGTTGGTGTTTTCGTAGAGCTTTTGGCAGCCTCCCCCTGACTATCTTTTTCCCAGTCTTTCTCGAGAGTCGGGAAGGTACTGTTGCTCCAAAGTAAGTAGAGTATCGTGGGCCTTTGATTAGATAACTCCCTTAGAAAACTCTAAAATCTCTTGCCCAGTTATCTTATCTATCCTTGGATGCTCTTAGTTCTTAACAAGTTCACTTCACGTTCCACATGGAAATCGATACCCTTGGAATACTCACGGGTGAAAGCTACAGCGGTATCCGTGCGCTTGCGGATTTATCTGTGTGCGTTAAGAAATACCAACAAGCTTTCTGGCGCTGTTGCCGGGGAATGGTAGCTGTGCTAGTTTCGAACCAAGTCATCCGTTTACCCTTTTCTTATTTCCTTTTTACCACCTTTCTCCCTTACCATTTTCATCTTACCACATGAATTCCACTCCTATCTATAAATACTCTGCTCCAAAGGGCGACATGTTGGAGCCTCCACCATCTTCAAATCCCATTCTTACAGATGGCTATGAGCTTCGCCCTGCTTTCATAGCCATGGTTCGGGAGCAACCTTTCTCTGGGCTAGAAAACGAAAATCCTTACACCCACCTTAGAGAATTTGAGCAATTGTGTTCCTGCCTCATCATTGCTGGCATGACACAAGAGACCTTAAAATGGAAATTGTTTCCATTCTCACTTTTGGGAAGAGCGAAACAGTGGTATGCTCATTATGTAGGAGGCGTAAATGGGAATTGGGATGAACTTCGAGACAAATTTTGTCTTGCTTTCTTCCCTCTTTCTAAAATTGCAGCCCTTAGAATTGAAGTTCTTCAGTTCAAACAAAAAGAGAAATAGACAATAGGAGCAGCTTGGGCTAGGTTCATAAGCCTTATCAATCCCAGTCCAAACCTTTCCTTGCCAGACAATGTCTTACTCTATCACTTCCATCTTGGTCTTAACAAGGAAGTTGCTCTCCACCTTGACCTATCTTCAGGAGGCTCGTTCTCGCACAAAACCATTAGTGAAGGAGAATCCATTCTAAATAAAATTCTTGAAAATACCCCTTACACTAGAGTTTTTGATGAATTTTCTGAAGAAGTCGAGCCAACCCCCGAACAATACGAGGAGGAACAAACAACCGAATCCAAAATTCCTTCAAATTCTTTGAATGATTTGGTTGCAATAGAACCATCTCCTGTGGGAACACAACACTCTTTAGAGAGTGATGAACCCCATCCTTCTATGTTCCTCTCAGAAATCGAGGTAGATCTTTTTGAAGATTTTGGCAACACCTTGAATTTTCCAGTTCAAGTGAAGCCTCTGGTACACTCTGCATCGTTTGAGGATAAGAGTCTACACAATGATGCTTTCCTTTTAGAGCACATTAAAGGACTCTCAGCCATCATGAGCCGTGAGTGGTCGGTAGAATCGAAGTTATCCACTGAGGTAGCCCGAATCATTACTCCCTCAGATTTTATACTTTGCAAACTTATGGGAATCACCATAAAGGCTCACTATAGTCCTATCGTTGGGATAAATATAATTTCAAGGGCTTTAGCCCAACATCTTTGCCCCAACGAATCTTTGATCCCATCACATAAGCTTCTAAGAATTCTATCTGGAGTTATTCTTGAAAGTTATGGGGTCATAAGGTCCATTCCTTTACGCATAAGAGGGTTCGAGTATCACTTAGATTTTTACATCTATGACATCTCGGACATGTCTCTCTTGATTGGCGTACCGTTTGGAACACTCTTTCAAGAGCAACCAAACAAGGATCACCTAAAGCTCAAGCTAGGCAATTCTTCTATTGCTGTTAATCTTTTAAGATCAAATAATGCAATAGTAGAACCCAAGCCTAAACAAGACCCTTTTGAGGAAGTCTTAGTGGCATTTCTAGAAGACTGGTCTCAACCAACTCTTGATGATGAACACTTCACTCAAGAAGAGGAAGAGCTAGCAGAACCTATCGAAGTAAATCCTTTGGAAGTGCCATCACAACCCTCAATCGAGTTAAAACATCTTCCTTCTGGCTTGAAATATGTCTTTCTCAATAATAACAAAGAAACTCCTATCATTATAAGTGATAAGCTTTCCCAAGAGGAAACCAATAGACTTGTCACTATCCTAGAAAGGCATAAATCGGCCTTTGGCTACTCACTCCATGACCTCATTGGAATTAGTCTAGCTCTTTGTTCTCATAGAATTCCCATCGATCCTGATTCGTCACCTTCGAGGGAACCACAACAGAGACTTAACAATGCTATGCGAGAGGTTGTTAAGAAAGAGGTCTTGAAACTTTTGCACGCTGGGATTATCTATCCTGTGCCACATAGTGAGTGGGTTAGCCCTGTCCAAGTTGTGCCAAAGAAAGGAGGGATGACAGTTGTAAGAAATGAGAAAAATGAACTCATCCCTCAACGCACTGTCACTGGGTGGCACATGTGCATTGACTACTGGAAACTTAACAAGGCTACAAAGAAAGATCACTTCCCGTTACCCTTCATTGATGAAATGTTGGAACGGCTTGCAAAGAACTCTTTCTTTTGTTTCCTTGATGGTTATTCCAGATATCATCAAATCCCGATCCACCCTGATGACCAAAGTAAGACCACTTTTACATGCCCTTATGGAACTTATGCTTATCGACGAATGTCGTTTGGATTGTGCAATGCTCCAGCTTCGTTCTAACGGTGCATGATGTCTATTTTCTCTGACATGATCGAGAAAATCGTGGAGGTGTTCATGGATGATTTTACCTTCTATGGCAAAACCTTTAATGATTGTTTAGCGAATTTGAACAAAGTCTTACAACGGTGTAAAGAAAAGCATTTAGTCCTGAACTAGGAGAAATGTCATTTCATGGTTCAGGAAGGAATAGTGCTAGGACACAAGGTGTCCGAACGTGGGATAGAAGTGGATAGAGCAAAGATTGAAGTTATTGAGCAACTTCCACCTCCCACAAATGTGAAAGGAATCCGAAGCTTTCTAGGCCACGCAGGGTTCTATAGGCGTTTTATTAAAAACTTTTCCCAAATCGCTAGACCCCTGACTAGACTTTTAGCCAAAGATGTACGTTTCGTTTTCACTAATGAGTGTTATGAAGCTTTTGAAATCCTCAAGAAAGCACTCATTTCAGCTCCAATCATCCAACCTCCAGATTGGACGCTACCCTTTGAGATCATGTGTGATGCTAGTGACTTCGCAGTAGGTGTTGTCTTAGGCCAAACCAAGGATAAAAAGCATTATGATATTTCCTATGCTAGCAAAACCTTGTCTGGGCCACAACTCAATTATGCTACCACTGAAAAAGAGTTGTTGGTTGTAGTCTTTGCGATAGACAAGTTTAGATCTTACTTAGTAGGAGCTAAGGTAATCATTTATTCAGACCACGCTGCTCTTAAATACTTGCTCACTAAGAAAGATGCTAAACCTCGGCTTATAAGATGGATTCTTTTACTCCAAGAATTTGACATAGAAATAAGAGACAAGAAAGGAGTAGAAAATTCAGTAGCTGATCACTTGTCTAGGCTTCAATATAAAAATGAACATGAATTGCCTGTTAATGACTATTTAAGGGACGAGACACTCCTCAAGGTAACACACTCGGACCCTTGGTATGCGGATATTGTGAATTATATGGTTTCAGGATATGTTCCACTAGGAGGTGACAAGAGGAAGCTTCAGTATGAATCTTGTTGCCACTTGTGGGATGATCCGTATCTCTATCGGGTTTGTGCTGATGGACTGCTACGGAAATGTGTCCCAATGGTTGAAGCCATGAAGATCATAGACAGATTGCACGCATCACCTTATGGAGCACACTATGGAGTGTACCGTACACATGCAAAGATCTGGCAAAGCATAGGTGACAGCTTTGTAAGGCCTTTGTAGTCCACCACGTTCGGGTTGGTGTTTTCGTAGAGCTTTTGGCAGCCTCCCCCTGACTATCTTTTTCCCAGTCTTTGTCGAGAGTCGGGAAGGTACTGTTGCTCCAAAGTAAGTAGAGTATCGTGGGCCTTTGATTAGATAACTCCCTTAGAAAACTCTAAAATCTCTCTGCCCAGTTATCTTATCTATACTTGGATGCTCTTAGTTCTTAACAAGTTCACTTCACGTTCCCCGTGGAAATCGATACCCTTGGAATACTCACGGGTGAAAGCTACAGCGGTATCAGTGCACTTGCGGATTTATCTGTGTGCGTTAAGAAATACCAACAGAGGGTTGAGGATGAAGAAGGGCTGGCTTGAATGGAGCTTGACGCAGGGAGGAAGATCCTCCACACCTCCTCCAATGGCAGCACCACCGAAGAGCGGCACCGCCGGGAAGAAGAGAGGGACCTCCGGGCTCCCTAGATCGCCTTGGGGAAGAGAGAGGAGAGGGAGAGGTGTTCTATTAGGGAGGAACTGATTGGGATGGAGTCCCCTCAGGCCTGGGTGAGGAAATAAAGGGAGGCCCGAGAGATTGGATCCGGACCCGACTGCTTGGTGCAGTTAAGTCGCGGCACTGCCGCAGCTAGGCCCAGCACTATCGCGCACCCCCGGCACTGCTGTGCTAGGGGCCGGCACTGTCGGACTGCCTAGGCAGTGAGGAGCTATGCCACTTTCATACTATATATTTATGCAATGTAGACACATACTCCTTGCCATATGTTGGTCAGTAAGCAAATCAACAGTACATACAATGACCAACACATTCAAGTTTCTTTCAAAATTGGTTTTGAAACACATAATTGGAACTTTTCAAAGTTTTGCTTATGTCGCTAGATGGTCAATCAAATGTGTGCTATAGTTCAAACCATGTTACGAGAATCAAGTATATTCAGCTCACTACGCAAAGCACAAAACCTTGTCTCATCTAGAGGCTTAGTGAAGATATCGGCTAGTTGCTTTTCGGTGCTCACATGGCGAGTTGCGATATCTCCTTTTAATTCGTGGTCTCTCAAGAAGTGATGATGGATGTCTATGTGTTTGGTTCTAGAGTGACTAACAGGGTTATTTGCAAGTTTTATGGCACTCTCGTTATCACACAAGAGAGGTATCTTGGTGAATTGACATCCGAAATCTTTTAAGGTTTGCCTCATCTAAAGTAGTTGAGCACAACATGCGCCGGCTGCAACATACTCGGCCTCAGTGGTGGAAAGGGCTACACAATTTTGCTTCTTAGAACTCTAAGACACTAGGGACCGTCCAAGGAATTGACACGTCCCCGAAGTGCTTTTTCGGTCTACCTTGCAACCAGCATAATCGGAATCCGAATACCCAAGTCGATCATACTTAGAGCCCTTGGGATACCATAAGCCAAGGTTAGGAGTGAAAACTAGATATCTCAAGATTCTCTTAACAGCCACCAAGTGGCACTCTTTCGGGTTAGCTTGAAATCTAGCACACATGCACACACTAAGCATTATGTCTGGCCTAGATGCACATAAGTAAAGGAGAGAGCCGATCATGGAACGATATACCTTTATGTCTACATCAAGATCAAGATGTCCATTGGTTGGCATGGGAGTCTTGATTGGCTTTGCATTCACCATGTCAAACTTTCTCAACATATCATGGGTGTACTTGGTTTGGCATAAGAAAGTCCCTTCCTTGAGTTGCTGTTGGCACAAATTATGATCAATTTTATATAACTAAAATATTGCCAACAAACTCAGGATCAAGGAGAAAACAATCATTGCATGAGCATTCTTTATTAAATAACAAAGTTCCACATGTCCATGAATATTTTAATGCAGATAAGAAGAAATGGAACAAAAGAGACCCAGTGGGACCCACAGAGGAAGTCGGCCGACCCCACTGTGGGCCCACCAGGTTTCCCCCTCGGCCATGATCCAGGATAAACCCCTCAGAGTGATTCTCAACCATCAGATCACTTTGTGTTTTCTCCCAAACGGCTCTCAAGCAATGTACAAGGATCCATGGGCCCACACCAAAGAGATCAACATGACAAACACTTCAGAATGAACAACCACTTCACATGACAGGTGGGACCAGCACTAGGATGGACGAGGTGGGCCAGGGACCCTTAGGAGGGATCGGCCGAACCTCCCCTGGGCCCAACTGGCTCCCACTCAGACCCTGATCAGTGGGGCCACAACCACAAAGCCAGGGGATGGCCCACTGGCCATAGTGTGGATCGGCCGATCCACCCCCTAGGTCGGTTGGGTCCCCCCTCAACCGCCATACCAAGTTACACATGTTGGAAATCCAAGCCATCCATTCTAGGCGGTTGTATGCCGGTTTGATCCAAGGGAGGAGGATTGAAGCCCCCTGGATCGATGACGGGGCCCTAGAGTAGCCCCTACTCCACCCCCCTCTATAAATAGAGGCCTAGACCTCCCTCTCTAATCATGATGTAATCCATACAAATCACTGTTGTTATCAAGTGGAGATTAGTCTAGTGGGTGTTCTCTAGTGTGGGAGTTAGAGTTGAGTTGAGCTTTGCTCGGGCTTTCCGGAATTGTCTTCCCGGAGGATCTGGTATAAGCTCTTGTATCTTTTCTCTTTTGTAAGACTTTACTTATTTAATGCAATATTCCTTCTTTACTTTACTTAGTCTTTATTTAGTGCAATATTATACTTGCTATAGTATTGTTGTGTGGTTTATCTTGTCAATTACTTGTTATAAACTAAATTGAGATCCTTGTGGCCTTTCCTGTATGCGATCATCGCCTGTCATAGGGTGCTCTAGTTGACCGTATACACGATTAGAGTAGAAAGAATAGGTGTAAGCGTGGTGTTTATACTTAATCTTGCCTTTGGTTATCGCTTGTTACACAGATTGTTTGTGGTAGCTAGCAAGAGGTGACAGCCTTGTCTAGTTGTTGTATTCCACCATGTGTTTATAGGCAAGTTCTTAAAAGATAAGGCCCCCGCAAGAAGAGGGCGCAGTCCGGTAGGAGTTTTTTCCTCCTACTGATATATCCCCTCGCCTAGCATACTTGTATTGAGGAATCAATCGAAGTTTGTCTCACCTAAATGCCATAGTTAAACCCACAGAGGTAGAGTTGGAATCATAGGAACCCTTTTGACTCTCTCGTTGTCCTCCCACATAGTTATACTCACTAGTCATCTCTTACTTATCTTTACCAGTTTGTTACATCATCATCACCTTCCTATCATTATATCATTTACCCCCTTACACTAGTTGATACTAAATCGAGGTGATCTCTAGGATCTCTCTTTTATTATTATTTCTAGCTTCGCTTTCCCTTGGGAGAATATAAATTACGATACCCCGGAATACTCCTGGGTGAAGTGCTACAACGGTATAATTTGTGCGCTTGCGGATTTATCCAATAGTCATAAGAAATACCGACAAGCATTTCTGGCGCCGTTACCAGGGATAGGGACTTATCTCTATTTTTTTGGTGCGACGCTAAGAAGTGTCAACAAGCATTTCCGGCGCCGTTGCCGGGGAAAGCATAGCCTAGAAATTTTAATATAATTGAATCCAGAGTTTACTATCAAATAGTTGTAGGGGCTTACCCCTTGCCTGTGTCTTTCTTAATTGTGAAGCAAGGCATTGTATGAGTGAGTTCCAGTTTTCAGGAACCATACATGAAAATCCTAAGAGTTTCCGAAGAAACTCTAGGCATCGTCTAGTGTCTCCTCGAAAGCTCACCTCAGACTCAGATCCACTCAAGGAAGGAGGCCCCACTCCGTTTATCAAGCAAGCTATGGCTCAAGAAGCTATTTCCGACTTCTCAGCTCCTTCAGTCGCTCACATGGCCCAAGGACCAGATGGTAACACAGGGGTTGCTACCTTCGAGCTGCAGCCAGCTTTGATCAACTTAGTGCAAGCCAACCCTTTTTGTGGGAAGTTCCATGAGGATGCCAGTGCACATCTTCAACACTTCTTGGAGGTAAGTGGCACCATTTCCATTAAGAATGTGGCACCAGATATCATTCATCTTCGTCTTTTCCCGTTCTCATTACTCGGGAAGGCGAAGCAATGGTTCTATGCTCATTCTAAGGAAGTTGCCACTTGGGAGAAGTGTACCAATGCATTTCTCAAGAAGTTCTTCCCAATGGGCAAAACCACCACCCTTCGTGGAAGAATTTCAAGCTTCTAACAACAAGCGGACGAGACTATTCCCGAAGCATGGGAACGTCTTCAGGAGTACATTCGGGAATGTCCTCACCATGGAATTCAAGATTGGCTCCTGATTCAAGGCTGCTACTATGGGTTAACACCAATAACCCGTAGTCACCTTGATGTAGCCGCTAAAGGAGCATTCACCTCACTCAATGTCACACAAGCAAAAGATCTTATTGAGAAGATAGTGAAAAATCAAGGGTGGAAAGATGAAAAGCTCTCAGTCAAGAAAAAGAGTGCAGAACCTATTCATGAAGTAAGTGCACTCTCCACAAGTATGGATCTCTTGATGAAGAAACTCGAAGAACGAGCCAACTTCAAGAAGGATAGAGATGCCATCCAACACTATGCCTCCACACGAGCTTACAAGTCAGATCAATGGTGTGAGGTATGTGGCGGAAATCATTCGGGAAACAATTGCCCCGAAACCAATGAAGGCGTGAGCTTCGTCAACAACAATGAGAAGCAACCTCAACAATCGGGATCAAAGCCACGACCCTCCAATCAAGGTAATGAAAGTAAAAGCTTTAATAATTTTTATCAGCCTTCATTTAAAGATCTTGTCTTAAGTCAAGCTAGAATCAATGAAAGCATAAACAATAAACTAGCACTTAATGATAAGACCCTTGAATCTTTAAACAATAAAATGAATGACATAGCTTCTGTTGTAAAGAATCAATCAAACTTCAACAGTTGATAGAAAGAAAATTATCTCAATTGATTTCTTCTGCTCCATATCTTGGTAATTCTGAAAAAGTCTCTAGTATAAATGCGGTGACCACGAGAGGGGGTAAGACCACTCGCGATCCACCACATCCTAACATTTCAGGTAGAACCACAAGGAAGGAAAAAGAAGTTGAAGTAGAAGAACAACAGGAAGAAGAAGAAGAGACTGCACCACTCCAGGACCCTGTCAAGTTTCATGGGAAGACAGTGCCACATGAGTACTATGATACAAACATTCTACTACCATTCCCAAGAAACCAAAGACGATAATCAACAGACGAACGCTTCAGTAAATTCGCCGAGGTAATTCGCCAACTATATGTCCATATACCCCTACTTGATGCGATGCAGGTCCCAACCTACGCTAAGTATCTGCGGGACATTCTCAACAATAAGAGACCGGTACCCACCACCGAAGTCATCAAGTTGACGGAGGAGTGTAGTGCAACTATACTCAACCAGCTGCCTTTAAAGAAGAAGGACCCAGGGTGTCCTACCATTGATTGCTCCATCGGGACTCAGCAATTCGAACATGCCCTCTGCGACTTGGGAGAAAGCGTCAGCGTCATGCCAAAGGTAGTCTTTGATAAACTAACTCATACTACTTTGTCCCCTACACCAATGTGCTTGCAGTTAGCGGATCAATCAATTCGTTACCCCGTGGGGATCGCTGAAAATATTCCCGTCAAAATACGAGAATTTTTCATCCACGTGGATTTCGTGGTGTTGGATATGGAAGTAGACAAGAAGACTCCACTCATCCTAGGAAGACCATTCCTCAGCACCGCCAATGCACACATCGATGTAGGAGCGGGAGAAATTCAATTTAACATCAATGGAACCCAGGAGATATTCCACTTCAAGCCAAAGATCGAGCAATGCTCCATAGTCAAGGTATTCGAAATCGATCCTTATGTCAATTATACTTACCTGGCAAAAGTGAAGCAACAACCTCGGGCAAAACCCAAACGGGTATGGCGGAAAAAGGTGATCAAGCCATGCGCCGCTCCACCTCCAAAACCACGTCAGCAAATCCGATGGGCAAATGAGGAGGATGACCCTACTTCAAATAATTGAAAGCATGGCTACATGAAGAGGTAAGTCTCATACAAGGTAAGTTTTCTTTTTCATTCTCTTCCTCTTTAATTCCTGAAATCTTTTTATCATATGATCATATCTTTTAATTAATTCCAAAGCATAATCACGTTTAGCCATAATAAAATTTGAAAACACAAAAATAATAAAATCTTAAACTTTTCTTGTCCACGAAAGATTGCATTGCGTCTAATTTAGCATAGGAAGTTTAGCATCACAAATCTAGGTTCTGTGGTGGACCCAGATGGGTCGGCCGACCGGGCCCACGACCCCACTACCTCTGGCCTACCCTGCCTCATGATTCCCTGTCTTGGGGCAGTATGCCACGGCCCTCTGATCACAATAAGTGAACGGCCGATCCCCTATCTCTCTCCTTTCCTCTTCTTCTTTCTCCACCTCGAGATGCTTCATGTTTGATTCCCAAATAAATGAAGCTAGAGCCAAGGAGGACATGTATTGACTCCTCCCATCACCTCCTTGCCCCTCCATCTCTCTCTTCATGCCATGCACAAAGTTTGTCCTTTGCAAATTCACTCCACCGAGAAGCATCCTGGCAAGAGAAGTCTAAACTACCACTCATCTCTTCCAAAATAAGAAGATCGTTATCACCATACCTCTTCCTATAATCAATCCCAATTTTCTTCATCACCAATCTCAAGAAGTGTGTCACTAATCGTTAGGAGCCTAAACACTCCTAGCATCATCATAACTTCTTGATCATGACACACTAGCAAATAACCATACCATCCTCTCTAAGCACTCCAAGCTAAAAGGGGGGGCATCTCTGGCCATTTTTCAGGCAGAGCAGCATGACCTATGTCCTCTCCTTGCGCCCCACTACCATCCATTGTGGCATGGTGCAAAATCATCACGAGAGCATCCAAAGGAGGATCGGCCGATCCAAAGCAAGGCCCCTCCTCTCAAATCCTTGTCGGGCATCTCCTCCACTTCACTACCTTGCAAGAAGGGCACTCAATGGCCATGGGTGGTGGTCGGCCGATCAGGCCCACACCTCCAATCACTCTCCCCTCTCTTCTGCTATATGAACACGAATAGAGCCACTCCCTCAGACACACACTCTCAACCACATCAGCTCACAAAGCCAAAAAAAATCCTCTACCATCTCTCTTCATTTAGCCACACCGCTAATTCAGAGAAGGGTACAAGCTTAGTTAGTAGAGTAGTGAGATGAAGTCCCTCAAGAAGGCACTTAAGAAGGCACGAATCTCAGTCAGTGGGAGTTCTTCCAAGAATTCCCAGGGAGGTAGCTCATCCCAAGGTACAGATTTTATGTCCATTGATACAAGGTCTGAGTTAGTACATGGTTCGGGTGCTACCGAAATCATGGCTAGCAGTGCTAGTCATAGTGATTATGAGCAAGAACATCCTAGTGCCGGTCATTTTTAACCGGCCGAGCCTTCGGGAGATCAAACATCATGGGTCACTGTTCCGGAAACCGGCATACAGCTTACACCTCATGAGAGGGCTATTTTCAACACCTTGAAGGACCGCGACTACGAGCACACCAAGGTAATTGATCCTACCCTCTTAGCTAAAATAGGATTAGACGAGGAGTTTGATGAAGTTTTTAGAGCCATAGGGTGGACTCGTGAGTTTTGGGATATCACTAACGACCCAGAAAGTAGACTTTTAACTCTAGAGTTCCTAAGCACAGTTAATACTAATGCTCAAAGGCTTTCTTTCCGGTTGCTTAATCATCCAATATCTTTAACCTGGAAAGAGTTTAGTCATGTTCTTGGATGTAAAGAAAAATGTGTTGTTAATCTTGAGCATGCTACACAAGTATATAATAGGAATGAGTTTTGGAAACTGATCTCTGGAAAAGATAGTTCTAGACATCCACGAACAAGTAAAATTCATAATCCTACTTTACGTTTTATGCATCGTTGGGTAGGAATAACCTTGTTCCCTAGAGATGATGTAAGGCCTGTAACAAATGTTGAGCTAAGAATACTTTTTGCCATGGTAAATAAAATTCATGTCTCTCCTGTTAGAACCATGGTAGATCACTGGTGCTCAGCCAATAGCAGAAAAGGACCCTTTGAGTTTACATCTATGATCACTAAAATCTTGAACAACACGGCTCAGCTTGATAATTATCAATTCTTCTTAACCACACCACGAGCTGTGTTAGACATAGGGTATTTTGTGCAAGGTCACACGTTGATGCATGGGCTGCATGAATCTGTCATATATATGAATAATGATCCCATAAAAAGAGTTCAGCTCCCTTGTGAAAGACTTAAACTGTATATGTGTAGGCAACTAACCTTTACTATAGACACACAAGAAGGGCGTAGAAGTTTTGCAGGTCGAAGGACGACACGCAGCATGGCATATGCAGCTCAAGAAGAAGGCACATCCCTAGGTTCAGATTTTGTGGATGAAACCATGAGTGCCACACGCTTCTCCAGCTCAAGCAACGGACTCCAGAGGTCAGCATCACAAAGTGCACGATTCTCTTTTTCTTCTTCGCAGGGAAGAGAGGACCGTGAGTTCCGTCGCGACGTGGATTTACTCACTACCCAAGTAGATGAACTACGGGTAAATCATGGGATCCTCCATCAGAACGTGATCCAAAATCAGCAAAGAGTCCAAGAAATGAGAGATTTCCAGACCCAGCAGTGGTCTCAGTTCTATGCTTATCATGGGATAGACCCAACACAATTTCATCCACAGGGACCATGAAAAGAATAAGCTTGGGGGAGGTTCCCTTCCCACTAAGGTAAGTTTTTAATTTTCAGCATTTCAATTCGGTATTTAAATTCCGCATCTTTCAATTTCAGCATTTTAATTATGCATTTTAATTCCCAGCAAATAAAAATAAAAATAATAAAAAGACTTGTCCCTACTCTCACATGTACCATGGATATTTATCCCTTATGGAAATGATGAATAGTTGCTCTACTAAATATTTCTCTAGTACTTAGTTTACAGCTCGATATTTCTCTAAGTATGAATTACTCGGCTTAAAAGAAATCATCATGAACCTCAAACTTTTGTGGGTTGCAAATACTGTAACTAAGTCTAAGTTGTTGTGAGACATGATATGACGAGATAAGAGCTGCTATAATATTGTTCTAAGCAAGAATGACTATCGGAGATTTATTTCTTAAAATAATAAAACACTTTTTGTTCCTCAATGGTGAAAATTCCTACCAAAGCCATAGATGATCTTTCATGATATAAACTTTCTACATAAGCTACTTACTTTGTGTTGAATTTGGTCAAGTTTTGTGACTCTTGTTAAGAGATTTATCATGCTCCCAAGATCAAGATCACGTACACGCCACATATACATGCTGCTTCTACACTGGAAGTACGCAGAAACATGTCTTACATTTCCACATAGTTCATACTCCATGCTCTAAGTAGAAAATATCTCTAGTTTGTTACTAGTAAATGAGACATAGACTATGCAAAATTATGAAAAATATTCAAGGACATTCTGTAGTCCTAATCCTTTATGAGCACTCCAAAGCTCTCTCTTGAAAAAAAAATTATTTATCATGAGCATTTTCAAAGCTCATAGAAAAAAATAAATAAAGATAGCTATGTCTCAATTTCATAAGATAGGAAAGAGAGATCATTTATAAGAGTATTGATCAATTATCATGTTTCCACACACTTGCACATCTTGATCTAATAGTATGACATTTCTCTCCTTGGATCCGGAATTTGACTTTACAATATATGCAGGGTAAGTTTGCTACATCTTTGATCCCTACCTATAGCTCCACATAAGCTTAGAGGTAGGATGAAAAAGAAGGCAAACTTTGATATATGCCTTGGTAAGGAATCATACACCTTATGAGCGACTCGAGAGTACCATTTGAGGAACATTAAGTCTTTCTTTTACAAAACTTTACAAAACCTCCGATATGAAACTTGTGAAAGAATGAGAAAACTAGTGCTCAGTCAAGTTGTATGACGGTTTGATCCAAGGGAGGAGGATTGAAGCCCCCTGGATCGATGACGGGGCGCTGGAGTAGCCCCTACTCCACCCCCTCTATAAATAGAGGCCTAGACCTCCCTCTCTAATCATGATGTAATCCATACAAACCACTCTTGTTATCAAGTGGAGATTAGTCTAGTGGGTGTTCTCTAGTGTGGGAGTTAGAGTTGAGTTGAGCTTTGCTCGGGCTTTCCGGAATTGTCTTCCCGGAGGATCTGGTATAAGCTCCTGTACCTTTTCTCTTTTGTAAGACTTTGCTTATTTAATGCAATATTCCTTCTTTACTTTACTTAGTCTTTACTTAGTGCAATATTATACTTGCTATAGTATTTTTGTGTGGTTTATCTTGTCAATTAGTTGTTATAAACTAAATTGAGATCCTTGTGGCCTTTCATGTATGCGATCATCGCCTGTCATAGGGTGCTCTAGTTGACCGTATACACGATTAGAGTAGTAAGAATAGGTGTAAGCGTGGTCTTATACTTAATCTTGCCTTTGGTTATCGCTTGTTGCACGGATTGTTTGTGGTAGCTAGCAAGAGGTGACAGCCTTGTCTAGTCGTTGTATTCCACCATGTGTTTATAGGCAAGTTCTTAAAAGATAAGGCCCCCGTAAGAAGAGGGTGTGGTCCAGTAGGAGTTTTGTCCTCCTACTGATCTATCCCCTCGCCTAGCATACTTGTATTGAGGAATCAATCGAAGTTTGTCTCAGCTAAATGCCATAGTTAAACCCATAGAGGTAGAGTTGGAATCATAGGAACCCTTTTGACTCTCTCGTTGTCCTCCCACATAGTTATACTCACTAGTCATCTATTACTTATCTTTACCAGTTTGTTACATCATCATCACCTTCCTATCATTATATCATTTACCCCCTTACACTAGTTGATACTAAATTGACGTGATCTCTTGGATCTCTCTTTTATTATTATTTCTAGATTCGCTTTTCCTTGGGAGAATATAAATTATGATACCCGGAATACTCCTGGGTGAAGTGCTACAACGGTATAATCTGTGCGCTTGCGGGTTTATCCAATAGTCATAAGAAATACCGACAAGTATTTCTGGCGCCGTTACCAGGGATAGGGACTTATCTCTATTTTTTTGGTGCGACGCTAAGAAGTGTCAACAGTTGCTTGATTTAAAAACCGAGGAAGAACTTTAGCTCAATCATAGACATCTCAAATCTCTTAGTCATGATCCTACTAAACTCATCACAAAAGGATTGGTTAGTACTACCAAATATTATGTCATCGACATATATTTGGCACACAAAGATATGATCATTAATCTTGTGAGTAAAGAGAGTAGGATCCGCTTTGCCTATTTCAAAGCCTTGTTTGATCAAGAATTCCTTAAGGCATTCATACCATGCTCTTGGTGCTTGCTTAAGCCCATAGAGCGCCTTATGGAGCTTGAAGACATGATGTGGGAACTTAGGATCTTCAAATCCCGGTGGCTGCTCAACATACACCAATTCTTGAATAGGGGCATTGAGAAATGCACTCTTCACATCCATTTGTTGAAGCTTGAAGTCATGATGGGCAACATAGGTAAGAAGCATTTGAATTGCTTCAAGTCTAGCCACCGGTGCATAAGTCTCTTCAAAGTCCAAGCCCTCCACTTGAGTGAAACCTTGAGCAACCAATCTTGCCTTGTTCCTTGTCACCACACCCTGCTCATCTTACTTGTTGCAAAAGACCCACTTGGTTCCAATCACATTGGTATTTGGTCTTTCCACCAATGATCAAACTTGGTTCCTTTCAAAGCTATTTAGCTCTTCTTGCATAGCCATCACCCAATCCGGATCATCGAGAGCTTGCTCAACCTTGAGAGGTTCCAAAGAGGAGACAAAAGAGTAAAATTGACAAAAGTTTGCCAAATGTGAACGAGTAGTTACCCCCTTTTGAAGACTCCCAAGTATATTATCAATGGGATGATCTCTTGGAATTGTTTGCCTCAATCTTGGGTATTCTGTGGCTTCTTGTTGGTCTGCTTGGTCATCATACTCATACTCTTCAAATATTGGTTGTAGGTTCATTGGGCTTGCTGGTGAACAGCTTGCTGCTGCTTTTCTGTGGGGAGCGGCAGTGCTGGCCTCTGGCCCGGCAGTGCCGTGGTCTGGCACAAGTGCTGGACTAGGGAGCACTACTGCCCCCACCTTCTTCAATCCTTGGAGCAGTAGCTTCACCATCTTGAGTTTCCACCTCTGTTGCTTGGCCTTCTTGTGGTCTAATGTCACCAATAGTCATGTTCTTGATTGCTTCACATGGTGGTTCCTCATTACCTACAACAACTTGATCAATTTGCTCTACTTGAGAGCCATTAGATTCATCATATGTCACATCTATCGCAATTTCAATTTTCCCTGAGGTCTTGTTGAATACACGATAGGCATGCTCATTTGATCCATAACCAAGAAGAAAACCTTCATCAACTTTAGGTGCAAACTTAGAGGTTTTGGGCTTTTTGTTAAGTATGAAACACTTGCACCTAAAAACTCTAAAGTATGACACCTTTGGTTTGTTACCGGTTAATAGTTCATATGAAGTCTTCTTCAAGATCTTGTGTAGATAGAGCCGGTTGATAGCATGACAAGCGGTGTTGACGACTTCGGCCCAAAAGATATCTGAAGTCTTGTACTCATCTAGCATTGTCCTTTCCATGTCAATGAGTGTCCAGTTCTTCCTCTCTACTACACCATTTTGTTGAGGGGTGTATGGAACTGCAAATTCATGCTTGATGCCCTCATCATCAAGAAACTCCTCCACTTGAGTGTTCTTGAATTCGGTTCCATTGTCGCTACGAACTTTCTTGATTTGGAAACCGAATTCTCTTTGTGCTCTTCTAATGAAGGTTTTCACCTTATCTTGCACTTGTGCCTTATCATACATGAAAAACACCCAAGTGAAATGAGTAAAGTCATCAACAATAACTAAACCATGTTTGTTACCGCTAATGCTTATGTAGGCCACCGGTCCAAAGAGATCCATGTGTATTAGCTCCAATGGTTGCTTGGTGGAGACAATGATCTTTGGTGGGTGAGGTGATCCTACTTGCTTTCTGGCTTGGCATGCACTACAAATTCTATCCTTCTCAAAATGAACATTTGTTAGTCCAAGAATGTGTTCATCCTTTAGGAGTTTGGCCAAGTTCCTCATCCCAACATGAGCTAGTCAGCGATGTCATAACCAACCCATGCTAGATTTTGCCACTAAACAAGTCTCAAGCTTAGTCTTACTTTTGTTGAAACCAACTAGGTAAAGCTTGCCCTTCAAACGACTCATAAAGACAATAGAGGAATCCTCCCTCTTAAGGACTTCCACACCCTTATTCGTAGAGACAATTGTAGCCCATCTCACACAATTGAGAAACGGACAACAAGTTGTAACTCAACGAATTCACATGTAAAACATTTGAGATAGAATGATCAAAAGTAATAGCAACTTTACCAAGACCAATCACTTCCCCTTTTGAGTTGTCACCAAAGATGATATTCTCACTTGCATTTGAAGTTGGGGAATATGATGAGAACATACTCTTCTCTCCGGTTATATGATTTTTACATCCACTATCAAGCACCCAACTTGATCCACCGGAGGAGTATGCCTACAAAACAATTTAGCTCCTAGATTTAGGTCCCCAACTAATCTTGGGGCCTTGCATGTTAGTAACAACAATTTTGGGAACCCAAACATTCATGCTTCTCTTATCATGTTTCTCATCACCCACAAATTCTGCAATGACTTTACCACGGTCATTGCATTTCAACACATAGCATGATGATAGGCTTCCTTGGGGTGACCTTGCCTTTGGTTGATATGCATACCTGTTTTTGGCCACCCAGATTGAGTCCTTGGGTTTCTGAGAAACCTGCTTTTGCCTAGGCACCCTCTTGGAATGGACTTGAGCTTGATCAGGTGAAGCACTGGTAGCCTTCCCTTTAGTGGGGGCGGCACTGCCGGCCTAAGGTCCGGCACTGCCAGCCTGAGGTCTAGCACTGCTGCGGTCTGTGCAGGCTTATTTGCACCAATGCTTCCCTTCTTCTCAAACATGACACACTCAATGCCTTTCACTATTTTTCTTCCATTGGTTTTACCTCCTTGATGTGTCCAAGCCCATCCTTGATTGATGGATGCCTTCCATCCTTGTATTGGATTCTCTTTGGCTCAACTTTGTCTTTGTCATTCTTGCTAGAAACTGAAATGACATTGTTGAGCCTTGCTATCTCTTTCTTCATGGTCTCCATGTTGGCAAGGTTAGTGGAATAATCATTCAAATCAATATTATAGCATTTTCCACAATCTTGGCTAGTGGATGGAGAAGAGGCATCATTTGCCTTAGTGAGATGTGAGTTGCTCTCCCAAAGAAGGTTGTATTGTCCCTCAAGCTCTTGATGCTTTTCAACTAAGCCACAATGCTTTTCCTTGAGTTCACTATACTCCTTCTTAGTGAGAGCATGGGCTTCTTTTTCCTTGGCAAAAGCCTTGGTCAAAGAGCTCACCTCACTCCTCTCTAAAGCAAGAGCTTCCTCACTAGCAATATAAAGATCCTCTTGTTTAATAAGAGTCTTTTCTCTAGATGCTAGCTCAGCCTTGGTTGCCTCTAATTCATCCATTATATTAGCAATGAAGATTTTGGTCTTATCATCCATATTTTTAGTTATTTCATTGATTTCTTCATCACTAGATTCATCATCACTAGAGTAGTCACTAGAATCACTACTAGAGATGTCTTTGGGGAGAGGAGTTTTGGGTTTGGGTTTTGGTTTTACCTTCTGACCCTTTGCCATGAGACAAATGTGAGGGGCGCATTCATCATCATTGGACATGTTGTTGAAGAGCCTTGGTGAAGTGGATGACTTATGAATAGCAATGGTTGCCATTTCTTCATCTTCACTTGAGGTCTCTTCCGTTGAGTCCCACTCATGCCCAATGTGTGCTTCTCCCCCATATCTCTTGCTCATCTTGTGGTCACCCTTGTCTTCTCTCTTGCCTTTGCTAAACTTGTTGTCTTTCTTCTCATTTGGGCAATCAGCAATGAAGTGTTTGGTGCTACCACATTTGTAGCAAGTTCTTGATTTCTTGTTTGTGAACTTTCTCCTCATGAGCTTGTACCCATTTATCTTTATGCCCTTGTTGAATCTTCTCATGAATAGGGCCATGTCATCTATATTTTCAACTTGCTCATCTTCACTTTCACCATCACTTGATGTTGGAGCTTCGGGTTCATGCTTGATGGACTTGGTTGCTTGAGCTTTGCTTGATGAAGCTTGCTTGCTGTTTTTAGGACAGCTAGGGGTTGATCTTCTTGTGCTCCTGTTGGCTTTGAGAGCCACATCCTTAATCTTCATCCCTTCCATCCTTGCTTGCATCTCACCAAGCTTCTTCCTCTCAAGTGCTTCTTCTCTTTGCAAATCAAATGTGATTATTCTTCCAAGCACATCACTTGGGGTGAAGTACTCAAACTTCTTCTTGTCTCTTATCAATGTCACCACGGTCTCATTCCTTGGAGAGTAAGCCTCAAGCATAATCTTGACAACCTTGTGATCATTGACTTCTTCACCACCAAGTCCTCTTATCTTGGCAACTATCACCATCAATCTATCAAACATCTCTTGTGGCCCTTCACCTTCATTGATCACAAACTGGTTGAGCTTGGACATGAATAGATCAATCTTGGATTGACTTACTTTGCTCACACCCTCATGTGCAAGATGCAAAGTATCCCATATTTCCTTGGCAACCTCCAAGCCCATCACCTTGTTGTACTCATCACCATCCAATGCACTTAGCAACACACTAGATGCTTGTGCATTGAGTTGTATGCAGCGAAGCTCAGTGGTGGTGGGACTTGTAGGATCCACCGGAGGCTCACATCCTCTATGGACAACCTCCCAAGCGCCGGGGTGAAGACCTACAAGATAAGCTTTCATCAAGTGTTTCCACTTGGCAAAGTTAGTCCCATCAAAATGAGGCAACTTGCCAGCGGGAACATGAAAGAGAGGCTTATGCTCATGGTTAGAAATGGATGAATAGTTAAAGGATACAGCGGAGTATTTCTTTCTGCCATCATCCTTCTTCTTCTCTTTCTTCTTCTCATTCTTGGAGGCATGGTATGATGCATCATCATCACCATCGGAGCTGCTAGAATCAACCTTCACTTGAGAGGCCTGTTCTTTGCTCTTCTTCAGCTCCTCCTCCTTTGCCTTGAGCTCCTTCTTGAGCTCTCTTACTTCTCTTCTATGAAGCTTCTTAGCTAGCTTCAAACTCTTAGCTTCATTGATTGCATCTTCTTCTTTTTGCTTTTTCTTTCCTTCTCTTCTTAATCTTCTTTCTTCTTTTCTTCTTGCTTTCTCTCCTTCGGACATGCCAGCGGTGGTCAGGTATTTATTTGTGGCCACACTCTCATCGCTGTTGTCCGTGGAGTGCAAGTCCACATCCTTGGGTTCAACCACCTTGACACTACCCTCTTGGGCCATTACCTCACACGGTTAAGTGCTTCTTGAGGTAACCTTGATCTGATACCACTTGTAAGGCCCTGATTAGCCTAGAGGGGGGTGAATAGGCCTATTTAAAATAAAACTTCATAGCTTCTGTTAGTCACAGGCGCGGCACTGTCGCTTTATAGCCCGGCACTGCCGCGGCTGCCCGGCACTGCTGGGCTCTAGGCCGGCAGTGCTGGTCAGCTGGACAGAACCTTGCACAATTCAAAAACTATAATGATAATGGAAATTGTGCTTGAATCAAAACCTTCCTAGAAGTGTAGTGAACCTCTAGCACCACTTGAAAGTGGTAGCAACACACTCACGGCGTAGATCGGGACCAAACCCTATAAATCAACTTGAGAGCAATATATATCAAAGCAAAGACACAATCACAAGTTGACACAAGATTTGACCCATGGTTCAGCTCGCCACCAAGGCTTGCCTACGTCCACGTTGTTGATGTTCGCCACACAAGGCTCAAGCTCACGACGAAGGTTGGCTCTTTCCACGGTCTCAAGTCAAGAGAGTGAATTCTTGAGATGAGGGGATATGTATTAGCAATATGGGGTGTTACAAACCTCCCTAGGTTGCCACATGAAGGAGGCAAGCTCAAGGGTGACGCCTAGCCGGCTAGGAGCAAAGCTCCAAGAGTAAAGAACTCAAACCGCCGGCCACCACACAAACCAAATGCTTGTAGGAGTTGAAGATCTGAGGGAGAAGCTTCTTCTCAAGCTTGGAGGCTCAATCTCTCAAAGATTTGAGTGGAAATCAATGGGGGAGAGAGTTGAAGCACCAAGGGAGAAGGGGAGAGCAAGAAGAGAGCTTCTCTACTGTTTTACAAAATGATTCTGAGTGAATGAGCAAAAGTAACCGTTGGGGAGTGAGGGGATAAGATTATACCCCCTCACTGCCAACGGGCAGATTTCAAGTCGTGGCAGTGCCGGCCTAGAGGCGCAGCAGTGCTGGACTGCCCGGCACTGCCGGCTTGAAGCCCAGCACTGCCGGCCTGGCACAAATAGCAAAGATGAAGGAGTGGAATAGTTGGTTGTTTTGCCTACTATGTATGTGGAGGTGTATGATGTATGAATAGATATAGCATTTGGTTCACTTGTTGGCATGCGTGTTGAATCCCTCTTAATAGTATGGCATACCTAACTCAAATTCGAAATATAAAATGAATTAAAGTCCTTTGAGCTTGTTGCCATGCACTTTTGTAATTGGAGGGGTCCACCAACCTGTTCATCAACCTCCTTATGTTTAACCTGCTTGTCATACTTGAAGAGTCTCATTAGTTCTCTAAATATGTTGTTCTGTCACCAAAACCCACTTAAGGCTTGATTGCACTTTCAATATCTCTAGTGATCCCCTTCCTAAGAAAGCTAGAGTCACCCAACCCAACAAGAGAGTGCCTACCAAGAGTGCGGTGAGGTACCACTATGAGTATTGTGAGAGGGATGGGCACTTTGCTGAGTTTTGCTATAGGAGGAAGAGAGATGATCAGCGGCAGTTTGAGTTGAACAACCGGGACATGTACCACCCACCGGTTGGGGTGCATGGACTAGAAGTTCAGAGGCACACTACTAGTCCTAGAGGTGCAATGCCTAAAGGTTCTAGGCCTCAGGAGGTGAGACCACGAGATGGTCGTGCCCGGCGAGGTACCGATCGTGAACCACGCGGCTATGGACCTCGTGGAGGTGGCTTCACTCCCCACACTTTTAGCGGACCACGTTTTCCTTATCATGGTGATCGCTACCCCCCCATGGGAAGGGAGATGTTTGGTATGCCTCCTAACCCTTTCTTTGGGCAAATGAACCAACACTGGTATCCTTCATAGTTTACTAACCCCAGTGTTGCTTCGTTTGCTCACCCTATGTCTTTCTATTAATGTAGGAAGGAGGACTGGAGGAGATTTTGCTTGTGGATTCCGGATGTTCAAGCCATATGACCGGAAGTGCCAAGTGGTTCTACAGCCTCGACCCCGTGCGCCACACAGAGTATATCACATTCAGAGACAAGAGTAAAGGTAAGGTTGTGTCCCGAGGGTCAATCCGTGTCAACTCGTCTTTTGTTCTCAAGGATGTTGCCTTGGTTGCAAACTTGCATTTTAACCTTCTGTCCGTTTCGCAACTCCTTAATGACGGTTTTGAAGTGAATTTTAAAGTTGGCTTTTCTCAGATTCTTGACTCTCGGGGGGATCTTGTTTGCCGGATTATGCCTTTTGGGAAGGTCTTTTGTGCGGATTTTTCTATCTCTTCCTGACCTTATCGTTGTCTTCTTGCCGGTTCTTCTTTCGATCTTTGGAAGTGGCATAGGAGACTGGGACATCTAAGCTTTGACTTGCTTGCAAGGCTTAGCTCGATGGACCTTATCCAAAGGATTGCCAAAGCTAAAGTTCGAGAAGGATTTGGTTTGCCATCCTTGCAGGCATGGCAAGATGGTTGCCGCTTCCCATCCTCCGGTGACGGAGATTATGACCAAACAACCCGGCGAGCTCTTACATATGGACACAGTTGGTCTAGCTCGGGTTAGGTCGGTTGGAGGGAAGTGGTATGTGGTTGTAGTCGTTGATGACTATTCGAGATACTCTTGGGTGTTCTTTTTGGAGAGTAAGGATGAGGCTTTTATTCATGTGCGTGATCTGATTTTGAGATTGCAAAATGAGCTACCTAAGCATGCCATGAGAGCTATTCGCAGTGACAATGGCACAGAATTCAAGAATGCTCAATTTGCATCTCTTTGTTCTTCTTTGGGTTTGGATCACCAATTTTCCTCTCCTTACACTCAGCAGAATGGTGTTGTTGAATGCAAGAATTGGACCCTTGTTGAGATGGCTAGGATGATGCTCGATGAGCATAGGACTCCTAGGAAGTATTGGGCCGAAACAATCAATTCTACTTGCTATGTTTCCAATCGCATTTTTCTTCAAGCTTTCAAGAAAAAGACTTCTTATGAGTTGCGATTTGGGAGACCACCCAAGGTAAGTCACCTACGGGTGTTTGGGTGTAAGTGTTTCATCCTCAAGAAGGGTAAGTTGGACAAATTTGAGTCACGGTCTTCAGACGGCATATTTCTTGGTTACTCTACTCACTCTCGTGCTTATCGTGCTCTTAACCTTGAAACTAACCGAGTGATGAAGACTTGTGAGATTACCTTCGATGAGACTATGCCTTGTAGTTCCACTGCTTTTGAGCTTGCAGGTGATGATGAGGTGAACACTAGAATTTTTGTGGAGGAGGAGCAGGACGATACCGATTGGGGTGATCCCGAGCCGACTCCACCGGATGCCCCCGTCGACCCTGCGACATCTACTTCGGCTCACGGCCCCGACCCATCTACTTCCTCTACATGGGGGCCATTCGAGCAGCTTCCTCAGTTAGTACTCGTTGCACCTGAGGGAGCTCCAGCTACTGTCGAGGGGGAGGCTACTTCTTCTAGGCAAGCACCCCGCTACATCCAGCAGCAGCATCCGCCGGAGAACATCATCGGCGACATTGACCGTTGAGTCACGCGGTCCAGGTCCTATCTCTCTCACTTTGCTCATTCGGCTTTTGTCGCGTCTTTTGAGCCTCGAGATGTTGGACACGCATTGATGGATCTGGATTGGGTTAATGCCATGCATGAGGAGTTGGAAAATTTTGAGCGAAACGGCATTTGGGACTTAATGCCTCCACCACCTAGTTGCCACCCTATAGGTACCAAATGGGTTTTCAAAAACAAGCAAAGTGAGGATGATGTGGTAGTGCGTAACAAGGCTAGGTTGGTAGCGCAAGGCTTTTGTCAAAAGGAGGGAATAGATTATGAGGAAACCTTTGCTCCCGTAGCTTGTTTAGAGGCAATTAGAATCCTTCTAGCTTTTGCGGCATTTAAGGGTTTTAAACTTTTTCAAATGGACGTTAAAAGTGCTTTCTTAAACGGCTACATAGAGGAGAAAGTGTATGTTAGACAACCTCCTGGTTTCGAAAATCCCAAGTTTTCAAACCATGTTTTTAAGCTCCATAAAGCTTTGTACGGTTTGAAACAAGCCCCTAGAGCATGGTATGATAGATTGTGAACCTTCTTGCTTGCTAAGGGTTTTAAAATGGGATCGGTAGATAAGACCCTTGTAACACCCTCAGTGTTACTCCTAAATCAACTTATTAAATCATGTCATAAGCATCATGTTTATAAATTAATGCATGAGATTAATTGTGTGGTTAAATTCTTGTTACCTTTAATATTGAATAAAAATGTTAAATGAAAGTTAATCCATTAGTTCTTGCCGACTTCAAAAGTTTATTCTTATGTATTTAGCAATCTAATCAATTGTGCGAGTGCACTTGGGTTGTCGGGCTGGTGTGCACGGTCATCCCGCGTCACTGCTCGACGTGGCGCGGTCAGCCATGTCTCGCATGGCTACCCCACTCTGCTGTTGCCTGTGCCGCTGCTGCGTGTTGCGACTGCGCCGACCGAGTGCACGTGCGTGTGTTTAAGTTTTCTGCATCGCTGTCGTTTCCTCGTCGTTTCATCGTCGCATCTGCCCTGTGTCTTGTCTGGCTGTCCTTGCCGTCGTCGCGCTTTGATGGTGCCCGTGCGTGCATGGCTCTCTAGTTGCTTTAGCAAGTGTGTGTGCAAGTGTACAACATCTAGCAAGTCGTAGCAGAACCTGAACAGCCATGCATGCATCACCATAAATGGCCACTCACGTTTTGGCTTTTTCCTCTGCACCTAGTCAGACTAGTTCAATGCATGGCAGATGGTGGTCGGTTTTCTCCGTACTCAATTAGCCTCAATCAGCTACGCGCGTGTCGGATAAGAGTTATGAAGCCTCGTACAACCTTGACCGAGTAACCCAGTTTCATTTTGGTTTTTCCACGTGCAACTGGTCTACAATAGCTCTTGATGTCGCGTACGTAGCCTGTCTATCCAAAGTTGGAGATAAATTTGTGGGCAACGTTAGCTCGCCCAGACTCTGTGGAGCTGTCACCGCTGTCCTAAGGCTTTATAGCAGTGGCGTACGTAGCAGAGCATCGCAGAGCCGCTCAGTTGCGCGTGGCCAGCATGCTCGGGATGTCTTTGGCCTAACTAAACCGTTGGCCATGTTGGTAGTAAGTCCCTAGTGCTCGTAAGCTGATTAGTTTTCTTATTCTAGATTAGTTTAAGCTGGCTTGTTAATTAGTATAAGATTAGGTAAGTGTCCGAAAGTTGTGGTATATAAACTTTATTACGTTCCTAAAATAGATATCTATTTATGAGGTAGTTCGTTCATATTGCGGTGTTGTTGGTTGGAATATTGGATTAATTAGTATGCTTAGTTTGTTTAGATTATTTATTTTATAGGAATCGTGGTGCTAGTTGAGAAGTAAGTTTAATCCCACTTTTCGTCAATAGCTTCATGGTGTCAGCATATGCTTGTTGTACGTGGTCGTTGTAGCAATAGGATAGAGTGATGGTCTCTTTATCTTATTTATTAGAGCTAGTGTAGCAGTTGGTAGCCGTGTTCTAATTCAAGGTTTGTGGTTGTCTATTTATTAACTGTTGCATCATCACCATTGCATGCATATAGCGAACGAGCCAGTGGAGATCGTGACCTTCGACGAGAAGGAGTACGACGAGGTCGTCGAGGAGTACGAGGAGGAGATCCTCGTGCAGGAGGACGCCCCGGAGCCACCAGTCACTGACTTTGCTGACACCGTGCCCGCTGAAGGCAAGCCCCAGTGCATAACCCTATTTTTTATATTCACTAATATATAATTATGTATACATGTTGTGCATTTACGTTCAGGAGTTCTATGAAAACCACATGCATAAATATATCTATCCTATGAGTCGTACTAGTACAGGTCCGAGTAGCTGCCATGCTTAGGCTATCGGTAGCGTGAGTGACCTGTCGTTGCTCACACTAGGTGAATAATATTACCCTCATGGAGGAGGGTGAAAATTAAAATGGTGACCGAGCAGCGATGAGGTTTGGTTATTGGTGGGTGTGACGAGTTGAGTTCCGCGGCCAACGGGGCTTAATTGGGTTACACTGTTTCCCTACCTGTGTCGATTAGGAACCGTCCGTTGCTGTGGATGGTAGTCAGGTCACAGACTTTTTATCCTGAGCACATACTTTCTTATGGGAGCGGGAAGACTTGTTACTCTCTTGTCTTGGATTTCGGCTCTATCTGAACCGACTGTTACCGGTGGTTTTTGGGGTGGAAGTCTAAGCACTGCACTGAGTCCGGGACTCAGGTGCAGGGGCTTAGAGTCCCAGTTTGGACGGGGACCTACACCCCTGGACAGGAGAGTGGTAGGTTGGTCTTGTCTGTGCCCGAGGTGCAGATGAGGCGTGTGTTTTGGGGTACCCAGCTGGGCTACATTGATTCGCGAATCGCCGCGCTATGAGGTACGACTTGGCTATGGTCTAGCACCGTAGTAAGAACTAGAACATGCAAGATAATGTAAATGGTTCTGATTGCTTATCATATGCTTGAATGTAGAATAGGTGCTTACTTAGAATGGTTGGTTAATGAATTAAAAATGGCTGCTAATAAAATGAAAATAAGAATACACAGTTAGTAATGCTTTTGGCAAATTTGTTAAACCAGCAAACCATACAGCCACATCATATCCTTGAGAGTCGGGAAAGTATTCTCATATTTCGGGTAAGTCTTGCGAGTACATTGTGTACTCATGGTTTATTTTACCCTTGTTGCAGGTGCAGCTTAAGGAGTTAGCTCTTGTGTGAAGGATTCTTCTGGTGGGCACAGACGGATCCTTGTATCGTTTCCGCTAGTTGTTCATTTAAATTCTGCTATTTTATTTCTGCCCTCAAAACTCTGGATTGTAATAAATAAATTTCGAGACTCTGTATTGTATGAAATGTACTAAGTATGTGAGTTTTGTACTCATTATTGGATCCTAGATGGAAATATAGATTTTTGAGTTCTCCCGTTGGGTGCGCTCGACGGAACTGGTCTAGTTTGTGCGCTCCCTTGGGTACTTAGTGTCTAATGGAAGGCAAGTACTCCTGTGAGTTCATTAACTTAGGTTGTTCTGCCACAACGCTTTTTCTCCTCAAGCAAGGCAAAGACACTCTCCTAGTTCAGATTTACGTGGATGACATCATCTTCGGATGTTCCTTCATGCTCTTGTTGCCAAGTTTGTAGATTTGATGAGCAGGGAGTTCGAGATGAGTATGATGGGCGAGCTAACTTTCTTTCTTGGGTTGCAAATCAAGCAAACCTGAGAAGGAACATTTGTGCACCAAGGCAAGTACACGAAGGATATTCTGAAGAAGTTTGACATGGGTGAGGCAAAGACTCTTTCGATGCCCATGTCAACTACGACTGCCTTGGATGCTGACAAGGAAGGAGAAGCGGTGGATCAGACGGAGTACCGAAGCATGATCGGGTCGCTCTTGTACCTGACAGCGTCTCGGCCGGACATCCAGTTTGTCGTCTGCTTGTGTGCGCGCTTTCAGGCGTCACCGCGCACTTCGCACAACCAGGCGGTGAAACGCATCATGAGGTACTTATGCTTTACCCCAGAGTTTGGTCTTTGGTTTTCCGCCTCTTCCTCTCTTGTGCTTTGCGGTTACTCGGATGCTGACTTTGCCGGCTGTCGTCTTGATCGGAAGTCCACTTCTGGGACTTGCCAATTTCTCGGGTCTTCTCTTGTGTCTTGGTCTTCTCATAAACAGTCTAGTGTGGCTCAGTCGACCTGCGAAGCTAAATGCGTTGCCGCCGCTAGCTGTTGTTCGCAGTTGATTTGGATGATTGCAACTTTAAAGTATTTTGGTCTTGTGCTTACTAAAGTGTCTCTGCTGTGTGATAGCACGAGTGCCATTAGTGTAGCCAAGAATCTCGTGCTTCACTCTAAGACCAAGCACATTGATGTTCACTTTCACTTCTTGAGAGATCACTACGAGAAGGGCGACATTGACCTCCGGCATGTCGAGACCCACAACCAGCTTGCGGATATTCTCACAAAACCTTTGGATCAAGCTGCGTTTTCTCGCCTTCGGGGTGAGTTGGGTGTTTGCTTTCCTTTTTAGGGGAGGAAAGCATTTTTGCATCTTAGTTCTTCTTTTGGTTCTTTTGATCTTTCTTTTGTTTCTTAGTCTTTTAGTTGGTGTCATTTTGCATTTTGCATCTCAATTGTGACATATTTCATTTTGAGCTTCATACCTATAGCCGACATAATGAAACTATGCTCTGTTTGAGGTGCTTTATGTGTCTATGGTGTTTCTTAACTTAGACTCTCCTTGATCTCTTGATATGCAATAGAGCTAAGTTAGAAAAGCTTTAAAACTGAATTTAATTCCCTATGTCACCTCTGAAACAACACTAGCATGTGTAGGCTTTTGAAGATCCCTTTTGGTTGTCTTGTATATAGCTTGTAACTATGGCTCTTCATTGTTTCATTCACTTCCATTGAACACCTTGTTTAAACTTGATCTAAAATGAAATAGCTCTTTGAATAGTGAATTGAAAAGACCGAGTTGGGTTCGCATTTGTGAGCACTTCACCGTGTGTTCGAGACTGCTTCCCATGTGGGTTGAACTTGAGCGGTGTCATGTATGACCGAAACCGGTGTGTTAATCTCTTTGGCTTCGCCCGGTTGGTAAGTGGCTTCACTTTGCTTACAACCACTCGCATACACCTGTAATGTGCCTAACACTGATTTCTGCTACAATACTCTGAAAAATGAATTTTTGATTCAGTTAATTTGGGTCATTGGCTTGTTGTATGAACTTTGCTTGGGATAGTTTTACTCGCTATACATGAGATAGTTTTGAGGTTGATCTTATCTTGCATGCCATGTTTAGTTGTCTTTCGGTGGTGATACCCTTTCCTTGCTCACACATGTAATCTTCTCTAAATTAGCTTCTAAAGTGATCTTTAGCTCAACTAGAGTCTTTGTTAGGCACTTATAGTTTTTCCTATTCTCACAGGATCACATCACTTAGAGCATCCTTTCATTGTCTTAGCTCTATGTATGAAGCTTTTGCACTCATTTTGCATTTAATGGCTTTTGTGAATATCTTGAGTTTTTTAGCTTTGATGAGCTACATGTGTCAACAAGGGGGAGAGAGATGTGCATTTCACTCTATTTTCAGCCATCTACTTGCCATCTACTTCCAAGAGGGGAAAATGTGCATTTTGTGAAAATCTTGCATCTTTGAATCTTTTCATCCTTCTTGGTATCTTGAGTATGCTTTTGCCCAGGGAGAGCTTTTGCTAGATGTGTTGAGCCTTTGCCTCCTCTGGAGGGTCTAGCTTGTTTTGTTGGCTCCGAAAGGTTTTGATTGGCCTCTTAAGCTTAATGTGCTTTAATTGGTATCTTTGGCTTGCTAGCGGTGTTGAGCCCGTTGTTTTTCCTCTTCTTGAGGGCTAGCTTTGTTTTGCTTGGTTGCGTCGAGCCATTGCCCATGTCTTTGGGAACCAAGTTTTTGGGTGCGTTTTGCCTCTCTCAAGTGACCTCATTTTGGTTTTCTTAGCTTTTGGTCATTTGGAGAAGCTTTACCTTGTGGTTCAAATCTGAAATGCACTTGTGTTGACAATACACTCATCAAGGGGGAGATTGCGAACACATGGTTGATATGTGCCCATGTTTGTTCAGTTTTATGATGAGCGATTGCCCAACACTTGAGCGTTTCAGTTTGAGTGGCTTATACTAACCTCTTGAGAAAGCAAATGTGTTCCTGTCTATCGGCTTGTGGAGTGCAGGTGCTATGCCTGGAGATAGTGGTCAATGGCGTCGAGAAGGTCGAGTAGAGGCTTGTCGTGCCGATGGACTGAGAGCGATGAAGGGCGGAACCGGGGCTCGGACTAAGGGACCATGGGCGCTGGCGGACTAGCTGTGTTGCCTAGTACTGGGCACCGGCGAGTGCGAGAAGACATGGAGGTAGACCGAGTTGACTGAGTCAAGACGGCGGACGAGCGGGTCGAGCGGAGGCTCATGGGACTCAGAGTCCGAGTGGGCGAGGACAAGGTGGCTCGAGTCGAGTGGTTTGGTGGTTTGGGCCTCAAAACCATCGGTGGACAGTTTCCGAGTTTGGGCCTCAAAACTCAGGGTTCGGTAGTTGAGCCCAAAGCTACCGGTGGCGGGTTTTGCGGGTTTGGGCCTCAAAACCCGGGTGGAGCTTCTGAGGAAGCAGGGATGGCACGTGGTGGAATCCTGGAGGTTGTGGCGATGCGACGACAACTCCTGGCAGGAAGCGGGGCCGTCCATTCAAATCGAGGAAGATATTTTCCGGAGCCTGGACTGCAATGCTTAGGCTAGGAAGTTCACTCATGTATCTAAGGGGGTCTTTGAGAAATAGCCAAAGCCCGATAAGTAGGGGATGAAGGGGTATCCCTCATCCCACCTCTTGAACACATTTCATTATCCCCAACTCTCTCTCTCTCTCTAACCTCTCTCTAGTTCATGAGGGCCCTAGGTTTATTTCTTCAACCTTTGTAAGAACTCGCGAATCTTTTGGTGGGAATCGGAGGCCTTACCCTTTGTAAGCCATCGCGCCTTTGATTTTGTGATCGACTCCCCAGTTGCTCGTGTTCTTCGCGATTTGGCTTTTTCGTTCTTGATTCCCGTTGCTCGATCTCCCTCATCGCTGCGTGTTTTGGAATTCCATTTGAAGTGAAAGTTGCTGCTACCCCTTGTGATGAAATCCCCCGAAGGAATCGAGCTAGGATGGGGTGAGCAAAGAGATCGATCCGTTTGCGTTTTGGCTTGCTCTCCACTCCGTTTTATTCGTTCATCTTTGACTCACGAACTTGTGAGGGAAGGATGGACTAGATCCTCCAAGAGTAGAGTTACATCTACCTCAGAAACCTCCCACAAAGTTTGGATTCAATCGGAGTTGAAACGAGTGAGTTCTGGCATTTCTCGTGTGATCCGCGCAGTTTTCGGGGGCGTCGGACGCTGCCCGCTCCCTAGCCGAGCGTCCGTCGCCTGAAGCTGTTTTTGGCTGATTTTTTGGTGCACCGGACGCTGGTAACGGACTCTGCAACAGACCATCCATCGTAGCGTCTGTCGCCCTCTTCAGCGTCCATCGCCCTTCCAGCAAGGTTTTCAGGATTGTTCTCACTCACTGTTTTGGCCGTATCTCCCTCGTTCGGACTCCGAATTGAGTTCCGTTTGTTGCGTTGGTTTTGTAATCACGCAGGGAACTTGATGAAGACTTTTGAGACCAGTTCTCATAAGTATTTTTGGGTGATCTCTCTTCTCTTCTCCATAGGGTTTGAGAGCCTCACTATCGGTGTCTCGGTTTGAGTTTTTGGTTTCCAGAAGATCCGTTGTACCTCTTGGTCATCAACAAAGGTATCCACCCTCTCTAGGGCCGTGATCTTGCTAGTAGAGTAAGCTTGCTTGCTGAGGTTGTTTTTGGGAAGAGTGGCCTGAATATTTCCGAGTGTAATTTGAGGCTCCCATTCACCCCCCCCCTCTGGTCGCCGTTCTCGGTCCTTCACTGCCAACGGGCAGAAATCAAGTCGTGGCAGTGTCACCCTGGGGCGCGGCACTGCAGGCCAGACGGAAACAACAAAGGTGTTGGATCTTTCAAGCTTGCTATTTTAGTCAAGATATTAGTGGAGGTGTATAAGGATATATGTAGCATTTGGTTCACTTGTTGGTATGCGTGTTGAATCCCTCTTAATAGTACGGCATACCTAACTCAAATTCAAAATAGAAATGAAATAAAGTCCTTTGAGCTTGTTGACATGCACTTTTTTAATTGGAGGGGTCCACCAACCTGTTTATCAACCTCCTTATATGTAACCTGCTTGTCAACTCGAAGAGTCTCATTAGTTCTCTAATTATGTTGCCATGTCACCAAAACCCACTTGGGGCTTGATTGCACTTTTAGCCATCACCTCCTCCACCACCACCATCATCATCATCATCACCCTCTACACACCTATGTCTCATGGCTAAGGGTGACCGGAAGGTACAAAGTGATGATGAGGGAAGTCATAGTGATAGTGATAGTGCTGAAGAGTTTGAAGCTAAAGGACCGATAATGGTGACTGTTGACATTTCTTAACATCAGTACACACTAAGTTGTCATCCCTAGCATGATGTCAGAAATGCTGGAATAAAATCTACACTTGATAGTTCTAAAAATACTTCTATAGAATGTATCTGCAAGTGCACAGATAATTCTCCTATTGTAGTATTTCACTCGGAGAGATTCTTCGAGTATCGTTGATTTGTTTATACCAAAAGGAAAACTTTCAATCTATTACATGAATTAAACAGGGATAGAAAAGGAAACCTAAATGCATATAACTTTGACTATAAATGTGCAAACCTGAGATGGACCAACCTTTGTAATGCTTTAGCATGAATTAGATGAGGTCTCTCTAGATGTATGAGGACGGGTCTCTCTGAAGGTACGACGAAAAAGATAATAATAATAGAACATAAAAATAAAAATAAAAATGATTTACATTAAATTCCTATTCATCTTACTAATGATCGGAGAATCTATTTTGATTAGAATTTAAATTAGGATTCCAATTTCTTTTTATTATGATTATAGAGATGCATTTATATTATAATCGCTAACTATGCAGGTTACCTCAAGAAATCCTCTTACTAATGGTTGGAGAGGTCTATTTCGATTAGGGTTTCTATTCAACTTCCTATGTCTAGAGAGATCTATTTACATTAGGATGCCTATCTATGCAGGTTACCTTAAGAAGTCTTATGTATATATAAAGGAGAGGTACAGACATACATGAACATAGATATCTTCTATATTCGGAGTTAGCTAAGAGGGTGACAAAAAAAAGAGGAGAAATTTTACCTCTTTATTATGAGTAGCAAATATGCTCGTGCGTTGCAACGGTAATTGATTTTCTCTCTCTCGATTTTGATGTTGTCACTGCTCCATACATAGTCATGATAAAATTCACATATGAAAATATCGTACTTGTTTTTTTATTATATATATGCTTAGTCATGGATGGCAACGTGTTGTCCTTTCAATTTTGATTTAGAGTTGTTTTGTTTTCTATTAGTACCACAACACATGATTGCTTAATTTCTATTCTTAGTCATCATATTTTTACTTTGATTAAAATTTCTTTTCGTTGCTTAATTTCTATTTTTATTATCCTATTTCTACTCTGATTAGAATTCCTTTTCATGTTACTAGGAAGTTTTATGTTTGATATAGGATTTAGAGCTCTATTTGGATTTGGATTTGGATTACAATTACAACTCCTGTCTTTTAAGGTTATATTAAGAAATCCTATTTGTAATTGAACTCTGTTTCGTGTTAGATAAGAGCTATTCTAGTTCGTATATCGTATATGAGCATAGTTTATATATATAAGTTCGAACGGAAGAAACTCTTCATTACTGGGTAGTTAGAGGGGAACGATCTAAAAAGAAAGAATGGATGGACCAAAAAAAGAGCCTGAAATTTTGCCTCTTTATTATTAGGTATAGATATAGATTTATATAACGGAGAGGTATAGAAAGACGTGAACAGAGACATCTTATATATTCATAGAGTTAGTTAAGAGTGTCATAAAAAAAGGGACAAATTTTGCATCTTTGGTCCGTTTCAGACTTCTTATATAAAATCAATTATAATCTAAACAAAATCTTGTTATAAGCTGCGTTCAACAAAATCTCTGGTAGAAAAATCAACGGTGTTTGACAATTCTGATTATTATTGTACTAGATAGTATAAAAAGACATATATACCCTTCTTCTTCTTCTTCCTTAGGACCCTATCCTAAGTCGGCCATCCCACCCATTGTCGCTAATCTAACATTGTGAGGCCGGACTACCTCCTCCGTACCTAGCGGGAGGGTGGGTGAGGAAGCCGAGACAGTGATCTCCCATGTTGCCTGTAGAGGGAGCCAGGGGATCTCCACACCTCTCCCACACCGCCCACAGATCTCCCACGCAAAGGGAGCCCTCAGGATCACCACACCACCGTCACGAGTCAAGGCCTCCAACATGCCTGCCACGCGACAGCTCTGGAGATGGAGAAGACCACCTTGAGTAAAGGCTACCACCATGCCCGCACCGCAGCGGCTCATGGAGAGGGAAAAGACAGAGAGCGGGAACGGACGGGAGCTCCGACCAGTGGAAGCGGGGATATGGAGAGCGGTCGGGCGGATGCGCAGACTATAGGGGTAGTGTCGATGTGATATCCTATAGGGTACCCACGGGCTGGCTTACCTGGGCTTTGGGCCTTTTCTCTTTCGGCCCACGAAGGAAGACAGACCAATGAAACCGAACTCTACTCGGTTTAGACGACAGACCGAAGCATAGCTTAGGACTCTGAGTTTGTAACCGAGTAGGACTAGAACAACCCTCGACTAGCTCCTGGACTATAAAGGGCTGGTGAGGGTACCACCCAAAAAACACCTGAACATACTACGTTACACCAGATACGTAGAGAGACATACAATACTTTGTATTACGAGATCAACATCAATAACAAGCGACCTAACTGGACGTAGGGTTATTACTCGACTGTGTCGAGGGCCTAAACCAGTATAAACTGTGTGTCCCTGCGTGTCCAACCACCAAGGTTTCAGTATTCGCCGTAGCACGAACAACTGTCCCGGGTAACCCCATGGCAGGCTATCGGTGGTAAAACATCGACAGCTGGCGCCAGGTAGGGGATTTCGGCGAATTTTTTCTCGAAAGCTTGGTGGACCACGACCTCAATATGATAAAATCGACGAAATCAACACCTTTCTTCGGATCATGGATCTGCGAGATCGACAACGACAGAAAACTTTGAAGCTGACTCCGAGAGGAAGAAGGAGTAGACGGAAAGACTGAACAAGACCTTCAAGAATTGATTCAGAAAACCAAAAATCTCACGATCTCGAAACCGATTTCGAAACTGATCAAAACAGCAGAAGAAGATGGATACGAAACCAATTCGGAGAAGGAAACTTCACCTCATACCAACTATGAGATTAACATGGAAAGACCAAGCGCAGTGCAAGCCGGAATACACAACCGAACTTCAGTCAAAGACAGAAACAACTCGAAGACAGCCATGTACTCGGCGCCATATGGGTTACGTAACTCCGCATCCACATACGGGAAATTTCTTAAAAAGAAGATGTCAAGAAGCATAACCTTGAAAGGTGCTCAAGAGGGAATGATAATGTCAACAACTCCAGAAGGATGTATCGTACACTGGCCAAACCAAACGCAAGGTCAGGACGCAGAACTGTCATTCCAAATAGGAAAAGAACTCGGATTTTACCAGGATTTGTCATACGATTCAAGGAAGAGAAATCAGCCGACAAGAAGAACTCGGAGGGCACATACCATATATATGGCGGAACTAGAACCTTATCTAGAACCACCACAAATACCCGACTTGAAATCATTAGATGAATCAGAAGGAGATATCTCAGACGACGAAGAAGGCGACGACAATGAAAACAACGATCACAAAGCTGCGAGGCTGAAAAAGAACAAAGCTAGAGCAGGAAGAAGAAATCAAGGCTCCCAGAGAAAACAAATCTAGAACAAATACAAAGCAAAATTGATAGAATATAACAAGAAGAAGACGGAAAGAGAATCCATGAAGAACTCGAAAAGGGAAAGAATTGAAGAACTGACAAAAGAACTAAACATCCTTACTAAAGAAGAAAGAATCACCGACGAGCCAATAAAGGAAAACGGAGATAAACAAGCCGACGACAACACACCTCAAGAAGGACAAGGAGAGAAGAAAGAAGAATAACCCCCCAAGAAGTCAATATTTCACAGACTGGGAAAAACAGAGGTACCACAACTATCGGAAAGACAGGAACAACATCTCGAACTAGTAAAACAAAACGGCCCAGACTGGGGCCAGCGTTATCCAGAAGACTATGGCGAATCCAAATATAGAGGAGACAGGGATTATCACCGAAGAGATTGGTCACTAGACTTCAATAGGACAGAACAATACGACAGATTCCCATGCTTTGTAGGAAGACTACAGACGCTGAAATTACCACACAAATTCAAACCAGCAAACCACTCAAAATACAATGGAAAAGTGGAACCCAGACAATAGATAAGAGTATATTCTCAATCTATTGAACTCGCAGGAGGAAACAACGATATCAAAGCCCTATACTTTCCAATGGCACTCGAAGCCATGCCTTTGCAGTGGTTCGAAAAGCTAAAACCAAGATCAATCAAGTATTGGGAAGATTTGCAAGAAGCATTCTGCAACAACTTCGCAGGAATAATAACACACCCTATGACAGCGGCCGAATTGAAGAATGTAAAACAAAGAAAAGGAGAAACATTAAGGGAATATTATCGAAGGTTTGGAGAACTCAGAGCTCAAATACACGACATCATCGACATAGAAGTAATAGAAACATTTGCAGACGGAATCATAGCAAGTTGGCAGTTCAAAGATTACTTCAACGAAAACCCAAAATCTAACGAAGACTTCAAGAGAGCTGTTGAGAAGATGATATCGTCGGAAGAAAGAACTCGACACAGATTCACCCAAGATTCTCATGAGAACAAAAGACCAGATTTCAGACCAAATGATAAAAGACCAAGACAAGACAACATGGTGGCAGCAACAGACAACAAAAGAAGGTTTAATAATAATGATAAAGGAGGATACAACAACAATTACAACAACAATAGAAACAACAGATACTCAAACAACAATTACTAGGGCAACCATTACGCAAAAAGACCAACAGAAAGAATAGAAGACCTACCCTGCTACATACATCCCCACGCAGGCCATAAACTAATTGAATGCGACACTTTTCAACGAAAATACACGAAGAAAGATGATACACGAGCAAACAACTCAGAACAGAGAACAAATGAATCCGGGAAGGATACAAAGATAGTAGAGGGGAATTATCAAGAACCTCAACGATAAATAGCAGTAATCTTTTCTGGAGCATCATATGCAAGAAACAAAAGACAAGAAAAGATAGCACACAGAACCATTATGGCGGCTGACCAGCTACCCCAAGATATCTAGATTGGTCAGAATACCCAATCCAGTTTACAAGAGAAGACCAATGGACAAGTGCAGCAAATGCGGGCTATTATCCCCTAGTAATGGGACCAACAATAGCAGGAGTTGTAGTTTCCAAAGTACTCATCGACGGAGGAGGAGGATTAAACATAATCTTCACAGATACCCTGAGGAAGATGAATTTGGATTATGAGGGCATGATCACACCAACAAGTATTCCTTTCTATGGGATAGTACCCGGAAAAGCTTCCATACCATTGGGACAAATCACATTACCAGTCACCTTCGGAACACCCGACAAATATCAAACGGAATTCATTAAATTCGAAGTCGCTGACTTTGAATCATGTTATCATGCAATTCTCAGAAGACCAGCACTCACAAGATACATGGCAGTACCTCACTATCCATACCTACTGCTCAAGATGCCGACAACAAAAGGGGCTCTTTCACTAAAGGGAGACCTAAAGAAGGCATACGATTGTGATGTGCAAGTTGTACAAATATCAGAAAAGCTACAAGATTACAAGGAAAAGTAAGACATTGCAAAGAAGGTAAAAGAAATGAATTCGGACGAAATCCAAATACCGGCAAAGAAACCAAATAATTTTACACCTCCAAAATAAGCCGCCACGAAGACAATCGACCTACTGACCGGAGATCCAGAAAAAACGGCAATAATCAGTGCAAACCTGGATCCCAAATAGGAACTCGCGCTCACCAACTTTCTGAGGGATAACAAAGACATATTCGCATGAAAACCAGCAGATATGCCAGGAGTCCCAAAGAAGTTGGTTGAGCACATAATTGATACAAATAAAGGATCAAGACCGGTAAAACAAAAGCTACGAAGATTTGCACCAGACAGGAAGGCAGCAATCAAAAAGGAAATTACAAAACTACTAGCAGCGGGATTCATTAGGGAAATAATCAACCCAGATTGGTTAGCCAACCTAGTATTGGTGGAGAAAAAGAACTCGAAAGAATGACATATGTGTGTGGATTACACAGATCTTAACAAACATTGCTCAAAAGACCCATATGGCCCACCAAGAATTGACCAAGTCATAGACTCGACAGCTGGGTCATCACTGTTATCTTTTCTGGACTGCTACTCAGGGTACCACCAAATATCATTGAGAGAAGAAGATCAAAGCAAAACTTCATTTATAACACCCTTTGGAGCATATTGCTACAAACCAATGCCGTTTGGACTGAAAAACGCAGGAGCAACATATCAAAGAGCAATACAAACCTGCCTAGGAGATCAAATCGGAAGAAACGCTGAAGCATACATCGATGACGTTGTAATCAAAACAAAGGAACCAAAATCACTATTGGAAAATCTAGAAGAAACCTTTAAAAATCTAAAAGCTTGGAAGTGGAAACTCAACCCTACAAAATGTGTTTTCGGCGTAACATCCGGACAACTACTCGGTTTTCTAGTCAGCAACAGAGGAATCGAAGCAAGCACAAAACAAGTCAAAGAAATCATGGACATGAAACCACCAAAAAAGATCAAGGACATACAAAAACTAACATGATGTATGGCAGCTCTCAACAGATTCATATCAAAATTGGGAGAAAAAGGACTACCTTTCTTTAAACTCCTAAAGAGGAAAGAGAACTTCGAATGGACAAAAGAGGCAAATCAAACTTTTATCAAGCTAAAAGAATACTTATCATCATCTCCAGTAATCACACCACTAAGAA
The DNA here is from genome assembly GCA_022036555.1 of Microstegium vimineum. Taxonomy (NCBI): domain Eukaryota; kingdom Viridiplantae; phylum Streptophyta; class Magnoliopsida; order Poales; family Poaceae; genus Microstegium; species Microstegium vimineum. The sequence continues at coordinate 21,896,715 of CM039136.1, forward strand.
ACAAGGAAGATATGACGTCGTATATCACAGCAATTAAAAACGTAGTAAGCGCAGCAATCATCGTGGAGAGAGAACAACTCAGATGCACCTACAAAGTGCAAAGACCAGTATACTACATTAGCGAAGTACTCACAGAATCAAAAGTTAGATACCCACATGTACAGAAATTACTATATGCAGTACTCATATCATCAAGAAAACTGAGGCATTATTTCCATGAACACAAAGTAACAGTAGCGACCAACTTTCCATTACAAGACATACTCAGAAACAAAGACGCAACAGGCCGAATATCAAAATGGGTAGTAGAACTCGGATCTCTAAACATAGACTTCAAACCAAGAATAGCAATCAAGTCACAGATATTACCCGACTTCATCGCAGAGTGGACAGAAATTGCACAAAAAGAACCCGAACCAATACAGGACCATTGGAAGATGTACTTTGATGGTTTTCTGAAGCTTGGAGGGGCAGGAGTAGGTGTGCTACTAATTTCCCCAGAAGATAGGCAATTAAAGTAGGTGCTACAGATATTATGGCAAGCAACAAATAATGAAGCAGAATACGAAGCGCTCATACACGGGTTAAAAGTAGCAACTACCCTGGGAATCAAAAGAGTTCTCTCTTACGGAGATTCAACAGTAGTAATCAATCAAGTAAACAAAGAGTGGGATTGCACAAAAAACAACATGGACGCATATTGTGCAGAAGTAAGGAAACTCGAGAAGAACTTCGAGGGACTAGAAATTTATCACGTCTTAAGAGACTCAAATGTGGCAGCAGATATCTTATCTAAGTTGGGATCAGACAGAGCAAAGGTACCCCCCGGAGTATTCGTAGAAGAACTCGCAAAACCATCAATCCAAGAAATCAGTAAACAAAAAGAAGACCCAATGGACATAGACAAGATAAAAGAACCTGACACCTCGAGGCATATCCTCAACATAGAATGCGATTGGAGACAACCATACATCGATTATAAGAACGAAAACAAACTACCCGGAGACAAGGCAGAAGCAACAAGGGTTATAAGGAAAAGCAAAGCATGCATCCTCATAAAAGATAAATTATACAAGAGAGCAGCATCTTCTGGAGTATTATTGAAATGCGTATCTACGCATGAAGGAAAAGAGATATTAGAAGAAATCCATTCGGGATGTTGCGGAAATCATGCAGCATCTAGAACACTAATCGGCAAAGCATTTAGAAGCGGATTCTATTGGCCAACAACACTCAAGGACATAGAACAATTAGTCAAGACATGCAAAAGCTGCCAAATGTTTGCAAGACAATCACATGTCCCAGTACATAATCTAATCTGCATACCGCCAGCCTGGCCTTTTTCTTGCTGGGGACTGGATCAAGTCGGACGCCTCAAAAAAACAAAGGGAGGATTTGAATATATATATTCGTAGCAGTAGACAAATTCACCAAATGGATCGAATATAAACCGCTAGTCAAATACAGCGCGGAAAAGGCAACAGAATTCATACAAGACATCATGCACAGATTCGGGATGCCCAATAGAATAATCACAGATCTCGGATCACCGTTTACAGCAAAGGAATTCTAATATTGGGCAAGAGATTGCGGGATAGAGATAGACTATGCATCAGCAGCTCACCCTCAAGCAAACGGACAAGTGGAAAGAGTCAATGGGTTATTGTTACAAGGCCTAAAGCCAAGACTGTACGAAGACCTAAAAGATTACAGAGGAAAGTGGATAGAAGAACTACCAAAAGTGGTATGGGGCTTAAGAACTCAAATCAACAGAGCAACAACATATTCACCTTTCTTCTTGGTATATGGAACAGAAGCTGTATTACCGATCGACTTAATATGGCAATCACCAAGAATCGAACAATACGACGAAGGAGAAACTGAAGAAACAAGACGGCTAGAAATTGACACGATCGAAGAAATAAGAAACAGCTCGGTAATACAAAATGCAAGATACCTACAAGGTCTACGAAGACATTACGACAGAAACATGCATCCAAGAACACTAAAGCCAGGAGATCTGGTACTACGGCTAATCCAAAAGAAAGAAGGAAGACATAAACTACTCAGCCCATGGGAGGGTCCTTTTATCATCAAGACAGCAATACAACCCGGAACCTATGAGCTAATGACAGAAGATGGAATTCAACTAAGCAACACTTGGCATATTAGCTAACTCAAGAAATTTTACAACTAAAGACGCAAAGTACAAGACTTCAAGAGCAAAGAATCTACAAGTCTGATGTTTCGTAAGGCGGCATAACAAACCGATAGTTTGCACAATGAGAGGCACTGTCTAGCATTTTTTAAGTCAGTCGTTTCACAAGGAAACCTAACAAATCGACTGCTTTGCACCATGAGCGGCACCGTCTGGTTCACATATATAAGTCAACCGTCCCGAGAGGTGGCATGACAAGCTGACAGCTTTGCACCATGAGCAGCACTGTCTAGCATTCTAAGTCAATTTCGAAAGGAAATCTGACAAACCGACTGCTTTGCACCATGAGTGGCACAGTCTGGTCCATATATATAAGTCTACCGTTTCGTAAGGCGGCATGACAAGCTGACAGCTTTGCACCATGAGCAGCACTGTCTAGCATTTTAAAAGTCAGATGTTTCGCAAGGAAACCTGACAAACCGACTGCTTTGCACCATGAGCGGCACAGTCTGGTTTATACATCTACAAGCCTATTATGACAAACATCAAACTACTCGGCGCAATAAAGAAGATCAATCCACCTCGACGACATCTAAGTTAATCACTTGTACAAAGTGACACAACACAATTGCTTGAAGAGCAACACGAAACTCGGCGCAACAAAGACTGCAAGCCGAATACTATCATGTCAGAAAGTGACATCTACTACTACAATATCAGAAACTACTCATCCAGAATGACAATACTACTTTGAAGATACTCGGAGGTTGTCAAAACGCAAAGAAACCTGGCTCAGAAGCATAAGACATTCTATGAGCAATATCTTCGGCATAGTCACCAAGGCACAAAGTGTTGGGGATATTACCTCGGCATATCCCAGGGACCTTATGGGCCTACCGACCAGGAGACGGCCCAACCCGTGAGGCCTTGCGACACGCGACCAGCCCGCCGTGCGCTCCAAGGATTCCGAAGAAGTCTTGCTTGCCAAGGAAGATCCTAGAAGATAGACTCGGATCCCTTGCCATAGGGAACCAATCGTAATCTGTTAGGATATGGAAATTGTAACCCTGCTCCCCGGATATATAAGGCGAGCAGGGACCCCCCTCGAAAACTCTCTCACAACCTCTCTCAGATCATCTACAGATCTTGTAACCTAATACGCAAGATCAATCCAGCCACCAAAACATAGGACGTAGGGTATTACGGCGACTTGCCGGCCTGCACCTGTATAAATCGTCGTGTCTACGCTCTCTGTGTTACGCTTGATCATCGTCGCCACACCTCCGCCTACAATCTACTACTGTAGGGTACCCCCTAGGTAGACTGCGATGCATATTTCGTCGACAGTTGGCGCGCCAGGTAGGGGGTGTGTGCATCGACTTCATGGCTCGTCAAGCGGTTACTTTTCCGGATTCGATGGTTCTTTCGGCGACCGGCACCGTGCTCCAGATTGGATCTATGTCCTGGACCGTCCGATCTACTCCACACGGCGCAGACACGCCGCCGCCCGTGCGTCGCTCCGCTGCGCCGATACACCACCCGCGAAAGAAGATCGTCATCGATAACCTGGTCGACGCCATCGATCGCTCCAGCAGCGGTATCATGGATTGCCTCGACCTCGTGCAGGTGGCACGACGCCGACTCTCCGGCCACCACGGCCGCCGACCACGCTGCCGTCGGTCCCCGCCGAAGACAATGGCCACGACGACCAGGGACATCCGCCCCTCTCCAACAATGTCTTATGGGCCCAGTAATCAAGCCACTGTTTTCCAACGCCAAATGTACCGATCGGTCTCCGACCAGATCCCGACAGCTCCGATCGTGAACACCGTCATCATCTCTCCAATCTCTAGTGACTCCGACCAGGTAGTGTCCCTTGATAGCATGGTCTCGTCAGGCTCGGTCACCACCACAAGGCCTAAAACACCCGATTCCTCCGGATCGACCAGCGACTTCCCAGAGTTCGCCCCAGGCTTCAGGGGGATGATTGTTCAAGTCTCCGCCGATAGCGCTCCCCGTGAAAACGAGACGGAGGCCGATCGTATCGCAAGAGAACAGCGCAACATCGAGTGCGCACAACGGCACGAACGGGAGCGCATCGAGCAAGAGAAGTGAGACGAGGAGTGCCGCGAACGAGAACGACTTGCACGTGAACAGCGCGAGCGGGACCAGAGAAACAGAGGTCGCATGCCAGGACGCAATCTCTAGCACGAGTTTGACCAGATAGGTAATGTTCCGGTATACCCAACCCCAAGCGCCAACCTGGCCGCAGCAACCTGCGAATTGTCCAAACTCCCACCCACGCCAGAGGTCAAGAAGATAGAAGCCATCTCATGGCAGCAGTGGTCCAGGTAAACAAAGTAGCTCGCCCAACTAAATTCTCCGACCAATCCCACAGTAGAAACCACTCCAGAAGCCCTCCGCGGGAGTACAGGCGAAGACCTCCGCCGCGCGACGGTGAAGCCCGCGACAACCCTCGGCGAGAGCAAACACCGGAGCAGGGACGCCGAAGCCCTCCTCGGGAGTACAAGCGAAGATCCCCTCCAAGAGACGGCAAGGAACCCGGCAACCCCCGGCGTGAACGAACACCAGAGCCGGCACGACGAAGCCCTCCGAGGGAGTACCAACGCAGATCTCCGTGGTATGATGATAATCGTCGACGTGACCTAACACCACCACCCGTTGGGAACTTGCACCCTCTCTCCCCTCGCCTGCCTGCTGTCCGGTGGCCTCTGAATTTCAGAGTAATGTCCGTGGACAAGTACGATGGCAAGGTAAACCTAGAGCAATGGGCGTCCACCTACGAGATCGCCGTATACGCTTCAGGAGGAAACCAAGACGTCATGGCCAACTACCTACCGGTGATGTTGTCAACCTCAACCAACAGTTGGCTCTAGAAGATCCCCGAAGGCACAATCGATAGCTGGGAACAACTCAAGGAAATCTTCATCAAGACGTACAAAGCCACGTGTGTCCAGCCGGGGACATGTTATGACTTAGAAAACGTCCGCCAGAGGAGCAACGAGAGTCTCCGCAAGTACATCAGGCGTTTCTCTGATAAACGTTTAAGCATCACAGAGATCTCCGATCCGGAGGCCATCGCCATCTTCTCCAACGGTCTGCGGGCTGACGAGCTCAGAAACAAGTTAGCACGGAATAACATGACAACCATAGAAGAACTCATGACGATTGCGAATCCTTACGCCAACCAAGATGACGCAACACGAAGCAGGGAGAATAGGCGACGCTACTCCCGCTCCCCGGAGCGCGAAAGGGACAGGGACCGCCGATCGGACTACCGTAGCGATGGAAGGGCCGGTGATTACCGGGACTACCGATCGGACTACCGTAGCGATGAAAGGGACACGGACCACCGCCTCTTCGGCCGAGGAGGCTTAATGGCTGCATCCAAAGCTCCTCGTTTTGGAGAGGCAACACGAGAACCAATGGCAACTTCAGCATCATCATCATCATCTTCATCATCCAAGCTTCCACCATCATCAGTAGCAGGCACATCAAGAGCAAAGTCATGACCATAACCCTACAAAGAAAAAGTATATCAGATCAAAATAACAAAATAAAGAAAACAGATCAAGGATGCAAAAAGCTTACATCAGGAGGAGGATTGGCAACACTATACTCCTGAACCATGATAGGAAGAATGACAACACTACCTAATACTCTATTCATCATCTCAAGAACAGCATCATCTGAAAGCTCAGTCTCAAGGATAAGGCGAGACGAATCAGAAGGACCGCTATATTCAAAACCTAGATGATCCCTTTTCATCAAAGGCTTAACTCGGCGACGCAAGAAGCTAGCAACAATACCATTGCCTATCAGACCAGATTGCTTCAAGAAACTAAGACGATCAATCAAAGGCTTAAGGGCTTGCCTTTTAGAAGTGGAAATTTTATCAGACCAACAAGGAAGAGAGACTGGAAGGGAAGATAAATCAAAAGGCTTAGGAAAAGATGGCTGAGAAACCTAAAACCACTTTTCAGCCCAATCACGGACAAAATCAGATAGGGACAGAGAAGGAAAGACATTTTTGTGACCCTACCTAGATTGAATCAAACAACAGCCACAACTAGGAACCTTCGACCTACCAGTAAAACGAACTCGAAAGAAATAGCGGAAGAACAAAAGACAAGAGGGATTCCTATGAAAGCCTCGCAAAGATGTACGAAGCAGGAAAGGAAAAGGATAGCATTAGGAACAAGATGATGAAGTTGGAGACCATAGAAATCAAGGAACTGAACTAAAAAGTCAGATGGTGCAAAACAATGTCCATATCTGACATAAGAAACGAAAAGAAGAGATTGATCAGGAGAAGGGTTTGGGGACGATTGATCACCAGGCAACTCACAGATAGCCGATCTTGAAAGAAGACCTTGTGCAACTAAGTAATCAAGATCACCTTACTGAACGGAAGATTTCGAGATCCCCTTTCCCTTCATTGCAAAATTAGTCCAGGAAGGACGACAGAAGAAGGTTAAATCAAGACAAAGGAGAGAGATATCCTGTTAATTGGAGAAAAGCACAGTAATAAAGGAAGAAGGAACTTATATAAAGACAAAACAAAGAGATTGGTTCCCATAAATAGTCGTTACCCAGGGGTAGCAATTACGAAAAATAGCGGAACGGTTACCAAAACCGTCACTTCCTAAAACTACGCATCAGAAAAGGAAAAAACAACGGTCAGATCAAGCCAACCGTAGCTGAGTACCTTCACACCTTACAGAATAAAGCATGACGAAGAAACAGTTAACCAAAGATGAAAACAACTTGGTAGAACACGATTAGTGAGAATCCTTTATTGAGAAGTATCAGCACATAGACAGATTTACATCAAGAATATAATGCCTCAACAGATACAGAAGTAAAATCAAAATTACACAAACCGGAACCGGTAATTGTCATACAGGAAACAACAGCCCAGAAGTGCTTGATTTCAGACGAGAAGAAGAGCTCCCTTGCTGACCACAACACCAAGAAGTCGTCCAAAACAAGCATTATCAAGGGTAGCGAATCCAGAACAACCCGGAGAGAAACACAAACAAGCGACTGAAGGGTCCATGACAACACACACCAATACCATGACAAGGACTACAACGTTCACTTCGTTTCCCTCCATAAGATCCTACTACCTTGAAACTAGTTATTTACTAGTTTCTATCATAAGAACTACACTATTCACCAGATTACAACCAAGAAAGGGAAGAAAGAAGCCCGGGGGCTCGTCAAGTTCGCCAACTACAATACCCATGATACAACAAGGACTCTTACAAGGGACGGTAGAAGATATATGGCAAGAGAACCATACCACAACTATTTATAGAAGAACAAGGGGTGCACATACACTGAGTCCATGAAGAAAAGATTATAGTAGCAATAAAGACAAAAGATTTTACAAGGACTACATTGATGAGATACAAACAAAGGCAGTACATCAGGGTACAAGATAGAATATCTAGAAGAATATTCCAAGGACAATCATACAACCAATAACAATCATTGGATACCGAAAACAACTCGGTCATAGATCTTACAAATATAACAACCAGGAGCTATCAATACAAGGCCAGTATAAGCCTCTTCTACAACAAAAGACCACAAGTGACAAGATATAAGGGCTAAAACCAAGGATGAATCAGATCTACCACCAAAGAAGACCCAGCACTTGGTGAAAACCTTGCAGAATAAAACAACCCAGAATTTCCTTAACGCCTGAAGAAAGTCCTGGTTGATAGGCAGAAAACCACTCCCAACAAATGAGATTGGACAGCTCCAACTCTAGCCTTTCCAGCAGGAGTTCGGTGCAAGCATGCACAGCCAGGAGGATGGAGTGTACAACTTCAACTAACTCAGGAGCGACAACAGTGACAACCCGGAGTTCAGTAAACAGATAGAGAAGGCATGGAAGCCACATCACAAGATTTCTTCTATCTGCTTCACCAAACTTCCCAGAAAAATCTAACCGAAGAATTAGTCTACCTCTAACTCCATTCACAAGAATTCTTCTACCCAGTCAACTACCAGAAGGTGGGCATAAGCCCAGGGGCTGCTCAGTTTCACTCAGCAGCATAATCATCAAGCCCTAAAGAGTAAGTTATCAGCGTGAATACAGCAAGTATATATAGCAAGGAAGGACCACCAAAAACCAAGAGTCACGAGAAAGAAAAGCAAAGAAAAAGACAATAGCTGACCAAAGCCAACAGTAAAAGCAAGATTCTGCATATCCGTGAAGACACAGTATAACACGTGAATAAAAGAAGACAAGAACAAGATATTTCAGACCCTTCCGCCAAGCTCTTTTCTAATAAAAAGAACTCGGACAAGGCTCGGGGGTTGGAAATACCCGCCTTACAAAACTTTTTTCAGATCCTCCGAATACTTGTACCAAGTATCCAGAGGCTCGGGGGCTACGCTCAATGAGTGCACATTCTGTTCAAAAACAAAATGTGCACAAGGACTTCAAGACAAAAGCGTAGAAGATCACCTCACGATTTTTCTTCAAAAAGAACTCGACTCGCTTTCAAAGCAACCCGACATATTGAAGAGAAATCATGAGATGCTCGGGGGCTTATCGATGGGATATCCTATAGGGTACCCACGGGCTGGCTTACCTGGGCTTTGGGCTTTTTCTCTCTCGGCCCACGAAGGAAGACAGACCGAAGCATAGCTTAGGACTCTGAGTTTGTAACCGAGTAGGACTAGAACAACCCTCGACTAGCTCCTGGACTATAAAGGGCTGGTGAGGGTACCACCCAAAAAACACCTGAACATACTACGTTACACCCGATATGTAGAGCGACATACAATACTTTGTATTACGAGATCAAGATCAATAACAAGCGACCTAACTGGACATAGGGTTATTACTCGACTGTGTCGAGGGCCTGAACCAGTATAAACTGTGTGTCCCTACGTGTCCAACCACCAAGATTTCACTATTCGCCATAGCACGAACAACTGTCCCGGGTAACCCCGTGGCAGGCTATCGGTGGTAAAACATCGACAGACAGTTGGAGAAATAGCCTCGCGGTGGCCAGAACGCGATCCAGAGACTGCGATATAGAAAACGCCGATCCTAGTTGAAAGACATATTGTTTGCACCGTTTAGATCCCGAAGAATAAAAAATAATCGAGGGCGTTTGGGTAGGATTCCCGATTAGTTTCATCTCGATTCCGATTATAAGCGGTCCAAAACACGTCCTTAATCGAAAGTCAGATTGTTTCATCGTTCCATTCAAAGAGAATAAAAAATAATCTAGGACATTTTAGGTGTGACTCTTGATTAATTTCATCTCGATTATGATTAAAGGGGTCCTAAACACATATTTTATTATTAGATATAGATTTATAGTTTTGGTCAAATGTTGACATGCTTGGATTCACCAATAACTTACAAAGAAAAAAATTATATATTAACTTCGTTCTAAATTATAACTCATTTGACTTTTTTAACTCTAAATTGAACGTTTCATTTTATTAAAAAGTTGATACAAAATATTATTTTTTATTTCATTTCAATTTATGATTCGTTTAACTTTATTTAAATTTAACTATTCATTTTATTAAAAAATAGTAAAAAATATCTGTTTAATTAAAAAATTAGTATAAATTAATATTTTTATGGTTTACTTTAGTAATAAAAGTTTTTAAAAATAACTAAAATTTAAGTATGTTCAGATAAAATTTTTGAATAAGACGACGGAGTACCGAGCTTTACCGAAGCTAGGAATTCTAGATCCAAAGAAATTCACGTGTTTCCTGAACTCAGAGAGAAAAGCCAGAGGGAGGGAGATGCCGGAGCTTCCGGAAGTGGAGGTGGCGCGGCGGGCGCTCGAAGAGCATTGCGTCGGGAAGAGGATCGTGCGGTGCGCCGCCGCAGACGACACCAAGGTCATCGACGGGGTTGCCCCTGAACGGTTGGAGGCGTCGCTGGTCGGGAGGACCATCGCCGCCGCGCGGCGCAAGGGCAAGAACATGTGGCTCGAGCTTGACTCCCCACCGCATCCTACTTTTCAGTTCGGTCCGTCTCCGTTCTCATGTCCCCAGATTGTTTCCGTTTAGTTTTTTACCTTACGTCGCGCATTAGTCCGTAATCTGGGATCTTGAGGTTTTTATTGTGTGGTTTCAAGGTTAGCAATACAGAAGCCTTTTTGGTGATTTCATATTACCTTTTCTTCCCCCTCTTCATTTCGAGTTCTGTCCAGGATATTCTTTGGGGGGATATCTACCATTTGCACCCCTAGTTCAACTATTAGTTTCAATTAATTAAAATGTGTATATGTGTAATCTGTAGTATTCTGTTTTTCCCACATTGCAAATGATTGTAATGGTGCCTTTGGGGCTGTTGCAATTTTCCCTTTTTCTGTGAATTGTTTCAGAAGTCTTGATTTTTTTTTTCAAGATGTAAGTATATGATCTTAAGAGGATGGGTATAACTTTTCGTCTTTGCTACAGGTATGGCTGGGGCTATTTATATCAAAGGTGTGGAGCTTAACAAATATAAAAGGTTTATTCTTTTCACAAATTTCATTCTTTTATGTTGCTTGTTTTAGCTTAAGGCAGCTAACACCTCTCACTTAAGAATTAGCTACATAGTTTAGAAACAGAATGGTTGGTACTACGCAGAAACAAAAGAACTATCACGATTCTGGATTAATTCCATTTTGCATGCTCTGTTGTAATAGCAGATACATACAATTATCTTTGTGGTAGTTGGTGCCACCTGAGCCACTTTGATGGTATGGAAGATGTAAGCATGAGGGCACACAATAAAGCCAAGCCTACAGTCAGTAAAGCCTTAATCTGTACATTGGGAATGGTAATTCTAGTTCTAGAAATTACTTTTGGACATGGTATTGCTAGATTTTTTTTTGAAAACTAGTTTCAAAATACCACAGCTTTGCTTTGATTTAGTGTATGATCATATCAGTGTCCAAACTCCAAAATGGCATCCTCTGGGGTTTGGATGGTTTATTCAATAGTCCTGTCTTATAATTCTCCTAAAACAATAACAATATGGTCTCAATCCTATGATACGGCCGGAATGAGTGCATCCCTGTAAGAAATTCCTATAGGCCATTCGAAGAAAGGCACCAAATATGAATGTCTGTAGCTACAGGCTGCAAGGTCACCTCATGACAGGTGTTGGACAGCCGATCTTCTAGCAAGAAAAGGGACCCCTCATCCAGAGAGGTGTCATCATTGTGATCCATCTGAGGAATCCATCGATCATCCTCTCCTTTCTTGTGTCTTTGCCTGGAACTTTTGGTTCAGGTTATTCCAAAGCATAGGCCTACAGATCCTTGCCCCTCAGATTGGAGAAGAGTTCTTTGATGATTGGTGGGGGAATATTATCCTTGCTATTGGAGGACAACTGCAGAAAGGCCTCAACTCCCTTGTGATTCTTGGGGCTTGGACCATTTGGAATTGAAAGCACTTCTAATGTCTGTATGTATTGCATTGAGTCCTCAGGTAGTATAAATAGAGTACAAGACTTGGGGGTAACCTCTTGAATACATATGGCAATACAGGATTACAGTATCCCTAGCTACCAAATGTACTAACATCCCCCTATGGTCATAGCGGAAGCATCACAGATGATTAGACTAGAGAAGTCGAAGACTAACATCCCCTGTAGCCATAGTAATGTTGCAATGCAGATGCTGCGCCTGGAGTAGAAATCGACAGGTAGCTCATGAGGATGATAACCCTTTTAGTCTCTGAAGTAGCCAAGGTCGAGGTGGGCATGTCGAAGACATAGAGGGAGGCGGAAACACGAAGCATCAACACAGGCACATAGTACACATAATCACCAGCTTCTCGCTGACAACTGCGGCAGGACAAAGAGCTGGTTGGATAGCGAAGGTAGACGGACTCAGATTGGGTAACTTTCCTTCGGCAAGTCACGACGTAACTTGCGGCCCTGTATCTAGCGTCAAAGTGCCATCCGACGGCTGTCATCGTTTCCAGCAGATTTTTCACTTTTCCATCACGCTGGCCGCTGCTGGCGGAGGTTCACTTGCGACGACGTGACGAGCAGCCACCACTATGCGGCAAGCCGGTAACCGATGTCCCCAACGGCAGCAGCCCGGCATCCCCAAGGGCCCATGTGCCCCCACTCAAGAGGGTGGGGTGGGGGCAGATCTGGTGCGGCTAGGGAGGGGCGGTAGTTCCCGACTGTGGTGACTCCAAGGGACAGCATAGAGAATTGCCGATGACAAGAGCAGTTGGCAACCCATCGATGCCCACGGCAAGCCACGCTGATGATCTGTTACTGCTCCAGGCCAGGGCAGCAGATCAATTAGATCAGCGGCCATAACCTTCCTATGATGACACTGTCCCCATGGGAGATCGATCTTCCCAGGGGTGGGGCGACAGTGTCAAGGGAAGCCTCAGCCGAGGATCAAAACCATAAATTCGTGATACCATGACATGGAAAATTGCCTATAATATGTGGATGTGTTACATTGAGCCCTCGGGTGTTATAAATGGAGTGTAAGACTTCAGGGCAAGACGCCTCCTGGATACATATGACAATACGAGATCTCGGACCCCTAACTAGCAAATATACTCTAACTGAAATCATAACAATAGATATGTTTTGGATGGTGTACCTCTTTGTTTGTCTAGAACCTTATTGCTCGTTATCGAGGAATTACACTTATGGGGTTTGGCCGGGGCTAAAGGTATTTCTTACCTTTTTGCCCAGTTGTAAGAGTAGTGCGTGTTTAGGTCGCGATTATATCCCTGTATTTTACTGGCACGGATGTGTTTGTAACTTCTTTGGGTGTGTGTGGTTTGTATGGGTTCTTTCCTTTTTTTTCTTAACTAGGTGAGTGCCCGTGCGTTGCGACGGGAACAAAAAAAATCATAACATTAAATGGTTCATTGTGCAAAATTAATTTGTGTGGGATATGCCTTGATGCACTTCAGCACACATAGCACACTCTCGAGTAGTGGAGGTCCCGTTGAGTTTCTTTATCGTCTCCTCATAAGTATCATCTAGTAGAAGCATATATAAAATATATTTTTTTCTCAAATTCTACAAGCAAACAACATGGCTGGATGGGGCTGCACAGGAGAGGATACTGCCACTTGCCACTTTGCCAGAGATGTTGATGGCGAGGCTTCTTGTTGTGTCATGCTGTCAGCCATAAATCTTGTGTCAATTTGATAACATAGCTCAGTGTGACAACAGGGATTGAGATCACTCAATGCCCCTTAATAGAGTGTGGCAAAAATGGTGATGCTTCCGGATTGTAATGATTCAACATATATCCACTTGAGAGCATGCATATCACTGAGTGCATAGAGAAAATATTGGTAGCACTATGACTAAAGAAGAGAATGTGTCCACCTGTAAAAGAAAAATCTCAAAGAAATTAGCAGATTCTATTTGCAAGAACCACGACAAATTAATGCTACTCTTCATAGCTAGGTTTCAACTTTCTCATCCAAAACATATAGTAATTGTTGTCTTCCAATCCTAACTATCCCCGATTAATCACTATGATTAAAAAAGAGAATGTGTCCACCTGTAAAAGAAAAATCTCAAAGAAATTAGCAGATTCTATTTGCAAGAGCCACGACAAATTAATGCTAGTCTTCATAGCTAGGTTTCAACTTTCTCGTCCAAAACATATAGTAATTGTTGTCTTCCAATCCTACCTATCCCCGATTAATCTGAGAAATTCCTCAAATAAATGGAAGGGAAAGAAGTTTTAATAGAAACCTTGTGACAAACAGACTGCAGGCGGTCTCCATGGACATGTCCTTGCAGACATTGGGACCCTGGTGGCCGCCAAATTCGTATTCAAGGACAAAAAAATGTATCTTCCACGCCAGCCCTAAGATGCTCCACAATGGCAGTTTGCCCTTCCTGTGCTATGACTGTGAGAACGTGTCGATATTTGTGGAATCACATTGGCCTAGTAATCTCAGCCTATACAGATAAAAAAAATCTAACCCTAAATATCTCAGAAACACTGCTAGTTAATAAATCAATCTTGTAAGAACCAAATCTAGTTGGAATTTGAGTGCCATAACCACGTACCTCACTGTGGGAATTTGCAGGTTGGCATAATCCCAGAAACATGTGATTTGTGATTACAGTTGCAATCTTTCTGAAAACCTAGGACTGGACACGGTGCTCGGGTTCACGTGGAGGCAGATGGCATGACGGGGTCACCAACTCTAGCCACAGTTGATCATAATGCTGTGCTTGAACAAAAAAAATGCCATCTCAACAGTCACTGCCTTTTGGGACGACACGCCAGTGTGCCGGCATAGCTGGTCATGATCTGCCATTTTGACAAGCTTGCATAGGTTGCTTGTTGCAATCAGCAAGAAGTTAATGATACAAATAAAAGCTAACTAGAAGGGAATTAGATACATATACATATTAGTGAATATGATGGTTAGCATATTTGTATTACTCTCAGTATGTTAAGAAGCTTCAATTTGACAGTGAGAAAATTAATATACACCCTCTCCAACCAAACCAAATATATATAGATCTTTGTAGATACTTATTTTGCACAACCAAACCATTCAATTTAGCAAGGAAAAAAACCCTACCATCACATCCATTCCAATGAAATCTGAAGGCTCTTTATAATCATTATTTAGCTGTGTCAAAAACACTAAGCTACATCATGATCCAAATTTCCATTTCAATTGATGTATAACAAATAACATTGGGGATAGTGCTCCTAAATTTTTATAACCATGTCTTTATGGATCAATGAAGATGGCTAAAAGCTCACTCTGTTATGCCACCAGAAGCATGAAGGAGCAGTCAAGGACGATTATGCATGTTTCCAGCACCCTCCAGGAACACCACGACCCTGTAGGTGTCATGTCAACATTATTGATAACACTTCACCGATGCAAGCATGAGTGACTCTAAGGCAGGGCTCCTATTCAATCACATATCCATGATCCCATATATAGGTGTATTAATGATCATATATGTGAATGTGAAACCATGGATCACCTTTGGAATCACAATAATGATATGCTAATGTTGTAGCTCCTGGCAGCCGGTGTCCAATTCGAACAATCAGCAGCACGCCAGATGGATGCACTTTGCCTTGCATAAAGGCAGAGAGTCTATTAAGTGGCATATGGTTAGGGAAGAAATCTAAAGGAAACAAGAAGCCAATGAACTATTGAATTAAAGGGTCATTCACCAAGTCCTGGGATTAAACAATCTTCAATTCATGTAAACTAAAAATAATAATTTAATCATAATAAGCGATTGTAGACTAATTAAGGAAAAGAGAGTAACAAATGCAGGGATCTAGAATGCATTGTATGGTATGAATTATGATCTGATTGAAGTGTCTACTGTAGCTTCTGGAAGCACCAAGCAGTCCCTGTCAGAACTAAAAGAGAGTAAACTCAGAACTTCCAATAAATGATTTATCAATGAAACATCCTAAATAGCTATATAATAACCAGTGTATGCTGGTTATTATAGTGGACAAATGTTCAACAATGTTCACAAAATTCAGTCTTCTAGGACTAATTTGTCTGAAATATGCAGAGTATCATACTGCACACATACTCCTAAGGGAATATCCAAATGAGAGACATCATAATTGATAGTCAATTTGTAGCTCACATTGTCCTATCCTACTGTTATTGTGAGTTACATTTTTTTGTGCATCTCGTATGGATAATGAAGGAAGGTCCTATCACATGCCCAAGTAAATATAATAATAGAAATCCAGTTACCCTTGTGCTCCTCAGTGGCTGTCATGTACGCAACCTCCTCGTACGTCCTCCATCATCCATTGCAATACATCCTCGGCACCAGCTAGTCAGCCACCATGGGGCCATTGCAGTACATCCTCCGCATCGGCCACCATGGACAAATCTCCGGCCTCCCCGTCCTCAGCAGAGAAGTCATCAAGGAAACACACTACCACTGGGGCTTGGCGCTGCCGGGCTTGCTCTGTCTGCTGCGGCCGCCTACGGCGCTTGCCTGCGCCCGACGAAGTCGATCTGCTGCCTGCGTGCGACACCTCTGCCATGCTGCTGCCGGCTGCCTGCGCCGCTACACTGGTAGCGCCGCCCCAACCCTAGGTGCGAGGTTAGCAGCCGTCGCTCGCTACTCCATGCTCCTGTTCACGAAGTCGTGGGGGTTTAGCCTTTTCCAGAATTTCGCAATTTCAATAATTCTAAAAATTCTCTTGTACTGTTTGGATAAGGGAAAAAGACATCATTGCCCCTCACTGTTTTTTCCTTCTTTTCCATAACTCACAAGTGAGATCGGATAAAAAAAAGGTCCGATAAAAAAAAGAACTCACGAGTGGAGCCGCGACTTTCGTCCCGCGCGGCGCGAACAGAAGCCGCGTCCCGCCCGTCGCCGCCGTCCTCGCCGTTCGCCGCCCGCCCGCGCGGCCTTGGTGCAGCACACGCGAGCGCGCACGCGAAGCGGCGGCGGCTGCGTGCACGCGAGGAGACGGCGGCGCAGCACGCCCGCGCGGCCCAGGTGCAGCACGCGCGTGCATGCGAGGCAGTGGCGGCGCGGCGTGGCGGCGGCTGCGCGGCACGCCCGCACGGTTGCGGCTGCGGCGCAGCACGCGCGCGCCCTTGAGGCGTTGAGCCAGGAGGTGTCTAGGCCATTTGGAATGAGCAAGGGGCAGAAATGTCTTTTCTCATGCTCCAAACAGTGAAAACAACTCTCTGGAATTATTGAAATTACGAAATACTAGAAAAGACTAAATTTCAAAACAATTCGCATGATCTGGGTCATATTTCTAAAGGCGTGCAAATTCCGGGTCAAGTTTCTCGCGGCGTGCGAATAACGGGTCAGATTTCAAAATTTCTCGGGTACCTGCGATGCACGCATCTCTTGTCCTCCCGATGCCGCCCCGATCTGTTCAACGCACGCGAGTGAACGAACGAGCCCCAGCATGGGTGAGTGAGGGGATCAGGGGACAGGGCGCGATCGGCGAGGGGCACGGGGGAGAGGGTCGCGATGGTGTCGGGGCGTGATTGGAGGACACGATCTCGCGATTGGATTGAAGGGAGCGTGATTAGAGGATGCGGGCGGGGTGAAGCGAAGAGAGCCGGGGGACGATTGCTCTCCGCATTTTTTAGTTGTAGAGATATAATGAGATACTCTCCTGCGTGTTCGAGAAAAAAAAATAACAATAGGGTTCTAACTTTTTAGTAGAGTTTCAACATACTTTTAATAGATAATTCTGGTTCTGTTATTACTAGGAAAGTCTGTACGCGAACTTATCACATATACAATTTGCATAGTTTGATCACATGGATGTTGATTGTATATAAAGACTAACCAATAAATGTATATTATTAAAGTTGGAAATTAGCATGGAGTGAAAATACAGTGAAAATAATTCAGCTTATTTTCTTTTATGTGGCATTCCATGTAGGTCTGCAGTGAGCCCAACTGAGGAGTGGCCCTCAAAGTACTCTAAACTGTCCTTTGAAGTATGTATTCTAATCATATAACCTTCTCATAGTATTCCTGTTCTCTTATGAATTGAAAGTATGTTTGTTTCTGCTGGTGATTAGCCGACTCATTTATAGATAATAACATATAGTATTACATGTTTTTAATATAATGTCGAATGATTTCACAATAATCTCAAGATTGTGATTCTTAAATATGAGCTGTGACCTACAATTTCATGATATAGACTTATATTTGTTTTGTGGTTCTTAAATATCTTACTTCTGATCCAAGCAAATTGATGTCTTATGTGGAGGGGATAACTTCCATGGTATCCGATTCAGATCGTTGTATTTACATGAGAAGAAGTAACATTGCAGAAGTTGAAAAAACATATTGAAATATTCTAATTATGAACTTGTGTACCTGCTGGGGCATTTGTTTTTCTTGCATGCTAAGTGGGCTTTCCTTCTTTTTTAACTGTAAAAGGATATTGAACCAACAAGTTGTGCTAGTTCTTTATATATAAATATGTTCTTGTTTGTTCATCTTCTTGTTAACCTGTTGCAGATGGATGACAGCTTGGAGTTTTCCTTCACTGATAAGAGGCGTTTTGCAAAAATACGACTGCTTGATAACGTAATAGTCTATAGTGATTATTGGAAAAGTTTACCCTTCTATTTGCTGTGATGTTTGATATGTCTAATTATTTTTGTATGTTCTAATAGCCAGAAGCTACCCCTCCAATTTCTGAGCTTGGACCTGATGCGTTATTTGAACCAATCAAGCTTGATGAATTTATGAAATCATTAGGCCAAAAGAAAGGGCCAATAAAAGCCCTTTTACTCGATCAGGTATCAATTTCTAAATCTTGGTGTGGACCCAAATTGCCTGAACCCAAATTTTAAGCAGATAAGGCTTGTTTATGCTAGTTTCTAATGCAACTCTGAATATAATTCAGTGCTTTAGTGATATGCCAAGTGTTGTGAAACAACTTAGATATATCTTGCTCAAAGCACAAAAAATTCAGACCTTAAAGGCATTGATTTAATGTTTCTGGTAGGTTCCTTGATCCTACCATGGCTACGTAGAGCGTAAGGACAGGAGATTGGGGGACGGGGGCGAGGTTGATGGTGCCAGGGCGCCGTGGCTGAGCAGGGATGCAGTGGCTGCGTGCGTGGCTGCTGCCCTAGGCGTGCGTAGGGCAAGATGGAAGATATCATTGTTTTCAGGTCGTTCGATTAATCGCGATTAGTCATCCTGGTCGGTCCCAGGTGGTCGATTAGGAGGTCGTCCGACTAGTCGTCGACTTAATCACGATTAGTCGTCTGACGAGGTCATGGACGACCAGGTTGTGGACTCTGTTTTTTGGCTTATCTGTACTGCTGAACTAGTTTGGACTTTGGTTATGCAATATGCTGGCTGTGTTAGTTAGTTTCTACTTCTGTGCAGCAGTGCTGCTGTTAAGGTGTGTCAAGACTCAAGATCAAGGCTGCATTAGTGTTGATACTTGCTAATTATGGTTCTCTTTGGTATTCCAGACTTTTATTGTGTATAATATAGTATATATATAGGTTGACCAGCTGATATACCTGGACGACCAGGGTCGACCAGGGTCGATTAATCGACCTGGTCGACGATTAATCACGATTAATCGCCTGGTCGGTCCTAGGTCGACCTGGATCGACCTGTCGACCAGAAAACATTGGAAGAGATCACGGTAGATGGCCCTTGAGGCTAGGCAAAGATATCTGGCTTGCTTAATTAATTCCTAGATTGTTAAGGGGTATTTATTTGTCCCTCCAATACAAACTCGATTACAACTCTATAATAGGAATACCAAATATGAAAATGACTCTAGGTAGGGGGTGGTCAAGCCCCCTCCCCTATGCGCCGACCAGGTCGCCGGCTGGCCAGCCTAGCCAACGGGCCGGGTCCGTCGCTGATAAGAGACGCTGGTCATAACAATTTCAGTCAGTTATTTAAGGTCCTGTTTGGCTGGGCTTCTTCCTGTAGCGCACTATATCGTAGCCGGAGGAGCCCCTAAAATGCAGCTCCACCGGCTCCGTCTGTTCGGTAGGCAAAAAAAACACGGGGAGACGGCGTTGTTCTGTTGTTGGTATAGTACGCAGTGACAAGAGGAGCCGGAGCTGCTCGGACAGAGCCCTGCCAAAGCCTCACCCTAAGAGACTGTGGTTTAGGATACCCATGATCCTCCGTCTTAGTAGAAACAATATTTTTCATATAAAATATTATTAACAGGTTTAGATGTGCTTTAGGTTCTGAACCTCTTGTTTTGCAGAGTTTTATATCAGGAATTGGTAACTGGATGGCAGATGAAGTACTTTATCAGGTCTGCTCTGGACATTGCTTCCACGGTTTACAGTTTATGATCTGTGACAAAAAATTAAATATAACTTTTATGTACTTCTAGTGTTTCACAATATTGATACTAGACAATTATTTTATTGTTGTTCTGAACAAAATGACCATAGATAATATTGACTAGCTCATTGTTGAGCTTGTTGCTACACTAATTACCTCAGTGCAAGCAACTTCTCTCTGGTGTCATAGGAGGCAAGTGTGGTGCGCCATGTAGGGTTGGCACTGCCATGGCCACTAGCAGATTCAGGAACTGTTTTGTCTCAGTAGATCCATCATTTTAGCGAAGATTTTTGCTGCAGCAGAAGCAAGGAACTGGAAATTATCATTATCATTTTATTGGCCTCTTATTACACTTGCAATGTGCCTCGTGCTTCACACGTTTAGGGCATAACTAACTTAGCTACATATTGTTTCCTAAGGTTAATCTTGCCAGTTGCCACACTTCTGTAGCAAGGAAATTGACCACCTAACCTTAGGCAGACTCCAGCCAAAACTGTCTTTAGCATTTGGGCCAGAGGCCAAAGATAGGCAAGCTGGAGCTGTGGTGGCAGCCAAATATTAACAAACAAATTTGCAGCTTGAGGGTAGGTGTGGCAACCTTAGTTTGAAATCTATAAATGGTAAGTGATGCTTATATGTTTGTGTTTACTTCCAAAACAGGGACTAGCTTGCAAACTTTTGTGTAGAACTTTGTGCAATGCTCTCTGTTTGATAATTTAGTGGCTCATTTTTAAACGCTGTAAAGTTATAAGTGTCGAAGTTGTCAACATTCGGCGGTATCAAATAGTGGGCAATACTTAGCCAAGTCTGCTTATGAGGGTTTCTTCATGTGATCTACTCAGTTTAGACTGTACGAGAGGATTACCTCCCAAATGCCGCTTTTCCTCTGGTTTGTGGCCCATAATCGGTGCTGGACGGTGGATCGCCTCGCGAGATGTGGGCTGCCTCATCGTGAGCAGTGCCCTCTCTGCGACCAGGAAGATGAGACTATCAACCACCTTCTAGTCTTGTGTCTTTGCTAGGCAATTCTGGTATCACTTTTTAAGGCAGGTCGGTCCCATCCCTTGTCACCACAACCTTCAGACACTTTTTTTGACAGCTGGTGGGAACAAGCTATTGGAGCAACGAGTAGATTGATGCAAAAAGGTCTCAACTCTCTCATTGTACTTGGGGCAGGGACTCTTTGGAACCATCGGAATTGTTGCGTTTTTTATGGTGGTGCACTTACCCTTGCTAGAGAAGAGCGCCGGTTGTGGAGTCTAGCAGGAGCTAAGGGTCTGTCCTCATTGACAGCCCCTCTCGGTGGTTAGCTTAGTGCTAGTCTTTTTGGTCACTTCCCTTTCTATTTTCAGGCGCGAATGTAATTTCTCAGCTGTGTGGGGTTGTGTGTGGCGTGTGTTGTAGGGCTCTAGCCCACTTCTTTCTTCTTAATATAATGAAGCGCAGCTCTCACGTTGGATCCAGTCAATTGCTTTGTGCATTTCTAGCCACATTTTAGCCTTATCCTTCGTTTTTTTGAGAAAAAAATAACCACAACTGCACAAGTATGTTTGTTTGAAAGAGGAGTGATCTGCTAATTTCAACATGCACACTTAAGCTCGTTTCACATTTGACTCCTTTCGATATCTGCAGTGTTGTAGAACTAATTTGCTATTTCCAACTATGCTGGATGCTTCTCATTTAGGCAAGGATCCATCCTGGGCAAACTGCATCGAAGATATCAAAGGACAAATGTGAGATACTCCATCAGTGCATTAAAGAGGTAGGTCCATGCCTCCATGTTTTTAAATATTTTTTACAAGGACTCAAATTTATATTATCACTGAAAGCATAGTACATAGTACATAGATCTGGTAAACGATTTCCAGATAAGTTGGTTGTAGCAGTATCGCCACAAAGGGAACAGACTCTGAACTCCGAGAGAGGTAGATGTAGAGAATTAGGGGAACACCTCACACCCAGTTAGGGCGGGGGGGGGGGGGGGGGTGACTTTCATATATATAGCCAAGTACAACTTGGAGTACAAGTAACATGATATATATGTGTTACATATCTCTACTACCCGCCCGCAGTCACAGCGGGAGGGAACTGGGCGCATAGGCTGGACCTAAAGTCATTGAACAACTGTATAGGCAGTCCCTTAGTCATAATGTCCGTGAACTGATGAGCTGAGGGAACATGAAAGACTCTGAACTGCCCCAAAGCCACCTTCTCACGAACAAAATGGATGTCAACCTCAATGTGCTTCGTGCGACGATGATGAACTGGATTGGAGACATATAAATTGCACTAACATTGTCACAATAGACAATGGTCGCCGATGGGATCGAGACATGAAGTTCCTGAAGTAACTGTCTCAAGCAGCAGCACTCAGCAAGGCATGAGCAACAACACGGTATTCTGCCTCTGCACTAGATCGAGACATCGTAGTCTGCTGTTTTGAAGACTAGGAGACCAAATTGTCGTCGAGGAAGACGCAATAGCCTGAAGTAGAACGCCTTGAATCTGGACATCCAGCCCAGTCGGTGTCGGAGTATGCCGTGATGGATGCCACACTGACAATGCTGAGATGCAGACCGGCTTCGAGGGTGCCCTTCACGCAATGCAGAATCCGCTTGATGAGAGCAAGATGCGGCTCCCGTGGGTCATCCATGAAGAGGTAGACTTGCTGAACGGCGTAGGCGAGGTCAGGCCGAGTCAGCGTGAGGTACTGCAGAGCGCTGACCAGACTCTGATATTCTGAGGGGTCACGTCGCAGACAGTTTGTACCGAGAGTCAACCGGAGTTGACGTTGGGTGACATTTAGCCATGCCGATCCGTCGGAGCAAATCATCAGAGTATTGTCGCTGTGACAGGAGCAAGCCATTAGAGTAGCGCATGACGGAGATGCCAAGAAAGGGTTGGAGAGCGCCAAGATCTGTCATGGTGAACTCACAGCTGAGTCAATCGTTGATGCGCTACAATAGAGGTGGAGAGGATGCCGTCAGGACAATGTTGTCGATGTAGAGGAGCAAGTAGGCGACATCATCTCGATCTTTATAAATAGAGATGTGTCAGACTTTGCCGTAGAGAAGCCTGCTGGCAGATGTAGTTGGCAAATCGCTAATGCCACGCACGAGGTGCCTTCTTGAGACCAACGGTTTCTGCAAGAGGCGAACCGAGTCATGGGCTGACGGATCGATGAAGCCAGTCGTAGACAGTCTCCTCAAGGTTGCCATGAAGAAAAACATTCTTCACATCGAGCTGATGAATGGGCCACTTGCAGGAGGCTGCAATGCTGAGTACAGCTCTGATGGTGGCCGATTTAACAACCAGACTGAAGGTCTCGTCGTAGTCCATGTCGTGCTGTTGAGAGAAGCCTCGGACAACCTAGCGTGCCTTGTGGCGGGCAAGAGAGCCGTCTGAGTGGAACTTGTGCTTGAATATCCACTTGCCTGTCACAATGTTGGCACCGAGGGGTCGAGGTACAAGGCACCAAGTGCCGTTGTCGATGAGCGCATTGTACTCGTCTGCCATAGCAGCACCCCAGTTGGGATCAGCTAACGCGCTGTGGTAGTTTGTAGGAAGCGGAGACGTCGACGTTGCAGACAGACCCTGGTAATTAACAGGCTGCACAACACGAGTCGCGCCCACTGGAGGGGGGTGGTGGCTGTACGGTGCCCTGCATAGGCTGTAGAGGTGGCGCCGACGGCTGCAACACCCTACCCTAGCGACGACCCTCCGGGAGGGCAGGGGTGCGTGAACCGCTTGGGGCAGTGAAGATAGACACTTGGCGTTATGAAGGGGTCCACCGGATGTAGTGGTTGGTGGTGCGGCAGTAGACGGTCCAGCCCCGTCCGTCATAGGGGACAAAGAGGACGGACGACGCTGGTAAACCTTGCCGTTGAAGCGTCAGTCAGCACGAGGCAGCGGGGGACACCGCTGGTAGACGACCCCAAACCGGGAGCTCCCGTCTGGAGCTGCAGTGGGTTCAGGGCCAGCCGGCTGGACTGCAGGGCTGACTGGCTGGGCAGCTAGACGCACATGGCCAGCCATGATGGTCAGATCGTCGAGTTGGTGCTCATCCTTGGATAAGGGGGAGTGGCCGAAGATGCATCCTGCAAAAGGATGTTAAGTGAGGCCGCCACAACCGGGGTGGCAGCAAAAGGGAAGACTGACTCATCGAAGACCACATGGCGGGATATAATCACCCGCCGAGTTGAGATGTCAAGACAACGATAACCCTTATGAAAGGTGGGATAACCGATGAAGACGCATGGTGTGGAGCGAGGAGCAAGTTTGTGGGGAGTCGTGGCACTGAGGTTAGGATAACAGAGGCGACACGAAGCTGAGAATAATCCGGTACGGAGCGAAAAAGAAGATGGTATGGGATTTGGTGGCCGGCGGAGGAGGGTCGCCGGTTCAACAAATAGGTTGTTGTGGCTAGGGCAGCTAGGGCTTCAGCCCAGTAAGGGGGTGGCATGGTAGCATGGATCAGCAGCGTGCGGATGGTGTTGTTGATAGTACGAAGCATATGCTCATCTTTGCCATTTTGTGGAGATGTGTAGGGGCAGGATAGGTGAAGTAGAACACCTCGACTCGCTCGGAAGGTGGACATGGCACGTTTTACAAATTCGGTTCCATTATCAGCCTGAAAGCATTTAGGTACACAACCAATCTAAGTCTGAGGGGAGGTGATGAAATCAACAACATGACCATAGACTTCGGATTTTTAGCGTAGTGGAAAAGACCAACAATAATGTGTGAAATCATCAAACATGACCAAATAATATTTATAACCCGAAATACTAGGAACAGGGGAGGTCCAGACATCACAATGAACTAGAGCAAAAGGTTCTGATGCCATAAGGTGGGCAAGACTGCAACTAGCGGTTGTGGATGGCGAAGCTGGTGAGATGGTGTGTAGGTCCCTGCTGCTATTGCAGCGAAGATTCACACATCCCATCCATGGATCCTTGATAGAAAAACCAAGGGCGTCAAATTCAATAGAACAGTGATTATCACGTGTAAATTGACGAACAGAAAGAAGATTGCGCACAATGGCGGGCGCAACCAGAACGTTATTGAGATGGAAGGAGGTGTTGGCGGTGGGAACGATGGAAGTATGACGACTAACAATAGGTATAGAGTGACCATTGCCCACAATTATACACGAAGGAGGAAGGCGGGAAAATAATATATTATCCGAAGAAGCCATGTGAGATGTGGCACCGGTGTCCAGAACCCAGGGACTAGCACCCTAAAGCGCCATTTGGTTCAAGGTCGTGATGAGACCCGCTTGATTCCATGTGCCATCTTAAGGACCCGGTGGAGGAGCAAATTGTGGCTGCTAAAGACAAGAGGAAGTGGAGAACTCAGCCGGCGCAAAGGCTGAGTGCGCCTGCTGCGGAGGACCAAGCAGCCCCTGGCCATGTCACGCCGGCTGTGGTGGCGGCGGATGGAACCAGGGCTACTTCTGGCTGGGCACCCACGGACCGGACTGAGGAGGCATGCGCTGGCCACCTTGCTGCTGTTGCCATCCACCGCCACCGTGTCCGCCCTTCTTGTTGTAGCGATTAGACGTGCTGCCACCACCGCCGTTGGTAGGCCCACGTCCGTTTTACCCCTGTGATGTGCCAAAGCACGCAGTGGCAGAGCAACATGCATAGCCGCAGGAAGAGGAGCCGGAGGCGTGAAGGGCAGTCTCGGTGGAAACCTTTCCTTCATTAGCAAGACGAAGTTCTTTGAGGACGAGCTTTTAGCACGTGGTGTTGAAGTCAAGCAGCGGCGTGGTGTCTGCGA
Source organism: Microstegium vimineum (assembly GCA_022036555.1). NCBI lineage: Eukaryota > Viridiplantae > Streptophyta > Magnoliopsida > Poales > Poaceae > Microstegium > Microstegium vimineum. Next base: position 21,922,484 of record CM039136.1, read on the forward strand.
TATTGTCTGCCGTGCTGGAGAATCGTGGGTTAAGACCATGAAGGAGATTGAGGACCAGCTGGGACGGCGAGACAGCATGGCCGACATCGCTCAGAGCATCGGCAACAGTCTTCATGCGTTGGCAGTAGTCGTTGATGGGGAGGTCCCCCCGCCTCATAGAGGAGAACTCCTCGTGCAGGAAGACAGCATGGGGCTCCTTGTTGGACAGGAAGAGGCCCTCAATGGCGACCCAGAGCTAGCTAGTCGTCTGTTCGCCGTCAATGGCAAGATCCTGGACATCCGGGCCAGCAGACCCAAGAAGCAAACTATGGACGCAAGCATCGTCCATGACCCACTGGGGACCAGCTGGGTTGGTGGGGATAGTCCCGTCGATGTGACCACGAAGGCCGAACTTCCCCACCAGAGACTTGAAGAAGGGCGCCCACTTGTGGAAGTTCGGATGCTTGAGCTCGAGGACGATAGAAACGTGAGAGCGGATGGCGATCGTGGCGTAGGAGGCAACGATTGTGCCGGCGGCGATGGAGCCCATGGCGCCATTGGTGGCTGAGGAGAGGGAGGAGTCAATCGCCATTGAAGCAGGGGAATCGGTGACGCGGTTAGGGCAGCGGAGGGTCGGCGCAGAGGAGCAGCGCGCTAGGGGTGGGCGCGCAGCCGTGGAATGAGCGGTGCGGTGAGGGCTACGGACGGAGGGAGGAAGGGAAGACGAGCCGGCGAAGCACGGGAGCAGCCGCGAGCGAAGGCAGGGAGGAGCGCGTGCGAGGGGTGGGTGCGCAGCCGTGAGATCGGCGGCGCGGTTAGGGCAGAGGAACAGGAATAGAGCCCCATCTCTCTGATACTCCCTCCATCTCAAATTACAAGATATTCTAAGAATCTTGGAGAGTCAAAGTATCTCAAGTCTGACTAAACTTATATGACAATATAATAACATTTGTGATGTCAACTAAGCATCATTAGATTCTTTATCAATTATATTTTCATAGTATGTCTATTTGATGTCATAAATCTTTATAATTTTCTCTATAATTATTAGTCAAACATGAGATGCTTTGACTCTCCAAGATTTTGGAATGTCTTCTAATTTAGGATGGAGGGAGTACCATGTAGAGAATTAGGGGAACACCTCACGCCCAATTACGTGGGGTGACTTTCATATATATAGCCAAGTACAACTTGGAGTACAAGTAACATGATATACATGTGTTAGACTATACATATCTCTAATAGTAGACACAGGCGATGATTCCGTCGGGAACATTGGGTTAGGGTTGTGAAGGCTGCCACAAAACCATGTCAAAACCATTCAGGGTCCTCTTGTGTGCACGCTGATAGACATGCTCCCTGTAACTGTCTGACTGGACTAAGCACTTGAGGATTGCAGAAATTGAACTGTAGGTTTGATATGAGCTTCACCAGTCTCAAATCTCGTTGCCACATCCATGCCAATGTGGGCTCACCGACGATGATTCCGAAAACCACCGGTGATCAACCCAAACGCCTGCAACATCATTGCCACTACTATGCATACAATCTCTTAGGTATTCAAATGCCTAAGTAAAGAGATGGTAATCAAGTAGCAAATGCCTTAGCGCTGTTAACTAGATGTTGTAAACACTCTACGGCCTAGTTAGGATAAGCTCCTGCGTGTGCTTGGCCCTTACTGAGTGTCGATTGTAATTGGTATATGCCTAGTTAATAAATTTTCTCTTTGCTCGAAAAGAAAAGCGGCCTCGGATATTTTGGAGCTGGAGTACGAGTCTTTTCCTTGTGCTAGAAAACAGTGCTGGACCCACTTGAAAGCTTGTACAGTGCCGTAGGAGAGACGTGTGCTCCTTGTCCAAACCATGCATGGAGGACACGTCTATGGATTGGACCAAGTTGCACAAGGCATACCAGCAACGGTAGAGATGAGGCCCACAACAGATATGGGTGACAAGATAGGAGGGCCCCACTTCGTCGATGAGCAGGAGGTCTGGCCATTAGAAACTCTCTGCCGTAACTGCCTCTGGCCTCAGGACAAAAGCAGCTGTAGAAAGAATTGTGGGAGGCCATGGGCTCCAGCATCAAGGTGCCGCCCCGCTCACGCAGGGACAAGGTTGACGCAGCGCGTCGTCCGGATTAGAAACATCAACAGAGATATCGAGTTGCCATGCCACGCCTCTTTGTCCGCCGAGCATAGGAGCTAGAAGGAGAAAGGGAGGGGGCTCTCTTTTTCACTCACGACATAATGGCGATGGAGACTACTGCCGGTGACCTCGCCGTTCGGAAGCCCGCCCACCACCAACATGATGAAGGAGAGGACTGTCCTGACATTGCCCTCATCAGGGCAAAGCTTATTGAACTGGCTAACCTAAGCTACTAGAGGGACTACAGGGGGGCCCACCTCCCTCTTGCTGTCGGCAAGGTCGCCGGAGAAGAGGAGGGAGGGCGTTGGAACTGGGATGCTTTCGGAGGTTCTCTAATGTGCGTGGCTAGGAGTGGCTGTTGAGCAACCCCCAAGCGAGCAGATTGGCTTCTCCAGCCATGCCTCCATGGTTGGCATCCAGAGTTTGCCCTGTTGCAAATGGATTGTAGACTTGAGAATTTTACTTGGACCTAGAATTAGTACGTGATGATGTGTCTTCCATTTATTTATTCATTCAAACAGTCAGTCTGAAAAGAAAATAATTCTGTTTGTTATAGTTATTGGAGACTGATACGGTTGATATGGTATAGAAGTGTTTGAGCTGTCACCTTAGCTTACCAAGTGGGCAGCTATGTTATTTCATACATCTAAAGCTACTGATTAAACAATTAAGGAAATACTTTGTGTCAGCATTTTACGTATGCACATTGACAAGTATAGAAAATCGGAAAGGCGCACGCCTGCCTCACGTGGGGGACCATGCTGATCCGTGTCCCACGCCACACCGTGTCCTGTGCTTTCTCCGTGTCCCGCCCCTCTCCATCCCAATTTGCGCCCACACGGTTTTCCGCACCTGCTGCTGCTGCAGATGGATCCCACTTTAACATGTGCAACACCAGATCTACTTTTGCAACATCTAGAGGAAACATTTAAAACATACGTCCAAATAAGTTGAAACACTTGCAACATACGTTTGAAACACGAGGAAAACACGTGTGTAGCCATTGCAAAACATATGCAATATCTAGATGAAATATATGCAACATCGGGATGAAACACTTGCATCATAAGTGTGAAACATATGCAACACACAGATAGAACACGTGCAACATACGTCTGAAACACATGAACCATTTGTACCGTGATATGCTTTTGCAACATTCATATGAAACACTTGCAACACGCATATGAAACACCTAAAACATACTCTTGCAACATGCATATGAAACACCTGAAACATTTGAAACATACACTTGAATCATAGCATTACCGATAGAAAATTCATTGTGGTAATGCTATCCTTATGCAGCGAAAAGAGTGACATTATTGGATATTCATTTTCTTTTATGCATCATTGGGTCATTTCATACGTGACAATCTTTGTTTACCTCACACAGGTTATTGAGGAGTCCTTAAAAGTTGGTGCTGACAGTAATCAGTTTCCAGAAAACTGGATATTTCATTCAAGGGAGAAGAAACCTGGCAAGGCCTTTGTGGATGGTATGAGCATATCTTGTTTTTTCGATGTGTGGGGTGCTCAGGTGGCCTATCAACATTAAATGTTGCATTTGTTGGTTGCAGGGAAGAAGATTGACTTCATTACAGTAGGTGGTAGGGTAAGTTCTTTTGTATCAAACCAACTATATCTTGTGTGATTCTTCTTTTACTCAATGTGCTTCTATATTCTTCAGACCTCAGCATATGTGCCAGAGTTACAGAAGCTGGATGGGACAGATGCGGCAGCAAGCAGGTCTAAGACAGGCAAAGACAAGCAGAATGATGACGATACAAAGTCAAGAAAAGGTAGAAACGCTCCAAAACCAGCAAAGGGAAGAGTGAAGGTGGCAAAAAACTCGTCAAACAAAGCTACAAATACTAGTGATGATGGCGACGAGGAGGATTATGAAGTGGAAGAGGCAAAACCAGCAAAGGGGACAAGGAAGCAATCAGCAAGGGTAGCTAATACCTCATCTAAAGGAGCTAGGGCTGGCAGTATTCATGGCGATGAAGCTATTGATGAGGAAGATGCAAGTCCAGCAAAGAGGGCAAAGAAGCAAATAGAAAAGACCACAAAAGGCTCATTGAAGGAAGCCAATCATGGGGACAGTGATGAAGATGCAGATGATAAGATAGAGGCCAAACCTATGAAGGCACCAACAGAGGCAAAGAGCTTGCCAAAGCAAGTTGATGATGCTAGCCAAGCAAGGAGGCCGCAGAGGAAAGTGCGGCGGCCCTGAGCATGCAGGGAATTAAACAATGTATTTTCCAATTAGATTCTCAACTGACTTGAAGTTTTAGTTAACTTATTAGGTACTCGATGGGGTGCAGGGAGCTTGTTTCTTCTGCACCGGCGCATGATATTGCATCAAGCCGGATCACGGTCATTTGTTTGCCTATGGCCAGATCGACAGATTGACATATCTCAATGTGGTGGTGTAATGTTGGGAAATCCTCATGAGTGGGTGGTGAGCAGAGTGATTGCTCCTAGTGAGCACGCCTACATATTATAGGTGTAGCACAAGAAAGTTGTTCTCTCAGCCCTTGTCTGACACCCATTTGTTCGTTTTAGCATGCTTATTTGGATGGCGTACGCCGGATGAGCTTGTTGAAGGCAACAGCAATGGGCTGTTGGATATGTAGAGGGCGGGTTTGTAAGTTTTTTCCTGGTTGTTTGTTATTCTTTTTTGAGAGCAATTAGCCTTGGGATTAATTGATCAAAGGTGTAAGGGGTACATTATATAGGCAATGATCCCTAAGGGTTTATAGAAACACCCAATCAACGGTGATCCTTGCTTTATCAATCTATCTTAATTCCTAAGGTACTTAACCGTACCGGCCCATAACAATCCATTAGGGCGCCTATTGCTAACACTCTCCCACAGTCGAAACGTCAGCCACTTTGTATGTTTAGACTAGCAGTCCCTTGGTGAAGATATCAACATACTGTGAGGAGGTAGGAACATGCTGAACTCGTAGATCACCAATAGCGACTCGCTCCCGGACAAAGTGAAGATCGATCTCAATGTGCTTGGTACGTTGATGTTGCACCGGATTGGAGGTCCTGTAGACGGCACTGATGTTGTCGCAGTACACCAGTGTGGCGCGCTGAAGAGGGGCATGCAGTTCCAGGAGAAGCTGACGTAGCCAGGTCGCTTCTGCAACTCCATTAGCCATTGTGCGATATTCGACTTCAGCACTTGATCTTGATGCTGTATTATGGCGCTTGGAGGACCAAGAAACGAGATTGTCACACCAGGAAACGAGATTGTCACTGAGAAACACTGCATAACCCAAGGTGGATCTGCGAGTGCCGGGACAACCAACCCAATCAGCGTCAGTGTAGACAACAAGATCAGTCGAAGTAGTTGGTCGCAGCAGGAGACCAAGGTGGAGTGTGCCTTGAACGTATCAAAGAATCCGCTTTAGAGCAGCACGGTGAGGCTCTCGAGGTTCATGCATGTGGAGGCAAACCTGCTGAACAACATATGCAATGTCTGGGCGAGTAAATAAGTACTGAAGAGCTCCAGCAAGACTGTGAAAGTCTGTAGCATCAGACACAGGGCCCCCTCAGCTGCAGCAATCTTGGAGTTGGTGTCAACTGGCATAGAGCACGGCTTGCACTCGGCCATCCCGGTGCGATCTAAGATGTCCAGCATGTACTGTCGCTGTGAGAGCAGAAGTGTACCACCATGTCGCTGAACATGCATACCGAAGAAGTGTACACCAAGATCTTTCATGGCAAATTCCCACTTAAGTGTTGAGATGATTCGCTGAAGAAAATCTAACGACGAGGCTATGAGGACAATATCATCGACATATAGCAACAGGTAGGTTGTATCTGATCCGCACTGATAGATGAAGAGTGAGGTGTCTGACTTGGCTTCGATAAACTCAATAGACAACAAGTAAGAGGCCATCCGACTGTACCAGGTACGAGGAGCCTGCTTCAGGCCATAGAGCGGCTTCTTCAAGAGACAGACATAGTCCGGATGTGCGGGATTTTCGAACCTGGACGGCTGTTGGTTGTATACTGTCTCAGTCAAAGTGCCATGAAGGAAGGTGTTCTTCACATCCAGCTGGTGAATGGGCCAGTGACGAGTGAGTGCTAAGGATAGCATTGTGCGGACAGTAGCAGGCTTCACCATAGGGCTGAAGGTCTCGTCGAAGTCCACACCAGGTCGCTGGGTAAAGCCACGAAGAACCCAACGTGCCTTGCACCGCTCGAGGGAGCCATCAGACTGAAGCTTGTTCCTGAAGATCCACTTCCCAGTGTCAACATTGGCCCGAGGAGGACGGGCACAAGATCACAGGTGTGATTCTACGGAAGAGCATTGTGTTCTTCCTCTATAGCTGCTCGCCAATTGGGGTCAGCAAGAGCGCTACGGAAGGTCTTCGGCACCAGAGAGAGAGGCACGGCGTGGTAGAGAGCGGGCATCCTGTAACCGCTCTTCGAACGGGTGCTCATGTTGTGCTGGTTGGCCACCGGAGGAACAGTAACCGTGCCCTTGGGCAGCGGGGCTACTGTCGTAGCAGGGGCGGCTGGTGGATTGCGCGACCGATGCGTGTAGACGTACGTGAAGTCACGAGCCAGCCGGAGAGGTGGGAACCCTGGTGGGGAGCAGGGGTGCTGGGGAGCCTGCGGATGACGCAGGCGATGTCGAGCCGATACTCAGTGCGTCGGGCAGCTGCAGGGCCAGACTCCTGGTGGCTGCGCATGGCGCGGTGGGTGTCCCCGACACCCGCAGCGTAGGGGGACATAGAGGGGGGGGGGGCGTCGGAGGATCGTCAGCATCCTCGAGAGGCTCCAGGGGCGCCCCAAGCATAGCCTCACGGGGACCGGTAGGGGCGCGAGTGGCGTCAGAGGTACTAGGAGATGGTCCTGCAGGCAAACACTTGTGTGATGGTCCAATATGAGCGAGCATAGCATCAGTAGTGGCATTGACAATAATTCAAGGTCTGCTGGGTTAGTAGGACCATGAGGCTCAGCGAAAGGGAAGGTCGTTTCATCGAAGATGATGTGCCGATAGATGATGACTCTATTGGAAGATAGGTCAAGGCAGCGGTACCCTTTATGATGAGCAGAATAGCCTAGGAAGACACACATGACAGACCTAGGAGCAAGCTTGTGAATGGTAGTGGCGGACATGTTAGGATAACATTTGCAACCGAAGACTCGCAGATGGTCATATGTGGGTGGCTTGCCAAACAAGGCAAGGTGAGGTATGGAGAATGCTAGTCTTGGTGGGCAAGACATTGAGGAGAACAGTCGCCGTGGAAAGAGCCTCCACGCAGTAGGAGGAAGGCATGGACGCCTGAAGAGTAGGCAGCGAACAACATTATTTATAGAGCGAATAATGCGTTCAGCTTTACCGTTCTAAGGTGAGGTGTAGGGGCAGTACATGCGAAGATGGATGCCCTAGGTGAGGAAGAAGTGTCGGGTGCTGGAGTTGTCAAACTCTTTCCCGTTGTCGCACTTTACAGCTTTGACGCAGGCGCCAAATTGAGTGGAGACGTGGGTGAGGAATTGCGAAAGCGTGCTGAAAGTGTCAGATTTTAGTCCTAGAGGAAATGTCCACAAATAATGAGTGCAATCATCAAGAATGAACAAATAGTATTTATAACAAGAACTGCTGAAAACTGGAGAGGTCCATAAATAGTAATGAATAAGATGAAACTTGCTAGACGCACGAGAGTGTGACACATGAAAGGGCAGATGAACATGTCGCCCTAGCTGACAAACATGACATACATCTAAACAATCCTGAATAGGGAATGAAACATTAGATGCAAGCTTTGACAAGGCCTCGTGACTGGGATGCCCAAGATGCCGATGCCACAGTGGAGAGGAGCCTTGAGCGACAAAAGAGGGTGTTATTGGAAAGTGAAGGGGTACAGCGGCCCAGAGCTATTGCACCTGACGATCTCTTTCCGAGATGGAAGAACCTTCACAGAACAACCAGCGGGCTCAAACTCAATAGAGCAATTATTGTCAATAGTGAATTAGCGAACAAAAATAAGATTCTTAATAATTTGTGGAGACACAAGGACATTATTAAGACATAAATTAGATGATAAATCTATGGAGCCAGTGGCAGTGACAGGAATAAGAGAGCCATTGCCAACAATAATAGATGAAGGGTTAGGGTACTGCAGGAAAAGAACATGTGAAAGAGGAGTGTTGAGATGTCATATGTGAAGTAGAACCTGAGTTGAAGTACCACGCGTTGGTCGAAGGAGGGGTCAGTGACGTTGTGTTGAAGGCGGTGACGAGATCCGTCGGGTCCCATGAAGGGAGGCCGGTCATAGGGTTGTAAAACCCCGGAGCAGCCCACTGTCTAGGGTGCTTCTGGTGAGCAACAAGTTCCTGCTGCTGCTATTGGGTGAGAAGGGTCTGCTGCTACTGCTGCTGGGCGAGCAGGGCCTACTGCTATGCCTGGTGCTATGCCTAGTGCTTGGCATGGTGCTACGCCTGGAAGTGAGGGGCACCGGGATGGGCGCCAGATGCGGACGAGGACCTCCGGGCCACATTTGGATGGTGCCGGACCAAGGGTTGTAGAAGCTAGGCCAGGGGCACCCCCAGGAGGAAACTTGCCAAGGATGAGCAGGAACTGATCGCACCATCGGTTGAAGTTGCCGGAGTTGACATCGAGGACAGTGGTGACGTGGTTCTAGATGTTGCTGACTACAACAGCCTTGGAGTGGAGTTGGAGTAGGGCCACGACTTCGTGGTGAAGCATGGCCGCACAGAGGTCGGTTGGCGTGGGAGCTCCTCCAGGCGACTCAGGGCTCCTCCCGAAGACTAGGGCGCGATAGCCGCAGCGGTGGCTGCACGCTCCAGGGCGGCGTGCACGAGGGTGTTGCTGGGGCGCTGTGCCGCCTCATCCGTCTCCTTGGCGGTGACCGTGGCCTGTTTTTCTGCTTCGAGGGCGCGAGCTAGGGCGGCGGCGCACGTGGCATTGCGTTCGCATTCTAGGAACTAAGCGGGGCGGTGGCTTCATTTGCCTGCTTGAAAGGCCCTTGTGTGATTTTGGTAATTGAGTGACAACTTAGGTGAACTAATACGTGTTCAAGTGATATATACACAGGAGATTAGTTCACAGGTGATTGTGTGATGATGCACATGAAACATGACATGGAGTCATGTGACCAAGGTGGAGAAGATCAATATGAGGCTTGGCTTGATGGACCGGTTGCAAGTGTGAAGGGCAAGCGGGTGATGCTTGACGCCGATGGACCAAGGCAACGGTGAAGAGCAAGTGAGTTCAAGATCGATGAACCAATACGGTCATGTGATGATATGGAGTGGATCATATCATTTGACAAGTTTTTGGTGCATGAGTTGCATCAACATTGGAGAAGGAGATGGAATGGAATGCGCAAGGCAAAGGTATAACCATAGGGCATTTCCATTTCACCGGTCATTGGTGTGTAGAGAAGTTTATGACCGGGTTTAGGATAGATAGCCGTACTATCAAGAGGGGCAAACTTGTTTGCATATCGGTTATCTAGTGCCACTTGGAGCGATCTAACTTTGCGATGCATTAGGATAGAGTGGCGCGGTAATATCAAGTGAAAATGCTTTGAAAATGATTGTAAAAATGCTAACACAATTGCACAAGGTGAAGAACACATTTGTGTTAGCACATGAGAAGCAAGGAGAAAGAGGCAGCTCGGTTTGGCTCGGAAAAGAGCTTCGGACGCTAGGGTGTGCTGTGTCGGGACCATCGCAGACGCATCCGGAAGCTAACCCTAAGCGTGTCTCATCGGGAACAAGAGATCCGGACGGTGTTGTTAGTCCGGACGGGGACTCCGGACTCGCGTCCAGAGGTTTGGCCCTCTCTGGTTCGACTCTGTGTTGAGTCCGGACGCAGGTTGGAGTCCGGACGCTGGAGTCCGGACGCTGGTACTTGGGCGGTCCGGACCAATCGGTGTGCGTCCGGTCGCCTGCCCCCTTGACTGAGCAGAGCGAACAGAGGAGATCCGGACGCTGTTTGCGGTCCGGACGGTGAACTCCGGACGCGCGTCTGGAGGAAAAGTGCTCTCGGGGAGCTCTCTGCACAGCTCCGGACGCAGGCGTGCGTTGGTCCGGAAGGGCATCCGGACGCGTCCGGAGGACACGCAGTGGCGATCGGCGCAGCACGCCAACGGCTCGCTTCAACGGGAAGGGTCCGTACACGCACATCATGGTCCGGACCCGCACTGTTGAGTGTGTCCGGACCCTCTGCAGAAAGCGTGAGAAGAGGAGGAAACGACTAGTTTCGATGGGGAGGCTATTTATAGCCCTTGGCCGGCCCTTGGGGCTGGTGGAGCACCTTGGGCATGTGTTGCCTCTAGTGTGCTTGGTTTGGGAGCCCTCTAACTCACTTGTGCAAGCAATAGTGCGATTCCGATTGCGAGTGAGTGATCTCTAGTGCGTTGCTTTGAGAGATAGCTTCGTGTGGCACTAGGTGACCGTGTTGCAAGCCGGTGGTGCTTGTTACTCTTGGAGGTTGCCACCTCCTAGACGGCTTGGTGGCTTGAGGCTCCGTCGAAGCGTGCAAGAAGATTGTGCGGCGCTCCGGAGAAGGCTTTGTGAGGGGTATTGTGCTCGCCCCGCGGGAGATCGCGAAGAGCAACTCTAGTTGAGCTTCTCATTGAGTTACCCTCAGTTGTGGGTAGATTCTTGCGGCGCCCGAGTGAGTGGGCTAGGCTTGTGAACGCCTATTAGCCGTCGAATCACCAAGTGAGTGGTCGACACAACGGGGACTAGCTTGGTGGCAACCAAGTGAACCTCGGGAGAAAAATCACCGAGTCAACCTTGTCTACTCTTCTCGGTGGTTTGCATTCTCCAAATCACTAGCTTGTATTTACTTTCATATACTTGTGCTAGTGAGTAGTTGTTGCTCTTGTAACTAGTTTAGCTTGTGTGGCTTGCCTAGTTACCTTCTAGCTTGTGTAGCATAGAAGTAGCTCTTGCGTGGCTAATTGGCTTGAGTAGCCTTGTTAGTCACATTGCTTAGTTTGTGTAGCTAAGTAAGTTGAGCTCTCTAGTTGACTTGTGTAGTCTTGTTAGAGAGCATTGCTAGTGAGCTTAGGTTCTTTGTGCTTTGCTTAGTAGTATGTGTAGGAGCTCCCTTTGTGCTTAGAGTACTAGTTGCTTAGGTTTGTGTGACCTTGCAACCTAGACTTGTTTATGTGAGCTCTCTCTAGCTTGGCACCTTAGTGAGCCCAATTAGTATACTTTGCTAGGTGCTAAAGTTATAGATAGAGGGGTGTAGTCTTGGCTAGACCAATAGTTTTAATTCCGCATTTGTTTCGGTTAGCCGTTGCGCGTAAGTTTTAGAAAGGACTATTCACCCCCCTCTAGTCCGCCATCTCGACCCTTCACGTGGTATCAGAGCTTGGTCTCTCATTTTTGGTCTTTACCGACCCGAGAGGATGGCGACTTATGGGCTAGATGTTGAGTGTCCACACATTTTTGATGGCACACACTTTGCACGGTGGAGAAATTGGTTGACATGCAATTTTAAGTTTATTTCTCCCCAAATGTGGTGGATCGTAGATGTGGGACCCTCTTGTGCAATTGAGAGAAAGGATGCAACTCAAGCACAAAAGAAGTGCCTACATCTCGATTGCCAAGCCACTAACATTCTCTACCATTCTATGAAAGATAATATCTTTGGTGAGATTATGGACATGAAGAGCGCTCATGAGATTTGGACCTACCTCATTGAAAAATATGAGAAGGCTCCAAACAATGATGATGATGTGTCCAAGTTGGTGGCACATGAGGATGTTGAGCATGACCACAACTTGGTGGTTGTGGAAGATTGTTCCACCTCATGGTAAAATGATGAAGATAATGATCTACCTACTCCAAGATCACTTGACAAGAATGATGAAGGCCCCACATCAAGTGTTGCAATTGATGATGCTACTCCAAGCACACTTGATGATGATGATGCATCGGGCTATGAGAGTGATGCTTCCACAAGCTCTTCTACTTCATCACAAAGCTACATGTCACATGGTGACACTAAGGTATCAATTGGCAATGTAATTGTAGATTGTGATGACCCTAACTTTGAGCTTGTGTGCAAACTCTCAAAGGCTTTAGCAAGTGAGCTAAACAAAACAAAGAAACTAAAAGATGAAAACTCACTTCTAAAGACCTCATGTGAAGAACATAAGCACTTACTTGATGTTCTTAAATCTTCACATGATGAACTAAAATTGGATCATGAGCAACTTTGTGTGTCTCATGAAGATTTGGTTCACAAACATGGCTCTCTAATTAATGAATTGCTAAATCTCAAAAATAAAGAGAGCTCATCACTTGGGTAAAATGATCAATCACATGTTGTTGCTAACCCTTGTGATGTAGGGAAGAAGAATGTATCCACCTCTTGTGATGATTTACTTGATATGACATGTTCTTTAAATATAGATGCTTGTTCTACTTCTATGTCTTGTGAGACTAACCTTTTGAAGGAGAACAATGAGCTCAAAAGTGAATTGAAGAACATGAGCAACAAGCTAGAGAGGTGTTACACTTCCAAAGTCACCTTTGAGTACATGATGAACAATCAAAGAAGCTATGGTGACAAGTGTGGAATCGGTTTCCACAAGGGCAAGGGCAAGAAAGAGAAGAAGCAAGAACCAAAGAAGCTATCTCATGTCATGTGCTTCAAGTGCCATGGTGAAGAATCATGGACCCTTGTGTTTAGGCGATTAACGACAATGCTAGGTCACTATGACTAACGTGTGTTTTGCAGAAGCAAAGTCATTATAAGTTAGGTCTATAGTGATGCTAAGAATGGGCTTAATGGACATTCATGCCCCCAAGATGGAAATCGTTTCGGTTTCAAAGGATGTTGATTCAAGTTGAAGACTAGGCTAGTCCTTAGTGCCATAAGGTTGAGAAGGGCACTAAGTATAGCTAGGGCTTTGTTTTTTTCTTTGACCGTACTATAAAGGGGGGTATGAGGTTAGTAGCTTGACCTAGGAGAGTTTGGGAAAGTTGGTGTGTGCACACTTGTCACAACTAGTCCTAGAGACCTTGCTATCAGCCCTTGATTAACCCTAGAAATGGTAGGAGCAAAACCCCTAGAAAAGACTTAGTGAAAACAGTTGAAACAGGGGGAGAAAGAGGCTCCGGACCAGTCTGCCAAGTAGGCGTCGGACCAAGGAGAGTGGTCCGACGATCCCTGACTTAGGCAAAGGTTCAATGAGATAGCTCCGGACCACCTGTCTGGAAGAGCACCGAACCATAGACAAGTGGTCCGGTGGCCTCTGTGAGTGAAAGCCTGCCCTGGAGTGAGCTCCGGACTAGTCTGACGAAGGGTCCGACGGGCAGTCTGACGCTCACAGGCAGAGCTGTGATCCAACTCAGTGAGCTCCCTGGCTCCAGACCTGCGCGTCGGACCAGGGCTCCGGACAAAGGAGAGTGGTCCGGTGGTTCGAAGAAGAGAAAGTGTTTTCACTCAGTGAGCACCCTGGTTCCGGACCAGTGCGTCGGACCAGGGCGTCAGACTAAGGCAAGTGGTCCGAGGGTGTCTGTTTCGCAGCAGAGAGTGAGCTCCGGACCAGGCTGCTTGGTCCGGTGGTGTTAGCTCCGGACTAGTCCGGTGGCTTCGTAGAGAAGAGAAAAAGCAGAAAACGGCTAGTTTTGGAGGTGGGGACTATTTATAGTTGCCCCCTTCGTCCTTAGGACCTCTCTTGGCCATTGTTTCAGCAGGTTACACCTTGAGAGAATCCTTGGAGAGCCAAGTGCCTAGTGAGGTAGAAATTTGAGAGATTCCATCTTGTTCTTCCCTCCTAGAGTGATTAGGAGTGACTTGTGTGCATCTATTCACCTTCCTAGCCTTGAGTTGGTCAAGTGAAGGTCTTGTGCTTGTTACTCTTGGTGTTCGACAGCACCTAGACGGTTTGGTGGTGTTCGGAGGAAGTGATCGCCGGAAGATTGTCGGCGGCTCTTCTCCAAGCTTCTGTGATCGGTTGTGGGCGATTCACCGAGCCGGAGTGGCGAAGAATCAGCCCGTAGAGAGCACTCTACCCTTGCGCGGGTAGAGGGGGAGTGATACCTTGAGAGGTGCTCCAACGAGGACTAGGGTGGTGTGTCGACACCTCAATACCTCGGGAAAACATCGCTGCGTCAACGAGAATTCCTTTTCCCTAGCTCTTTACATTTCCGCATTACTTTCCGTCTTGTTCTTTCCGTTGCTACTAGAATTGCTTAGGTTGTTTTTCAATTCCATGAACTGCTACCGCTTTTCTAGCTAGGACACACGACCGGTAGGATCTATGGGGTGATTGGCATTTGATAGGTTTTCACATTTGCTTTAGAAATTTAAAACAAGCCCAATTCACCCCCCTCTTGGGCATCTTGATCCTTTCAATTGGTATCAGAGCCTTGTTGCTCTAAATTAGGCTTCACCGCCTAGAGAAAGATGTCCCATGGGGATGGACCGCCACCCATGTTTGATGGGGATGACTTTCCTTATTGGAAAGTGCGGATGGAGGCCTACCTTGAGGCCGTGGATGTCGGCGTTGACAAAGCCGCCATCATAGGCGGATCTGTGTTCGCCAAGGATCCCTTCTTTGAGAAGAACAATGCTAAGGCGAAGAACATTCTTTTCCGTGGCATTTGCAAGGATGTGTTCAACCGTGTACGGAATTGCAAAACCGCGCATGAGATTTGGACAAACATTTGTGCTCTACACGAGGGCACCAAATGTGAAAGAGAAGAGCGCTATCACCTCATCATTGCTAAGATGAACTCTTTTACCATGCTATCTCATGAAAATGCTAATGAAATGTATTCTCACTTGAATGTGCTTGTAGAGGAGTTGAATGGCCTTGGGCTTACTCAAATGACACCGGCCGATGTGGTGCGCAAGATACTTTGTGTATTACCAATAGACAAGTATAGCCACATCGTCAGGGTCCTTCATCAAGGTGATCTCTTCACAACTACCCCAACACAAGTTTTGGGCAAAATCAATGCTCTTGAGATGTACATAAAGATCAATGATGGAAGTTCATCTTCTTCCAAGAAGAAAGAGAAGGAGGAGAAGAAGGACTTGGCTCTCAAGGCATCTTCCAAGGAGAAGTGCAAGATTCAATATGTACTTGAGAGTGCAAGTGATGATGATGATGAAGACAACATCGCTCTTATGGTGAAGAAAACCACCAAGATGTTGAAGAGGCTAAACAAGAATGGAGTCAAGTTTGACTCAAAGAAGAAGAAATTCTTCACAAGCTCTTCAAGGAAGCCAATCTCCCAAATGAAGTGCTACAATTGCGGCACTCTTGGTCATCTAGCTCATGCTTGCCCCGAAGAGAAGAAAGACAAGTTCAAGAACAACAAGTTCAAGAACTTCAAGAAGAACAAGGGCGGCAATGATGACTCAAGTGATGATGACAAGAAGCAAGACAAGCCATACAAGAAGAAGAAGAACTTCAACTTCCACAAGAAGAAGAAGGATGGCAAGGCTTACATTTTAGGAGATTGGCTCACCGATATTGATGATTCAAGTGACTCCTCCGATGATGAGAGTGAAGAAGAGAAGGTGGCCGCCTTGGTGATTGGTTCTTCTATTCCACCGCCACCTCCTCCTTCATCGTCGGGCTCATCCTCTACACACCTATGCCTCATGGCTAAAGGTGACAAGAAGGTACAAAAAGAGGAGGATGATGATGATAGTGGTGACTCAAGTGGTAGTGAAAGTGATGATGATGACACACCATACTATGATGAGCTAATTAAAATTTGCAACAAGTACTCTAGCATCATAAGGAAGTATAAAGGTAAAAATGACAAACTTCTTGAGATCAAAGACAACTTGCACGCTAAGCTTGATGCCTTGTCTAGTGCTAATGATGATTTGAAGCTTGAGATCAATTCTCTCACATCTAGCACTAGGGAGCTCAAAGCCTCTCTTAAGAAAGCTAATGAGAAACATGATAAGCTTGAGAGGTCATCCCAAGAGCTCCATACAAGGTATAACTTGCTAAAAGATGACTACAACCAAGTGAAAAGTGATCATGGCACACTAGTGGTAGCAAATGAATTGCTTACTCAAGATCTTACACATATTGCTACTAACCCGTGTGCTAAGTGTGCAAGTGCTACCTCTTGTGAAATCGAGCTTGATGATGTGGCTCTTGAGCAAAGTGCTAAGTGCAAGGGAAAGAGAGTTGTAGAAGCCGACAAGTATGATGATTATGTGAAGATGAGGGAAGAGAACTCAAAGCTCAAGGAAGAGCTAATCAACCGCAAGGAAAACAAGCCCTTCACCATCAAGTTGACCAAGGAAGAAGAAGACAAAGATGCTATTACCTTGATCAACTCTCTTAGAGAAGAAATTGCCAAGCTCAAGAGTGACAAGACCAAGCTTGCTAGTGGCCTTGACAAGTTCACCAAGGGCCACAATCTCCAAAGTGAGCTTCTAATGAGCACCGTCATGAAGAATGATAAGACCGGTATTGGGTTCAAGGAAAACCAAGTGATGAAGGCCAAGGTCAAGATTGAAGCCAAGAACTACTACAAGAACAAGTACAATGGCTACAATCAAGAGAAGCCAAAGACCAATCCTAAGAGGTGCTTTGGATGTGGACAAATTGGCCACTTTGAGTTTCAATGCAAGACTCCACTTCTCAAGACCTTGCCCAAGCACACTAGGCCATTTGCTCATGATGCTCACTATGTCATCAACAAAGATTCCAAGGGTAGACCACTTGTGGTGTTCCTTGGACCACCAATGAAGAACAAGCCTAGGGTTCTTTGGGTTGCTAAGGAGTTGGTTGACAAGGCAATGGGGCCCCGCACTAAGGGGGTTCCCAAACAACAAGTTTAACTCCAAGTTGCTTGTGTGTAGGTGAACTACAAGACCGGTGGGAGCCATTGGGTAATTGATAGTGGTTGCACTCAACACATGATCGGCGACCCCCGGATGTTCACCACACTTGATGAGGATTGTGCAAATCAAGACAAGATTACTTTTGGGTATAATTCAAAGGGCAAAGTACAAGGCTTAGGCAAAGTGGCAATCTCCCAAGATCAATCAATTTCCAATGTCTTGCTAGTACAATCATTGAGCTTCAATTTGCTATCGGTTGGTCAACTTTGTGATCTCGGATTCCAATGTCTCTTCACTCCAAATGAGGTAGTTGTGACCAAGATTGATGATTCATCCTTGATATTCAAAGGGTTTAGGCACAACAATATCTACTTAGTGGACTTCACCTCAAATGAAGCTAGTTTGCAAGCTTGTTTATTCTCCAAGAATTCTTTGGGTTGGCTATGGCATAGAAGATTAGCACATGTGGGCATGTCAACCTTTTAGAAGCTTGCCAAGAAGGAGATGGTTAGAGGAATTAAGGATGTGGTGTTTGAGAAGGATAAACTGTGTAGTGCTTGTCAAGCCGGCAAGCAAGTGGCAAACACTCATCCAACCAAAGCTTTCATGTCAACCTCAAGAGTCCTAGAGTTACTACACATGGATCTATTTGGCCCTACCACCTATGCTAGTCTTGGAGGAAATCTCTATTGCTTAGTGGTAGTGGATGACTACTCTCAGTACACTTGGGTATTCTTTCTTCAAGACAAGGGAGATACAACCGGCATATTCAAGAAATTTGCTACAAGAGCTCAAAATGAATTTGATGTGAAGATCAAGAAGATTAGAAGTGACAATGGCACCAAATTTGTGAACACAAAGATTGAAGATTATTGCGATGAAGTGGGGATCAAGCATGAAGTATCCGCCACATATACTCCACAACAAAATGGTGTTGTAGAGAGGAAGAACCGGACGCTCATAACTCTAGCAAGGTCTATGCTTGATGAGTACAACACTCCGGAGAAGTTTTGGGCGGAGGCCATCAACACCGCCTGCTATGCGGCAAACTGCCTCTTCATCCAAAGATTATTGAAGAAGACCCCCTATGAGCTTGTCAATGGAAAGAAGCCGGATATTTCATTCTTCTGGGTGTTTGGTTGCAAAGTGTACATCTACAAGAAGCTCCAACACTTGGGTAAATTCCAACGACGGTGTGACATTGGTTTCCTTGTTGGATATTCACTTAAATCCAAGGCATACCGTGTATTTAACAAAGCCACCGGCTTAGTTGAAGAAACATATGACTTGGAGTTTGATGAAACTAATGGCTCCCAAGGAGTGCTTGAGGATATTGATGTAGGTGATGAACCCTTGAGGGAGGCAATGAAGAATATGCCAATTGGTGCTATCAACCCGCAAGAGGTGGAAGAAGTTGAAGATGAAGCAAATCAAGATCCTTCACCACGCACGCCTCAAGTTGATGAAGAAGATCAAGTGAGGGAAGCTCAAGAAGACACTCACATCCCTCAAGATCAAGCCGAGGCCGAAGCAAGCAATGTTGAAGCACCACATCCCCCTCCTCAAGAGACAAATAGAAGATCAACACCTATCCTTCAAGCTCACCCCCATGATCAAATTATAGGGAGTCCATCAAAGGGAGTTATGACTCGCTCTAGACTTGCATCTTATGTTGAACATCACTCGTTTGTTTCCTCTGTTGAGCCTACTAGTGTTGAAGAAGCACTTGCAGATCCGAATTGGGTGAATGCCATGCATGAAGAACTCAACAACTTCACCCGGAACCAAGTGTGGACACTTGAAGAGAAGCCAAAGGATGCAAGAATCATTGGCACCAAGTGGGTGTTTAGGAACAAGCAAGATGATCAAGGCGTGGTTGTAAGGAACAAGACAAGATTGGTGGCAAAGGGGTTCTCTCAAGTAGAAGGACTCGATTTTGGAGAGACCTTTGCTCCGGTTGCAAGACTTGAAGCCATCCGTATCCTTTTGGTGTATGCTTCACATCACAAAATGAAACTCTTTCAAATGGATGTGAAGAGCGCTTTCTTAAATGGTTTCATCAATGAACTTGTCTATGTCTCACAACCTCCTGGGTTTGAAGACCCAAACTTGCCTAATCATGTGTATAGGTTGTCCAAGGCACTCTACGGATTGAAGCAAGCTCCAAGAGCTTGGTATGAGAGGCTAAGGGACTTCCTACTCAAGAAGGGTTTCAAGATCGGGATCGTCGACACAACACTATTCACCAAGAAGCTTAATGGAGAGATCTTCGTTTGCCAAGTATATGTCGATGACATTATATTTGGGTCAACAAACCAAGACCATTGCAAGGAGTTCAGTGACTTGATGTCCTAGGAGTTTGAGATGTCAATGATTGGCGAGCTAACCTTCTTCCTTGGCTTTCAAGTGAAGCAAATGAGAGAAGGGACCTTCATCTCTCAAGAAAAGTACACTCATGATCTACTTAAGAAGTTTAAGATGGAGGATTGCAAGCCAATCAAGACCCCAATGCCTACTAATGGACATCTCGACCTTGATGAGGGAGGTAAACCAATTGATCAAACTCTCTATCATTCTATGATCATGTTGACACCGTTTTTCGGCACGTGTCAAACGAGCTAAGACTTGCGTTGATCGGTAGCCGTTTTCTATTGGCATTGGAAAGTCATCGGTTAACGTTACCGATGAGAATGAATTCTGCAAATAAAGATAAGTTTGTTGCCGATGGAAGCTGAATAACAGCAGTGGTTGCCGATAAAGGTGTTGCCGATAAGGATATTGCCGATGGAAAGTTTCATCGAAGAGAAGACATAAGGAAACTGGTGATCTCATACCAGTATTGTTATAGAAGTTTGAGTCCGACTCTTGCACGAGTCGTTTGTTTTCCATAAAAATAGAGATGTCTGTTTAGGAAAATAATATTGTTATCTGGGTCCGACTCCTGTGCGGGTCAGTTATTTCCTTAAAATAGAGTTTTGTTTAGAAAAGGTACGAGTCGTGTCTGTCTATAACTCCTTTTCTAGAGTATAAATATGTACCTAGGGGTCGTGAGAATAATGAATCATCTATCAAACAAATCAATTACTCTTATTTACTTTCAATGCAATTTACCCTTTTATCGCATTAGTCTTAGTCTATTTACGAGTTCTTCAAGCTTCGACGGGCTGCATCACCTTGATCTCCGTCAAACCCTTGCAAGTTCCGCGTGGGAGTAATCTGAGCTTTGACATCCGGGCGCATCGTTGTTGTCTCGTTCAGCTCTGCTCTAGTTATCCTGATCAAGTCTAAGTCTTGACATCTGGGCGTATCGCCGTTGTCTTGTTCAGATTTTGTTCTAGTTATCGTCCTTGTCGATTAACTGGTCAAATCGACTGGCACACCTTTGGATATCGAATTTCGGGTAATAGCCCGAGGTGTTCGCAGATCCTAACGCTTTTTGTGCCAACAGATCGGTAGTTTACTTTACCTCACCGCATCTAGGTCGGATATCATGTTTAGTGTGTGTATGTGTGCTAGGTTTCAAGCAAGCCCTAAGGAGTTGCATCTTTGTGCGGTTAAAAGAATCCTTAGGTACATAAGGCACACCCCTAGCATGGGTCTTCGGTATCCCAAAGGAGCCCCCTTCCATCTAGTTGGCTATTCTGATTCGGATTATGCCGGGTGTAAGGTTGATAGGAAGAGTACCTCTGGCGGGTGCCACATGCTAGGAAGATCACTTGTTTCTTGGTCCTCAAAGAAGCAAAACAGTGTGAAATTGTCAACCGCCGAGGCGGAATACATTGCCTTGGGAGCAAGTTGTGCACAAATCTTATACATGACCCAAACACTTCTTGATTACGGCGTTGTTTTAAAAGGTGTTCCACTTTTGTGTGATAATGAAAGCGCCGTAAGGCTTGCTAACAACCCGGTTCAACACTCTCGCACCAAGCACATAGATATTCGCCATCACTTTCTTAGAGATCATGTGGCTAGGAAAGACATAACACTAGTTGGAGTTAAGAGCGAAGATCAATTGGCGGATATCTTCACAAAACCACTCGATGAAACAACCTTTTGTAGGTTGAGAAGCGAGTTGAATGTGCTTGATCACTCAAACTTCACTAAAAAATGAGATTGTGTGAACCATGCATTCATTTGTAATATAACATGTTTAATTTGGTAATGCACATAGGCTTGGCTAACGCGGTTGAGATAACCGCCCTCAAAGCGTGTGACAAAGCTTAACCGCGGTTTAAACTTGCAAGCAACCTAGATTCAAATTCCGTATTGCATAGCATATGCATGTGTGTTGCCTCGTCATTTCTTTTCGGTTAAGCTTGATCATCCTCTAGGTTCGTCACTTAGGGGGAGCATTCAAAGCTCTAGCTGCAGCTAATAACCCTCTTGTGCCCCTATGGTGATCCTTGGTGCTTTATTGAACTATTTTCCTTAGAAAACTAATTCTAGCCTACGGCAAACTATTTCTAAATTGAGGGTTTGAGAGATGGTTCTTATGCCAGGTCCAACAAGTGTTTCTTTCTGCTCTTTTGTGTTGGTACTTGACTAAGAGAAAAGATTGGAGAGAAAAATAGGAAAATTCAGAGAAAAATCAAGCACCGGACCACTCTCCGGACTACTCGCCATGGTCCGATGCTAGGTGGTCCGACGCTCAGTCATTCCCTGCATAAAAAATTCTCCAGACATAAAATCCGTCGGACTACAGGTCAGACGCTGCACCGGACCATAGCCGAATGGTCCGGAGTCTCGGTCAGCGTCATCAGTCCAGTCAAAGGACCGTCAGACTAGTCCGACACTTCGTCCGACGCCAAGTAGTCCAACGCTCTGTCCCTCTCTGCGTGAATTTTTCCAAACACAAAATCTCGTCGGACCACCTGGCTGACACTTCTCCGGACCATAGACGAATGGTCCGGTGCTCCAGTCAACGCCAATCTCTCTGGTCAACACACCGTCAGACCAGTCAGTCGAGTAGTCCGACGCCCTAGTCCGGTGGTCGGGTGCTCTCTGCGTGGATTTTTTCAAATCTCTGGTTTCGTCGGACCACCCTCCGAACCATGCAGTATGGTCCGACGCTCGAAAATTTTTCGCTTAACCCCCCCGCGTGAGCACTGTTCTGGCAGTTGTCCTTTTCACCACCGCCCGTACACGACGCCGCCGCTTGCCCTCGCTCCTCCGTCCGCCTGTGCTCACGCCGATCTCGCCGCCATGATCCTCACCGGAGCACTGCCGCACCTCCTCCTCTGCCCCTGCCTTCCTTTGCTCTGCTCCTGCAGCAGCTCGCTCACCGCCGCCTGCCACCTCCTCCACTACCACTCGCCGCCGAGGACCCCCCTTCGCCGATGACCACAGTCCTGACCTCCACCCTGCCAACCAGTTAATGCACCTAGGGTTTCACTCCTCCCTTCATTTCCATTGCCAACCTTCAAGTAGTTCCCCCTAGGGTTTGCCTAAACCTAGGGTTTGTGGAATTTCCCGTTGATTCGTCTTCACCGACCTCGCTTCATTGTCTCCTAGGGTATGACTCTGATCATGGTTTTAGCGTTTAGTCTAGCTGTCGATCATTTCATGCCTTAGTCTTTTCAATGCCAAATCACTAAATCACCTTGTCAATTGTAATTAACAGTTGGCAATTCTCTTTTGGAGTGTGGCTCGTCGCTTGAATTGCTCTGATTAGATACGCTCACTTACCTTAGGTACCGTGACAGATTTCTTTCTTTATCTCATCTAGATGCTTGCTTCCATACGGGTTCTTATCTCTAGATGATATCTATGCTTATATATATATACCCTGTCTATTCTATCTGCCAGCAGTCAGTGGCAGCTTAAACTCGAGGCAGAGCTCGCGAGTATGGATTGAGGCAAAGCCTCAGAAGGTTCAGTCCAGTGGCTTGGCAAGCCCCTCTGTCAACTTTGATTGATCAGTGACCGTGGTGCTTGTGACAGTTGATTCTTGTCAGTGGCTCTTGCAGTTGGTTTGTGACAGTGGTTCTGACAGTTAGCTCTGGTCAGTGCTCTCTTTGTTGATTAGCTATGGCTCGTGGTTCCCGTGCTCATGCTAGTGGCTCAGGTGATGACACTCCTCCTCCACGTCCTTCAAGAGACAAGGGCAAGAAGCAGATTGTTGAGAAGCCCAAGAAAAAGAAGCGAAAGCTTACAGAGGCCGAGAAGGCTGAGGCAGTGGCAGATGCAGCAGACCATGCAAAGCGAGGTGGTCGCCGAGGTTCTGTCAGACTTGGCACCCCTCCGCGGGAGTTACCGTCTACTCCTCCTACCCAGTCACAGACAGAGGAAGCTCTAGAGGAGCCAGAGCTTGTCATAGAAGCTCTTGGTACACCGTTGGCACCCCTTTCCTGGGGGCGAGCTACTCGTTCTCAGGCAGCTCAGTCACCTCAGAGTGCCTCAGCAGCTCCTACGGCAGCCTCAGCTTCAGTGCATCTTGATTTGAGGAACCTCACAGCAAAGCAGGTGAAAAAGCTTCGTTTTGTGGCACTTGAGAAGTGGTGCCCTGATCAGCGTGACCCCAGAGCTTCACCAGGATGGCACACACCTCTCATGGAGGATTTCTATAGAGCAGCTCAACTTTCTAGCATTCATATCAGACCTCACAGAGTTTGCTCCTTGGAGAGCATTGTTGAGTTGGCTGGAGAGGAAATTCGGCCCTTTATCACGTATCTTCCGGGACTCGCCGACCTTCTTGGTCGTTCCGGGAATTACATTGAGAGGTGGGTCAGGGAGTTCTACGCTTCAGTATGGGTTGATCCTCTTCATAACTTTATACAGTATACCTTCAGAGGAGAGCGCTACATGCTTTATATGACTCGGCTCAGAGAGATTCTTCACCTCACTCAGACAGCCGGAGAGCTCAACCTTCACTATGATTGCTACAGAGGAGTCTCTGTGCCTCGCCGAGCTCGAGGTGGACGTACTTTGACAGTTCAGGAGATTGCTCCTCTCTTCAAGCCACCTTTCACAGAGGGTTCTCGTCGTACCCCGGCAGAGCTCCGTCCTACCGTTCACCGTTTGAACGACGTTCTCCGGCGTACCTTGCTGCCTCGCACTGGTTACAAGGAGGTTTTGACTAACATGCAACAACTTCTACTTCAGTCCCTCGTCTCTCAGACACCGTTCGACATAGCAGATTTTCTAGTGTCAGAGATTGAGGATGTGATCGCTAATGGTATGAGGGCACGACGTCAGTTTCCATATGCTCATTGGATTTCTTCTATCATAACTATCGAGCTTGTGGGAGCCAACCCCGGACTCCGTGACTTGCTGGATCAGTCACCGACTTCCTTCCCAGCATACAGAGTTCTAGGTTCCTTTGACAGCCGGTTCGGAAACCGGGTGCTATGCCTTGTCAGACAGCGGACTGCTCTAGCCGACAGAGATGATGTGGATGCCCAGGATGAGGCCATCAGAAATATTGAGCAGCATGAGCTTCATGACTTAGAGACTGGAGAGGCAGAGGGTGACTATGCTAACACTTCTTCCGACAGCTCAGACGCCGATTTCCAGCCAGTTCCTCCTATGCTCCCACGGGCTCACGACACTGAGGCTGGCGGCTCTGGCTCAGCTACAGAGACTATGATTCTGAAGATACTTGATCATCTCAATGAGCAGCAGAGTTCCTTAGTCACTGCAGTCACTCAGGTCCAGCAGAGACAGGATGAGATTCAGAGGCAGTCTGAGGAGCGACACATTGAGATGCAGCGATAGATGCTCGCTATGCAGTTAGAGTCCCAGTGCATGCAACTACAGTCTCAGTAGATCCAGCAGCAGAACATGGCCTTTATGGCCCATATGATGCAGTGGACTGGTGCTCCTCCTCTTGAGTTCCCGGCTGCACCTCAGATCCAAATGATGAGTCAATCTCAGCCCTCTCAGTCAGTTGGTCAGATAGCAGCACCACAGCTGTCAGTTGGCCCTTCAGTGGCCCCTCCCAGTTCAGCCAGATAGACCGTCACTCCCGCCCCAGCCATACGGACTTCAGGGTGCCGGAATGACCACCCCGTTCCAGTCCCCGGCGACTCAGGTCACTCAGTGGTTGGACATCTTAGGCCCGACTCAGCAGTTCACCCCTCTCACTACTGGTTTCACGCCGATGTCTGCTACGATGGGTGCTACTACCAGAGATCTCTCAGCGTCATTCAGCGACATCACAGGGCAGCCGTCCCCCATTGGTCAGTAGATAGCAGCAGAGATTGAGGCAAAACTGGTTACACTGACAACTGGTCAGCACCATTCTTCAGTTGCTTCCTTAGAGGCTGCACACGACAGTCGGGCTCCAGCCGTATCCACTCCACCCACAGCTGCTGTTGCTACCGATGCCAATGTTGTTACTACGACTCCAGTATAGCCTCCGCAGCCTCCGGTTATTCAAACTCCAGTCGAGTCCGTGCTCGAGGTACAACCAGACCCCGCAGCTCCAGAGGCACCAGCAGAGACAGTGGCAGTGGATCCTACTACAGCTCCAGCACCAGCTCCTGCTCCAGAGTCCTCAGCGGCAAAGGCCGCGAGCACGTCAGCTCCTATCCCCCAGACCGCTCCGCTTCCAGCGACAGACACTCAGGGGGAGGATTCAGATGATGAGACCTACTTGTCAGAGTTCAGGGTGCTTGACCGCTCCACGGCTGCTCCCACTCCGCCTCCAGACGCTTAGTTTTGGTGCTTCGACGCCAAAGGGGGAGAGGGAGAGTCGAGTAGTTGGGCTAGCTTCAGGGGGAGCTAGTAGGATTCGTTCTTTTGATGTGTATTTACTCGATCGCATCATGCATCACGTTTACCGTCTTTATGCATTGTATGATATGTGTGTGATGGTTGAGACTTGATGGTTGTGTGACATGTGTGGACCTTTTTCTTATATATATATATATATCATGTCACTTGGTTATGCTGTATTGCTTCCGCGCTAATCTCTTTTCGTTTGGCTATAGCATATCCTTTGAAATCAAGTACTATGCTCAATTCATATCTATTGTGCTTGTCATGGCTTGAATGGTTAGACATGTTTTTGTCTTTCTTATCACTAACCCATGCCTATATCATGTCAAGTCATGCTTTCTCTTATCAAAATTCACTCATTATTCTCTACTCGAGCTTGTATTGTCGTCAAACACCTAAAAGGGGGAGATTGAAGAATCATGGACCCTTGTGTTTAGGCGATTAATGACAATGCTAGGTCACTATGACTAACGTGTGTTTTGCAGAGGCAAAGTCATTATAAGTTAGGTCTATAGTGATGCTAAGAATGGGATTAATGGACATTCATGCCCCCAAGATGGAAATCGTTTCGGTTTCAAAGGATGTTGATTCAAGTTGAAGACTAGGCTAGTCCTTAGTGCCATAAGGTTGAGAAGGGCACTAAGTATAGCTAGGGCTTTGTTTTTCCTTTGACCGTACTATAAAGGGGGTATGAGGTTAGTAGCTTGACCTAGGAGAGTTTGGGAAAGTTGGTGTGTGCACACTTGTCACAACTAGTCCTAGAGACCTTGCTATTAGCCCTTAATTAACCCTAGAAATGGTAGGAGCAAAACCCCTAGAAAAGACTTAGTGAAAACAGTTGAAACAGGGGGAGAAAGAGGCTTCGGACCAGTCTGCCAAGTAGGCGTCAGACCAAGGAGAGTGGTCCGACGGTCCCTGACTTAGGCAAAGGTTCAATGAGATAGCTCTGGACCACCTGTCTGGAAGAGCACCGGACCATAGACAAGTGGTCCGGTGGCCTCTGTGAGTGAAAGCCTGCCCTGGAGTGAGCTCCGGACTAGTCCGACGGAGGGTCTGATGGGTAGTCCGACGCTCACAGGCAGAGCTATGATCCAACTCAGTGAGCTCCCTGGCTCCAGACCTGCGCGTCGGACTAGGGCTCCGGACCAAGGAGAGTGGTCCGGAGGTTCGAAGAAGAGAAATTGTTTTCACTTAGTGAGCACCCTGGTTCCGGACCAGTGCGTCGGACCAGGGCGTCGGACTAAGGCAAGTGGTCCGATGGTGTCTGTTTCGTAGCAGAGAGTGAGCTCCGGACCAGGCTGCTTGGTCCGGTGGTGTTAGCTCCGGACTAGTCTGGTGGCTTCGTAGAGAAGAGAAAAAGCAGAAAACGACTAGTTTTGGAGGTGGGGACTATTTATAGTTGCCCCCTTCGTCCTTAGGACCTCTCTTGGCCATTGTTTCAGCAGGTTACACCTTGAGAGAATCCTTGGAGAGCCAAGTGCCTAGTGAGGGAGAAATTTGAGAGATTCCATCTTGTTCTTCCCTCCTAGAGTGATTAGGAGTGACTTGTGTGCATCCATTCACCTTCCTAGCCTTGAGTTGGTCAAGTGAAGGTCTTGTGCTCATTACTCTTGGTGTTCGACAACACCTAGACGGTTTGGTGGTGTTTGGAGGAAGTGATCGCCGAAAGATTGTCGGTGGCTCTTCTCCAAGCTTCTGTGATCGCTTGTGGTCGATTCACCGAGCCGGAGTGGCGAAGAATCAGCCCGTAGAGAGCACTCTACCCTTGCGCGGGTTGAGGGGGAGCGATACCTTGAGAGGTGCTCCAACGAGGACTAGGGGTGTGTGTCGACACCTCGATACCTCGAGAAAACATCTCTGCGTCAACGAGAATTCCTTTTCCCTAGCTCTTTACATTTCTGCATTACTTTTCGTCTTGTTCTTTCCGTTGCTACTAGAATTGCTTAGGTTGTTTTTCAATTGCATGAACTGCTACCGCTTTTCTAGCTAGGACACACGACCGGTAGGATCTGGGGGTTATTGGCATTTGATAGGTTTTCACATTTGCTTTAGAAATTTAAAACAAGCCCAATTCACCCCCCTCTTGGGCATCTTGATCCTTTCACATGGTATTGGACATCATGCAAATGTTTTCCCAACTAAGATTGCTCAAGCTAAGCCACAAGTCAAGCCCCAAGTGCAATACAAGATCAACCATGAAGATGGTGGTTCGGGGATGACAAAGAAGAAGAAGACAAGAAGAGGTGGCAAAGCAAGAGCAAGGCATCCAACTCCCATTCATGATGCCAACAAGATGATGATGAGCAAAGATCAAGAGAAGAACCATTTGGCTCACATCAAGTGCTTCAAGTGTGAAGATATGGGACACTTTGCCTCAAAGTGTCCTACCAAGCTTGAGATGAATATTCAAGCAAAAGAGAAGAGGCAAGACAATGAGAAGCACAACATGAGCAAGGAAGAAAAGGCTCAAGCAAAGAGAGTGTGCTACTCATGTCGGGAAAGGGGAAACATGGCTCATTCATGTCCCCTAGGTATGACTTATAAGCCGATTTCAATTGTTGATGATCATATGCTTAGAAAGGATGGTAATGGTACCTCTATGGTTGCTATTGCAAAACATCCTGCTATTCATACTAAGGCATTGCCTAAGTATGTTGCTCCTAACTTGAGAGGACCCAAACTAGTTTGGGTACCATCAACAAGTGGATGAATGTGTGTAGGTACCATTGGCATTGGAGGCTTGATTCAATATGCTTCATATTGTTCATCATATGATTGAGTCAAGTAATGAAGCTTAGTGCTATTCTTATCCCAATGCTAAGTCAAAAGATGAAGTCCAAGTGCTACAACATACAAGTGCATGATCAAGTTGTGGTGGTTGATTGAATTATTTGATGGCTTGCAAATATTCAAGTTGAAGCTTGCTAATGGATTGATCATGATCTTCTAAGGTATATTTCTTGTTGATCAAGTTCATTTGGGTGTGTATAAGATATTTGAATTGGATATACACATAGTGCATATGAGTTGATTGAATTGGATATATATGTGCACTAGTTGCTTGCTATTTGGATGGTTTAATGCTTAGTGATCAAGTTTGTGTTGATTTGAATGGATATGATCATGAGACTACTTTTAGTAAGTGGATTGAATGGATATATGTCTTATGAGAGTGTTCAAACAAGTTAGTATCAAATTTGGTTCAATTTGATTTCAAGTGACAAACATTGGATTGATCTAGAGTCACTAAGATTGAAAGGTCCTCAAGTTGGAATTATACTTATAAGTAATTGAGGCACCTATGTTTGATTTTGGTTCAAGCTAGAAGCATGACAAACAATGAGTACAAGGCCATTTGATTGTGAAGTGTATTTGACACATGTTTGGTACTCAAGTTGAAGATCAAGATCAAACTCAAGATGAAGATGAAGTTTAAGTTCTAGAGATAATTGGAGATCAATGGATAGAAATAAAAGGACTTAAACAAGATAAGGTTGAGCTCATAGTGGATTCATAATCATTCATCCAAAGGAGTTCAACAATTGAGTCAATCAAACAAAGCTAATTCAAGTGAGTATCAAGAATGGTTCTTGGAGAAAGGTCACTTCTCCCTTTTGTAGGGGCTTGCCGCCTTGTGTAGGTAAACCAAGAATGTTATTTGGAAGGCTAACATGGAAGTGGTGATCTAGGGATCATTTGGAGATGCTTAGTTGAAAGCTATCAATAGGATTGATCAAAAGAAAAGCAAGCAACACCCAAAAGAGAGAGATTCATTAATTTAACCTACAAGTGTATCATGACATTCAAGTATATCATCTTCTATAAGTGGTACATCATTTGGTACTCTCTCATGCAAGCAAAGATCAAGAAAGAAGCGAGTCAACCACAACAAGAAAGTGCACTTGATCATTAGTGGTTCTCAATTCATATGGGTGAAGAATGGAATTCATATTGGTATTCATTGGTCTTCACCATGATCTTAATTGGACCTCACATTGCTAATTGGAGATGAAATCTATGTGACTATCCTCTACTCCAACATAGCAAAGGTGAAATTGTTTGACATATGCATACATCCATTACTTAGGACATGTTTGGTGCATATAGTCATATATAGTGCTCATTCATGAAAAATCAAATGAATTTTATGCTTATAGCCTACCACTATTGCTTGTTTGATTATTTGAACCTAGTGGTAGTATATAAGTTTGTTCATGAGCTAATAAACCCAAGTACTTGATCTATTTTGGATTGCAATCAACTAACAAGTACAACCTCTATAAGATAACTGCTTAATGTGTGTGAACAAGCTTAGAGAGGGTTTAAACCGGACTTGGAAGCTTATGCTATTCATTCTAGTTCAAGTCCAACATAGAAGCTCATGAAGAAAGAATCTAGTTCAAGCACAAGACAACAATGCAAATGGATATCAAGTTGTAACCTACAAGTGGTATCTAGACTTATGCTAATCTTTCAAATAGTATCAACTTTCATATTGGTACTTGCAAAAGATGTCTAGTTCTAGCATACTTGTGATAGCCCACATGTGTCTTCATTCAAGCAATCCTACACGTGGTATGTCACAAGTGATATCCTACAAGTTAACAAGTGATCCTCAACTTTAAGTGATTAAATCAAGAGTTATCTTGCTAGCAAAGCTTATTTGGATGACATTTGCTTTGACCAAAGGGGAATTGCCCTACTCAATGGTATAATGGTCAATGGTCTTACATGAAGAGTCATTCCAATACATATATGTTGGTGTCCATAAAAAATGAGAAGATACAAGTATCAACCATCTACCCTAGTGCAACCTTTGCATCAATAGAGAAGCATACCTTTTATGGAAATTGATGACAAAGGGGGAGAGATTAGTGCGATATGAATATATATACGGATGGAAATGCACTAAGAGGGAAAGAGACATGGACATGAACAAGGGAACAAGATTGAAAGGATCAAAGTCTTGGACTAAGTGATGCACACAAGTAGGGGGAGCAAGCTTATGAACTTGATTGATTGCATTTGATATGTGCATATTCATGTGCTTGCCTGCATATTGCATAAGTCTTATCTTTATATGCATGCTTGTGTGGTGTATGCTAGTTATAGGATTTATATGATGATTTGATAAACTAGCATGGATAGGATGGTAAGCTAGATTCCTGTTCTTTCATGTGGTATCTAGAAACCTTGCTTCTAATGTTGATCTCACGGGGTTTCTAGTGTTGTTTTTGTGGAATCTAGCTAACCATGGTGCTAAGGATGAACTTCAAAGTGCAACTACAATTGGTATCTTCAAAGGTTTATCCTATATCTCTTAGCATCACTTAGTAGTGCTAGCACTCCCATAATGTCTATTCATGCATGTGTACAAAGCTTAATTCAAACCTTTGTGAGCACACATGTAGGGGGAGCTAACACTACCAAGTCGGACTTTGTGACATTTATCCAAATCTTGGCATAGAGCTTAAATGATGGATAAATGGCATAATGTCCAAATTTGATCTTAATTTCCATATCTTTGTAGAGTTGTCATCAATTACCAAAAAGGGGGAGATTGAAAGGTCCTTGTGTGATTTTGGTAATTGAGTGACAACTTAGGTGAACTAATATGTGTTCAAGTGTATACACAGGAGATTAGTTCATAGGTGATTATGTGATGAAGGAGCTTAATGCACATGAAACATGACATGGAGTCATGTGACCAAGGTGGAGAAGATCAAGATGAGGCTTGGCTTGATGGACCGGTTGCAAGTGTGAAGGGCAAGCGGGTGATGCTTGGCGCCGATGGAACAAGGCAACGGTGAAGAGCAAGTGAGGTCAAGATCGATGAACCAATACAGTCATGTGATGATACGGAGTGGATCATATCATTTGACAAGTGTTTGATGCATGTGTTGCATCAACATTGGAGAAGGAGATGGAATAGAATGCGTAAGGCAAAGGTATAACCATAGGGCATTTCCATTTCACCGGTCATTGGTGTGTAGAGAAGTTTATGACCAGGTTTAGGATAGATAGCCGTACTATCAAGAGGGGCAAACTTAGTTATCTAGTGCCACTTGGAGCGATCTAACTTGGATCGAGTGGCGCGCTAAGATCAAGTGAAAATGCTTTGAAAATGATTGTAAAAATGCTAACACACTTGCACAAGGTGAAGAACACATTTGTGTTAGCACATGAGAAGCAAGGAGAAAGAGGCAGCTCGGTTTGGCTCGGGAAAGAGGTCCGGACGCTAGTCCGGACGCTAGGGTGTGCTGAGTCGGGACCATCGCAGACGCGTCCAGAAGCTAACCCTAAGCGTGTCTGATCGGGAACAAGAGATCCGGATGGTGTTGTTAGTCCGGACGGGGACTCCGGACTCGCGTCCAGAGGTATGGCCCTCTCTGGTTCGGCTCTGTGTTGAGTCCAGAAGCAGGTTGGAGTCCGGACGCTGGGACTTGGGCGGTCCGGACCAATCGGTGTGCGTCCGGTCACCTGCCCCCTTGACTAAGCAGAGCGAACAGAGGAGATCCGGACGCTGTTTGCGGTCCGGACGGTGAACTCCGGACGCGCGTCCGGAGGAAAAGTGCTCTCGGGGAGCTCTCTGCACAGCTCTGGACGCATGCGTGCGTTGGTCCGGAAGGGCATCCGGACGCGTCAGGAAGACACGTGGTGGCGATCGGCGCAGCGCGCCAACGGCTCGCTTCAACGGGAAGGAGTCCGGACGCGCACAACATGGTCCGGACCTGCACTGTTGAGTGTGTCCGGACCCTCTGCAGAAAGTGTGAGAAGAGGAGGAAACGGCTAGTTTCGATGGGGAGGCTATTTATAGCCCTTGGCCGGCCTTGGGGCTGGTGGAGCACCTTGGGCATGTGTTGCCTCTAGTGTGCTTGGTTTGGGAGCCCTCTAACTCACTTGTGCAAGCAATAGTGCGATTCCGATTGCGAGTGAGTGATCTCTAGTGCGTTGCTTTGAGAGATAGCTTCGTGTGGTACTAGGTGGTTGTGTTGCAAGCCGGTGGTGCTTGTTACTCTTGGAGGTTGCCACCTCCTAGACGGCTTAGTGGCTTGAGGCTCCGTCGAAGCGCGCAAGAAGATTGTGCGGCACTCCGAAGAAGGCTTTGTGAGGGGTATTGTGCTCGCCCCGCGGGAGATCGCGAAGAGCAACTCTAGTTGAGCGTGTCATTGAGTTACCCTCACTTGTGGGTAGATTCTTGCGGCGCCCGAGTGAGTGGGCTAGGCTTGTGAACGCCTATTAGCCGTCGAATCACCAAGTGAGTGGTCGACACAACGGGGACTAGTTTGGTGGCAACCAAGTGAACCTCGGGAGAAAAATCACCGCGTCAACCTTGTCTACTCTTCTCGGTGGTTTGCATTCTCCAAATCACTAGCTTGTATTTACTTTCATATACTTGTGCTAGTGAGTAGTTATTGCTCTTGTAACTAGTTTAGCTTCTGTGGCTTCCCTAGTTACCTTCTAGCTTGTGTAGCATAGAAGTAGCTCTTGCGTGGCTAATTGGCTTGAGTAGCCTTGTTAGTCACATTGCTTAGTTTGTGTAGCTAAGTAAGTTGAGCTCTCTAGTTGACTTGTGTAGTCTTGC
This sequence comes from Microstegium vimineum, assembly GCA_022036555.1. NCBI lineage: Eukaryota > Viridiplantae > Streptophyta > Magnoliopsida > Poales > Poaceae > Microstegium > Microstegium vimineum. Next base: position 21,955,749 of record CM039136.1, read on the forward strand.
TAGAGAGCATTGCTAGTGAGCTTAGGTGCTTTATGCTTTGCTTACTAGTATGTGTAGGAGCTCCCTTTGTGCTTAGAGTACTAGTTGCTTAGGTTTGTGTGACCTTGCAACCTAGACTTGTTTAGGTCAGCTCTCCCTAGCTTGGCACCTTAGTTAGCCCAATTAGTATACTTTGCTAGGTGTTAAAGTTATAGATAGAGGGGTGTAGTCTTGGCTACATCGATAGTTTTAATTCTGCATTTGTTTCGGTTAGCCGCTGCGCGTAAGTTTTAGAAAGGACTATTCAGCCCCTATAGTCCGCCATCTCGACCCTTCACTACTCGAGGGCGAGTCGTCGGGCGACCTCCTCGGCCTGGACAGAGGTGGTGGAGCCATCAGCGTCCTCTCTAGGAGTAGGCGGAGAGGACCCCATGATGTGGCTGGGGGAGCGGCACAGCAGTGGCTGGGGGCGGGGCGAGAGAGGGCGCGCGGCTAGGGCTATCGCGAGACGCAGCACGACGAGGGGCCGGCGCGAGGAGGCACGTGGATGGGCTTGACGCAAGTTGCAGCGCGGCGAGCGAAAGTCGCGAGGATGTCACGCGGATGAGGCCGGTGCGATGAGGCGGGATGACGCGCGGTTGTGGCCGACGTGAGACGTAGCGTGGAGAGGGGATGGCGCGCGGAAGTAGATGGCGGCACAGCAAGTAGCCTGCGCGCACGGGATAGGTGCAGTGGAAGTCTAACCTAAGGGTGATACCATGAGAGCAATTAGCCTCAAGATTAATTGATCACAGGTGTACAAAGGTACATTATATAGGCAAGGATCCCTAAGGGTTTATAGAAACACTGATATGACCATGCCAACCAGCAACACATTACAACCTCCGACCAGCATGTCAACCAGACCATCAAGCGCTGCGAGCACTTCGACCACGGCAACTAACACGCTGATCACACCAGCCCAAGTATTTGATGGACCGATCACACGTAGCCGAGCAAAGAAGCTACAACAAGAGGTGCACGCGCTACTTTGTGAAATTCATTTTCATATTAATGATAATTATATACTACCTAAGTCGTGCATGTTATTATTGCTCAGGTTTACCAAAGAGGACTACATGGATACACCAAGAGTGAGACTACAGCGAAGAATCACGTTCGAGTCAGTCCAACGTGACAAAACCGTCTGAAAGAAATAGTCATAAGTTTTGATTCCTAAAAGCTATGAAGGTCAATGGGGACTTGTTGGAAAGCTTATTCAGTCTAGTTTCCAATGCATCAAGTGCCGACCTGTTTGGATGCTCCCTCTAGTTTGGCGACCAGTTTTAGTGCAGACTGGTCAGATGGTCGACAGTCAGTCTGTTAGTCAACTTCGCGTGCAAAACTGTACCATTCTACAATATGTTGTGGTGCATGCTGCACATGGTGTGAAAGCTTATCAAGTTACCTTACCAACGCAACAAACCCCACATCATTTGGAGTTCTCATGATGGAGTTATTGTCAAAACATTGAAGACTGCGTGGAAGTCCAACAGCCACGCGGGAACTCTCCAGGAAGGCATTCCGAGGAAGCCTGTTCACATAGTTCGTACCTATTGTTCTATTTCGAGTTTCCACCTATCTAGCAGGACTATTGCTAGTATAAATACCTCCTAGAGTCATTGTAATCTCAGACTTTTGATAATTGAAATACAGAACCCCTTTGTTCAGCTGTGTGCTAACAAACCTTGAGAGTGATCTCTACCCCTTTACTCTTGTGATTTCCTTCATGGATTTACAGAAGCGACGACTTCATCTGCTCCTAATTGGTGCTCCTACTCCCTTCAAGGTTCTCCTTGATTGATTATAGATTGTGTTTGTTGGTTCTTTGAGAGTGTGGTTGGGCGAATCCTCGATTCAGGTTGCCGGTTAAAGACGGTGGTTGGCTTCAAGTTTTGTTTGTCAGGTTGCACTAGTTATCTCGGCTTCTTTGAAGCTACTTATCTGGATTTCATCCTACGTCGTGAAGATTGGGATATCATATCGCATCAAACACCCAATCAAAAGTGATCCTTGCCTTATCAATCTATTTTAATCCCTAAGGTACTTAACCATACCGACCCATAACAACCCATTAGGGCGCCTATTGCTAACATTTTTCAATGGATCCAAAGAAACTCATTATCTGGAATGTGAGGGGTTTGAATTCTAGAGGTAGACAAGATGCTGTCAGAACTCTTGTTGATTCGACTCCGGTTGATGTGGTCTGTCTTCAAGAAACAAAAATGACAATTATCTCACGACGTAAGGTAATCTCGATGTTGGGTGTAGAGTTCAGTGAATTCAGTTACCTGACTTCAATTGGTGCCAATGGAGGGATCCTGATAGCCTGGAAAAGAGGAGTTCAAGTCGACAACCATAGCATCTCAGTGCAATTCTTCACAAGTGCTGGTCTCACTTGGTGGCTCACATGCGTCTACAGCCCACAAGGTAATGACCAAAAAATCAAATTCTCGTGAAAACTTCAAGATATCAGACAAGCTTGACAAGGTCCATGGACAATTGTTGGAGATTTTAATCTGATTTATAAGGAGGAAGACAAGAGTAATGATAACATTAATCGAGCTATGATGGGGCGTTTCCGGAGATTTATTAATGAGCTTGCTCTCAAGGAAATACCAATACACGGTCGCAAGTTTACTTGGACAAATAATCAGGTTTCAGTCAAATTGGAACAGTGTTCAATTGATTGGGAAGAACTTTTTCCTAACTGCTTGCTGCAATGGGAAGAACTTTTTCCTAACTGCTTGCTGCAATCTGTAGCATCAGACGACTCTGATCACTGTCCATTGCTTTTGGGCATGAGCGACATCTTATGAGGCAAACGGAGATTTCATTTTGTGTCTTTCTAGACCAAGGGATTTAAAGAAGAGGTTGAGGCGGCTTGGGAGTATGTATCGGCCGTACCATGTCCTTTTGAAACTCTCTCGCAAGGTGAAAGCAATAGCCAAAGGCTTACAAAGCTGTTGATGTTTCTTAGAGCACACGAGTAAATTAATTATCCGCAAGCGCACAGATAAATAATGATGTAGCATTTCACTGAGATAACCTAGTTTTAAATATCGAACCCAAAGGAACGGTGTATGAGGATGACTAAGTCTATAAACTTAACCCGTTTCACAACCAAGTATAAATAACTATTAATAAGAGGAGAAAGAACCAAGGACTTTCTAGTTCTGGTCACTGGGTAAGCTTTATCTTTTATGATCTTTAAGGGCGATGACTTAAATAAGAGCAGAAAACAGAGTTCTCTCCTACTAAGCACCTATATGCCTGCCAAACCTATTATGGGAAACGGACTACAGAGGAATCAACGTAGCTATAAGAGTCACCTACGCAAGCTACCGTTATCTAGAAAATCAGGGGACAATTGCAAGTAAACTTAGCCTAGGCACCACGCCTACACTACGAATTACTACTTCAATCAAGTAATGATCAAGATCAAAGCACTCAAGAAGAGTTACAAACATAAAGAACAATAAGAGTAAATGCTTACTTGAACCAGAAGTCGAATACCAGGGTATCTCAGAATACAGATCCTGGGAGAGAGGAATCTGATCCCAAAGAATACAACAATGAAGAAGAACAGATAGGCCGGAACTCCTCCAAAACTATACTCTCCAACTCTAAATCTCTAATCTCTAAATAGAGCAGATCTACATAGATCTAATCTCTCTTGAATTGTTGGCCTAGATCTACTAGATAGGAATTAAGGTTTCAGCTCTTGAGCTTCTGACTTGGCTTGGCTCTAGGGGGGTACATGCCTCTATTTATAGCCCGGGGAGATGCACGACAGCCGTTGGATCAAACCGACTTAAGGTAGGGCTCAGATTAATCTTCAAAGGCGGTGGAGGAAGCTTCCAGAATACAGCGGCCTAGTGGGTCAGGAGGTGCTGCCCGGCGCCACCTAGTGCCGCCCGGCCCCACCTTGTGGGGTCTGGGGCCCCACTTTGCTCCGGTGTCTACGGGATCCTCCGTGAGTATTTTGGCATGTGTATCTCCCTAGGATTTATTCGATATCTTCTCTGATTTGATTCTCTTTATTACTCTTTCTGGAATAGTCCCTGAAAAATATTAAAACACCAAAACTCATGGAATTTGTTAGATAAAACCCTATATTTCTACATTTTACAAATGATTGATCCATTTATTCTATTTATAATTGCATTAAAAGTTGACGCTAACGACCGTCAACAAAAGCTAGAGCCAAAAGAATGTTGGACATGTGAAATCAAAACTTAGAATTGCAAGGGAAATCCTGCATCAATTGGAGATCGCCAAAGATAGTCGTACATTATCTCCAGGAGAAACATGGCTGAGGAATTCTCTGAAGAAACATTCCCTTGCACTCTCCTCAGTCTTGCGGACTATAGCAAGACTTCGGTCATGAATCAACTAGATCAAGGAAGGGGATGCCAACACTGCTCTATTTCATGCCCATGCATGGTACTACAAGCAAAAGAACTTTGTAGCACAGATTGTTGCCAACGGCCAAGTGTATACAAAGCAGGTGCATAAAGCTAAAATTATTGATGAATTATTTTTTTCCTTGCTTGGACAAAATGCAACAAGGGATAGGACAATCAATTTGGAAGCTCTTGGAGTCCCTAGTCATGATCTATCTGAGATGGACACTCCTTTTTCTGAGGAACAAGTGTGGAATATGATCAAGATGATGCCATTGGACAAAGCGCCAAAACCAGATGGTTTCACTGTACGTTTCTATCAGGCTTGTGGGCCAATAATTAAAAACGAAGTCACGGAAGCAATTTCAGTTGTGTGGGGTCGTAAATTCAGAAACTTTGAGACCCTCAACTCAACCTTCATTACCTTGCTACCCAAAATAGCTGGAGCTAAGTGTGCCAAGGATTTTCGGCCCATAAGCCTTGTCCACAATTTTGCCAAGCTCATGACTAAATTACTGGCTAGTAGGTTGACTGGATGGTTACAGCAAATGGTCTCTCCTAATTAGAGCGCATTTATAAAGGAGAGATTCATACAAGACAATTTTATGCTTGTGCAACAAACAGCAAGGTTTCTACACCAACAAAAGCATCCACGTTTTCTCCTCAAGTTGGATATCTCTAAGGCATTCGATTCAGTATCCTAGCCTTTTCTTCTTGAGGTTTTGAAACAATTGGGTTTTGGGCACATTTGGCGTGACATCATCAGTGGATTATTGGGCTCTTCATCTACATGAGTGTTATTTAATGTGATCCATGGTGGCTTTATCTTGCATCAGCGTGGATTATGATAGGGAGACACTTAAGTCTCCGATGCTTTTTATTCTTGTGATGGATGTACTAAGTCGAAAGGTGTCTATGGCAGCTACGAGTGGTTTGCTACAACCTATATCATCTGGAGCTCTCCAACATAGAATTTCTCTTTATATCAATGATGTAGTGCTCTTTCTCCGTCCGGAGGCGAATGACAATAGCATAACCATGAATATTTTGAGTCTTTTGGGGGAGGCATCCGGCCTCAAGACAAATGTGCAAAAATCCAGTGTGTTCCCTATACGGTGCCAGGAAGATCATATTCAAGTAATATAGGATAACTTGCCATGTGAGGTTTCAAAATTCCCATGCCGGTATCTTGGTTTGCCTCTTTCCTAGAAGAAGCTCACGAAAGCTCATTCCAGTCCATCATTGATCAGCTTGTTGATCAGCTTCCAAGGTGGAAAGCAGACCTTTTGAATACGACAGGCCGAGGAGTGATGGTTCAGTCTATAATGACTTCTATGCTAGTTTATTTGGCTATGGCGCTTGATTTGCCTCCTTGGGCTATAAAAGCTTTTGACAAAATCAGAAGGGGATTTTTATGGCTTAGTAGCTTGGGGAAAGGTGTTGCGCCCTCGATACCTTGGAGGATTGGGCATCTCAGATCTAGAAAGGCTTGGATGGACACTCCAAATGCGTTGGTTATGGATGAAAAAACTGAACCGCGTCGGGCATGGACTATTCTGGCCCCCACGCTAGTTTTCATAAGTGACCTGTCGAAATACATGATCCAGTAGTCTTGTTCCATAGACAAGGTCGGCAGAGCCATATCCATCCATTCGGTGATGAAGTCGGCCAAGACCTACGATTTGATGGCACTCCGAGGTGTGTACGCGATATTCTTGTCCATCAATTCTAGCACCCATTTTGCTATTCGGTGGGCGGCTTCATTGTTTTGTATGACTTCGCCAAGAGGCGCATTGCTTACCACTATCACCTCGTGGGATTTGAAGTAGTGGAGCAGTATTCATTTGGTCATAATCACAACGTATACCAGTTTCTAGAGATGAGAGTAATGAGTATTTGAGTCACTTAATACTTTGCTTACGAAGTACATGGGCCGATATACCTTGAGATCATGCCCTTCTTCCTCTCGTTCCACGACAAGAACTGTTGAAAGGTCTAGGAATGGATAGAGGGGGGGTGAATAGCCTAATAAAAATTCTACAACAACACTTAGGCAAATTTGTTAGAATAAAACACGGCGTAAAGCAAGTTTGCGCTAGCACTACGGTTAGGCAAGCCACCTACCAATTCTAGTTACTAGCAAGATAGATACTAAAGCACACAAGACTAGCTAGCAACCTAGAAGGCTCTAAACAAGATGCACAAGCTAGAGAGCTACACTACTTTGCAAGAAAGTAAAGAAAGTAATGCAAAGCTAGAGTTAGGATGGTTATACCACCGCGGAGAGAATATCGATCAATCAATAGATAATGAATGGATGACCAATCAATCACAAGATGAATCCTCGGTAGAGAGACAATGAGACACAATATTTTTTACCGAGGTTCACTTGTTTGCCAACAAGCTAGTCCTCGTTGTGACGATTCACCTACTTAGAGGTTCACGCGCTAATTGGCATCACACGCCAAACCCGTCACCGGGTGCCACAAAACCAACACAAGATAGGGATCCACAAGTCACGCGCAATCCACTAGCGATACCTTTTGCGAACTCCCGCGGGGTAGGTTCAAGACCCTTCACAATCCACCGATCGGAGCCGGAGACAATCACCTTCCTCCCCTCAACGATCCTCGTTGCACCAAGCCGTCTAGGAGATGGCAATCTCCAAGAATAACAAGAGCTCTCGCGATGACAACGATCACCAAGTGCCACTAGTATGCAATCAAAGAGCAATGCACTTGGTTCACTCAATCTCTCATGAAATTAGCAAGTATATCAATGAGATTAGTGGTGGAGGCTCTCACAAATGAGCACTAGTGTGCGAGTGATGAAAATGTGCAAGAGAGACCCCAAAGGGCCGGCAATACCACCTATATAGCCCACACTCACAACTAGCCGTTTTAGTCTCTTCAAAACACTTCATGTGAGCCCTCCAGATGCTCTTTTCACAGGGGGTCCGGACCATCAGCCGTGTCCGGACCCCTTCACAACCGAGAGCCAGACCTGCTGAAACACACTCCGGACGCGACCTCCGGACGCGCGCAACGCGCCGTCCAGACCATCGGCCACGCGTCCGGTCGCTCTGCCGTTTGAATTTGGCTGCTTCGCGCCCTTGCCAGAGAAAGCCACATGGCTCCGGACGCACTCAACAGTGCTACTCTGGACCATCTCCTCGCGGCGTTCGGACCCCAGCAGAGAGGTCCCAGAGCGCCCAAAACACTCCGGACGACGTCTGGATCCTCCGGTCCGGACACGCACCTGCGTCCGGATCACTGCTCACAGCTAGCCTTGCCTAGGGTATGCTTCCGGATGCACGCGCCATGGTCCGGACAGCACATACCCTAGCGTCCGGACCCAGCGTCCGGACTGCTTTCCTGCTGCCAAACACTTCTCCAACTTCTCCCAAGCTTCCAAGAGCTAACACTAAGTGATCTCAACACTTGTCCACGTGTGTTAGCTTTTAGTTCACAATTATCTTGGAGTTAGTTGGTTGTTTCACTAGTTCAATTGATTTTAAAATGCAATGCAATGAACCTAGTGGCACATGATAACCGTAAACAAACACGAGAGCTCCCTCCTTGATAGTACGACTATCTATCCTAAATGTGATCACACCCTCTATGGTGTTTTGATCACCAAACCAAAAATGGTTCCTATATCACCTTTGCCTTCACACCATTTTCCTTTGCACCACCATGCTAGAGCTTATGCAATCCACTTGATCCATCTTGCTCCATCATATGGCATGTACCAACCTATCTCATGATTCACACTTAGAGATCAAAGGTTAGTACTTAGGTAGGTTTCATCAATTACTCAAAACCAAACACATAGGGCTCTCAACTGTGCTTACAACTTGTTTTGTGGTGGCGACATATAATAAGAGTTTTTCCTAGTTGTGTGGGGAAACCAAAACGGGCGCCTTAGTCAGGAGTTGTTTGATCTGATCGAGCGCTAGTTGAGCTTCAGGGGTCCATGTGAAGCATTCTAATTTTTTAGAAGCCTGTATAGAGGCAGACTTTTTTCTTCGAGGCGGGATATGAAGCGGCTAAGCGCGGCGAGGCACCCGGTAACCCTTTGCACTCCCTTTAGGTTGTGGATGTGTCCCATTTTATCTATGGATGTTATTTTCTCGGGGTTGGCTTTGATGCCTCTCTCTGAGACGATAAACCCCAGGAGCATGCCCTTTGGGACCGTGAAGATGCATTTTTTGGGGTTAAGATATATGTTGTTCTTTTTAGCTTTACAAACGTCAGCGTGAGGTTAGACACGAGTTGGCTAGCATATTTGGACTTGACAACAATGTTGTCCATGTCGACCTAGACGGTCTCGCCTACTAACTCGTTGAAGCATCTGATCATCGTGCACTGAAAAGTTGCGCCCGCGTTTCTAAGGCCAAAAGGCATGGTTACGTAGCAATATGATTCAAACGGAATGATAAAGGCTGTTGAAAGATTATCAGACTCGCTCATCTTAATCTGGTGGTAACCAGAATACATGTCGAGGAAGCTATTGATGCTAAGAATGACATACTTTTACATATCCAAAATACCATCAACAGCCTTGGGATTAAGGATAGAATAACATTACATGAACATGTTTACCACTAATAAGTTCCACATGTACTTGGAAGGCTTTGTTTTGTAGGAAATAACATTTCAGGCCAATCAGCATTGCTAGAAGCTCCTTTTGCACATCTCCAGATGTGTGCTTTGAGCCAAACTCTAGAATATCTACACCATGAGATTCCTGACATGTCCAGGAGCTCCCACAAGAAATCCTGGCTCGAAAGGAGTCAAATCATGATCGGTTGATACTCATTTGGACCCTTCTGGCTAGCCAAGCCAACATGATCCATGTCAAAGCCATTCCAACCCTTGGATGCAACATGTGCTTTCACTCAACGCTCCAGACCAAGTGCACAAGGATCCATGGGCCCACATCAAGAGAACCAGCGTGACAAAAACTTCGAATAAATCATCCCAAGCTCCATGATAAGTGGGACCACGTTCTAGAAGGCAGTGGTGGGCCCCAGACCCCTAGGGGGTCGACCGATACACCAAAGGGGGCTATCACCCCCACTAGGTCCCTCACTAGTGAGGACAACTTTCTAGAAGCCTAGGCAAGGGCCCACCTGCCATAGGGGGGTCGGCCGAGACCCCCTAGGCCCCCTAAGGCTCCTGGTGACTCCCCCATGCATTTAACACATGATGGAAATCCTAACCCTCCATTCCAAGTCAGTTTGGAGGCGGTGGATCCAAGGGACCACAATTGAAGCCTCCTGGATCGATGACGTGGCGATGGAGTAGCCCCTATTCCACCTCCCCCTGTAAATAGAGGCTCATACCCCCTCTCGAGACATGATGTAATCCATACAAGCCATTCTAGTTCTCGAGTGGAGATTAGTCTAGTGGTGTTCTCTAGTGTGGAAGTTAGAGTTGAGTTGAGCTTTGCTCAGGATTTCCAGAGTTGTCTTCCTAGAGAATCTGGTATAAGCTCTTGTATCATTTTTCTTTTGTAAGACTTTGCTTATTTAATATAATATTCCTTTTCTACTTTACTTAGTCTTTACTTTGTGCAATATTATACTTGTTATAGTATTGTTGTGGTTTATCTTGTCATATAGTTGCTATAAACTAGATTGAGATCCTTGTGGCCATTCCTGTATGCGATCATCGCCTGTCATAGGGTGCTTTAATTGTTGTATACACGATTATAGTTGTGAGAGTAGGTGTAAGCGTGGTGCTTATACTTAATCTTGCCTTTGGTTATCGCTTGCTGCACGGATTGTTTGTGGTAGCTAGCAAGAGAGTGACAACCTTGTCTAGTCTTTGTATTCCACCACGTGTTCTTAGGCAAGTTCTTAAAAGGTAAGACCCCCCATAAAAAGAGAGCGCGGTCCGGTAGGAGATTTTCCCTCCTACTGATCTATCCTCTCGCCTAGCATACTTGTAGTAAGGAATCAATCGATGTTTATATCAATTGTGTGTCATAGTTAAATCCACGAAGGTAGAAGTTTAAATCATAGGAGTCCTTTTACTCTCTCGTTGTCCTCCCACATAGTTAACTCTTATTTATCTTTATCTACATTTGTTACATCATCACCTTCCTATCATATTTTGATTACCCCCTTACACTAGTTGATACTAAGTTGAGGTGATCTCTAGGATGTCTCTTTTATTATTATTTCTAGATCTGCTTTCCCTTTGGAGAATATAAATCACGATACCCCGGAATACTCCTGGGTGAAGGGCTACAACGGTATAATCTGTGCGCTTGCGGATTTATCCAATAGTCATAAGAAATACCAACAAGCATTTCTGGTGTCGTTGCCGGGGAAAACATAGCCTAGAAATTTTAATAGAATTGAATCCGGAGTTTACCATCAATTTAGTTATCAATTAGTTGTAGGGGCTTACCTCTTGCCTTTGTTTCTCTTAATTGTGAAGCAAGGCATTGTATGAGTGAGTTCCAGTTTTGAGCAACCACACTAGAAAATCCTAAGAGCTTTCGAAGGAACTCTAGACATTGTCTAGTGTCTCCTCAAAAGTTCACCTCGAATTTGGATCTACTCAAGGAAGGAGGCTCCACTCCGTTCAGCAAGCAAGCTATGGCTCAAGAGGCTATTTCTGACTTCTCAGTTCCTTCAGTCGCTCACGTGGCCCAAGGACCAGACGTTAATACAGGGTGTGCTACCTTCGAGTTGAAGCCGGCCTTGATTAACTTGGTGCAAGCCAACCCTTTTAGCGGGAAGTCTCATGAGGATGCTACGGCACATATCCAACACTTATTGGAGGTAAGTGGCACCATTTCCATTAAGAATGTTGCATCAGATATCATTCGTCTCCGCCTTTTCCCATTCTCATTGCTCGGGAAGGCGAAGCAATGGTTCTATGCTCATTCTGAGGAAGTTGCCACTTGGGAGAATTGCGCCAATGCCTTCCTCAAGAAGTTCTTCCCAATGGGAAAAACCACCGCCCTTCATGGAAGAACTTCAAGCTTCCAGCAACATGCGAACGAGACTATTCCCGAAGCATGGGAACGTCTCCAGGAGTACATTCGGGAGTGCCCCATCATGGCATTCAAGACTGGCTCCTGATTCAAGGCTTCTACTATGGGCTAACAAGTATAGCCCATAGTCACCTTGATGCAGCCGCCAGAGGAGCATTCACTTCACTCAACGTCACACAAGTAAAAGATCTCATCGAGAAGATGGTGACGAATCAAGGGTGGAAGGATGAAAAGCTCCAAGTCAAGAAGAAGAGTGTACAACCCATTCATGAGGTAAATGCACTCTCCGTGAAGATGGATCTCTTGATGAAGAAACTTGAAGAGCGAGCAAACTTCAAGAAAGATAGAGAAGCCATCCAACACTATGCCTCCACATGAGCCAGAAAGGCAGAGCAATGGTGTGAGGTATGTGGTGGAAATCATTCGGGAAACAATTGCCCCGAAACAAACGAAGGTGTGAGCTTCATCAACAACAATGAGGATCGACCTCAACAATCTGGATCAAAGCCTTCTATCAAGGTAATGGAGGTAAAAGCTTTAATAATTTTAATCAACCTTCATTTAAAGATCTTGCCTTAAGCCAAGCTAGAATTAATGAAAGTATAAACAAGAAACTAGCTGCTAATGATAAGACCCTTGAGAGTTTGAATAATAAAGTGGACGACTTTGCTTCTGTTGTAAAGAACCAATTGAACCTCAATAACATGTTAGAAAGAAAATTATCTAAATTAATAACTTCTGTTCCATCCTTTGATCCAAATCTTGGTAAATCTAAAAAAGTTTCTAGTATAAATTCGGTGACCACGAGAGGGGGTAAGACCACTCGCGATCCACCACATCCTAACACTTCAGGAAAATCAACAAGAAAGGAGAAAGAAGTTGAAGCAGAAGAATAACATGAAGATGAAGAAGACGAACTTGCACCACTCCAGGACTCTAGAAAGTTCCATGGGAGGACGGCCCCACATGAGTACTACGACACAAACGTACTACTACCATTCCCAAACAAGTCAAGAAGACAATCCACAGATGAGCGATTCAGGAAATTCGTTGATGTAATACGTTAATTATATGTCCATATTCTCCTACTTGATGCAATGCAGGTTCCAACCTATGTGAAGTATCTATGGGACATCCTCAACAACAAAAGGCCGTTGCCCACCACTGAAGTCATCAAGCTAACGGAAGAGTGTAGCGCTGCTATACTCAACCAACTGCCATTGAAAAAGAAGGACCCAAGGTGTCCTACCATTGATTGCTCCATCAGGACCTAGTAGTTCGAGCATGCACTCTGCGACTTGGGAGCAAGCGTGAGCGTCATGCCAAAGGCAGTATTCGATAAACTAAATCATACTACTTTGTCCCCTACACCAATGTGTTTGTAGCTGGCGGATCAATCGATTCGTTACCCCACGGGGATTGCCGAAAATATTCCTGTCAAGATACGGGAATTTTTCGTCCCCGTGGACTTCGTGGTGTTGGACATGGAGGTGGACAAGAAGACTCCACTCATCTTAGGAAGACCATTCCTCAACACCGCCAATGCACACATCGACGTAGGAGCGGGAGAAATTCAATTCAACATCAATGGAACCATGGAGATATTCCACTTCAAGCCAAAAACCGAGCAATGCTCCGTAGTCAAGGTATTTTAAATCGACCCTTTCGTTAATTATACTTACTTGACAAAGGTAAAGCAACAACCTCGGGCGAAACCCAAACGGGTATGGCAAAATAAAGTGATTAATACATGTACCGCTCCACCTCCAAAATCACACAAGCAAATCCGTCGGGCAAGTGAGGAGGACGGTCCTGCTCCAAACAACTAAAATCACAGGCTTCATAAAGAGGTAAGTTGTTTCCACTTTCTTTTAAATTCCTAAAATCTCCTTCATCGCATTACCATTTTCTTTTAGTTTTAAAACACAACCATGCTTAGTTATAATCATCCATGAAATTTAACTCAACCCCTAAAAACCTTGGATCACTCATTTTCCATCCACGAAACTTGCACTTCAGTGTTAGACCTTGTAGTTAGCTTAGCTCCAAAAGCTAACCTAATTAGAGGCTAAGGTAGGGTTGACCGATATGGCTTTGGACCCATCTCCCTCTATTTTTCTTGCCTCAATATACCTTGTGTCCGAGCATTAAAAATCAGAGCTACAAGCCCTAGGGGATGGTCGGCCGATATGGCCTTGACTCCCCCCATCCTTTCCTTGTCTCCCACCATCCTCTCATTCACATGCCACAAACATTTGCTGACACCCACTGATCCTTCACAAGTTTCAACCATTGTAACACCCTAAATTGTACTTTATGAAAAATAGGAATAAAATGTTTTATTTTCAAAATTTGGTGTTCATGAAATCCTAGGAAATAAAAAAAACTTTTTAGGAAATTAAAAGTTCCTTTTTGGTAGAAACATGTCCGAGCATTCATGCCGTTGCATTGTTTAATTGTATTGCTTGGCAAGTTTCAAAATTTCAAATTTGGTTTCAAAATGTTTTTCAAAAGTGGAATTTCCAAATTTGTTTCAAATGAATTCAAATTGATTTTCAAAATAAAAAGAAAAACAAAAACTCTCCCCTCCCCTGTTCTGGCCCGAGTGGCCTGCTCTACCCCGGCCCAGTCTCTCTTTCTCTCTTCTCCCTCGGCCTGCCAGCTCCCTCTCCCCGCCCACGCGCAGACCCAGCCCAGCAGGCCGGCCCACTGCTCCCACAGCGCGGATGTGCCCTCCCTCCTCCCTGGCCGCTGACAAGGTGACCCCGCTCGTCAGCGCCTCCTTCCCTCTCTGCCCCTCTGACTCGCGGCCCCGCATGGCAGTGGAAGCACCGTCGTCTTCCTCCTCCAGAAGGAAAGCGCCGCTGCTCTTTCCTTTCCCTCCGCTGGCCAAATCCGCCATCCGATCCCTCCCTTCCTTTCTTTCGCTCTGCCCCAGGTCTATAAAAGGCGAAGCCCGACGCCGCTGCCCACACCTAGCCCCGGGAACCTCGGCTCTCGCACCCCAAAGCGCCGCCGCCACCACCCGCAATCTGGAGCCGCCCCGCCCTCGCTGCTCCGTCACGGCCGTGCATCCTCGCCGTACCCGAGTCATTGCCGAGCTTCGAACCGTGGTAAGGAAGGGCTCACGGTGCCCGTCCCCTCTTTTCTCGCTCTCTGTCCCTCCACGCACGCTCGCCGCAGCTACGTCGTCGTGCCGAGCCGCCGTAACCCCCACGGCGCCATGCTCGAACCCCCTCTGTTTCACCTAGTTGCGCAGGAGCGTTCGCCCAGTTCCCCTCTCCCTCCCAGGTGCCTCGATATACCCTCTTACACTCCCTTTGTCCTCCGTGCTTGCTCGCCGGCGATCAGAGCCGCACAATCGCGGGCACCACCGCGTTCGTTGCCAAATCAGGGCAACTGAGAGCACCATCGTGCTCGCCCCATCTCCCTCTCCCTCTCTGCTCTGCTCCCGTCGAGTTTGAGCCCCGAAGCGGCGGATTGGTTTGCACCGCCGTGTCCCGGCCATGGCGCCGCCGCCAGAGCACCACCCCGACGACCCTCAGACCTGAGTCCTCTCTGCGCCGTCAGATTTCTCTCGGACGGCCGAGATTAGACCCTTTTAAGTGGATACCGGTTCGGTCCACCGTGGACCCGTGGACCGGAGCCCCGCAAGACGTCCACACTGTTTCCATGGACCCACCCAATGGCGTAGCGCCGCGTGGCAAGCTGTTGACCCCGCACCGCATCCCTTGGCGCCCTCTCGGTTTTACGCTTTTCTCGTTCTGAAAACGTAAAACCTCTCTGTTCAACTCAAAATACGTTTCCTTCTATTTTCAGATCTGCCCCTCCTATTCAAATGTTTATAATTTCCCCGTTCTAGCTCCGTTTTGGCCCAAACGAGTTGCGTTAGATCCGTAATTTCATAACCTATCCAGTAGTACAGTTTTTATCTATGTTAATTACTTTTGAAAATCAAAGAAAATTAATTTGGGAATGCTTTAATCCCGTCTTTTCAAAATCCTGTTTTATCTCTATCTTCTCCGTTTCAAATCCGTTTCGCTCCGTTCTAGTTGCGTTGGCTTCGTAATGACGTAACCTTTTCAGTAGTGATCTTATATACCATGTTAATAGCTCTGTATTTTCTTGATGCAAAACCCTAAATTGATTAACAACTACGCAATATATTTTACACATAAAATGACGATGCTTTTTGTTTTCGAAATACAAATACAATTTTGACCTAATATAATCGAGGTGTTTCTTTGAAATACCTTATCCACTCTTTTACATAATAATAAACTTGATAAAGCTGGTAGTTCTCTTTTATAAAAGCAAATCTTTTCGGTAGATGTATCTTGATCATCGTAGCTCCGTTTAGCGTGTTCATCGCGTCTGTGTGATCGTAGAGATGCGTAGTTTTCTTTTTAAATCTTTTCATTGATTTGGTGTATTGTTCTAATTTAGCTATGTTTGTATGCTTTGTATGTTTGTCCAGCTGCTTGTGTGGTGTTTGGTTAATTGTCGTCCAATCGGTGAGTTTTGCGATCAAGAAGAAGTCGTCTGAAGTGGAGAAGCAGTTGAACAAAGGATCTAAGCTTTTATGGCAAGTATACATGGGATCATCCTTGATGTCCTATTCATGATGTTTTAAATAAAATCATATGCATGTGTCTAATCTTGTTACCTTACGGTTTACCTAGATTTGTTTACCTCTATCCTTGAAATCCTATGGGTTACTGTTGCATATGGGTAGTTATTGCTAGTGCTACACTTTAATAAGCATGATCTTTAATCTTGATTAATGACTATATGAACTGATGAAGTAAAACTTGACTTTTTAGTAACATGGATTTAGGATCCTATCTGTCAGCAAAAGCTGGGACATACAGTACAACCACAAGCTATATGGCTCTGGCTTGACTCAGTATTAGAATTCTACTGGTTTGTGACAACTTACCCGAAAGGGCGCAAGAGGGGCTCACCTTAGTTCCCTCGTAAGAGGGGTGGTACTAACCATTGAGGAAACGAATAGCGGGTTGTTACTTACCAGTGGAACCTGTGAACGGTCTCGTAGTGTACCCTGCTCCACTTCCTTGGTAGAGGTGAGGGCATATGGGAATCACGACTTGTGGGTAAAGTGTACAACCTCTGCAGAGTGTAAACCTGATATATCAGCCGTGCTCACGGTTACGAGCGGCCCGGAAAACTCACAGATTAAAAACGAAAAACTCACAGAAACTTTGTTTACTTGTTGCTTAATACTATGAATCACTTTATCATGATGTTATGATGTTCATGCAATTGCTATATGATCATGTGGTTTAATTTGGGGGGCTTAAGCATAATCTTTGATCTGTCACTTATGAAGTTTTGATTACAAATTAAAATGCTTACCGCAGTAAACCAGTGTCATACTTTTTGAGCCTCATGAACCCCATATATGCTTGTTAAGTACGAAAGTACTTACGCTTGCTCTTTTCTTTTCAATACCTGGATAAAAATCCCGGATGGGTACCAGTTAGCCAGAGTTGAAAGAGCTAGGCTTGTGATCAACCAGTCAGTGGGTCCCTGTGGAGTGGAGTCTTCACCGGAAGTTTGGAGAGTCTTACCGTTGTTTGCTCTTTCAAGGTTATTCCTTTAACCATATATGTTAAATACTTAAGTATTGTCTTTTGATATTACCTTGTTCTATAACTATATGTGGGATTTGACTTCCTGGGCTCACATATAGGGTATATCTGGTTTTGTCCTTAAAACCGGGTGTGACAACCATGCAAAAGCATCTCACTAATCACAAGGAGCCATTCTCTTCCCTTACCTCCTTTGTCTCCTAGCCTTCACCTCTCAAACACCAGCAATCACCATGCCTCATTCTCATTTCTTTATAGCACTAAAAGCCATACGGGTGGAGCACTCTAGGGGAATCGGCCGACATGGCCAAAGAACCCCCTATCACTTCCTTGCTCCCCTCTCTAATTTATGCTTGGCACGATGCAATTCCCATCACCAAAGCACCCTTGGGTGTGTCGGCCGACACAATGGAGGACCCTCCTTTCAATTCACTGCCTGGCATCCTTCTGTGCTCCACTACCACGCAAAATCAGTGCAATCAGAGAGCATAGGGGGGTCAGCCGATATTGTCTAGGAGCACCCAGCACTCCTCTCCCTCCTGGCTATATGAACACAAGCAGAGAGCTCTTCCACCGCACACACTCAACCAGAAAACTCACGGGCCAAAATTTCTTGTCATCCTTCTCCGAGGAGCTTCACCGCTAATCAAGGGTAGTATACGGTTATTAACCCTTAACCCTTGTTGGAGTGGTGTTTGTTTTCTTGCTTCAGAGATGAAGAAGTCACTCAAGAGCGCGTTTAAGAAGGCACACAATGCGGTTAGCGGGAGCTCATCCAAGCGCTCCCCGGGAGGAAGTTCATCTCAAGATACGGAGATTATTTCGATGGAGTCGGTGCATCGTTCTGGTGCCATCAAATATCTTGGTGCCACTGAGGTCATGGCTAGCAGTGGGAGCCATGATGATTTTGAGAAAGAACATCCCAGTGCCAGGCACTACGAGCCGGCCAGTGATGCGGAAGATCAGTCATCACGAGTCATTGATCCTGAAATCGACCTTCGGTTCACACCCCAAGAGCTAATCACGTTCAATGAATTGAAGGTACCGACTTCGAGCACACCAAGGTAATTGATCCTACTCTCCTAGCAAAAATGGGTTTAGATGCAGAATTTGATGAAGTCTTTAATGCTATAGGATGGACTAGTGAATTTTGGAATGTATCTATTAACTCTAGAATTCCTAAGCACGATCAAACCAAATGCACATAGGCTTAATTTCCAGTTGCTTAATCACCCAATCACTCTTACATGGAAAGAATTTAGTCTTGTTCTTGGTTGTAGAGAAAAATGCGATGTTAATCTTGAACATGCTACTCTTGGGTATAATTGACAAGAATTTTGGAAACAAATCTCTGGTAAAGATAATGCCAAGTACCCACAAACTAATGAAATCCATAATCCTACACTTTGTTTCCTAGAGATGATGTGAGAATCATGATGGACAATGAACTAAGAATACTTTTTCCATGGTACATAAGATTCTAGTTGCACCCGTAAAAGCTATGGTAGATCATTGGTGCTCAGCTCATAAAAGGATAGGACCTTTTTATTTTACATCCATGATCACTAAAATTGGCAACAACTTGGCTCAACTTAATGACTATCCATTTTTCCTAGACACACCCAGAATTGTTTTAAACATGGCTTACTTTGTGCAAGGCCATATTCAGGCAAACGGTCCAAATGATTCTATCATGTATATGTTTCGTGACCCTACAACTAAGATCTCACTCCCCTGTGAGAGGCTTAAGTTGTATAGTTGCAAACGACTAACTCTGAACCCAGACAAAAGAGAAGGATGCAGGAGTTTTGCAGGTCAACGTGTGACACGCAGCATGGCACATGCTGCACAACAAGAGGGCACATCCCAAGGAACAAGTAATGAAGAGTGGGATGAGTCCACTGTTGACACCATGAATTACACACTTTTATATATCTAGAATAGTGTCAACAACCTCAGGATCAAGGATAAACAATCACATCATGAGCATACTTTATAAAATAACAAGTTCCACATGTCCACAAAGTGTTTGATGCAGATTTAGATGAAATCGAACAAGGAGGGCCATAGGGACCCACATAGTGGGTCGGCCGACCCCATGCTGGGCCCACCAGGCCCCTCGCACTGGCCATGATCCAGGGGAAGCACTCCCAAGTGATCCTCAGCCCTTGGATCAACTTGTGCTTCCTCTCAACGGCTCAAATGCACCTCACATGGATCTATGGGTCCACATCAAGGAGATCAACGTGACAAACAACTCAGAATAAACAACCCAGCCACATGACAAAGTGGGGACATCTTCTGGAAGGCCGAGGTGGGCCCTAGACCCCTATAGGGGGTCGGCCGATCTCTATCCAGGGGCTCCACCCCCCCTACTTGGTCCCTAACCAATGGGGCATGTTCTAGAAGAGTAAGGTAGGGCCCACAGCCCATAGGGGGTGTCGACCGATCACCCCCCTAGGTCGGTGCTGCACCTGGTTACTCCCTACACATTGAACACATGTTGAAGATCAAGACCATCCACTCTAAGTCGGTTTAGAGGCGATGGATCCAAAGGTGGAGAATTGAAGCCTCCTGGATCGATGATGTGGCAGTGGAGTAGCCCCTACTCCATCTCCCACTATAAATAGAGGCTCATACCCCCCCTCTCTAGTCATGATGTAATCCATACAAGCCACTCTTGTTATCAAGTGGAGATTAATCTAGTGGTGTTCTCTAGTGTGGGAGTTAGAGTTGAGTTGATCTTTGCTCGGGATTTCCAGATATTGTCTTCCTGGAGAATCTGGTATAAGCTCTTGTATCTTTCCTCTTTTGTAAGACTTTACTTATTTATGCAATATTCCTTCTTTACTTTACTTAGTCTTTACTTTGTGCAATATTATACTTGTTATAGTATTATTGTGGTTTATCTTGTCATTTAGTTGTTATAAGCTAGATTGAGATCCTTGTGGCCTTTCCTGTATGCGATCATCGCCTATCATAGGGTGCTTTAATTGTCGTATACATTATTAGAGTAGTGAGAGTAGGTGTAAGCGTGGTGTTTATACTTAATCTTGCCTTTGGTTATCGCTTGTTGCACGAATTGTTTGTGGTAGCTAGCAAGAGTGACAACCTTGTCAAGTCTTTGTATTCCACCACGTGTTCTTAGGCAAGATCTTAAAAGATAATCCCCCCATAAAAAGAGAGCGCGGTTCGGTAGGAGTTTTGCCCTCTTGCTAATCTATCCTCTCGCCTAGCATACTTGTATTGAGGAATCATACGATGTTTATATCAATTGTGTGCCATAGCTAAATCCACAAAAATAGAAGTTGGATTCATAGGAGTCCTTTTGCTCTCTCGTTGTCCTCCCACATAGTTATACCCACTAGTTATCTCTTACTTATCTTATCTCAGTTTGTTACATCATCACCTTCCTATCATATTTCGATTACCCCCTTACACTAGTTGGTACTAAATTGAGGTGACCTCTAGGATCTCTCTTTTATTATTATTTCTAACTTCGCTTTCCCTTGGGAGAATATAAATTATGATACCCCGGAATACTCCTAGGTGAAGTGCTACAATGGTATAATCTGTGCGCTTGCGGATTTATTCAATAGTCATAAGAAATACCAACAAACATTTCTGGCGCCGTTACCGGAGAAAGCATAGCCTAGAAATTTTAATAGAATTGAATCCGAAGTTTACCATCAATTTAGTTATCAATTAGTTGTAGGGGCTTACCCCTTGCCTTTGTTTCTCTTAATTGTGAAGCAGGGCATTGTATGAGTGAGTTCCAGTTTTGAGAAACCACACTAGAAAATCCTAAGAGCTTTCGAAGGAACTCTAGACATCGTCTAGTGTCTCCTCAAAAGTTCACCTCGAATTCGGATCCACTCAAGGAAGGAGGCTTCACTCCGTTCATCAAGCAAGCTATGGCTCAAGAGGCTATTTCCGACTTCTCGGCTCCTTTAGTTGCTCACGTGGCCCAAGGACCAGATGTTAATACAAAGGGTGCTACCTTCGAGTCGAAGCCAGCCTTGATCAACTTAGTACAAGACAACCCTTTTAGTGGGAAGTCCCATGAGGATGCTAATGCACATCTCCAACACTTCTTGGAGGTAAGTGGCACCATTTCCATTAAGAATGTCGCATTTTTCGTCTTCGCCTTTTTCTGTTCTCATTACTCGGGAAGGAGAAGCAATGGTTCTATGCTCATTCTGAGGAAGTTGCCACTTGGGAGAGTTGTGGCAATGCCTTCCTCAAGAAGTTCTTTCTGATGGGCAAAACCACCGCCTTTCGCGGAAGGATTTCAAGCTTCCAACAACAAGCGGACGAGACTATTCCCAAAGCATGGGAACGTCTCCAGGAGTACATTCGAGAGTGCCCTCATCATGGCATTCAAGACTGGCTCCTGATTCAAGGCTTATATTTTGGGATAACAAGAATAGCTCGTAGTCACCTTGATGCTACCACAAGAGGAGCATTCACTTCACTCAATGTCACACAAGCAAAAGATCTCATTGAGAAGATGGTGATGAATCAAGGGTGGAAAGAGGAAAAGCTCCAAGTCAAGAAGAAGAGTGCTGAAACCATTCATGAAGTGAATGCACTATCCACACAGATGGATCTCTTGATGAAGAAACTTGAAGAACGAGCAAATTTCAAGAGAGATAGAAAAGTCATCCAACACTATGCCTCTGCATGAGCTAACAAGGCAGAACAATGGTGTGAGGTATGTGGTGGAAATCATTCGAGAAACAATTGTCCCGAAACAAATGAAGGCGTTTCATCAACAACAATGAAGATCGACCTCAGCAATCTGGATCAAAGCCACGACCCTTCTATCAAGGTAATGAAGGTAAAAGCTTTAATAATTTTACTCAACCTTCATTTAAAGATCTTGTCTTAAGCCAAGCTAGGGTTAATGAAAGTATAAATAAGAAACTAACTGCTAATGACAAGACCCTTGAGAGTTTGAATAAAAAAATGGATGACTTTGCTTCTATTGTCAAGAATCAATTGAATCTCAATAACATGCTAGAAAGAAAACCATCTCAATTGATATCTTCTGCTCCACGTCTTGGTAAATCTAAAAAAGATTCTAGTATAAATTCGGTGACCACGAGAGGGGGTAAGACCACTCGCGATCCACCACATCCTAACATTTCAGGAAAAACAACAAGAAAGGAGAAAGAAGTTGAAACAGAAGAACAACATGAATGTAACACCCTAGAATTTACTTTATGGAAAATAGAAATAAAATGAGTTATTTTTGAATTTTGGTGCTCATGAAATCATAGGAAATAAAAACTTTTTAAGAAATTAAAATTTTCTTTTGGTAGAAACATGGCTGAGCATTCATGCCCTGAATTTTGGAGTTTGTGTTTGTTTGTCACCTTTCAAAATTCAAATGAATTTGAAAAATGGGTTTTGAAAATGAGTTTGGAAAGGTGTGTGAAATTTCAAAATAAAAAGAAAAAGTCAAAAACCCCTCTCCTCTGATCTGGCACGAGAGGCCCACCTCTCTTTCCTCTCCCCTCCCTCGGCCTGCCGCTCTCGAGCCCAACCGGCCGCAGGCCCGTTTCCCCCTCTCCCTTCCCCTCGGCCTGTGCCAGCCCTCCCTCCCTCACAGACCCACCCCGGAAGACCAGGCAGGCCGGCCCAGCTTCCTCCCCTTCTCTCTGCCAGACGGGCCCCGCCCGCCTTCCTCTCCCTCTCTCTGCCGAAATGGGCCCGCTTGTCAGCACCTCAACCGTCGTCGTCTCCTACCTCCAGATGGAAAGGACCGCGCCGCCTTCCCTCTTTCCCCCGACCAAAATGGTCCCGAATCCTCCCTCCTTCCTTCCTTGGCGCTGTCCCGGGACTATAAAAGGCGAAGCCCCGACGCCGCCGCCCTCACCAAGCCCTAGAGCCTCGGCTCTCGCACCTCAGAGCGCCGCCGCCGCGAAGCACAGCGCCGCCGCCGCTGCCTCTGCGTTGTCAAGCGTAACCGCGCCGTCCTACGCCCTCCCGAGCTCCGCGACGTGGTAAGCAGGGTCCCCAGAAGCACTCTCTCCCTCTCTTCTCCCTATGTTCGCCCGCGTGGTTCTCTCTGCGTCCGCCGTCCTGCCCCGTGCCGCCCCGTCATGCGCGTCGTTGTCTCTGCGATGAAATCGGATCAACCGATGTCGCAATCGAACCCGCGTCGTCCCCATCGATCTCGCGGTGCCGTTCTTCTTCTTTCTCTTGCTCTCTGCACCTCTGTGCGCGACCACCGAGCCGCCGAGCCGCACAACCGCGGGCACCGCCGCGTTCACCGACCTATCGGCCCGACCGACAGCACCAATGTGCTCCCATCACCTTCTCTCTCTCTCTGATCTATCCGCGTCGGTTTTAGCGCACCGAGGTGGCGGATTGGCTAGCGCCGCCGCGTCCTGGCCATGGCGCCACCGTGGGAGCGCCGCCCCGGCGACCCTGCTGCCCTCCCTCTTCCCCTCTGCCCGTTCTGAGCCATCCATCCGAGCTCAGACGGTTGGGATTAAATCCCCGCGAAGGGGTACGCCCCGATCCACGGTGGACCCGTGGACCGAGCTTCTGTGCGCGCTCCACAGCCACGTGTTGCACCCGCCCTGTCCCGATTCGCCACATGGCGATCAACCGGCCCCGCACCGCAGGTCCTTGGTGTGTTCTCGGTTTATGTTTTCCCTTTGCCAAAACTTAAACGGTGTCTGTTTCGGTTAAAATACGTTTTCCTTTTCTGAAAACGAAAAGCTTCTCGGTTGTTCCAAAATACGCTTTTCTTTTGTTTACAGATCTACCCCTCCTATTCAAATGCTTGTAATTTCTCCGTTTCAACTCCGATTTGACCCAAACGAGTTGCGTTAGGTCCGTAATTTCATAATCTATCTTATGGTACAGTTTTCATCTATGTTAATTACTTTTGAAAATCAAAGCTAATTAATTTGTTAATGCTTAAACCGACCCTTTTCAAAATCCTGTTTAATATCTATTTTCTCCGTTTTAAATCCGTTTCGTTCAGTTCAAGTTGCGTTGGCTTCGTATCGACGTAACCTTTTCTTTAGTGATCTTTAATACCATGTTAATAACTTTGTATCTTCATGATGTAAAACCCTAACTTGATTAATCACTTTGCAACTTGTGTTACACATAAAATAATGATAATCTTACTTTCGTTTTCGAAATCCAAATACAATTTTGACCTAATCTAACTAAAGTATTTCTTTGAAATACTTTATCCACTCTTTTATATAGTTATAAAATTAATAAAACTCGTAGTTCTCTTTTATAAAAGCAAATCTTCCGTTAGTTGTATCTTTCTAATCGTAGCTCCGTTTAGTGTGATCTTCGCGACTGTGTGATCGTAGAGTTGCGTAGATTTCTCTTTTTAAATCCTTTTCATTGATTGGTGTATTGTTCTAATTTAGCCATGTTTGTGTGCTTTGTATGATCATAATGCTTGTGTGGTGATTTGGTAATTATTGTCCAATCGGTGAGAGTTACGTTGGAGATCAAGAAGTGGGTGTTTCAGAAGATCTTTGAAGACGTTGATCTTTGAAGAAAGGATCTGTTTTAAGGCAAGTATTATATGGGATCTTCCTTGATGTCCTATTCATGATGTTTTTAATAAAATCATATGCATGTGTCTAATCTTGTCACCATAGGGTTTACCTAGATTTGATTACCTTGAACCTTGGAATTCTATGGGTTACCTTTGCATATGGGTAGTTATTGCTAGTGCTCTATTTAACTAAGCATGATCTTGAATATTGAGTAATGACTATATGAGATGATAAAGTAAAACTTGACTTTTTAGCAACATGGATTTAGGACCCTATCTGTCAGCAAAAGCTGGGACATACAGTACAACCACGAGGGCTATAATGGCTCTGGCTTTAGTTTAGTATGAGGGCAACTCTCTCGCATGTGGCAGTTCGCGAAAGTTGCCATTGACGAGCGGTTGCGGAGCGGCTGGAGTGGGGACCGCTGCGTGTGTGTACCATCCCGGGGCTCCTATATACCCCTTGCCCGTGGATCCGTAGTGTCTGTTGTTTGTCAGCGAGCCCCTTTGAAAGACTTCATAGTGAACCCTGCCGGCCTTCCTTGGAAGTGGGTCAAGAGGCTGATCCCCTCTGGCGAAAGGGTAAATCACGACTCGTGGGTAAAGTGTACAACCTCTGCAGAGTGTTAAAAACTATCATGGTAGCCATGCTCACGGACACGAGCGGCCCGGAAAACTCACAGAACTCTTTGGTTACTTGTTGGTTATCTTTATGAATCACTTTATCATGTAATTAAGTTACTTGTTCATTTGTTTACCTGATCATGCAATTTAACTTGGGGACTTAAGCATAACTTTGATCTACCACTTATAAAGTTTTGATACAAATTAAAATGCTTATCGTAGTAAACCAGTGTCAACTTTTTGAGCCTCATGAACCCCATATATACTTGTTGAGTACGAAAGTACTTACGTTTGTCTTCTTTCTTTTCAATCTTTGGATAAAAATCCCGGATGGGTATTAGTTTGCAAGAGTCTCGAGCAGTTAGGCTTGTGATCAACCAGTCAGTTTGGTCCCTGTGGAGTGGAGTCTTCGCCTGAAGATCGGAGTGTCTTTCCACTGTTTGCTCTCCTAAGGTTATTCCTTTGACCATATGTGTTATATACTTAAGTATTGTCTTTTGATATTACCTTGTTCTGTGGCTATATGTGAGATTTGACTTCCTGGGCTCACATATAGGGAATATCTGGTTTTGTTCTTAAAACCGGGTGTGACAATGAAGACGAAGAAGAAGAACTTGCACCACTCCAGGACTGAAAGTCCCTATGTGATTTTGGTAATTGAGTGACAACCTAGGTGAACTAATATGTGTTTAAGTGATATATACACAGGAGATTAGTTCACAGGTGATTGTGTAATGGAGGAGCTTAATTTCACATGAAACATGACATGGAGTCATGTGACCAAGGTGGAAAAGATTAAGATGAGGCTTGACATGATGGACCGGTAGTGCGTCGGGAGCTGCGGGAATAAATAGGCCACCCCTTCCCGTGGGGCGGTGGTCACCCCCATTATTCCACTTCCACATCTGAGAAAAGGGTCCCAAGAGTGTCTCTCTCTTCCTCCTTGCTCCTAGACTTCAATCCATGGTGGATTAGTGAGAGAGAGAAGAGAGATTAGAGAGAGGAGAGGATCGATCTATGACTTGAGCATTCAATTTCCTCTTCTTGCCGGTTGGTTTTGCATTTGTTGCTCTTGGATTCTTAGAATCCTAGTCAGTTAGGCGTTCTTCGTGCTTGCCCATGATTTGTTCATTTGTGAGGGCAATCGAAGTGTTTATAATCCCCATTTGATCTTAGTGAAAACCTCGGGCACTCTTTGTGTGGGCCTCAAGGGAGGCAAGGAGGTGAAAGAGACTTCTACCTTTGCGGTCACCTCAACAACGAGGAGTAGGAACTCTAGTGTAGAGTTGCCGAACCTCTGTATAAATCGTGAGTCTCGTGTGCTTGATG
Organism: Microstegium vimineum; assembly: GCA_022036555.1. Taxonomy (NCBI): domain Eukaryota; kingdom Viridiplantae; phylum Streptophyta; class Magnoliopsida; order Poales; family Poaceae; genus Microstegium; species Microstegium vimineum. The sequence continues at coordinate 21,982,289 of CM039136.1, forward strand.
TTGTGGAGATAGCTTTGACTATCCTTTGCTATTGTGTTCTTCGTGTTCTTCCTCTCTCCCTCAAAGTTCATAGGTTGGGAAGGCATGATCTACAAATTGGTGAGGAAGCAACCCCAGCAAAGTTCAACATCATCACCCTCAATCTCAAGGAGTGTGGGGAAAAGCTCGGATCCGGATTCAAAGCTCATTACGTTGAGATCCTGGAGCTACAGCGAGCCACCGGTAGTACCGGTCCTACTACCGGTAGTACAAACCAGTGGTTTGCACTCTCTGTTCACTAGCTTATAATTATTGTTTCATACTTGTGCTAGTGTTTATTGGTTGCTTTAGTAACTAGTTTAGCTTGTGTGGCTTGCCTAGTTACCTTCTAGCTTGTGTAGCTTAGAAGTAAGATCTTGAGTGACTAATTGGCTTGAGTAGCCTTGTTAGTCACATTGCTTAGTTTGTGTAGCTAAGTAAGTTGAGCTCTCTAGTTGGCTTGTGTAGTCTTGCTAGAGAGCATTGCTAGTAAGCTTAGGTGCTTTGTGCTTTGCTTACTAGTATGTGTAGGAGCTCCCTTTGTGCTTAGAGTACTAGTTGCTTAGGTTTGTGTGACCTTGCAACCTAGACTTGTTTAGGTGAGCTTCCTAGCTTGGCACCTTAGTGAGCCCAATTAGTATAATTTGCTAGGTGCTAAAGTTATAGATAGAGGGGTGTAGTCTTGGCTAGACCGATAGTTTTAATTCCGCATTTGTTTCGGTTAGCTGTTGCGCTTAAGTTTTAGAAAGGACTATTCACCCCTCCTCTAGTCCACCATCTCGACCCTACAACCGGTATCAAAGCTTGGTCTCTCATTTCTGGTCTTTACCGACCCGAGAGGATGGCGACTTATGGGCTAGATGTTGAGTGTCCACACATTTTTTATGGCACACACTTTGCACGGTGGAGAAATTGGATGGAAAGTAATTATAAGTGTATTTCTCCCCAAATGTGGTGGATCGTGGATGTAGGTCTTTCTTGTGCAATGGAGAGAAAGGATGCAACTCAAGCACAAAAGAAGTGCCTACATCTCGATTGCCAAGCTACTAACATTCTCTACCATTCTATGAAAGATAATATCTTTGGTGAGATAATGGACATGAAGAGCGCTCATGAGATTTGGACCTATCTCATTGAAACATATGAGACGGTGCCAAACATTGATGATGATGCGTCCAAGTTGGTGGCACATGAGAGTGTTGAGCATGACCATAACTCGGTGATTATGGAAGATTGCTCCACCTCATGGTCAAGTGATGAAGATGATCTACCTTCGTCAAGATCACTTGACAAGGATGATGAAGGCCCAACATCAAGTGTTGTAATTGATGATGCTACTCCAAGCACACTTGATGATGATGATGATGAGATGATGATGATTCTCGGGCTATGAGAGTGATGCCTCCACAAGCTCTTCTACTTCATCACATTGCTTCATATCACATGGTGCCACTAAGGTATCAATTGGCAATGTGATTGTAGATTGTGATGACCATAATTTTGAGCTTGTGTGCAAACTCTCAAAAGCTTTAGAAAGTGAGTTAAATAAAACAAAGAAACTAAAATATGAAAACTCACTTCTAAAGAACTCATGTGAAGAACATAAGCACTTACTTGATGTTCTTAAATCTTCACATGATGAACTAAAATTGGATCATGATCAACTTCGTGTGTCTCATGAAGATTTGGTTCACAAACATGGTTCTCTCATTAATGAATTAATAAATATTAAAAATGAAGAGAGCTCATCACATGGGTCAAATGATCAATCACATGTTGTTGCTAACCTTTGTGATATAGGGAAGAAGCATGTATCCACCTCTTGTGATGATTTACTTGATATGCCATGTTCTTCAAATATAGATGATTGTTCTACTTCTATGTATTGTGAGACTAACCTTTTGAAGGAGAACAATGAACTCAAAAATGAATTGAAGAATATGATCAACAAGTTAGAGAGGTGCTACAATGCTAAAGTAACCTTTGAGCATATGTTGACTAACAAGAGAAACTATGGTGACAAGAGTGGAATCGGTTTCCATAAGGGCAAGGACAAGAAAGAGAAGAAGTAAGAACATAAGAAGCTATCTCATTTCATGTGCTTCAAGTGCCATGGGATGGGACATCTTACAAATGTTTGCCCAACCAAGAATGCTCAAGCTAAGCCACAAGTCAAGCCCCAAGTACAATACAAGATCAACCATCAAGATGGTGACTTGGGATGATGAAGAATAAGACAAGAAGAGGTGGCAAAGCAAGAGCAAGGCATCCAACTCCTATCCATGATGTCAACAAGATGATGATGAGCAAAGATCAAGAGAAGAATCATTTGGCTCACATCAAGTGCTTCAAGTGTGATTACATGGGACACTTTGCCTCGAAGTGTCCTACCAAGCTTGAAATGAAGATTCAAGAAAAATAGAATAGACAAGACAATGAGAAGCACAACATGAGCAAGGAAGAAAAGGCTCAAGCAAAGAGAGTGTGCTACTCATGTCAGGAAAGGGGACACATGGCTCATTCATGTCCCCTAGGTATGACTTCTAAGCCTATTTCAATTGATGATGATCACATGCTTAGAAAGGATGGTAATGATACCTCTATGGTTTCTATTGCAAAACATCCCGCTATCCATACTAAGGCATTGCCTAAGTATGTTGCACCTAACTTGAGAGGACTCAAACTAGTTTGGGTACCATCAACAAGTGGATGAATGTGTGTAGGTACCATTGGCATTGGAGACTCGATTCAATTGATTGCATATAGTTCATCATATGATTGAATCAAGTAATTAAGCTTAATGCTATCCTTATCCCAATGCCAAGTCAAAAGAATGAAGTCCAAGTGCTACAACATACAAGTGCATAATCATGTTGTGGTGGTTTATTGGATTAGTTGAAGACTTGAAAATATTTAAGTTGAAGCTTGCTAATGGATTGACCTTGATCTACTAAGGTATATCTCTTGTTGATAAAGTTCATTTGGGTGTGTATAAGATGTTTCAATTGGATATACACATAGTGCATATGAGTTGTTTGAATTGGATATATATGTATGTATGTGCACTAGTTGCTTGCTAGAAGTTGATTGAATGGATTAAATGATTAGTGATCAAGTTTGTGTTGATTTGAATGGATATGATCATGAGACTACTTTTAGTAAGTGGATTGAATGGATATATGTCTTATGAGAGTGTTCAAACAAGTTGGATTCAAGTTTGATTCAAATTGAAGAAGCTTAGCTCATTGTGTCAATACTTGTCAATATCCAAAATCTGAGCTAGCTTTGATCATAGACATGTTTAAGAGATTAAATCTATTTGGATTGGCTTGCAATTTGGTGCGCATGCTCTACATTTATGGTATTAGTTGCTATGAAAGTTTCATGAATATTGGATAAGGGATACTTTGGTTTTGGAGTGGATCTTATCAACACATATGCAACAGTTTTCAGCAAGTACCTATGTGCAAAGATGTGAAATCTGGTAGCAATCTAGTGATCCAATGAAGCTCAAATTTTTATGACTGCTAGATGACTTAGTAAAGCACATTTCCACCAAATTTCATGATCATTGGACATATACTTTGGGAGTTATGATATATTCTTTGAAGAGTACATAATCTGTCAGAAAAGTGACAAACATTGGATTAATCAAGAGTCACTTAGATTGAAAGGTCCTCAAGTTGGAATCATACTTATAAGTGATTGAGGCACCTATGATTGATTTTAGTTTAAGCTAGAAGCATGACAAGCATTGAGTACAAGTCCATTTGATTGTGGAGTGTATTTGGCACATAGTTAGTACTCAAGATGAAGATCAATCAAACAAAGTCATTTCAAGTGAGTATCAAGGATGGTTCTTAGAGAAAGGTCACTTCTCCCTTTTGTAGGGGCTTGCCGCCTTGTGTAGGTAAACCAAGAACAGTACTTGGAAGGCTAATATGGAAGTGGTGATCTAGGGATTGTTTGGAGATGCTTAGTTGAAGCTATCAATAGGATTGATCAAGAAAGAAGCAAGCAACACCCAAAAGAGAGATGCATGAACATTCATTCAAGTGGTATCATGATTACATGTGGTACATCATTTGGTATTCTCTCATGCAAGCATTGATCAAGAAAAGAAGCAAGTCAACCACAACAAGAAGTGCACTTGATCTTTAGTGGGACTCAAATCATATGGGTGAAGAATGGAATTCATTGGCCTTCACCATGTTCTTAATTGGAATTCACATTGCTAATTGGAGATGAAATCTATATGACTATCCTCTGCTCCAACATAGAAAAGATGAAATTGTTTGACATATGCATACATTATTGCGGACATGTTTAGTGCATATAGTCATACATAGTACTCATTCATTGAAAATCAAATGAATTTGATGCTTATAGCCTACCACTATTGCTTGATTGATGATTTGTATCTAGTGGTGGTATATGAGTTTGTTCATGAGCTAGTAAACCCAAGTACTTGATCTATTTTGGATTGTTATTAAGTGACAAGTACAAATAGGGGTAGAAAGGTAATATGTGTCCTCCACCTCCTCGCAGTCGCAGTCACCGGCTTGTTCGTTTGGCAGGATTATGCACTGTTCTGGTAGAATTATACACTGCTGGCTGATTTCTTGGGAGAGAAAAAAACTGTTCTGGCTGAATTTAAACCGGCTAAAAGGATTATGCACTGTTGGTTGATTTTGTGTGAAAGAAAAACACTGTTCTGGCTGAATTTAAGCTGGCTGCCAAACAAATAGATTAACAGTCGCAGCCGCAAACAGGGTGGTGGCCTGGTGGTCTTGTGGGGGTGAGTCTCAGTATTTAATTGGCAGAACTGGGCGTGAAGGTGGCACCACCTGCCGTCCCCCTCCCCAGCGGCCAGCATCACCAGCAGCCCCCACAACACATGGGGATGGTCATCGCCTCATGGGTCATCCAAATTCCTGGCTGGCTGGCTGGCTCTCATCGATGTGTACGCAAGCAAAAGGGCGGAAGAGGAGATGGAGAAAGGGACACCATGACCGTGCCGTCCACCCCAGACCCCGAGCCGTCCCCTTTACTAATGGCGCATGACTTTTTCCTAGTCCCTAGTAGAGAGAGAGTAACAGCGACGAGAGCGATGGAAGAAAAAATGGGCTCGGCGCAGCGAGCGCACGCACCGACGTGTGCACGGTGTTCTGCCGCGTGCTACATCCGTCATGGCGTCTTCCCATCCTCTGCCCTCCCCTCATTGATACCACCACCACTCTGCCTCTCCTGTCTCCTCTGGTGGTAGAGAGAGAAGGCGCACGCGGCTTCCAAGAATGCCCGATGAGGCGAGGCGAGGCCAAGCAAGACCCTTCTCTTCTCGCGCAGACCGGAGAGAGATTTGCGGAAGCGAGGCGGAGAGGGACAGCGGCCACTACACCCCCATCCACGCACCATTACCACCACCCTCCTGTCTACCACCACCACTGCTGATAGGATGATGCTGGGGCTAGACAGAGAGACAGAGATAGAGGGGGGGAGTTGAAACTCCATCGGTCCGGTCGTTGGGTCGGTGGCGTTCCTTGCCGGGGGGCATGCGTGCTTCCTCAAACTCTCGCCCCGGCCTCCTGTTGCCACCACCAATCCATGGGCCTTTTTGGGTTTTCGACCTCATCTCACCTCACCTCACCTCACCCATGGGTCAAAGGAGCTCTCCCCTTCACACGCCGCTCGCGGCAGGAGAGAGAAAGCGGGGGGCGAGCGAGCAACAGCAGGGCAGAGGCAGGCAGGCGCAAGAAACCTCCCCCACCTCCACCTTCTCCTCCTCCTCCTCCTCGCCTTCCGCCTTTATTTCTTGTCGTCTCCTTCCTCGGTCCTATCTCCTCTCCTGCTCCGCCTTTTCCTCATCGGTTCTTCCTCCCCTATCATCGCCCCCCTGCTTTCTGTTTCTTGGGGGTGGGTTTGAGGTGAGGTGATCTTTGCCATGGCGGCCAATAAGAAGGCCAAGGTCGTCTTGGCCCAGCCGGCGGTGGGGGCTCCGGCGTCGCGGCCGCCGTCCTTTTCTCGCGCGCCTGGCCCGGTCCGAGGCGCCGGCGACGAGGCGGCGTACAGGGCCAGCCTCAGGTACCGGGCGCTCCTCCAGGACTACCAGGAGCTCATCAAGGTGAGCCGAGGGATTCTCTTCCTGGACCTTCACCTCCTTCCGCTGCTGATCTGATCTGAGCTGATCTCGGGTTTGGGGAGGTTGTGCCTTCTATGATCGGCTTTTGGAGCAGCGTTTAATATTTGTCGTTTTTTTCCCGGGATTTGTTCCTGTGCGGTGTGCGGTGTTTGTTCTGCCCTTTCTTTTTTTCGGGTTTATTTAGATTTCATTCACTCATCCCCTGTGTTCTTTTGAGAATTTCTTGTGGATCTGTTGTCTTTTGTTAGATTCAACCTGCTTGCTATGGCGTTCTTAGATCCATCTGTGCATTCAAGTGTTTGTTTAGCTTGATGGTGTTAATTTGAGCTCTAGTTTGTTCCGCTGTGATTTGCTATTCAGCTTTTGTTGGAGATTTGAGCCTTCGAGGCATTATTACTTCCATAACCTTTTGCTGGTACCTCCACTTTGATATATGATCTGAATAGTCTTGACAATGGTTATGTCTTGTTGACGTGCGCAGGAAACCCAAGCAAAGAAGAAGAGGCTGCACATGGAGAGGCTCAGGAAGCAGAGGCTTTTGGCTGAAGTCAAGTAATTCTCTGATCATACCATTTTTACTCGAGTGTGTATGTGTGTTATGTGTCTCTGTTTGTGTGCGTGTTATCTCTATGCTGTATGATGCCTGTGTCTGTGTGTGTGTGTCGTTGTGTTTGTGTGATATCTGTTTGTGGGTAGTCGTACTGGCATGTTTGCTTAATTCTTTGTGTAAACCCATGGTGTTGCAGATTCTTGCAGAAGAGATACAAATCAATGTCTGAAAACCCATCTCAGACAATTGTTTGTAGACTGAGGAATCCAGCAATGTCGTCTGCACCCTGGACAGCTGCATCGGCAGGTGACACCCGGCACCAGTCGGTTCATGCTATTGGGAGCTCCAGTAGAAGCCAGTTGGTGCACCGAAGGCATGGTGGTTCTCCAAGGGCATCTCCAGTGATTGACCTCAACGAGGCCTGTGAGCTGGTACTAAATTGGGATAAACCTCATATCACTTGCTGCAATAGCTCTCGAGTTTGTCAGTTGTCTCAACAGGTTTATCTCATTTCAGGGTTACGAGGAGATGGAAATCGAAGAGCACCATGGTTACAGGGCCCCTTTAGGCGTCAACAAGTCAAAGAGGTATCCGATGGAAGGTGATGCTGCTGCCGGCCCAAGCCAGGTGAGAAGACCTGTGTTCTGGGATGTCCAGAACCCAGCAGGGCGATCTGGGGGCAGGATCAGCTGGCCCTGAGAGTATAGGTAAATGCCAATGTTTAGCTCTAGTACAGCAGTAATATTCTAGTAGGATCAGTATGTGTCATTGGTAGCCTGGTAAATGTAAAGGATGATTGGGACAATCTTGATTGTTATCAGCTCATGTTAAGTGATGATGAAAACATAGGCTGTCGCATGATAAAGTAGGCAGGCACGTGTGTGTGATTAATCACCAAAATCTTATGGTAATACTGGTGTGGAGGGATAATGCTTCAATGAGCGATTTGGCTTCCAAGGAAGTAGTTTCCTGTTCATATAGAATTGCAAAAAATGTGTGTGCTTGCTCTCTTGATATAGTAAATATAAAGTTCAAGAAGAAGAATACAGTTTTTTCAATCTTTGTTAGGTGTTGTGAGTTCAAAGCATCTGATAGCATGATGTGTTCAGCTCTTTAGCATTATGATCGAGGAGCCTAGTTGAGTCCTTACGTTTCATGTGATATTGTTTAGCATGAACTCCAGAACTTCGAGCAGTTAAGCAAGAGTAGCACCAATTTTCAAACTCTTGGATACTGGACTCACCTGTGTTTTATGTAGCCTGAAATCTTTGTAAACCATGGGTGGAAATTGTTCAGATCTTCATCTTTCAGTGCAGTGAGTTTTTGTGTGCATGCGCTCGCATTTCCTCTTTTTGTGAAAGGAAAGTTGGAGGGTTGGAGTTGGATATCCGGGACGATCTGTGTTTGTGCTGCTGAGGCACACTGGCTGCAATTTTGTGAAAGAGAAGTACTAGAAGGAATGGTGTTCCTTCGGACGGGGAATGATGTATCTTCAATGGCGGTTGGTGTCCATTGATAGAAACACCACCACTATTCTTGACTTCACCTACGGTTGATGGACCTTTGTTTGCCTGCACGAGGCCTAAGAGCACGCTTCAAGCTGTAAATAGGCTTTCATGGTCTCCAGCACACGACACCCGGAGGCTGGAGAGAAGGGCGTTTGCCATTTTGCATTGAGCTCGCTGCTCCGTTGCTCGAAGGAGCAAAGAATTGCGGCGCTGTGTGGGCTTGAAGCGCAGATTGGCCTGCTGGGTTGGCAAACAAATGGCAATCGGGGTCGGCTATGTGAGAAAAATTTTCTTTTAATAATTTTTTTATTATCTCGTCTCGATGAAATGTCTAGATTATTGTCATAGGCTCATAGCATTGCTTCAGATGCGTTCCGCCAATACTCGCTGACAAGTCCCTTAAAAAGAGATCCTTCTGTCAAGCAGTTTCCGAGGTCGATCATACTCTACTATTTTCCCTGCAACAAGTAATCATCAAGTATTATTCACAATGAGTTGTAGAAACATCGTTAAAGGACTCATTATGCATGCTTGTTAGGATACAAGTGGCCGGTAACTAATAGTCTTTTTTAGTAAGTGAAAGCATATGGGCCCTATGGTTTCGATGATTAACGGCAATGAAGACAAACTTTATATCAAAATTGTAGCCCTCAACGTGATCTACATGTTTCGAGTTATTTTTTTAAATTTAAACAATCTTGGAATTTTAAATTTTAAATTTTCAAAATCTGAAAACTTACAATAATATTTTGGAACACTAAATGACTTTAAATAAAACTTTTTAACTATAAAGTTGTAGACCTTATTGGTAACTATAAGTTTCATATAGATCATATCAATATCCAAGGTTGTTTAATAATTTTAAATTTCAAATTTTAAAATCCATAAACATACAACAATATTTTGGGATTCTAAAAAATTTTATTTCAAAAAAGTTTCTACTAGAAAGTTGTAGATCACATCGAGAGCTACAAATTTGATATAAAGTTTGTTTTCACGTGAATTCATATGAAATAGTTATGAATTATTTTATATATATATTATCATATTTGGACCCATACGAAACTTAAAACAAAGTTTAGGGACCTAGATGACACTACCAACAAAGTTTAGGAACGTATCTAACCTGCGAGGTCCTATAAATGAGAAGTGGACTATAGAAGATCACTAGAGCTATAAGAGTCACCTCTGCGAGTTACCACCGAGTCTAGAAAATAGGGCACATCTACGAGCTAACAAGTCTAAGCACCACGCTTACACTATAAAAGCTAGTTTACACCTAGAGCTACTAGAAATAAAGTACTCAAAAGAGTCATAGACTAGATAGAACAACAATAATAATAGAAACTTACGTGTACACAGAAGTTGATCAACAGAGCGAATCTTAGATGAGAGATCGGGGTTAGCGATCTCTAATCTGCAAGTACAAGGGGTAGACGAAGCACCGACAAGACGACACCTCCTCCAAGTCTCTCCCTTACCTTTTCTCTTTTAATTCTAATACAAGACTAGATTCTAAACCTAAACTAGAGGGAGAACTAGTCTTCTTCTTGATAGCTAGCCCTAAAGAGGTTATCCATTCGAGGGACACCTCTGATCCTAACCGGAGATAATGAATTATAGATTGCAGGATGCCTTCAGGGGGGGTCTACCCCTTTATTTATAGCCTGGGAAAGGTGGAGAAGCATCTGAATAGTCGATGTGGTACTAATGCGTTGCACCATATTCCTTTTAGTGGGATGAATCGCAGCCCTTGGATCAAACCGACCTTGAACAACGACGTAGATTGGATCTCCATGTCGGTTAGAAGGAGTCATGCGATGTCGGGACTTAGTGGGCCCGGGGGTAGGCTGGCCGGCCGGCCGCCCCACCTAGCGGCCTCTTGAGTCCCGCCACCTTGTGGCGTCTTCTTGATCCCACTAGATGCTTCCCATGTCGGTTTCTGTGTTAATTAGGCGTTTTCCCAATACGTGAGAGTTGTACCTTGATTTCCACTGTTGTTTTCTTCTTTAATCCCTGGAAACTCACAATTCACCAAAACTGTGGAATATTGTCAGTTTAAACCCTATTCTACGGTGGTGATTGCTTTTATATCATTTTTCATGATTTAATTGATGGTTTATAATAGGAGTTAATTACCATCAACACTCGGTGTGGCTCACGGGGTCGAGGCTGGAAAACCACGTGGCACTTCTGGTCATGTGGCATGAGCATCCGGAATCCACAAACCAAGTGTTCTCCAGTCCTTTGTCCTGTATCAATAGCTTACACATGGGGTGAGCAAATGGCGCAACACTGGGGTTAGTAAACTGTGAAGGATTAGTGTTAGATCATTTGCCTCAGGAAAGTGTTAGGACAAACACCAAACATCCCATGCCCCATGGGGGAATAGCGATCACCATGATAGGTGATCCGCTAAAGCTATGGGAAGCAAAGCCACCGCCACGAGGTCCATAGTCGTATGGGTCACGACCGGTACCTCACCGGGCATGACCACCGTGTGGTCTCGCCACCTGAGGCCTAGCACCTTGAGGCATTGTACCTCTTGGCCTAGCTCTGTGCCTTTGAACAAGTGGTTCACATATGCCAACTGGTGGATGGTACATATCCCGGTTATTCAACTCAACCTAATGCCTCTCATCTCTCTTCCTCCTAAAACAAAACTCAGCAAGTTGCACATCCCTCTCACAGTATTCACACTTGCTTTGATGGTGGGGCTTTGAGAGGTTCCTCAAACACTCCATCTCTCACAGTGGGTGTGGTAGGCTTAGGTGGGGTGATCTTGGTAAGCTTGGGAGTAGTGGTGGGTTTCTCACTCACGCTAAAACCACTGCACTCATTGCACTCACCAATCTTGCTGAACTGACTCAACATCATCCCCAACTACGACTCACTACATGACACCCAGCTCAAGATGGACCGAAGGTATGTGTTTTCCTGCTCGGTATGCATCTTGTCGTGTCTACACAACGCGATCTCAAGCTCCAAAGCCTCAAAGCAATCAGACCTAGAAGTGTTATCTAAGCTGGACTTCTCTAGCACAACAATCCTAGCTTCCTTCTATGACAGCCTAGATTGCAAGCCTAAGCAAGACTTGCACGCACCAAGCAGAGTAGGCCTAGCCTTCAACTTGCTATGCTCATCCAATAGAGTGTTATACTTTTCCTGAAGAAAGACAAGACTAGACATATGCAAGGCACAAGCATCACACTCTATCTCCTCACACATGACTATAGAAGATCTAGCAAGCTCCTTAAGCACGCTCTCATACTTCTCCTTGAAACCATTCCTCTCATGAGCCATGCACTTGAGCAAAGCGTCCTATCTAAGGAGAGTGTTGTTGAGCAACTCAATCTTAGCAGAGAAGGACTCGATGAAGGGTGATACCTCAAGTGTGTCGATGTCGTCAAACGTGTCGTCCTCGCTGGTCTCCTCATCTTCGAGTGCCATGGTGCAGAAGCCACCATGCTTGTAGTTGGCGTATAAGATGAGACCGTTGAGCTTGTCCTCAACCTTCCCCTTTGACTCATCATCGTTGCTCAAAGAAGCGCACTCGTCGCCGGAGTCATCGAGGTCACTGAGGGAGGTGAGGAAGGCACGCTTCTGAGACTTCACCTTGTAGAGCACCTTCTTCTTGACAGCTTTCTTGTTGAAGCCCCTCTTGGACTTGCTCTTGTCAAAGAATGTGAACTCGCGCTTGTCCTTGCGCTTGGTGAAGTCGGTCTTGATCTTCTTGGTGTAGTTGGAAATGAAGTGATCAAGATCACCATAACCATAGCAGCCCTGGGCCACACCACCACATCGTCGGTTCAAAAGGTTGTTATGGAACTGTGAGAACCTAGTGATGATCAAGGCCAGCTCATCATCTCCAATCACGTACACTTGCTCTTCTGTCATAGAAACCAAAGAAGGCAAGGCAAAGAGAGCTTGTGAAGGGTTAGAGAAAGAAGTTGAACCACTAGTGCTAGAAACCAACACCATAGTCAGAGCCGACAGGTTCTCAAGCTTGTCACGAGTCTGGTGGTCGATCTCTGTTGGTATTTCTTATGCACACAGATAAATCCACAAGCGCACGGATACCACTGTAGCTTTCACCCATGAGTATTCCAAGGGTATCAATTTCCACGGGGAATGCAAAGTGAACTTGTAAAGAACGAAGATCATCCAAGGATATATAAGATATATTATTTTGTTGGGTAGAGAGTAAGTTTCCTAAGAGTTCTTTAGTTGATCTAAGAATCAAAGATACTTCAAGATTAGATATATCAGGACATCAGAGCTTTAGCCACAGAAAGAGATGAGAAGGGGACTAGGAAGGTCTAATTACAGTCCTACAAACACCAATCCGAACATGGTGGAATACGTTGGCCATCAGGGCTGTCATGATCCTGGGGCTACCACAACAATCCATGGTATTGGGTGCAATTTCAGGTAATTGCAAGACTAGGCACCTCGCCTAACCTATTAATTACTACTCTAGTTTTATAAAGACTAAAGCACTTGATGCAATCAGGAATCCAATAAATAACTTGAAAGTAAATATTGAAAGTAAAGTAAGAACTCAGGGAGTATGAATTGAAGAACCTGGAGATTGCTTAAAGACAAACCAGATACTGTAGAAGTACAATGTTGAGGAAGATCCGACAGGCCCGGCTCCTCCATAAATCTCTCCTTAATCTCTCTCTAATTTACAACTAGAAGTAGACCTAGAACTACAAGAACTAGAACTAGAACTAGAGGGATCTCTCTCCTCTACTTATAATTGAAACCCTAGTTTTTTGCTCTAGAGAAGAATAGTGAGATGAGATGCCTCCCGGGGGGGGGGGGGGACCTGCTCTCTATTTATAGTCCGGTGGGGTGCACGACAACCGTTGTATTAAACTGACTTAACATAGGGCCGAGATGACTCCTTAGAGGTGGTGGAGGAAGCTTCCAGAAGGTAGTGGCTAGTGGGCCCAAGAGGGTGCCGCCCGGCCCCACATGTCAGGGTCTCGGGCCCCGCTTCGCTCCGGTGTCTTTTGGATCCTTCTGGAGTTAAATGGCAACTATATATCCGTGGGATTTCTTCTATATTTATTATGATTTATTTCCTTTATTGTACTTTTCTGGAATAGTCCTTAGAAAATAATAGAATACCAAAACTCGTGGAATTTGTTAGATAACCCCCTATACTTTTATTATTTTATATGTGATTGATCCATTTATCATGTTTATAATTGTATAAAAAGTTGATGCTAATGACCGTCAACAAGCTCCCCCAAGCTTACCCTTGCTAGTCTCTAAGCAAAGCTTATCTAATAAACTTGGATCAGGAGTTGCTACAATGCTTTCACACCTCAAAAGTTCACATGCTTTCAAATAGAAATTCTTCTACAAATTAGAAAAAACTACTCTAACTTTTGAACTCACCTGTATTACCTTTAACCATGAGGCTTTAACTATCACTTGGGTCTTGAGCAATCGAAAGATAGAGTAATCCGATCAGGCACTATGTCTTAAACTCTTCAGTCTACCAAAATTCTAGGTTTTGCAAAGTTTTCAAAATAAAACTCAGAGCTTAATTGTATGACATCCTCAAGTCTCTTATGTATGTGGTATTTGTGGATCTTACTGAGGCATAATGTCATGCCCTCCTATACTAGTAAATATAGTGGAGTTCATAGGAATGGCTTAACAAGGTTTAGCATACTTACTTTGTATATATTGTAAAGTCAAACAATAGATCCACAGAGAGTCAAGTCATACAATCAAGTCAAGATGTGCATGTGTATGGATATGATGGATATATGGTGGTGATGATGGTGATGGTGAAAACCTAATTCTACTTTGCTCCTTAAAATGAATCTCTCTTTTGGAATTTGGAATATTTTTGAACAACATGGCTAGAGAGTATGAGCTATCTTATTTATTTATTATTTTTTCTTAGAGGTGCGTTGGACACTTGTCCATTTTTAATTTCTCTCTCTCTTTTTTTTGAATAGCTCTTGCATAGCTCATACCTCCATCACCAAGAAAAACTGCTGAGAGAACATGACAAGAACTTTGGAGCATTTGTGATGAATGGAAATGGAATGAATATTTTTGGTGGTGGTTACTCTCAGTGTAAGAATAAGACCTTTTCTAGTGGATGAATGGCATGTTGTTGTGCCTACTCTAGTGTAGAGTAGTGCATATTTAGGTGGTGTGTATGTGATCTTGATTTAAAAGCATGACGAGACTCTTCACAGTATCTAAAGGTTGACAACACTCAATACAAAGACAAGTAGCATGAATGAGTCTTCCTAATCTAAATGTATATAAATGTATATGGCTTTGGTAGGAATTTCAATTATGTCATACAAGAGATCATCATGTAAGATTTTGAATTTTCAAAAGATAAATCACCAGAACTTAGTATTGCTAGGTGTAAGATAAATAGCAGCTCAGACTTTCATCTCATATCTCCAGACTACCTAGACTTAGTTTAAGTATATGCCTCCACTAGTTTCAGGTTCAGAGTAAATTCTCAAATCATAGTAGTTTTAACCAAAACTTAGGAGAATTCAAGGTTGAAAACTAGGTACTTAAAAGGGATTACGACAAAGCAACTATTGATCCTCTCCAAGAAAAATTTATTGTTCATAGCTTTTATTGACTCTAACAAATTAAACACACACCCTAACTAAGACTTATCTTTATTTAGGACTCTTAAGACTCGACAAACATGGACCTTCATGTGCCCATAAATTTTTGGCAATTGTAAGTTTTCTTATGATACTATGGTGAACCTTCATGTGCTCACATATTTTTAATATTTTATGACTATAAGACAGACTCGATAATCGCATAGGTATACTTACCTGATAACTGGGGGTGCCCTCCCCCAAGCTTGATTTTGCTATGCTTGATTCTGAATGATCTTTGGAAGTAGCCTCTAGTTGGGCTTACTCCTGCTTGGTGCTTTCAATCCTACATTGTTATACTCCAACAAGAATAAACAAGACTCAAGGCTCCATTATGATAGTGGGTTAGTGGTTAGCCAAAAGAGTAATTGAATATTCTTATGAGCTAATGTAAACTTTAATAGATTCTAGTAAGGATTGAATATCTCATCTCTTTTTAGAATTTTCTATTTTATAATGCAAGAGAAACAAAAAATATTTTTTTGTGCCACCACAGTAAGTTTTCTTATGGTAATACCATAAGTTCTCTCACATGGGGCTTAGTATATTTTATGATGCATTGATAAATAAATATTCATTCTGTTTTCCTTTAATATGCAAAAAGATATCAGTGTTAAAATTACTAATGCTAATTAATTAGGTAACTAATTTAAGTAACTACCATTTTTACCTTGTGGCAAAGGAACAAGATTTATAGTCTACCGATAAGACTAGATAGGAGAGAGAGAGAGAGTACTTACTTGTCTGATTTGTCATCTGAGGTAGACTTAGATGATTCCTCGCTATCTTGTGGTGCATCTTTGTTCTCCTCCCATCATTGTTGTACTCGTACTCGTGTCTCTTCGGCTTCCTCTTTTGCGAAGAGAGGGTGTCATCCACCCAAGCTCTTGATGGTACGGTGAAGTGTCCTGCTCATAAAAACAAGGCAGAGATCAAGTGCATGGGCTCTGCTAGCGGGAAAACACCAACAGAACCAAAAGTTTATTCATTCTTCTCTAACATGAACATATTGAGCAAAATTGAGTTGATGTTCTCATATTTTATTCAACCATAACATGTGTGATAAGATTAGAGGATGAGCATGAATGTAACATTTCAATAACACATCGCTAATCAGATTGCTTTAACACATGGAAAGATTGTCTATGGATAATGTATTTTTATATGATTGAGATTATCATCTTCCAAAGTTGGATGTGCAACATTTAGCATATATGGTTAAGACTATGAGATTAATAAGTGGTACTAGGATCAAGCTTTAAAGAACTAACATGTTGAGTTAATCAGGTTGGATCAAATAAAGTTGCAGCTCAAACATGTTTAGATCTTTATTTATGTGAATACTAGAATCAAAGAAAATGCTTTTAGAGTGATTACTTACCTTTACCTTTGTCATTGAAGAATGATGGTGTCGTAACCGTCATGGAAGCTTAGCTTCATCGACTGATTGTGAATTAACAGCTTGTCTCCTTTGTTTCACTCTTCTCTCATCCTTGTTCTTCTGATCTTGACATTTCTGTTGGTCTTGTCTTGAAGTTTTTTTCACCCTCTTCCATGGATTGAGTGGTTGTAGATTTTGTTCTTTGCCTTCTCCTTGCTCCATGGAATTTATCTATCTTGATGAATTAGCTACATCTCCCTCGTGAAACTTGTTGAAGTTCATGTGTCTCTTTTTATCTGTAGTGTGAGCTCATCTCAGGACTTTCCAATTTGATATTGAAAGTTTTCCTACAGGGGTTAGTCCAACAAAATATCCAGTATCTACTACAACATACTATCAGTTCAAAAATCAACCTAGACACCACGTCTAATTTAACTTAGGAAGACATTTTAACCTAAGCACTGCTTAAATTAAAAAGCCTTTAAAAGTAATATCCAAGTACCTTTGATTTAAACTAAGCACCATACGTAATTTAAAAGATATATGAAAATACTTCAAAACCTAAACATACACTATAGCAGACAAAGGTAGCATGAAAGTGTTATGGAGATTTACTCAAGTGAATATGAAAGAGCATGATTAGTAGTTTTAGCATTTTGAGCATGCCTTAAAGGTAGGGACAACTAAGATAATGTAGCAACATGACAACAAATGTTTTTATGATGGTTATCCCCCAAGCTTGAATTTTGTAAAAATCAAGATTGGATGAATGAAATTCAATGTTGCATAATGATTGTTTGACATACCTTATGTTTCTCATTCCTTCATTCTTTCAACTCTATACCTGGAATGGTTAGTGAAAAAATACCCGAAGGAATATAATCATATATTTCTATGCTCGCTTCAAAAGGGTAGGCAACAAAAGGTGAATAGTCATGTTAAGATATGGGAGGTGCTTGTTTTAAGACACTAAGCTTGTCCTAGGGAAACCTTTCAAGATGAGTTTTTTGTGACATGGTTTCCCCTCCATTACCTATCTCAAGATTTACACAACGAGATCTGCAATATTTATGATAAACATATGCATCGACAACCACCCTTTTAAAGTTCTTATAAATAGAAAGTGTTAGGGTGTTGGAGATGTCATGTGTGGTAAAGATAAAGAGACCAATGAGTTTGGGTTATGTCTCATATGAGCATGGGTTTAATGAGATAGTTATGGAATAGATTCTATGCTCATTGATGTCATCTTCCTCTCCAATCTCTATGGTTGATTCTTCATGTATATTCAAAATTCCACTTGGATTGGTGACTCTCAAATTGGTATTGTTTGGGGTCTCCTCTATACTTGGATGTATTATATTTTCAAAGTTAGTTAAAATTAAACCAAGGCTAGAGAAAGATTGCTTCCAAACCATGGCTATACAAGCAGGGCGAAGCTCATAGCCATTTATAAGAATGTGGTGAATAGATGGGGGAGTATCCAACAAGTCGCCCTTTGAAGTAGAGTATTTATAGTTGGAATATATGTGGTAAGATGAATATGGTAAGGTGAGAAAGATGGTAAAAAGGAAAAAGGTAAATGGATGACCATAGTTCGAAACTAGAACAACTACCGTTTCCCGGCAACGGCGCCAGAAAGCTTGTTGGTATTTCTTACGCACACAGATAAATCCGCAAGCACACGGATACCGATGTAGCTTTCACCCGTGAGTATTCCAAGGGCATCGATTGCCATGGGGAACGCAAAGTGAACTTGTAAAGAACGAAGATCATCCAAGGATAGATAAGATATATTATTTTATTGGGTAGAGAGTAAGTTTCCTAAGAGTTCTTTAGTTGATCTAAGAATCAAAGATACTTCAAGATTAGATATATCGGGACATCAGATCTTTATCCACAGAAAGAGATGAGAAGGGGGCTAGGAAGGTCTAACTACGGTCCTACAAACACCAATCCAAACATGGTGGAATACGTCGGCCGTCAGGGCTATCATGATCCTGGGGCTACCACAACAATCCGTGGGATTGGGTGCAATTCCAGGTAATTGCAAGACTAGGCACCACGCCTAACCTATTAATTACTACACTTGGCGGGAATCCAATAAATAACTTGAAAGTAAATACTAAAAGTAAAGTAAGAACTCAGGGAGTATGAATTGAAGAACTTGGAGATTGCTTAAAGACGAACCAGATACTGTAGAAGTACAACGTTCAGGAAGATCCGATAGTGTAGGGTCGAGATGGCGGACTAGAGGGGGGGGGGTGAATAGTCCTTTCTAAAAACTTAAGCGCAACGGCTAACCCAAAATAAATGCGAAATTAAAACTATCGGTCTAGCCAAGACTACACCCCTCTATCTATAACTCAAGCACCTAGCAAAGTATGTAAATTATGCTAACTAAGGTGTTGGGCTAGGAAGCTCACCTAAACAAGTCTAGGTTGCAAGGTCACACAAACCTAAGCAACTAGTACTCTAAGCACAAAACACCTAAGCTCACTAGCAATGCTCTCTAGCAAGACTACACAAGTCAACTACAGAGCTCAACTTACTTAGCTACACAAACTAAGCAATGTGACTAACAAGGCTACACGAAGCCAATTAGCCACTCGAGAGCTACTTCTATGCTACACAAGCTAGAAGGTAACTAAGCAAGATACACAAGCTAAGCTAATTACAAGAGCAACAACTAATCACTAGCACAAGTATGAATAAGTAAATACAAGCTAGTGATTTAGAGAATGCAAACCACCGAGAAGATGTACACAAAGTTGACACGGTGATTTTTGTCCCGAGGTTCACTTGGTCGCCACCAAGCTAGTCCCCATTGTATCGGCTCACTCACTTGGAGGTTTACGACTTTTTATAGACCTCACTCGCCTAACCCAATCAAGGGCTGCTGCCTAACCAACACAAGATGAGGGCACTCAATGATACTCTCAACTAGAGTTGCTCTTCGCGATCTCCCGTGGGGTGAGCACAATACCCCTCACAAAGCTCTTCTCCGAAGCACCGCACAATCTCCTTGCGGGCTTCGACGGAGCCACAACCACCAAGCCGTCTAGGAGGTGGCAACCTCCAAGAGTAACAAGCACCACGAGCTTGCAACACGATCACCTAGTGCCACACGAAGCTATCTCTCAAAGCAACACACTAGAGATCACTCACTCGCAATCGAATCACACTCTTGCAAGTACAAGTGAGTTAGAGGGCTCCCACACCAAGCACAACTAAGGGTAACACAACCCTAAGGTGCTCAACCAACCCCAAAGGCTGGCCAACAACTATATATAGGCTAGCCCACGAAACTAGCCGTTTTCCCCTTCTTCTCACGCTTCCTGCAGAGGGTCCGGACGCACGCATCACTAGGGTCCGGACCATGCCGTGCGCGTCCGGACCCTTCTTCCCGTTTGAAAGAGCCATTGGCACGCTCACCAATCGCCGCCACGCGTCTCCGGACGCACGTCCGGACTCACTCCAGACTAACGCCCGCATCCGGACTCCTTCTCAACACCGAGTCCAGAGAGCGCAAACCTCCGGACACCGCGTCCGGAGTCCACCATTCGAACCAAGAAACACGTCCGGAACTTTACTCCGAGAGCTCCCTTCCTCCGGACCCTTGTCCGGAGTCTCCGTCCGGACCAACAACAGCGTCCAGATCTACTGTTCCTGATCAGATACGCCTATGGTTAGCGTCCGGACGCTCACGCAATGGTCCGGCCTCAGTCTTCCCAGCGTCCGGAGCTCGCTCCCGAGCCAAACCGAGTTGTCTTTTTCTCCTTAGCTTCTCATGTGCTAACACAAACGTGTCCATCACCTTGTGCATGTGTGTTAGCATTTTCACAATCATTTTCAAAGCATTTTCACTTGTTCTTACAATGCCACTCGATCCTAATGTATCGCAATGTTAGATCGTTCAAGTGGCACAAGATAACCGTTATGCAAACAAGTTTGCCCCTCTTGATAGTACGGCTATCTATCCTAAACCCGGTCATAATCTTCTCTACACACCTATGACCGGTGAAATGAAATTCCCTACAAGTTTATATACCTTTGTCTTGCGCATTTCATTCCATCTCCTTCTCCAATGTTGATGCAACACATGCACCAACCTATCACCAAATGATATGATCCACTTCATATCATCACGTGACCGTATTGGTTCATCGACCTTGACCTCACTTGCTCTTTACCGTTGCGTTGGTCCATCGGCGCCAAGCATCACTCACTTGCCCTTTATACTTGCAACCGGTCCATCAAGCCAAGCCTCATCTTGATCTTCTCCACCATGGTCACATGACTCTATGTCATGTCTCATGTGCAATTTAGCTCCTTCATCACACAATCACTTGTGAACTAATCTCCTGTGTATATATCACTTAAACACATATTAGTTCACCTAGGTTGTCACTCAATTACCAAAATCACATAGGGACTTTCAATCTCCCCCTTTTTGGTAATTGATGACAACTCTACAAAGATATGGAAATTAAGATCTTTTTGGACATTATGCAATTTATCCAACATTTAAGCTTTATACCATGATTTAGATAAATGCCACAAAGTCCGACTTGATAGTGATAGCTCCCCCTACATGTGTGCTCACAAAGATTTGATTTAAGCTTTGCACACATGCATGAATAGACATTGTGAGAGTGCTAGCACTACTAAGTGATGCTAAGAGATATTGGATAAACCTTTGAAGATACCCATTGTAGTTGCACTTTGAAGTTCATCCTTAGAACCATGGTTAGCTAGATAACAAAACAACACTAGAAACCCCGTGAGATCAACATTAAAAGGACAGTTTCTAGATATCAATTGAAAGATCATATATCTAGCTTACCAAACTATGCATGCTAGTTTATCAAATCATTATACAAGTCCTATAACTAGCATACACCACACAAGCATGAATATAAGGATAAGACTTATGCAATATGCAAGGCAAGCACATGAATATGCACATATCAAATGCAATCAATCAAGTTCATGATCTTGCTCCCCCTACTTGTGTGCATCACTTAGTTATCTCTTAGTCCAAGACTTTGATCCTTTGATCTTGTTCCCCTATGTACATGTACATGTATCCTTCCCTCTTAGTGCATGTCCAACATATATTCATATCTTTGCACTAACTTCTCCCCCTTTGTCATCAATTTCCATAAAAGGTATACTTCTTTATTGATGCAAAGGTTGCACTAGGGTAGATGGTTTATACTTGTATCTTTTCATTTTTGATGGAAACTAACACATATGTATTGGAATGACTTTTCATGTAAGATCATTGACCATGATACCATTGAGTAGGGCAACTCTCCTTTGGTCAAATCAATTGTCATCCAAATAAGCTTTGCAAGAAAGAGAACTATGATTTGATCACTTAAAGTTGAGGATCCCTTGTACACTTGTAGGATATCACTAGTGAGATACCACATGAATGATATTTCTTGAATCAACTAGTTGTGGAATATCACATGTATGCTAGAACTAGACATATTTTGCAAGTACCAATATGAAAGTTGATACTATATGAAAGTCTAGATACCACTTTGTAAATTACACCTTGATATCCATTTGCATTGTTTTATTGTGCTTGAACTAGATTCAACTTCATGAGCCTCTATTGTTGAATTGAACTAAAAAGATTTGCATAAGCTTTCAAGTCCGGTCTAAACCCTCTCTAAGCTTCTTCACACGCATTAAGCGGTTATCTTATAGAGGTTGTACTTGTCACTTGATTGCAATCCAAAATAGATCAAGTACTTGGGTTTACTAGCTCATGAACAAACTCATATACTACCACTAGATTCAAGTAATCAATCAAGCAATAGTGGTAGGCTATAAGCATCAAATTCATTTGATTTTCAATGAATGGGCACTATGTATGACTATATGCACTAAACATGTCCTAAGCAATGTATGTATGCAGATGTCAAACAATTTCACCTTCGCTATGTTGGAGTAGAGGATAGTCATATCAATTTTATCTCCAATTAGCAATGTGAATTCCAATTAAGAGCATGGTGAAGACCAATGAATACCAATTTGAATACCAATCTTCACCCATATGATTTAAGTCCCACTAATGATCAAGTGCACTTTCTTGTTGTGGTTGACTTGCTTCTTTTCTTGATCAATGCTTGCATGAGAGAATACCAAATGATGTACCACTTGTAAATCATGATACCACTTTGTATGAAAGTTCATGCATCTCTCTCTTTTGGGTGTTGCTTGCTTTCTTCTTGATCAATCCTATTGATAGCTTCAACTAAGCATCTCAAATGATCCCTAGATCACCACTTCCATATTAGCCTTCCAATCACCACACTTGGTTTAGCTATAAAAGGCGGCAAGCCCCTACACAAGGGAGAAGTGACCTATCTCCAAGAACCATCCTTGATACCCACTTGAAATAGCTTTGTTTGATTGACTCAAGCGTTGAACTCTTCTTGATGAAAGACTATGAATCCACTATGAGCTCAACCTTATCTTGTTTAAGTCCTTTTCTTTCTATCCATTGATCTCCAATCATCACAAGAACTTAAACTTTGTCTTCATCTTGAGTTTGATCTTGATCTTCAACTTGAGTACCAAATATGTGCCAAATACACTCCACAATCAAATGACATTGTACTCATTGCTTGTCATGCTTCTAGTTTTAACCAAAATCAAACATAGGTGCCTCAATCACTTATAAACATGATTCCAACTTGAGGACCTTTCAATCTTAGTGACTCTAGATCAATCCAATGTTTGTCACTTTTCTGGCAGATTCTGTACTCTTCAAATAATATATCATATCTCTCAAAGTACATATCCAATGATCACGAAATTTGGTGGAGATGTGTTTCACTAAGTCAGCTAGCAGCCATAAAAATTTGAGCTTCATTGGACTTCTAGATTGCTACCAGATTTCACATCTTCCCTCATTGGTACATGCTGAAAACTGCTGCTCATATGTTGACAAGATCTACTCCAAAACCGAAGTATCCCTTATCCAATACCCATGAACTTTTCACAGCAACTAATACCATAGGTTTAGAGAATGAACACCAAATTTTAAGCCAATCCAAATAGATTTGATCTCTCAAGCATGGCTATGATCACAGCTAGCTCATATTTTGAATAGATGACGGAATTTGACACATTGAGCTATACTTCTTCAAATTGAATCAAATTTTGAATCAACTTGTTTGAACACTCTCTCAAGACATATATCCATTCAATACACTTACTAAAAGTAGTCTATTGATAATATCCATTCAAACCAACTCAAATTTGATCACTAATCATTCAATCCATTCAAACAACTTGTAGCAAGCAACTAGTGCATATATATATGTATCCAATTCAAACAACTCATATGCACTATGTGTATATCCAATTCAAATATCTTATACACACCCAAATGAACTTTATCAACAAGAGATATACCTTGGTAGATCATGATCAATCAATAGAAAGCTTTGTGTCCAATAATCATCCACAACTTGAATATGACACTTGTATGTTCTAGAACTTGGACTTCACTCTTTTGTCTTGGCATTGGGATAAGGATAACACTAAGCTTCATTTCTTGACTCAATCATATGATGAACTATATGCAATAAATTGAATCAAGTCTCCAATGCCAATGGTACATACACACATTCATCCACTTGTTGATGGTACCCAAACTAGTTTGGGTCCTCTCAAGTTAGGAGCAACATACTTAGGCAATGCCTTAGTATGTATAGCGGGATGTTTTGCAATAGAAACCATAGAGGTACCATTACCATCCTTTCTAAGCATATGATCATCATCAATTGAAATATGCTTAGAAGTCATACCTAGGGGACATGAATGAGCCATGTGTCCCCTTTCCCGACATGAGTAGCAAACTCTCTTTGATTGAGCCATTTCTTCCTTGCTCAATTGTTGCTTCTCATTGCCTTGCCTCTTCTCTTTTTCTTGAATCTTCATCTCAAGCATGGTAGTACACCTCGAGGCAAAGTGTCCCATATCTCCACATTTGTAGCACTTGATGTGAGCCAAATCTCTCTTCTCTTGATTCTTGCTCATCATCATCTTGTTGGCATCATGAATAGGAGTTGGATGCCTTGCTCTTGCTTTGCCACCTCTTCTTGTTTTCTTCTTCTTTGTCATCCCCAAATCACCATCTTCATGGTTGATCTTGTCTTCCAATTGGGGATTCACTTGTGGCTTAGCTTGAGCATTCTTGGTTGGGAAAACACTTGCAAGATGTCCCATTCCATGGCACTTGAAGCACATGAAATGAGTTAGCTTCATTGGTTATTGCTTCTTCTCTTTCTTTCCCTTGCTCTTGTGGAAGCCAATTCCACTCTTGTCACCATGTCTTCTTTGATTGTTCATCATGTGATCAAAGGTGACTTTGGCATTGTAACACCTCTCTAACTTATTGCTCATATTCTTCAATTCACTTTTGAGCTCATTGTTCTCCTTCAAAAGGTTAGTCTCACAAGACATAGAAGTAGAACATGCATCTATATTTGAAGAACATGGCATATCAAGTAAATTATCACAAGAGGTGGATACATGCTTCTTCCCTACATCATAAAGGTTAGCAACAACATGTGATTGATCATTTGACCCAAGAGATGAGCTCTCTTTATTTTTAAGATTTATCAATTCATTAATGAGAGAACCATGTTTGTGAACTAAATCTTCATGAGATACACGAAGTTGCTCATGATCAAGTTTTAGTTCCTCATGTGAAGATTTAAGAACATCAAGTAAGTGCTTATGTTCTTCACATGAGTTCTTTAGAAAAGAGTTTTCATCTTTTAGTTTCTTTGTTTTATTTAACTCATTTTCTAAAGCTTTGGAGAGTTTTCACACAAGCTCAAAGTTAGGGTCATCACAATCTACAATCACATTGCCATTTGATACCTTAGTGTCACCATGTGACATGAAGCAATGTGATGAAGTAGAAGAGTTTGTGGAGGCATCACTCTCATAGCCCGAGCATGCATCATCATCAAGTGTGCTTGGAGTAGCATCATCAATTGCAACACTTGATGTTGGGCCTTCATCATCCTTGTCAAGTGATCTTGTGGTAGGTAGATCATTATCATCATCACTTGACCATGAGGTGGAGCAATCTTTCACAACCACCAAGTTGTGGTCATGATCACCACTCTCATGTGCCACCAACTTGGACACATCATCATCATCATTTGAGTCTGTCTCATATGTTTCAATGAGATAGGACCAAATCTCATGAGCACTCTTCATGTCCATGATCTCACCAAAAATGTTATCTTTCATAAAATGGTAGAGAATGTTACTAGCTTGGCAATGGAGATGTAGGCACTTCTTTTGTGCTTGAGTTGCATCCTTTCTCTCAATTGCACAAGAGAGACCTACATCAACGATCCACCACATTTGGAGAGAAATAAACTTAAAATTGCATGACATCCAATTTCTCCACCGTGCAAACTGTGTGCCATCAAAAATGTGTGGACACTCAACATCTAGCCCATAAGCCGCCATCCTCTCGGGTTGGTAAAGACCACAAATGAGAGACCTAGCTTTGATACCACTTGTAGGGTCGAGATGGCAGACTAGAGGGGGGGTGAATAGTCCTTTCTAAAAACTTAAGCACAACGGCTAACCGAAACAAATGCGGAATTAAAACTATCGGTGTAGCTAAGACTACACCCCTCTATCTATAACTCAAGCACCTAGCAAAGTATGTCAATTATGCTAACTAAGGTATCAAGCTAGGAAGTTCACCTAAACAAGTCTAGGTTGCAAGGTCACACAAACCTAAGCAATTAGTACTCTAAGCACAAAGGGAGCTCCTACACATACTAGTAAGCAAAGCACAAAGCACCTAAGCTCACTAGCAATGCTCTCTAGCAAGACTACACAAGTCAACTAGAGAGCTCAGCTTACTTAGCTACACAAACTAAGCAATGTGACTAACAAGGCTACACGAAGCCAATTAGCCACTCAAGAGCTACTTCTATGCTACACAAGCTAGAAGGTAACTAAGCAAGCTACACAAGCTAAACTAGTTACAAGAGCAACAACTAATCACTAGCACAAGTATGAATAAGTAAATACAAGCAAGTGATTTGGAGAATGCAAAACACCGAGAAGATGTACACAAATTTGACACGGTGATTTTTCTCCCGAGGTTCACTTGGTCACCACCAAGCTAGTCCCTGTTTTATCGGCTCACTCACTTGGAGGTTCGCGACTTTTTATAGGCCTCACTCGCCTAACCCAATCAAGGGTTGCTGCCTAACCAACACAAGATGAGGGCACTCAACGATACGCTCAACTAGAGTTGCTCTTCGCGATCTCCCGCGGGTGAGCACAATACCCCTCACAAAGCTCTTCTCTAGAGCGCCGCACAATCACCTTGCGGGCTTCGATGGAGCCACAACCACCAAGACGTCTAGGAGGTGGCAACCTCCAAGAGTAACAAGCACCACGAGCTTGCAACACGATCACCTAGTGCCACACGAAGCTATCTCTCAAGAAATGCACTAGAGATCACTCACTCGCAATCGGATCACACTCTTGCAAGCATAAGTGAGTTAGAGGGCTCCCACACCAAGCACAACTAAGGGTAACACAACCCTAAGGTGCTCAACCAGCCCCAAGGGCTGGCCAACAACTGTATATAGGCTAGCCCACAAAACTACCTGTTTTCACCTTCTTCTCACGCTTCCTACAAAGGGTCAGGACGCACTCATCACTAGGGTCCGGACCATGCCGCGCGCATCCAGACCCTTCTTCCCATTTGAAAGAGCCGTTGGCGCGCTCACCGATCACCGCCACGCATCTTTGGACTCACGTCCAGACTCACTCCGGACTAACACCCGCGTTCGGACTCCTTCTCAACGTCGAGTCTAGAGAGCGCAAACTTCTGGACGCCACCTCTAGAGTTCACCATCCGGACCAAGAAACGTATCTGGACCTTCACTCCGAGCGATAATAGAGAGCTCCCTTCCTCCAGACCCTTGTCCGAAGACTCCATCCGGACCAACAACAACGTCCGGACCTACTGTTCCCGATCAGATACGCCTAGGGTTAGCTTCCGGACGCTCACGCAATGGTCCGGACTCAGCCTTCCCAGTGTCCGGACCAGCGTCCGGAGCCCGCTCCTGAGCCAAACCGAGCTGCCTTTTTATCCTTACCTTCTCATGTGCTAACACAAACGTGTCCATCACCTTCTCATGTGCATGTGTTTTAGCATTTTCACAATAATTTTCAAAGCATTTTCACTTGTTCTCACAACACCACTCGATCCTAATGCATCGCAATGTTAGATCGCTCAAGTTGCACTAGATAACCGTTATGCAAACAAGTTTGCCCCTCTTGATAGTACGGCTATCTATCCAAAACCTGGTCATAATCTTCTCTACACACCTATGACCGGTGAAATAAAATGCCCTACAAGTTTATACCTTTGTCTTGCGCATTACATTCCATCTCCTTCTCCAATGTTGATGCAACACATGCACCAACCTATCACCAAATGATATGATCCACTTCATATCATCACATGACCATATTGGTTCATCGATCTTGACCTCACTTGATCTTCACCGTTGCGTTGGTCCATCAGTGCCAAGCATCACTCACTTGCCCTTCACACTTGCAACCGATCCATCAAGCCAAACCTCATCTTGATCTTCTCTACCTTGGTCACATGACTCTATGTCATGTCTCATGTGCAATTTAGCTCCTTCATCACACAATCACTTGTGAACTAATCTCCTGTGTATATATCACTTAAACACATATTAGTTCACCTAGGTTGTCACTCAATTACCAAAATCACATAGGGACTTTCAGATAGTCCCGGCTCCTCCGTAACTCTCTCCTTAATCTCTCTCTAATTTACAACTAGAAGTAGATCTAGAACTACAAGAACTAGAACTAGAGGGATCTCTCTCCTTCTCTACTTATAATTGGGACCCTTATTTTTGCTCTGGAGAAGAATAATGAGATGAGATGCCTCCGGGGGATCTTCTCTCTATTTATAGTACGGTGGGGTGCACGACAGCTATTGGATCAAACTGACTTAACGTAGGGCCGAGATGACTCCTTAGAGGCATTGGAGGAAGTTTCTAGAAGGCGGCGACTAGTGGGCCTAGGGGGGTGCCATCCGGCCCCACCCCATGTCGGCTGGCTCCACATGTCAGGGTCTCGGGCCCTACTTCGCTCTGGTGTCTTCTGGATCCTTCTTGAGTTAAATGACAACTATATCTCCACGGGATTTCTTCTATATTTATTCTGATTTGTTTCCTTTATTACACTTTTCTGGAATAGTCACTGGAAAATAATAGAATACCAAAACTCGTAGAATTTGTTAGATAACCCCCTATACTTTTATTATTTTATATGTGATTGATCCATTTATCATGTTTATAATTGTATAAAAAGTTGACGCTAATGACCGTCAACAATCTCCATGCACTTGAGCTTGCCGAAAAGCTCATCCATGGTGAGAGTGTCGTAGGTGGGTGACTCTTGGATAGATGCCACCTTAATCGCCCATGGATTCCAATCAAGAGCATGTAAAATCTTGATATCCATCTCATGATCGTCATAAGGCAATTGAGGTCTGTTGGCACGCATCTTATTGACATCGATTGATATCGAGCAAACATTGTGTCAATAGACTAGCCACTAACCTGGATGAAGTTCTTGTACTCCCCTGTTACGTGTCAAAGAGACTAGTTTTGATTTAATTGGAACCCTCATGGAACTTCTCTAGGGTTTGCTAGATCTCCTGAGGAGTATGGAGGTTCGAGACTGGCTCAAACTCAGGAAGGGAAAGGCTTGAAAAGAGAATACTACGGGCCTTGTTGTTCGCGCTGTTCTGATTTACTTGAACTTGATCAACGCGAGTAGCAAGAACAAGGTAGTTGGCATCCTCAAAAATCTCCCACACAAGCCAATCGACTGCCTAGAGATAAGCGGATATGCGAATCTTATAATATGAGTAATTTGTTCCATCAAAGAATGGTGGTTTGCCAGAACCACACTCCATGTCGCCTTCTGCGGATCAATAACTAGCTAAGGTAGATTGATCCTTAACCCGCTTGAAGGACCAAAATAGCGACCTGAGGGGTGGGTGTAACAGAACCACCCAAATTACAAAAACTTAAGTCTAAAAACCCATCACCGATGCGATAAATTGTTGTCCTTAGGCTTTCGTAACCCCAGTTGTCCATGAAACCATGACAGATTTCATTCCTTACTCATCTCAGTCAAGATCGCTTAGTTCAACATACCATTCATATGTTACATAAAGTTCACAATATGAATTACATCAGAGTACGAATAAAAGTTATTACATAACCAAATGTCTTGCAGCGGAAATAGTTTTGAAACCAACTCACACACACTTAGTACATTATAGTGCCAGTACCGAGTCGTTTCTCACAAAAGCAAAGTTAAGACTTCAAAAGTAACCATAGCCCATGGTCCTAGTTGTGGCCCATAGCTGGGTAGAGACAGTTGATGCAATACCCATAGTACATCTGTCCATCTACAACAACAAGGGGAACGAAGCCCTGAGTATGTGAATGTACTAAACTAGACTTACCCGTCTTAAACTAAAATAAAGACACCAAGGATAATGTAGGCTTTATGGTAGTAGAAAGGTCGAACTCTCTTTTGTGGAAAAACATTAATGTATAGTACTTCATTGGAGTTCTGCTAGATTTTAGTAACCATTACCTGACAACTAGGTTAGCACTTGTACTAAGCAATACACTTGTTTAAGCAAAGAATAACTAGTTTGCCCTCCTGGTCCATCCATATCATTTCATTCGCAACCTTCAAGTAGATTATTTGTTCCCACGCCAATGTAGCAATTGTAAAGTTCTCACTAATGGGGAGAGACCGCGATTTGAATTGAATTCTTATCCAGCTGGAGAGTTTATTCCTCACCCAAACCTCACAGCCCTTGAACGGGGGTGCGACAGTCGTCTAGCAAACCTTTCAAACTAAAATCGCTCCACAACCATCACCAAGCCCGAGGACCATCCGGCACCCAGGGCGCTCTGACTAGGGATCAGCTAGCCGGCCATTGGACTTACTCTCCGCGTCCTCGTCACCCGCCCCAACAAGCGGTCAGGTTTGTCCTTGGTTTGGCCAGTAGGTAGGTTTCGTGGCTTGAACGAGTTATCTTGCCAGCTAAGGGTGAGACATGCGTTCAACATGTCAAGAGGGACACCATCCGATCGGCCCATAAGCGGGCACGCCCGTAAAATACCGGCCTAGGGTGAACATCTCTCCTAGATGTTGCCAGTATCCTACATCCGGACAATTTACCAACCTTCCCGACTGCCTTTCCATTTCATGATATCTTCCATACCATCGGCGTGCCACATAGAGCATTACGTGACATGGGGTCATCGATGTTCCATATTAATTTAGCAGTGATAAGCATCTATCTTTTCTATACTAACAGGTTAACAAGGATATATGGATATCAAAAGCAAGGAGGGTAGTATGCAACAATTAGGTTCACACAACTCCTATACTTAATGAAACAACCATATATAACATAATAAATTGATATCATAAAGTAGAGTTAGAATACTTTAGGGCTTTCCTTTCTCGAACGAGCTAGGCTGGTGATCGGGACACTCTTGGAGTTCCTCTTCTTGTTCCTCGTTCACGGGCCCGTCATTGATTTTGGGCTGACTAGCTCCATCTGACTCCTGGGTGAGAACGTATTGTGCTTCCTTCTGCGGTCATGTATGATGCATATGTGCGAATGACATGAGACAAGGTATATTATCAACTTGTGCAAGATCACTATGGATGATGAGATATGCAATGCTCATGATGTTCCTTTCTTTAATTCTTTATATTATGTGCAAATCTCTTCTCTGGTAGTTAATTATTAAAGGTGTTATAAAACAATTCAACTTATCACACAAGCCATGTACTACTATCAGCAAGGTACAGTTTTAGGTTGCTACAGCAACTTAGTTAGTTTGCACTTCAACGATACACCAAAGCAATTAATTACTTAACCTGTTCATTAACAATTTAATATAGCTAGAAAATTAGAACAACACTTGACACCCTATGAGAACAGTTCATAAAATTCTACAAAATTTACAGTAGCTTAACCAGGACTATACTAAACACTCTATTTTTTCCAAGTTAATTTGAACAATACTTTGTTCTGTACAAAATCAACAAGTTTAAAGCATAAATGCACTTAAAAATACTTAGTACAGGGAAAGTGATGAACTGACCAGGCGAGTATTTTTTATAGCTACTAAACCTTACTGGAAAGCTACACAAAAAGTTACAAGCCTTTTTATCAAGTAAATTAATTATTAAAATTGCTACAAGTTATCAACTTTAATACATTTTAATTGCTCATAATTTATTTTTCAACAGAAACTGCCCAAGGTATATTTTTTCTAGCAACAGTATATGCTTAGTGACTTAATGCAACAGAAACTACATTTTTAGCACATGCAGATCATTACCTATGCATTAAACCAGTTTTAATCCATATCAGAAATTAATTAAATCTACACAGAAAAGTTGCAATATTTTTATATTGTAGATCTATTCATAACCAACACTCACAAATATTTTTATGATTTTTAGATCATTTTTCAGTGGTTTATGAATTTTACAAACATTAAAATAATTCAGGAAATTGAATAA
This sequence comes from Microstegium vimineum, assembly GCA_022036555.1. NCBI lineage: Eukaryota > Viridiplantae > Streptophyta > Magnoliopsida > Poales > Poaceae > Microstegium > Microstegium vimineum. Next base: position 22,014,234 of record CM039136.1, read on the forward strand.
AGCAAAGGCCTTAAGCCATTTGACCCATCAGGCCTAACAGGGCCAACCGAGGGACCTGAGAGCGCTGACACGCGGGGCCCACGCAGGGGGGGACCCATGCGCCAGTGAGAGTGGCGAGGCCGAACCTCTCGTCGGCGATTTCTCGCCGCCGGCGAGGTCTCCGGCGGAGCGGGTGGCACTGGGGTGTTCTCCTCCGCATTGTGGTCTTAGCGCACTCCTAATCGTGGGCTAGGGTGGTCGGATTGGGGCTCGCCGGTGCCTATAGTGACATGGCGGCTGGCCGGCTTAGGGCACGACAGCGTCGACTAAGTGGCCCTACGACTTCATGGTGCAAAGGCGAGTGCGGTGCGCTCGCTGGTTAAAGCTAGAGACGGCCGGAGCGGGGTAGTCGGCGGTGAGGTGTGCGGCGGCCAAGGCGCGGAGCTCTAGCGAGCTCGCGCTGGGGAGAAGAAGGCTTACCGCTTCTTACCGAGCATCATTGCGGGATCAGGGAAGTGAAGCGGAGCCCGAGGCGAGATGGAGGTCTCGGTGGTGCGGTGGGCTGGCTGGAACGAGGACGACGGCATCGTGGGCACGGCGGCGCGTGCTGGTGCGCGTTCTTGCACGCAGGAGCGAGTGAGAGGGAGTGGAGGGGGACGGCGTCCCATTCGGGGTTAAGCTGAGGCGCGGCAGGGGCAGCGGCCATGCGCGGCTCATCGCCGGCATGCGCACGCCGCATGGCGAGCGCCGCCTGCACGCAGTCGGGGCACGTGAGTGGCGCGTGCATGCTCGGGTGGGAAATGGCGCGAGCGTGCGCTGAGGTGGGCCAGGCCGGCTTCCGCTGCAGGACCGGTTCGTTTGCGGCCGGCCAGCGAAGGTGAATTTTCTCTTTTTTTATTTTTGTTTGAATCCAAATCCATTTCAACCTGCAACTTAATTTCAAAACCAAGTCTTGGTGTTAATACCAAAGTTGCTCAAAAAAAATGAACTTCAATTTTGCTTAAAGGATCAAGGTCCAATTCTCAATAGATTTTGACTTGTAGTTTAAAATCTAATTTGGGCCTTTTAAGTGCATTTTGGAATTCATTTTGAAAATGAACTTTGATCTTTTATCCTTAGCTTAGAAATAATTGTTAACTTCACACTTATACTTGAGTGTTTTTAGAACTTATACAAGGCACTTTCAACTTCTACTGGACTAGTTCAAACAAGCATTCAAAGCAATTTGATTTAATTCAAAGTTAACATGAAATGATATGATGCTATGTGATGATGCTAAGGAAATGAATGCTTTGCAAATGATACTTGCCAACAAACAGAGGATCTGTAACAGTTATGCCCGAGAAGAGGTACTGGTCCGGACTGTCTGCGGTGGTCCAGACTATCCGCGCGTGTCAAAAAAACTAGCGGCAAAAGTAGCACAACTGTTGCTCGCCGAGAGTGAATGGTGGACTATTCGCGGGTTCATCCTAGACTGTCTGTGCCTAGAAACCCGAGCAGAGCTGAGCTCCCTTGTGCTTAGCCCCAACCACCGGACTATTTGGGAATGCCTGGGTAGTGCGAAAAACTAGGCGATTTCAAATCACCTCCACCCGAAATCTTCCCAAACTCATCTAAATCAATACCAACTCCCACCAAACTTGGTATAGATGATTATAAGGTAGGAGGGGTGCTATCTCTAGTAGATCATCTCTCAATTTGGAGAGAATCAATGGGAAAAAGGATGAACTCGGAAAATCCCCCAAAAAGATGAGCACAAAATCTATTTCGCCCAATTTGTGTGCTCATGAGAAATCAAGAGATTTCCTTCGGTAGGATTGTTCTACTCACGTCCTATCACAACTTGATTCAAGTGGAATCAACACCAGTGCCCCGAATCAAAAGATATGAGTGATCTATGAACCGGGAGTAAAAGGGGAAAACCAAGAACATGGCAAGAGAAGGGAAGGGCCTCCATTCCCGCACAAACTTGGTTCAAGTGTTTACACGGATTGACAAGAAAATCAAACCGTGGACCTCATGAGCAAGAAGAACTAGAGGGAGAGAGCCTAAGGTGTGGGAGGGAGGAAATGAGGGAATAAAAGAGGTGAGGGTGCTAAGCGCCCCATCATCCATATTTAACGACGGTTTGGACATTTCCAAACACCCATTATATACAGGAGCAAATCACCTAGCCCTAAGACATTGCGATCCAACTCTGCAGATATTTTCTTCCTTTTCATCAGATGGCCCCGCATCCTCTGAAGCTCCTCCCGAGTTTTGAGGCTCAAACCCATAACCGGTCCATCAGTAGTTTTGCGGCACAACCGCCTATTGACGCCAAAAATGGGGCTTCTGGCGTCAGCACTGCGTAAGGCCTGCGGAGACTATGCAGCAGCAGAGCTTGATCTCCTAAACCTCTAAAGTGGCTTAGGCCACATCGGTGATTGATCTCATGCATGCCAGTCAATTTGACCTGCAATTGACAAGGAGATGAAACATCAAATTATGGAACCTGCCGGTTGTTGCCAGACAGTTCCATGAGTGTGCGGCTCTCATATAGCCGATGAATATAGGATATTGACTAAAGAGTCAACTCCGAATAGTGTGAAACATAATAGTGGTATACAAACAGTTGTCACAGGTATCAAATATAAAGTACATGATTAGCCGATTATATGACAAGAATAAGGTAAAGATGCGACACACGTAACATCATCGACATCAAACTACCAAATCTACTAAACAGATCAGATAAAGATTAACCATCAATAGAGGTGTGTTTCCATGCAGCCATAATGACAATTAACCCGATAACCTGACCGCTTTACTAGCATTGGGGTGTTTCCATGCAGCCATAAAAGTAAACAAGCCAAGCCACGTCTAGTATATTTAATAGATCTAGTAGATTAAAATGATAAAGTACATGCATCGTATGATTGAAGCATAACCAGATCGATTACGTTAGCTGATATGGGATCCATGAAGCTTGAACAAGATCCATACATCCAGCCTCGGACGGATCTAAGTTTGGACAGACATAACTCAACACACATGGCAGTGGGGTCTGGTAGATGCAGCCGTACCACGTATGTTGAATCAGATCCAACCACCCTCAAACCAATCTAATAACCGAATATATGTCTCGAACCCGCAACATGTGACAACCACAACCAAAGGATTAGCCGATATGATCTTAGATCTATTGCCTCTCTAAGTATGAAAGTAAATGCATCGGAGGCAATAGATCTAGATAGAAAATAAAGCACGGGCCAATCCATCAGTTGAGATTGATATTGCAGTAATAGATTGAACAAAACATAACAGACAATATCGATAACTTAATGAATCTATTAGATCGCCAACCTAATAGAGCCGACAACTAGCTCAAAGCCATGATTCATGTGAGATTGAAGCAATGCAGCCCCATGAACAATAGATTCAAACCGATAACTAGCTCATACCGAGCTTGCACGAGTTACACAATACAGCCGTACAAACGAGACATGAACCAAGGACAGACTTACAAGCAAACCAGAGGTCGATCTAGTCGATGCAGCCCAATCATCGAAGGTTCACCGGAATCTACTCTACTCCCACTCCTAGGGTTGGCCGGAGGCCGGAAACTAAGTACTAGTTGTGTATTTGATTGATTGGATGTCTTTCTCATTCCCTAGACCTTGCTATTTATAGACCATAGCATGTACCCTAACCGGCCATCACTCAAGTCCTAATAATAAGGAAACAAAACATGACTTGGGCCTCAATCCACTCCATCGTCGAGATCGTCGCGTACGTGCTATTGAAATTGGTCGAAAGATCCCTTCATGATCTCTTATTTCCTTAGTCGATCTTTCGGGTCCATCCTGGATATCTCCTCCGAAGGCCTGCTAGGGGCACATAAGTGTCTATCTAGTCGTACCAAAATACGGTGTCAGCACATGCCCCCCAATTTTGGGATAAACTTGTTTTATTCCAAAATTTCTTCAGAAATCCCAAGAGTCGCACCAATAGTTGGCTCGCTTTCCCAAAATATCTTTGCACTGTTGGGAACCGGAACGGCCGACTCCTCCATTTCCGCTAACTTCATGCCGTAAGGCGTCCTCAAATCGACTCTTCATCTCCGCAGAGGATCTATATAATGCTATGTGCCCCCTGGGCTTCGATACTCATTCATAGCCAATCCATACTGTAGCGTTTTAGAGCCTCCAAGAACTCTCAAGAGAAACACCAATGGCTGGAGATGGGAAGCGCCCGTCTGAAGGGCCGTTGTCAGTGGTTTCTTCTTCCCATCGACGCCTGCGCATGACACGGTAGTCGATCTTTCATCCACTCCCAAACTTTCCTCCTGGTACGGTTATCATTCGCCTACTGATTAATTTCCTCCCTTTAGATCTGCAAGCAGCAGCGAAGCTTCGGCGTCTAACTCCAACCTTGGTAGTGTCGACCTGGCGGCCTATCGCTCCATGATGGAAGAGCGCTGCCGACTCCGTGAAGCATACTCGGAGTCAACCAAAGAAGTGGGGCATCTCCAAAATTTATCCGACGCCCACTAGGTAGCCTTGGACGCCACCGAAGACGAGATTGCTGAGACAAGGCATCGACTTTCTGAAGCTGATGGTCAGGCGGCAGGTAATGCATACTTATCTGCTTCGGATCTCCCATGCCTCCTCTTCATCCTCTGTTTTGACAGCACTGATGGCGCAACTGGAGAACCTTCGTCACATAGCCTCCACCGCCGCCAACGCCGTGAATGGTCAAGGCGATACCCTGATCCAGCGCCTTCAGAATATCCCACGCCAGATCCGAGAGATCGCTCTTCACGACATTCGTCATGGAGCCGTCGCCGCCCTTACCGTTGCTGAAGCCGCCACCGACTACCAACTCCCAGCAGTAGCGCCCAGATTCCCGTGGCGTGAGGGCCCCCAAGATCATGAAGATCTCCAGGAAACCTTCCAGGAGCATGGCGAGGTGATAGTCGACATGATCCGTGCCGAGGACATTGTAAATAAAGTGTTCCTCGGCAATTAGTTTGTATTAGGCATGAATCAACACAATAATCTTGAAGTGTCTCGCGCATATTATGATTTTACTTTTGTTTTACCTGAACGGGACCACCATTCCATGTCCTGGACATCGTCGAGCTCCTCATGAGATGCTATTAGCCAATTCATACCTTGGCCATCCAAAATTTCGATCGGCTACTTAGCCGATTTCCCCTGTAGCGGAATTTACTTCAGCCCACCGAACAGACATCTCCTCTACTTATGCCGATGTCATAAATATCAGTCAGACGTCCTTGAAGCAGTATCTAGTGCATATCCCTCTTTCCCCTTATTTCGCCGAAGCGCTCCCATGGCGAACTCTGGCGAGCGTCTAGCAATCAGCTCTTCCGGCAGTGCTCTGCAGCCGCCACGATACCGGCTCTTTAGGTAAGCAACAGTTACCTCTCCATATGATTCGTCCTGTTAGAAGTCTGACCGTCTTTCAGTACTGGTGCTGGTGAGTCGAGCTCTACCCCCATCGCGTCACTCTCGGATGACGACCTGTGGGATCTTTTCCAAGGCATCTTGGCGGATAGGCGTCTTCTTCACGAGGAACGCAAGAGGTCATCTTTCTTGGAGAAATAGTTGGTGTTGGCCAAAACCACCATTGCGGATACCCTGACGCTCCTAGACTCCTTCAATGCCAATTGCCAAGGCGGGAGGTACATCCTCAGACTCTGTGAATCGACTTCGATTCGACACAAACCCTTATCATCGCAACCTTGACCGATTAGATCTGCCTTGATCACATCGGCTATCTCGACTGATGCACTTCTCTGGTGTTTTGTCAGAACTTGCCCGCCTCTCCGACGCAATAAATGTGCTGGCGGACTCTCTTCATGCCCATGCTCGACCCCAGAAGAGCGCCTTGCTCACATGTCAATGCGTGTCTGGGACTTGATCTTCCACTCCGTCGTTTATGGAGCCACTTTTGCTCTTTCCGGAGTAGAGGTTGCCGACGCAGGTATCTCCGGCATCGTAGGTCCAGGCTTTACCAGCACCCATACAGGGCGTGATTTCCTCGCAATGATGGGGAGATTCCAACTAGTGGGGAAGTCGTCGATGAAGTGATGCCCATGGACGAACTGATTGCCTGCTTGTCTTTGGAATAGGAATTGACCCTCTTTGTAAACACGCCCCACGGCTGTAGATACCTCCTTCCCCTGGTATACCCATCGTGTGGGTAATGCTGTCTTCATGTCGTCAGAGTGCCCTGCTTTTGCTTGAACCGCGCCCCATCCCTTCTCTTTTTATCTATTTTTTATCTAAAGATGATACATCATATCGGCTATCACCAGCTTTAGGCTGACTACCGTTGCGCTGAAGGCGATATGAATCATACCGGCTATCCATCCTGACCGACTATGACGTGTCGGCTCATACGCCGGAATAGTGCTTCCGAAATGTCTCCCCTCAAGGTTTCCAAAATACTTTTCTTCTTTCAGAATTCCATGAACCTTATCCGGGACGCTTCTCGCAGTCTGATATGGGCTCTCCTGGTTTGGTGTCCATCCACCATATTTACTGTCCTTAGAGCATCTCCAACAGTTTGCCAAATGAGTTTGCTATCCTACAAAATTTAGCAAAATAAGAAAATATACTCTCCAACAGTTTGCCAAATGGACTTGCTATTTTTATCAACTTGGTATTCCTCCCCTCCGCGCGCGCATATTTCCACGCGCAGAAACAACTTCGCATCGCGACTCTGCCCATCGTCGCCGGTCTTCCCGCGCATGCATGGACAATTCCGCACCTTTTCTCCTCTCTCGCAAGCACGTAGCCCGGCTTCTCTCCTCCCGCGGCGCGACCAGATAGCCAAGCCTCCGCCGCCGCTGTCACGAAGGGATGAAATCCCGCTCCAAGGTCGGCCGTTCGATCAATCTCTTCCTTCACTCCTGCCTTCCCTTCCAAGTTCGAAGGATCCAAGGCCTAAAGGATAGAATAGATGGAACCAGTAGTAGCACGGCTGCTTCTGCTGGTGACCGTGCCGGCGGCGGTGGCCACCACGGATGCCCTGGCCGCGACTGCGACGCCACACCTGAAGCTCAACAAGGGCCTGCGCTTGCGCCTGACGCACGTCAACGCGCACGACAACTACTCGAGGCTGCAGCTGCTGTAGCGCGTAGCGCGCCGGAGCCACCACCGCATGTCGCGGCTTGTTGCGCGTGCCACCGGTGTGCATCATCCGGCCACGTGGTCGAGCAGCAGCAGCAAGGCGGTGGCCGGGGGAGACCTCCAGGTGTCTGTCCACGTGGGGAACGGCGAGTTCCTGATGGACCTGGCGATCGGCACGCCGGCGCTAGCATACGTGGCCATCATGGACACCGGCAGCGACCTGGTGTGGACACAGTGCAAGCCGTGCGTGGAGTGCTTCAAGGAGAGCACACCGTTGTTTGACCCATCGTCGTCCTCCATCTACGCGACGCTGCCGTGCTCCAGCTCCCTGTGCAGCGACCTACCCACTGCCATCTGCACGTCGTCGTCGTCGGGGTCCAGCTCCAAGTGCGGCTACACCTACAGCTGCCTACGGTGACGCGTCGTCGACGCACGACATGCTGGCCAGTGAAACGTTCACGCTGGGGAAGGAGAAGCTTCCTGGTGTCGCGTTTGGGTGCAGCGATACGAACGAGGCCGACTTCCAGTAGCTTGCTTCCCACGATGGACAGAGAGACCATGGTGGCGGCGTCCTCACGGTCGCGAGGATGATCGCAACGCGAGGGAAAGAATTCCCACGCACAATCAGTTGGGACCGGTTCCTGGTGGGCCTTTTTTTCTTAATTTTACCAAGTAAAATGGCAAACTATTGGAGAGAGCCCATTAATTCACTTGTTATATGTTTTATGGAGTTGCCAAATCACGATATTTGCTAAGTAGATTTTGGCAAACTGTTGGAGATGCTCTTAGCTCCAATGGGCAAGATGACTTTCCAAACCAAACCCCCTTTGAACCTTTCCTCCCTGTTGGTGTTTATCTTATCCCCCAGATACCCGTTTGATGCTGATACGAGAGAAGCAGCCTATGACAATTTCCATCATGCTCCAACACTTGTTCCTGCATTGGGTCATGTGGTCGATTAACCCCCAGCAGTTGAGGGTCCTTATGTATCAATTTCTATATGTCAACAAGAGCTAAAAAGGACTTAATTGAATTACCACCATAGACTTAGGGGGTCCAACTGACATATTTCCACAAGTTTTGGTGAGTTTATATTTTTACAAGGAGTTATCAGGAAAAGAACCAAAGAAGGTCCACATGTCATGTTTACATAGAGAGAAAGGACCTCCGCACAAACAAGAATACTCAGGAAGACTCTAGAAGGGACTGGACCAAGCCGGAGGCTGAGAGGGCCCACACCCAGGGTGCCCACCCTAGGGTTTGGCGGCGGCTGCCCTACCCCTGTGACCAATCACGGTCAACTTCGTGGATCGTGCCTAACCGCCTTTGAGGATGAATCTGAACCACTCGCTTAAGGTCAGTTTGATCCGACGGTCCACGTTCATTTGAGGGGGCTATATAAGCAAGGCCCTGCCACCCCTAAGGGGGAGGAGAAATAGTTATTAGAGGAAGCCATCAAAACTAGGGTTTCATATCCCTCTATCCACCAGAGAATTAGAATAGCTACTCCCAATTCCTTCAAGTTCTGTAGGATTGATTAGATAGATTTAGAGAAGTAGAGCATCACGCTCTGGATTTCGGATCTTCGTCATAAAGATTGGTATTATCTTGTATCTCTCTCTATGACTTTATATCATTATGTTTCTATTTATTATGTTCTTAGTTTATTCTAGTTCTATATTTGATATAGTTATGATTGATAATGAGTTTATGTATGAGTTTGCAAAGCGCTTAGCTCTTACCTCGAGGGAGTTAGGTGGTAGATCACATGTAAGCGTGGTTCTTAGATGCTATTTACCTGCAAATGTATCCTATTGGCTGGGTCGTGTGGTAGTTCGTGGAAGTGATTGTTTCATTGATTCTTATATAGTCCACCCCTGTTGGTAGGACAGGTAGAATTGGTATTGCGGAGTAAGTCATGCTATGTTCTGGCTTTCTTTAGCGATGTTCCTTATACATAGATGAAGAGTCTTTTATGCTATATATAATCTTATATGTGCTAGAGTAGATTATGACTTAGTAGATTAGAACATACTTAGAAGTTATTCTCTTACTAGTCCGACGTCACCTTAGATTTATATGGAGTAGTCTATCTCTAATCTTTGTGTTATTTATCTTTGAGCTTACAATTCAATATCATTATTATTATGGCTTACCCCTTGCCGAAGCAAGTGACTGTGTGATTGAGTTTCTCATAAGTAATCATGCTCTGCAAACCATCTCTAGTCTAAACCTTTGTTAGTTCATGCCACCAATGTTTTGCTTTTTGCTTTAGCAAAATTATAAATAAGATACCTAGAAATTACTTTCCTGGTGAAGTGCTACAATTGGTATATTATCTGTGCGCTTGCGGATAGAATAAATATATTTTCTAGAGAGCCTTTACATTCATAAATACCACCGCACATTTCTAGCGCCATGTTGGGGATGACAACCCAGTATTCAAAGTGGTGTTAAGAAATGTCAACAAGCATTTCTGGCGCCATTGCCGGGGATATAAAACATCGGTACACATAGAATATAGATATAAATTAGAATTATACTATAGAGAAAAATTGCATGAACAGCTACTCAAATGAGAAATCATAAGAAGGCACCTTTACTTTTACAGGATCACCCCTGTTATTTTCTATGTTTATATTTCTATACAGGGTATTGCAGGATTGACTTTGATACATTCAACTCTTCATCATTAGAATCAAAGCAATCAAGAAAGAAGAAGCTAGTCACCAATTTCTGAAGCTATGGCACAAAAGACCCTGCGAGAATTCTCTGCTCCAAGCATTGAGAATATTCACGCTGGTCTGGTATTTGAGGAAGAAGAATGAGAAGATCTTGAATTTGAGCTCAAGCCAAGCCTCATCAATATAGTGCAAGCTACACAATTCAGTGGAAAGGCACATGAAGATGCTAGTGCACATTTGTAGAATTTCTTAGAGATCGGAAGTAGAATCAACATCGACGGAATCACCCAAAACATCATACTGCTCCGCCTCTTTCCATTCTCACTTATGAGAAGAGCGAGGAAGTGGTTCTACACCAACAAGGAAGATATCAACACTTGGGCAAACTATTTGAAAGCCTTTCTAGCAAAGTTCTTCCCTATAGGCAAAAACAATGTCTTAAGAGGAAGGATTGCCAATTTTCAACAGTAGAAATCGGAAAGCATTCCAGAAGCATGGGAGCGTTTTCAAGGATACCTATCAGATTGTCCTCATCATGGAATGACAGGATAGTTACTCATGCAGACCCTTTACCATGGATTAACTCAGAAGGCTCGTGAGTGCCTAGATGCATCTGCTGGAGGATCATTTTTGGAACTTACACTTGGAAAAGCAGAGATACTTATGGACAAGATAGCAGAAAACCAAAGCTGGTCCCAAGATAAAGTTCAACATTGTCACCAAACAGAAGAAATACCCGAGGAAGTAAATGCACTATCAACCAAGATGGATAATTTACTCCATTGGCTTGACCAGAGGGCCAGATATAAAGAAGATCGAAGGGACATTGAAACGGCATACAAATGCCCACATCAACCCACTCCAAGTCAACCCAACAACAAAGGTATTAATTCAGGTAATACTTCAAAGCAAACTACCTTGAGGAATTTAATTGCACAACAAACAAAAATCAATTTAAATCTTGAAAAAAGGTTAGAAGCAAATGAATTCTCTTTAAAAGATATACATGATAAAATGGATTATCTAATATCTGCTTTTGATGAACAAAATATTCTGAATAAAAAGGTAGAGCTTAAGTTAGCAAACCTAGCTGTTGTTTTGCCTGTTGCTACTAACATTAAGCAGGTAAAGAATATAACTACAAGAGGAGGGAAATCCACCAGAGATCCCCCTCATCCAAGAGGAGCAAGAAGAGCACCGACAACACCAGTAGTGATAGAAGAAGAGAATCCCAATGAAATAGAAGAATTGCTACAAGCACCAACTGACTAAGAAATGAAAAAAGATTATCACGACACCAACTATTTACCATTTCCTAGAAGAAACAAAGGACTGCAGTCAGATGAGCAGTTTGGAAAGTTCGTAGAGGTTATCTAGAAGTTATATGTCAACATACCTCTACTTGATGCCATACAGGTCCCTACATATGCAAAGTACATCAGAGATATTTTTAACAAGAAGAGACCACTGCCAACCACTAAGGTGATCAAGCTGACAGAAGAATATAGTGCGGCCATCCTTAATAAATTACCAAAGAAGAAGAAAGATCTAGGATACCCCACTATTGATTGCTCAATCGAAAACCAACACTTCAACAATGCACTTTGTGATCTTGGAGCAAGTGTCAGTGTGATGCCTTCATCAGTCTACAAGAAGCTTGATTATGCAACACTAGAACCAACATCAATGTGTTTACAACTAGCAGATCAAACAGTTCGATACCCTTTAGGCATGGCCGAGAACATTCCAGTCAAGATAAGAGATTTCTTTGTGACAGTAGACTTCGTGGTACTAGACATGAGCCCTAACTCTAAAGTGTCCATCATCCTTGGAACACCATTCCTGAGCACTGCCAATGTCCACATTGATGTTGGAAAGGGAGAATTAAGTTCAACATAAATGGTCAAGAAGAACACTTCACATTCAATCCTAGACCAAAAAAATCCACAGTGAAAGAAGTTCATGAAGAAGAATCACCAGAGACATCGCCTTTGGAGATGAACACACCAGGAGAGTGAAATTAATTTGGAGGTCCAGTTTGGGGGACCCTAAAATCTCGAACCCTCGCCGAAAGGTAAATCGGTATTTATCAATCTCTTGCATATTTAATTCTTGCATTAATCATGTTTACTTTTATAATACCCAAAAGCCCCACATAAATAATTTTATGGTGTGTAACAACCCATACTTATTAATTATAGTGGTGGCATAAAAATATTTTGCTTAATCATTCTTAGTAAGTCTTCATTTTCATTCTATTTTTCATGCATTTTATTTGCCAAGTTTCTAGAGGCATGACCCATATCCTTTGGTCCCACATGTCATAAGACTCCACCTTACATACATCACATCACATAATTTCATCCACTTACACCCATCACAACCACCAGACATTTTCCACCGTCCGAATTCCACCCACGACCAATAATTCTGCATGAAGACATAACATGTGAGGTAGAGAGCAAAGATCAACCACTTTGGGGCCCGGAGTAGGGCGTACGCCCATGCCACTAGGGCGCCCGCCCAGTTCCCTGCTCTGCCTATAAATGCCCTCCTCCAGTCTCTTCTTCACACCACACACATTCTAGAAAACATCTCCAATCTCAAGTTTCCGAGTTTCAGTAGTTCTGCTCTTTTGAGAGAAGGAAGAAGAGAGTGGGAAGGAAGAAAGAAGTAGAAAGAGTTTGTTTGAAGGGAGAAGTGAGAAATAGGAATCACTTAGAATCTATTCATCACGCTGTCCAAGAGTAACTAAAATTTGTTTAGGGGGAAGTGCTGCTGAAAATCTCCACTAAAATATTGTCTTGAACGACTAACCCCTGAACGACTAACACCTGGATGGCTGATGACTAACCATCATTTTTGTCTCACATTCTCCACAAGTTTTTTTTTGTCATCAAGTTTTGCAGGATGTTTAAGAAAGCCGCCAAAGCCGCCAAGGAAGCGTTAAAGAGAGTTGGGACGAGACACTCGTCCCGGCTCTCCTCTCAAACTCCGACATGAGCGTCGATCCGCCGGCTGAACAATCACCATCATCATCATCATCAGGTAATACAAGGAAGGTCCTTCTAAAGACAAGTGACCTTGGATTAATTTCTCAGCGGGAGAAAGAAGTCTTCCAGAAGCTGAAAAACAAAGATTTCATCCACATCCCTACCATCTATCCTACCCTGCTAGAAGACACAGGTATGGATTCTAAGTTCGACCTTATTTTCCGAATGATTGGGTGGACAAACTTTTGGAACATAACCGAAGTAGGATCCCATCTCTTGACCATTGAATTTCTTTGCACTCTACAATTGAGTGAGGATGGGATCGCTTTTCGGTTATTCAAACAAAATTTGATTTTGTCATGGAGGGAGTTGAGTGACCACCTCGGTTTCTCTCCAAGAGCTATCCTAGACTTAGATGCTGAACTTACCAATTTTGATAAACACTAGTTTTGGTGGGAAATTTCTAGAGACCAACACTTTTTACAACCCCGAACTAGTGACATAGAGCATCCCACACTTCATATGTTTCATAAATGAATAGGATATGTTCTGTTCCCTAGAGATGACATCAGGAAGGTAAGAGTAGGAGACCTACAACTTCTTTTCGCTGTTGTTAACAATGTGCATGCTTCACCTGTAGTTTTATTAGTTTCACATTGGCTTAGCACACCAAACATGCAAGGTCCTATTGGTTGCACATCTTTGATCACCCGTCTAGCCACAAACATGAAATTATTAGAAGGCTCGTCACTTGACTTCATTGATGAGTTCCGACCTTATTATGGCTATGACTCATTTAGACAAGGAAGAATGTTAAAGAAAGAACACAATATTATGTATATGCTTTATGATAAGGGCAAGGTCCGGTTACCTAACCCGGGCCTTGGGCTCTATGTTGTATAAAGTTATTTGATTGAAATTGAAGCAGAGCCCGTAAATCAGAGAGCTCCACAACGCGTGGCCTCCGAAAGGATGGCCAGTCATCAAGAACATACATGGCACGGAGCTAATCCAGGTTCAGAGGAGCTGGTGCACATCAGTTATAATGATTACAACCCTCGCATCCTTAGGGATCCGTGGGGTCAATACACTCGACAAGAGGAACCAGTTCAAGAAACATGGCCGAAAGGACAAGACCAACAATGGGCAAACAGACCGTACCAATCTGGAAGGTCGAGCCTCCGACGCCACATACGCATTCACCGGAGATTATTACCATGAGACCGGCGCCTTCTACGCCCGCACCGACAGCAACCTCCTCGCCATCCAAGAAACACAAGCCCGACACACCCAACTACTAGAGCAGCAACAAAAATGGAACCAGGACCACGCCATCGCCATGCAAGAAATGCGAAATCAGAACGCCACTATCGGTGAGAATGTGTCTAATCTACTTCAATTCTTTAACCTCCAATGAAACCAGCTGCAGCATCAGCCAGCTTGGGGGAGTGCCTTCCCCAATTATCAAGGTAAGTTTTCTATTTCCCTTTATTTTTCTGTAATCATTTTTCTATTTTTTGTTACCTTTACGTATCTAAAAAAATCTAAAAACTTAGAAAACCCAATAAATATTTTTTGTTTATTTCACTACATTCCTTAATCATGAAAACCAAATAAAAAGAGTGTGTAGATAAATGTGCTTTATTTTTCTGAGTTTAACTTTGCCTTGAATAAAAAGTTAGCCTGAACAGTTGCTCTGTTTACTTTCTTATAAGAGCCTAGCTTTCAATGTAAAATTCTCCCAATAAATGCTAAAACAATACCTGTGGGACCATAAGCCTAAACTAAGTCTAGGTAATTGATGGACATGATATGAAAGTCCAAGCTACTGTTTATCTTGTTCTTGCAACACTAAATTTTGGAGATTTATTTTTGAAAACTTAAAAATACCATATGATGAGTTCCTAAGCATGACAGAGAGTTAATTCCTACCACAGCCATACTTGAGAGAAACTCCACTTTACTACTACTTGCTTTTACATTGAGTTCAATCAAGCTGTGTTGACCCTTAAGGAGCTTTTCATGCGGTTGAAATCAAGATACTCACTTGCACACATCTACATCCTTGCTCTTCCACAACTGGAAGTACACATCACCATCCACAAAATTTCTTATCACTCATCATCCCATAACATTGTTACTCTCTCGCTACAAAGATCCAACATAGAAAGAGCATGGGCTATGCAAATATATATATATATATCCGAGGAAATAAAAATGGGCAAGTGTCCGGAACCTCGAAAAAAGAGTGAGACAAGAGGTAAAAATGGACAAGTGTCCAAAGTAGAATTAGGGGTACAAAGATACCCGCCTGAGTGGTAAAAATGGACACGTGTCCGATAGTATAATTAGGGGTATACAACTGGCCACTTAATATATATATATAAAGATAGCCCATGTTCTCCCAAAAGCAAAGATAAGAAGGTTATCATCACCATCATCATCGCTATTATCACCATCCGTTACTCCACCACACATGCACATCTTGATTTTGATTGTATGACGAGTTCTTTTTGGATCCGCGGTTTGATTAGACAATACATGTATTACAAGTATGTATAGTCCACACCTATAAACTCCACATAAATGCCATTAGTATTAGGTGAGTGAATCAACATCTTGTTCAATGCCTTGAGATCCACAAATACCACATATGAGAGACTTGAGAGAGTCATGCTAAGGAATTCTGAGTTTTATTTAAAAATTTATAAAAAACTCCAGAACAGAGGTGAAGTACAGAGCATGAGACATAGTGCTTGACTTGATCATTCTATCTTTCAATTACTCTAGACTCAAGTGCAGACACTAAGACCCATGGTAAAAAAAAGATAGTTCACTCTAATCTAGAGGAGAATTTTATTTTGAACGCATGTGTGCTTATTAGAAAGTAAATTTTGAAGCAACTTTTAATCCATCTGAGTTAATTGTTTGCTCAGGGACAAGCAAAGGGTAAGCTTGGGGAGCTTGTTGACGGTCGTTATGTATCAATTTCTATATGTCAACCAGAGCTAAAAAGGACTTAATTGAATTACCACCATAGACTTAGGGGGTCCAACTGACAGATTTCCACAAGTTTTGGTGAGTTTATGTTTTTACAAGGAGTTATCAGAAAAAGAACCAAAGAAGGTCCACATGTCATGTTTACATAGAGAGAAAGGACCTCCGCACAAACAAGAATACTCAGGAAGACTCTAGAAAGGACTTGACCAAGCCGGAGGCCCAGAGGGCCCACACCCAGGGCGCTCTACCCCTCTGACCAATCACGGTCAACTTCGTGGATCGTGCCTAACCGCCTTTGAGGATGAATCTGAAACACTCGCTTAAGGTCGGTTTGATCCGACGGTTCACGTTCATTTGAGGGGGCTATATAAGCAAGGCCCTGCCACCCCTGAGGGGGAGGAGAAATCGTTATTAGAGGAAGCCATCAAAACTAGGGTTTCATATCCCTCTCTCCACCAGAGAATTAGAATAGCTACTCCCAATTTCATATCGTTATTAGATAGATTTAGAGAAGTAGAGCATCACGCTCTGGATTTCGGATCTTCGTCATAAAGATTGGTATTATCTTGTATCTCTCTCTATGACTTTATATCATTATGTTTCTATTTATTATGTTCTTAGTTTATTCTAATTCTATATTTGATATAGTTATGATTGATAATGAGTTTATGTATGAGTTTGCAAAGCGCTTAGCTCTTACCTCGAGGGAGTTAGGTGGTAGATCACATGTAAGAGTGGTTCTTAGATGCTATTTACCTGCAAATGTATCCTATTGGCTGGGTCGCGTGGTAGTTCGTGGAAGTGACTGTTCCATTGATTCTTATATAGTCCACCCCCGTTGGTAGGACAGGCAGAATTGGTATTGTGGAGTAAGTCATGCTATGTTCTGGCTTTCTTTAGCGATGGTCCTTACACATAGATGAAGAGTCTTTTATGCTATATATGATCTTATATGTGCTAGAGTAGATTATGACTTAGTAGATTAGAACATACTTAGAAGTTATTCTCTTACTAGTCCGACGTCACCTTAGATTTATATGGAGTAGTCTATCTCTAATCTTTGTGTTATTTATCTTTGAGCTTACAATTCAATATCATTATTATTATGGCTTACCCTCTGCCGAAGCAAGTGACTGTGTGATTGAGTTTCTCATAAGTAATCATGCTCTGCAAACCATCTCTAGTCTAAACCTTTGTTAGTTCATGCCACCAATGTTTTTCTTTTTGCTTTAGCAAAATTATAAATAAGATACCTAGAAATTACTTTCCTGGTGAAGTGCTACAATTGGTATTTTATCTGTGCGCTTGCGGATAGAATAAATATATTTTCTAGAGAGCCTTTACATTCATAAATACCACCACACATTTCTAGCGCCATGCTAGGGATGACAACCCAGTATTCAAAGTGGTGTTAAGAAATGTAGGAAAAGTTCAAGCACAAGCATAACATCTTTATGGGAAAGTAGCTCGTTTCATGATCGAGTAGTCCCCGGCTCAAATACTACTATCTCTTCCGCTTCGAACTCTCATATCAAAGCCGATCCAATAGTATGGTCATCGACTGTTGCGTACAATCTAGAAAGCCTTCCACTCTACGGAGGGACTGGTACTGGTGAAGACTTCAAATATTCCTTGATCCCCTCGAAATCCTTTTGTCGTTCGCTGCCCCATTTAAATCCCTGCTGATTCTCTGGCTTCAGCAGGACCGAGAATGGCAGGATTTTGGCCGACAAGTTTAGTATGAACTGTCGAATAAATTAGTCTTGTCGATCAGAGATTGTAGCTCGGTCTTTGTGGCTGGTGGTACGGCCCGATCGTGTCAAAACCCTTCTGACTATCCTCAATGCCTTGATCATGTACCGAGAAGCCCAGAAACTGCCAAGCAGTTACTCCAAAAGCACACTTGTGAGGGCCCATCCTCAAACCATGTTTCTTTGCATGCCCTAAGGTGGCTCTGAGATCTTCAAGGTGCTCTCGGTATTCCTTGGGCTTTTACCACTACATTGCAGATTTCGCCGATCAACTTATGAAAGATATAATTCATAGCTCTCTGATAAGTTCTGCTGGCATCCTTCAATCCGAAGGTTATAACACTTCACCCGTGTAATCCCAGCGCATCAGGGCATCCGAAGTCAATCGTACATCACCTTCTGTCATGAAAATCTGATTGTACCCAGCATTGCCATCCATAAACTGATCACTTTATGGCCTGCTGCTGCGTCAACTAGCATATCAGCCACTGGCATTGGGTACTCATTCATCGGGGTAGCTTTGTTGTGGTCCCTGAAATCGATGCAAATCCTCACTTTCCCTTTCTTCTTGTACACAGGACCATGTTGGCGATCCATTTGGTGTATTCGCTTTGCCGAATGAACTTTGCTTCGTAGAGCCGAGCGATTTCAGTTTTCGCATCGGCCATGATGTTAGTTATACCCTTCCTTGGTCGCCACCTATTTAGTCGATACCTTTTCTTAATCGGTATATGATGCTCAATCAGCTTCTGGTCAGGACTGGGCATTTTGTAATCCCAAACCAAACATTCCTCGTGCTCCTCCAGAGCAATCAAATCTCTCGAATCTTGGGATTTGGTTTGGTGTTGTTGTGCGTCGGCCTAGGTTCGTCACCATTCAACTCGCCAACCGACACAAATCTCTTGCCCAGCTCGCCTTCACCGTCACCGATACTTGTCACTCTACTTCATTCAAGCCGACTGCTCGGGTCAGCTGTTGACACACAATTTTGAGAGTAGTGAGGTCTTCTCACAACCTCCTGCCCGAAAAGCAGTCGTAAGAGTAGTCCTCCAAAACCCAGTGAGGAGTGTCAACGGTTGCTATGGAAATTGAATCATCGGCCAAAATGACTTCGAGTTCGTCATTGTCCAGCCATTGTACCACAACCTGATGCATTGTACATGGGATACAACAGTTGGCATGAATCCAATCTCTTCCCAGGAGCAGATTGTACGAAGTATCTCCGTCAATGACGAAGAAAGTTGTCAACAGAGTCTTGCTTCCAACTGTCAACTCCACTTGGAAAACCCCCTTGGCTTCGGATTTCCTCCCCCCAAAGTTGCCAAGTGCCAGATCTGTATTGAAGAGCTTCTCAGACTCTAGACCTAGTTTTGGAATGATGTGAGCTAGCATCAGGTTGATTGAGGCACCACCATCGATTAGTATCCTCCCAACAAATCTCACGTTGATGTATCCTTGGATGTATAGTGCCTTCAGGTGCCTATGCCGCCTGTCAGCCCTCTGACGTCGGACTCTCCTTTTCTGGGTCTTGGTTAGCCTTCTGGGACTCTGAGATGCTTGGTGCTCGTTGGGCTTGTCTTGTCGAGACTGAGCGCGGTCTATGCTGACTACCTCAGTACTGGGCCAACCACGAACACCATCTTCGATGACACGTTGATTCCTCTCCTTGTATTCCACTTGTCCCCAAGTGAATCGGCGGTCAGCTTGGAGCCTCCTGTATTCTTCAAACCGTTCATCGCACCTAGGACAACTATCCTTGGTAGGCAACTCCAGATTCTTGACGAGGCAGTATGAGAAGAACGGGCAATTCTCATGCATGTCGATCGGCTCTCTAGCTCTGGAATGCTCTGTTAGCGGTTTCTTCTCTTTATCCTTTTCGTTCTGACCCCTCCACCTGGCCTAAGCAGTAAGCAGGTACTCGGCGCCAGGTGGATCGACTATCCTATCTAAGACAAGCAGTGCTCTTTGTCTCTCCATCCTTCGTAGGATTTCCAGGAATTCTTCCTCGGTCACTTGGGAGTCCGTACCGAGGCCTTCAGCTTCTCGTCTTGGGTTGGGCATGAAAATCTAGCCTTGCCTTTGTCCATGTTTGACGATTGTGGTCCCACTGGGCGTGCGAAAATGTGTTGATGCAAAATGGGGCTTCTGGCGTCAGCACTGCGTAGGGCCTGTGGAGACTGTGCAGGAGCAGAGCTTGATCTCCTAAACCTCTAAAGCGGCTTAGGCCATTTCGGTGATTGATTTGAGGCGTGCCACTCAATTTGACCTGCACTTGACAAGGAGATGAAACGTCAAATTATGGAACCTGCCGGGTTTTGCCAGACAGTTCTATGAGTGTGCGGCTCTCATATAGCCGATGATATAGGATATTGACTAAAGAGTCTGTCGATGTTTTACCACCGATAGCCTGCCACGGGGTTACCCGAGACAGTAGTTCGTGCCTCGGCGAATAGTGAAATCTTGGTGGTCGGACACGCAGGGACACACGGTTTATACTAGTTTAGGCCCTCGACACAGTCGAGTAATAACCCTACGTCCAGTTAGGTCACTTGTTATTGCTCTGATCTCGTAGTACAAGGTGTTATGTGTCGCTCTATGTATCGGGTGTAGTGTAGTATGCTCAGGTTTTTTTGGGTGGTACCCTCACCAGCCCTTTATAGTCCAGGGTCTGGTTGAGGACTGCTCTAATCCTACTCGGTTACAAACTTAGAGTCCTAAGTTGTGCTTCGGTCTTGTCGTCTTTACCGAGTAGAATTCGGTTTCGTTCATCTGCCTTCCTTCATGGGCCTATAGGAAACAGGCACAAAACTCAGGTAAACCGGTCTATGGGTACCCTATAGGATATCCCATCGACAAGCCCCCGAGCATCTCATGATTTTTCTTCAAAGTGTCGGGTTGTCTTGAAAGCAAGCCGAGTTCTTCTTGAAGCAAAATCATGGGATGATCTCTTGTGTCTTTGTTTTGTAGTCTTCTTGCGCCTTTTATTCTTGGACAAGAGGCGCACTCATTGAGTGTAGCCCCCGAGCCTCTGATTACATGGTACAAGTATTCAGAGGATCCGAGAAAAACTTTGTGTGGTATGTATTTCCAGCCCCCGAGCCTTCTCTGAGTTCTTTTTATCAGAAAAGAGCTTGGTGGAAGGGTCTAAAATACTCTTCTCTTGTCCTCTTTTTTATTCACGGGTGAGTACTGTGTTTTCACGGGTATGAAGAATCTTGCTTTCACTGTTGGTTTTGGTCAGCTTTTGTCTTTTTCTTTGCTTTTCTTTCTCATGACTCTTGGCTTTTGGTGGTCCTTCCTTGCTATATATACTTGTTGTGTTCGCACTGATAGCTTACTCTTTAGGGCTTGATGATTATGCTGCTGAGTGAAACTGAGTAGCTCCCGGGCTTATGCCCGCCTTCTGGTAGTTGAGTGGGTAGAAGAATTCTTGTGAATGGAGTTAGAGGTAGACTAACTCCTTAGTTAGATTTTCCTGGGAAATTTGGGGAAGTAGGTAGAAGAAGTCTTGTGATGTGGCTTCCATGCCTTCTCTATCTGTTTACTAAACTCCGGGTTGTCACCGTTGACGCTCCTGAGTTGATTGAAGTTGTACACTCCATCTTCCTGGATGTGCATGCTTGCACCGAACTCTTGCTGGAAAGGCTAGAGTTGGAGCTGTCCAATATCATTTGTTGGGGGTCGCTTTTTGCCTATGAACCAAAACTTTCTTTAGGCGTTTAAGGAAGTTCTAGGTTGTTTCATTCTGCATGGTTTTTGCCAAGTGATGTGTCTTCTTTGGTGGTAGATCTGTCTGTCCTTGATTTTGGTTCTTATATCTTGTCACTTGTGGTCTTTTGTTGTAGAAGAGGCTTATACTGGTCTTGTATTGGTAACTCCTGGTTGTTGTATTTGCAACATCTATGACCGAATTGTTTTCTGTATCCAATGATTGTTACTAGTTGTATGATTGTCCTTGGAATATTCTTCTGGATATTCTATCTAGTACCCTGATGTACTACCTTTGTTTGTATCTCATCAATGTAGTCTTTGTAGAATCTTTTGCCTTTACTGCTCTTTTTATGTACTATTGTTGTCATTGTCTTTTCTTCATGGACCTGGTGTATGTACACTCGTTGTTCTTCTATAAATAGTTGTAGTATGGTTCCTTTGTCATATATCTTCTACTGTACCTTGTAAAGATCTTTGTTGTATCATGGATACTGTAGTTGGCGAGCTTGACGAGCCCCCAGGCTTTTTTCTTCCCTTTCTTGGTTGTAATCTGGTGAATGGTGTAGATCTTGTGATAGAAACCAGTAGACAGCTGGTTTCAGGGTAGGACCAAGCTATGGGCGGTTTTGAGGCAAATGATGTAGATCTTGTGATGAGGTTGTCGCATGTTGCGCTGCCTGATCTACCAGTGTCCTAATCCAGTGCCTCTGACTGACCTAGCGGTATTGGTTGAAGAAGTGTCCTTTGGTCAGCCCCATGCTGTGTCATTTTGGTACATGCTAATGCCGATCTTCATGCCTTAAATTCGGTCATTCCTGTTTTGCTGCGTCTCTCGCTGCCAATCTTGAATGGCTTCTGGGTTCTGCTTCTACTACCTTTGGCGATTTGGGTGTGTGGTGCTTCGTTGGATATCGCGCACATCCGAGTTGTTTGGCTCTGTCTGACAATATTGGATCTTGGTTCGGGTTGATCTTACCTTGAATTCGACTAGGTTCCTTGATGTCATTATGTAAGAGTCCATATTTGTAAGATGGATGTGTTGTTCCATATTCTCCATATTATTGTTGTAATCAAGCTTTGTATCAGTTGTGCGATGAATAAACTTCTTGTCTTACTCTCCCGAGTTCTTTGTATTATGCAACCCGTACGATGATAGAGGTGTTCGAGTACTTCTCTTTCCTTTCCGAGCTGTCTGTTTACTTTATTAAAGATGTACTCTGGCTAAGTGTTTTACTTTGGCGTCCGTTCCGTAGTGGCCCTTTGTAACCGTTGCGTAATTGATGAAACTTGCGGGTTTTACCCCTTTATAAATTTGTCTTTCCTTTTTCCTTTCTTTTTTTATCTTACGGTAAAAAACTCTTTCCTCTGCTTGCAAACCCTAGCTATAACACCCTCGGTGTTAAACACGGGCTAAGAAGTAATTAAGCCTAAGTATATCAGATCAAACGATAACCATAAACTATAGTTCATATATTGGGAATATATGGTAAGGTATTATTTCTATGTGCCTCATCTTTATTTCCATCTATATGAATCACTGGAAAAAGCTTCGCAAAGTTTGGAATCCAAAGGTCACATGGAATGGTGATTCATATAATTATTTGGATTACTTTATGAAGTGAAAATAATTATATGCGTTCAACCAAACCCTGCAACCTTGCCCAAAAGTCTCCGGTTGAACTCTACAACAAAAGTCGTGAAAGGTTCATGTTACCCGGAAATACAGAAAATATCGGGAAAATATTCCGAGCCCTAGTCCGAGCACAACCGACGACGTTTTGACCGGCGTTGACTGACATTTTGGAGATCTCACATGTCGACGCGCATTGAACGAAAGTTGTAGATCGGATCGAGACGGACAAACTTCGTTTAAACGTCAAGACCTGAATCATAGCCGAAAATGGTGAAACAGATGACCGAAGATCGTCGGAATGCCAATTTTTGGTACCCGCGAGGTTTTCTTCGGGAATCAATAATTCGCAAACCCTTTGGAGTTTGACTGTAGTTCTTAAAGAAAATTGCTCTACTCGACGAGACCTTCACAACGGTGCACTCCCTTATTTGCAGTGACAATTTTGTGGATACCCCTAATTTGCAGTGGCAATTAATGAATTTGGTGGGGAAGGAAAAAGGAAGGGGAATAAAAAGGCCGAGCCTTCCCTCAGCCCCGGCCGACTCCACCCGCACCCCCTCACTCTTCTTTCTGCCGAGCCAAAGCAGGAGCAGAGCTCTCCCTCAGCTCTCCCTCCTTCCTCTCCCATGGAACCCTAGCTCCCTCTCCCTCCCTCCAATGGCTGCAGAAGAGCTGCTCTTCCTCCCTACCCTCCTGCTCGCCCCCAGCAGCCGGGCCGCTGCTGCAGCTGTGCCTCTGCTGCGTTGGCCATCGTCGTCACCCTGCAGGTGAGCTCGCCCAGCCCTGCTGCGACAACAGGCTCCCGTCGCCGACCCTTGCTGCCGGTGCTGCAACTTGCTAGGAGGGCAGGCCCCTCCCTGCGACTTCCCCCTCCGCCGTGCTGCCCTGCAGGCAGCGGGCCACAGGGCCGGATGCCCCCTCCCGCCTCGTCCAGCACAAACCGGCCACGACCCCCTCTCCAGCAACCACGACGACGAGCTCTCCTTCCTGCATCACCATGGGTGAAGAACACAGGAGCAGCAGCTCTCCCTTTTCTCCCTCTTTCCGTTTTCAGTTTTGTTTTCAGATTATGTAGTGAATTCGAAAATTCATGCAAATTCGTGGGAAATTAATATGGATGTGTGGTAGGACTTTTTGAAATCCTTATGAAGGTCTCTATGTGGTAGATCCATTGTTTGGAATGTTTCATATGCAATGGACTGCTGTAAAAATCATTTCGTTCAGAGAGGTCTATACCAAGGTATGTGTGAAATAAATATTTGATGCCGATAAGGAGTGCTCCAAAAATTTTGCAATAATTATGGTGTATTCCTAGTGCTATAAAAAGTCTATGGTTGAAATTTCATGTCTAGATGTTGAATGGTTTGAGATTTATGAAGTTAACAAGTGTCTCATTCATTATTTTGGACTGCATGCATGATCTCTGAATATTTATGTTTTTCGTGAATAAAATTTTGTTTTCTGTTGGTATGATGAATACCAAAGTTGTAGCTTATGATATGGTGAAGCTTGTTTTAAATTCTCATGACCATATCTCTGATAGTTTGAGAGATATGCATTTATCAAGTTGACGACTGAAAACTGTCAGTTTCTGGACAGACTTAGATGTTTGGGTTGTTGGACCAAGTTACACTTGGAATCATGTCTTGCTACTGTGTAAACATTTGTAGAACTTTTCATAATATTTCCATAATGTTTTGATTCATATTTTTAGGAGCTCTATATTGTGAGTTATGGATTTTTGAAGTAGAGTGACAGAATCTGCCCACTTGTGGACAGAGATGCACTCTTTGTTTATTTCAAGTTTGTTAGCTTTGAATCATGTTAAGATGTTATAATAAACTTGTATAGAACTTAATCACCTTTCCAATTATTCAAGAACCATATGGGTTGGATGAGTAGGACTTCGTTTATGCTTCTTTGAACTTCAGCTTAGTTGTATGTTTAGTTATCTCACTCAATGGTGGGTTGCATGTGCAGTGTTTGTTAAATAATTATTTTCATGATCTTATTGTTTTTTTCTATGGTTGTTATGAATATAAAACTTAGTATAATGTTCTAAGGTTTCTAAAATGTCTAGAACCACCCTTAAGTGAGATATAGAACTCAAGTTATTAGTTTTATAAGTTGTGTGCCAAATTTGTCCAAGGTGTGGACAGAGATGCTCTTTTATACTTGTTCACCCTTGTTAAGTATAGAATCATCTTGCTAGAATAATAAGAATATTTTATAATAACTTACTAAGTTTTCTATTAAGTTAAGATTCATGCTTTTTGTATGTTTGTAACTCAAGTTATGCATGTTTAGATGTAATGTTACTTTTCTGTCCTTTTTGGACAGGTCTGAAACAAATGCATAATTGACTTGTTTAACTTGTGACTTGGCTTTTGGTGGTAACATCAATGTTGTATATAATTTTATTACCTTTCCAGAAAGTCTGAGATCACCTCTTTTGGATGTTTATAACTCTGGTTATGGTTGAAACAAGTAACCTATGTGCTGCTGCCCTGTTTTCTCTATGCATGTTAAATTAATTACTCTAGTATATGTTTGCTGGATGGAATCCTTTTGATAGTTCTTGGGTGATGAACTCTTGCAATGTATTAGTTGAATTAATGAGCATGTAGCTTCTTAATATGCTTGTTATCCTTCTATGCCATATTAGGGTAATGCATAATTAAATAACTCTATGCTTATCATGAATGTGGCTGTAACTCGATTGAGCTAATTAATATGTTTACTTGAGGTGATTGCTACCTTCCTATGATATGCATGTATGTTAATTAGTTCAAATAAATGCATGTGCTTGTGTAGATTGGTTTAATCAATTGCTTGCTATCTTGGATACTAGACTTGAGTGTTAGTAGTTAATAAATTGCTCTCTAATGTACTTGTGTATGTATGACATAATCTTGTGTTTATGTTGGATGCTTGTATATGTATCTCTTGTGATCATTCTCCGCATTCATACATGTGCATCTTGCATCTCATTTAGGTACGATAGGTACACTACGTGGAGATGTGATGGTTGGAGCCAAACCCGAAGACGGTGTTTGGTGGAGCTAACCCGGACATGGTGTTGGTGGATGAATCCAGGAGACAAAAGGAACCAAGAGTACGAGCATGGATGTGCCGAGCTCGCCAAGCAAGTGTCATCTAACCATCGCTGACTTGTGTTGGTTCCCAAGGCAAGCCTCGGAGAATTACAAGCCTCCTCCCTCTCTTTTTAAAGTATTCACTTTCATTTCACAATATTGCTTGTGCATTAAGTTATAGGAGTTGGATGAAACCTTTGATGCATTATACCTTCCTTGTCCAACTAAAGAACCTTGTAGGCCCAGGATCGAAACATATGCTTAGCCCTGCTTAGACCGGTAGAGTGGGTGGTCTACTATCCCCCACGATGATAGGTTGATACTGGTCACGGTTGGCTATATTTGCTATCGTGGAAAATAACCATGTGGAAGTAATAAATCAAGACCGGGCGGACAAGGTGTTGTGAGCCACTTGACTTGAAGGTCTTGTGAGCTGGTTCTCTCCATCTGTGTCGCTAGGCACTGGACTGTGGTTGGACATCTGCCGAGATTGAACGCATGCCTCCTTCATAGCTGGTCGAATAACTCGTTTCGACCACGAAGCCTAACTCTGTACGTTTGGGTCGGGCTTCCCTCCTACTTGGGTCATGAAGACCGCGAGTGGAGTACTAGACCGTGGGCAAGAGTGACCTGAGCTACCTGGCCGGGACCGTGGCCAGGCACTACTTGATCGACCTGGCTACCGTGAGTCGCTACTCATGCCTGTAATTGGGACCTCGCGGCTACCCGAGCTATATTGAAGGTGACCCGTCAAAGTTAACCCGACGGGGAAGACTTGGGTGTGATTGAGGAATAAACCTCCAGCTGGATAGGAATTCGATTCGAATCGTGGTCTCTCCCCATCGTGAGAAACTTGAAAGATCTTCCTCCCACTGTAGAAACTTGAACCCTAATAAGTAACCAAAAGATGGTTATATGGTTTATGCCAAACTGGATATGGTTACTATTGTGATGCTTTAATCAAGTGATTGCTCTAGATCAGGTGCAAATCTAGACTTGGTAAGCTCTATTAATCTTGATGCTAAAATCTTGAAAGATAGGACTCAAGGTAGTAATGCTGTTTTTTTCAAAATTATGCTATCCTGTCAACTCCACTATATGAGCCTTGCATACCCTTGGGAGTCTTTTATTTATCTCCTGTCGGATATGTCTAGCTGAGTACATTCGAGTACTCAGGGTTTATCCCACCCTGTTGCAGGTGAAGGGCTTCGTCCTGCTGAAGGAGTGGTTAACCACCGGTGGGCTCGGTGATTCTATAGTTACTTCTTATCTATATGCTGTTGTTGGAGGATGTCACTTAAGCTAGCAATGTAATTCAACTTATGTTACTACAATCATTTCAAAGCTATGTTGTTTCATTAAACAGTTTTTGAACTCAGACTTGTATTATTATTTCTGAGCTTATTTGTAATATTATTTCCACTGCAAAACTCTGTGTAAGTGATTGGTGTTTACTTAATCAAGCGATCTGGGATTGGTTTGTTCATTTACCGGGGTCCTTCGGGATACTCGGCGGACTACCGAACTGGTATAAGTGAGAGTATGTGCGTGTCAACGTGTTAAACGGGGACAGTCATGCTTGATCTTATATTAGTTGGGCGGCTCCGTGACACTTGCCGCCGCCACTGCTTTGCTTGTCTTCGATCGGATGGTGAAGAAGAACAAGAGCAAGTCTGAATTTGTGGACGAGGATACCGTGTTGGATCATATCGATAATCCTGAATTTGTCGAGATGTCTTGTCAGATGAAGCGTTCTTCCAAGCCTACGACTCAGGAGACGGATTTAGATCTACTAGTTGCCCATGGTTTGCTTTGGGCACATATTTTTTCTGAATATTCTCTTCCTGGTGAGCATGTAATCCCGAGTCCCTCTCCTGATCAGACTGTGCTCTTTGTTTCTTTCGTTCGTGCTGGTCTTTGTTTTCCTCCTTCTGATTTCTTGATGGAGTTCCTTCGTTTCTATTCAATCCAACTCCATCATCTGTCGCCTAATGGGATTCTTTTTGTTGCTTCATTCGTGCACTTGTGTGAAGCGTTCATTGGTATCCCTCCTTGTCTCCTTCTTCTTCGGCATTTCTTTCGCCTTCGTTTTCATGAAAGCAAGCCAACTCGCTCCATTGGCTGTTGCGCCTTCCAATTTCGTCAAGGGATGCAGAATAGCTATTTCTCCTTCACTCTTTATGACTCTGTAAAAGATTGGGCGGATAAGTGGTTTTACATCTCAAAACCTGATGCCTATTTTTCTTCTGATCTTGCTGCCAAACCCACTCTTCTTCCTTGCTAGAATGATGCTCTATCTTCTTCTGAGTTGTCGGCTATCAAGCCTCTGTTAACTCGGATAAGTTTTCTGAAACAATCTAGTTTGACCGGCAATGGATTGATTGCCAGTTTCTATCGTCGTCGGGTTCAACCTCTCACGCAGAGGGATCATCTTGGCTTCAAATACACTGGTCCTTCTGATCCTTCTCGGATTATTCCTGAATCCGAGTTGTCTGATGATGATGTATTTGATCGTTTGGGGAGGGTTCTGAGTGGTGTGACTGCTCTTCCTCCCCAGATTTTAGAGTATGATGCTGGAAACCCTCCTCCTCAGGTTAGTGATCTTTTAGCTCATTCTGACTTCTTTTAACTAAGCTTTGCTGATAACTTGTTGTATGTTTCTTGTTTAGGATTATGGTCATTCTTTTAGGCTTGATTTGCCTTTTGGGCCTGTTGTCTTTGTTCATGCTGAAGCTGCTGCTAAGGTTACTGTTGCTTTGAGCTCTTCTTCCAGGTTGATACCTGGACTATGTAATACTGAAGGGTATGTACCATATTCTCCTGATCCTTGGTTAGCTCAAGTCTATTGGTTTCCAGGAAAAGGAAAGCTGAGTCATTTGCTCAGCCTTTTCAACTTCCCCCTGATACTAGTTGTCGTTCTCCTCGTCTGTTTACCCCCACAGGTAACATTATTGTAGGTGAGCGTTTTTTGCTTTTAGCCGAGTTGTTTTTGTTTATTGTGTTCCTTCACCCTTGTATTTGCTTTTTTGCTAGGTGGCCAATCTATCCCACTTGATGAAGAGTATTCTGACGATGATCCTCCTCTTGTTCGGCCTCCGTAAGTTTCTTTCTTTGCTATCTTCTTTTTTTTTATTTGTTGTAATCTCTTTTCTTACTGTAATTTTGCTTTAGTCATAGGTTGTCTACTGGCCAATCTTCTTCTGAAGCTGCCAAAGTTCTTACTGCTGTTCCGATCCCTTCTTCTTTGCTGCTTGATGACGATTTTTCTTTTGATATTCCCAAACATTCATTTTCTCAAGTTGCTGCTTCTTTCAGCAAATCGGTCAAGTAAGTCAAGCCTTTTTTTGCAGTATTTAGGTCTTAGTTCTCTTTGCCTAATATTCTTTTTTTGGCTTTTCTTAGGCCTCCTTCTGATGTTCCTGCTTCATCCCAAGGCGGTATGGTTCTTTTGTCCTATTGATGAAGATTTTTTCTTTTTATTTTTCTCTTAACTTTTCTTGTTTTGTTTCTTGTAGGACTTTGTGCTCCTGATGCTGCCAACGTTGCTGGTGCCTCCGAATTTGTTGGTGCCTGTCCTCCTGATGGTGTGCCTCTTCTTGAGGTACCTAAGTTGAGTCTCTTGGGCAAGGCTCCGATTTCTTCTTCGGTGGTTCCCTTGCTTCTTCAAGGGCCAGAAGTTGAACTTATTCGAGTTTAGCGGGTCCAGAAGCTTGTTTCTTCTTGGAATAATCTATCCATGACTTTTGGTGCTGAACTGAAGGTATTTTTCTTTTGTTTTTCTTCTTTGGTCTGTTTGTTTGTATTTTACTCTAATCTTTATCTTTCACATGAGGTTTGTCAGGAATTGACTGCTTCTTCCTCTTCGGAGGGTCAATCTTCTACCATTCTTCGAGCTGATCTTGATAAGGTTACGCTTGAGCTATCTCAGGCTCGGGCTGCTTTGGAGCAAGAAAAAGCTACTTCATTTGCTACTCTTTCTGATCTGAAGGATAAGCTAGCTGGTAAGTATTTTTATATTTTCCCTAATTTTTGTGATTCTCTTTTTTACATTCTCATTTGCAGCTGTTGAACAAGCTTCGGTGACTTGGAATGAAGAGAAGAAAGATCTGTCTCTTCGTCTTGAATCTTCAGAAAAGAAAACTGAAGTTGTAAGTTTATTGATTGCTTGCTGTCTTCTGTCTTTTTGTTGTTCTTACTCTTATTTCTATGAATTGTTTGTCCTTTCCCATCTTTTGAAGTCGGAGCAAGAGTTGCAGTCTCAGCTTATGGGCGTTCATGAACGATATAAGTCCTTGTATGCTGCTGTGAAGCCTGTCATAGCTGTTGTCTGCCATGAAGAGGATGCTAAGGAAGGCCTGAAGACTTTAATTCCTGCACTGCCTCTTCGGTTTCAAGAATTTGTGGAGAATGGGTTTGAGCGTTGTATAAACAATGTTGTTTCTTTTGTTCGAGCCCTCGCTCCTGATGTGCCTTTGGACTGAATCCTTGAAGATCCGATGGACGCCGATCTCTTGGCGAGGTGGGAGCAATCAAAGCCCGAAGTCCAGGAGCTTTGCCGCAAGATATTTGGTAAAATGAAAGTGTTGCCCTCTTCTCCTTGATAAAGAACATTTATTTGTCCTTGGGTGATGATCTTGTAATATACTCTGAGTGATACTTTTGCTTAATATATTGTCAGGCTTCGTCCTGATATTGTGATGCTTTTGTCTTGCTTTGTCTGTAAGTTGTTCTTTACTTGACTTGCTAGTTGTCTTGATGAGTGCTTTATTTTCCAGGTCTTGTGAGCTATTGTCGAGTTCTTTTGGCCGAAGTTTGTAGTATCATGCCTCTGTATTTTGAGGATGCTTCTGGATTCCCGAGTTCTTTCTGGGTAATATTGTTGGCCTTTGTGCCTTGGTGACTATGCTGAAGATATTGCTCATAGATTGCCTTATGCTTCTGAGCCAGGTTTTGTAGATCTTTGTCTTTGCGTTTTAATAACCTCCGAGTAGCTTCGAAGTAGTATTATCATTCTGGATGAGTGGTTTCTGATATTGGAGTAGTAGATGTCACTTTCTGACATGATAGTATTCGGCTTGCAGTCTTTGTTGCGCCGAGTTTTGTGTTGCTCTTCAAGCAATTGTGTTGTGTCACTTTGTACAAGTGATTAACTTAGATGTCGTCGAGGTAGACTGATCTTCTTTGTTGCGTCGAGTAGTTTGATGTTTGTCATGCCGCCTCACGAAACGGTAGACTTATAGATGTATGAACCAGACTGTGCCGCTCATGGTGCAAAGCAGTCGGTTTGTCAGGTTTCTTTGCGAAACAACTGACTTAAAAAAATGCTAGACAATGCCGCTCATGGTGCAAAGCTGTCATCTTGTCATGCCGCCTCACGAAATGGTAGACCTATATATATATATGTACCAGACTGTGCCGCTCATGGTGCAAACAGTCGGTTTGTCAGGTTTCCTTGCGAAACAACTAACTTTAAAATGCTAGACAGTGCCGCTCATGGTGCAAAGCTATCAGCTTGTCATACCGCCTCACGAAACGGTAGACTTGTATATATGAACCAGACTGTGCCACTCTTGGTGCAAAGCAGTCGGTTTGTTGGGTTGCCTCACGAAACAACCGACTTAAAAGTGCTAGACAGTGCTGCTCTTGGTGCAGAGTTATCAGCTTGTCATGTCACCTCTCGAAATGGTAGAGTTGTATATATGAACTAGACTGTGCCGCTCTTGGTGCAAAGCAGTCGGTTTGTCAAGTTGCCTCACGAAACAACTGACTTAAAATGCCAAACAGTGCCTCTCATTGTGCAAACTGTCGGTTTGTCATGCCGCCTCACGAAACGGCAGACTTGCAGATCATTTTGTTCTTGAAGTCTTGTACCTTGCGTCCTTAGTTGTAAATTTTTTTGAGTTGGTTGATATGCCAAGTGTTGCTTAGTTGAATTCCATCTTCTACCATTAGTTCGTAAGTTCCGGGTTGTATTGTTGTCTTGATGATAAAAGGACCCTCCCATGGGCTGAGTAGCTTATGTCTTCCTTCTTTCTTTTGAATTAGCTGTAGTACCATATCTCCTGGCTTTAGAGTTCTTGGATGCATGTTTCTATCATAATGTCTTCGTAAACCTTGTAGGTATCTTGCATTTTGTATTACCGAGTTGTTTCTTATTTCTTCGATCATGTCGATTTCTAGCCGTCTTGTTTCTTTTGCTTCTCCTTCGTCGTATTGTTCAATTCTTGGTGATTGCCATATTAAGTCAACCGGTAATACGGCCTCTGACCCGTATACCAGGAAGAAAGGTGAATATCCTGTCTGCTAATTTGAGTTCTTAAACCCCATACCACTTTTGGTAATTCTTCTATCCATTTACTTCCGTAGTCTTTTAGGTCTTCATATAATCTTGGTTTTAGGCCTTGCAATAATAGCCCATTGGCTCTTTCGACTGGTCCGTTTGCTTGAGGGTGAGCTACTGATGCATAGTCTATCTCTATTCCGCAGTCTCTTGCCAAATATTGAAATTCCTTTTCTGTAAATGGTGACCCGAGATCTGTGATTATACGGTTGGGCATCCCAAATCTGTGCATGATGTCTTGTATGAACTCTGTTGCCTTTTCCGCACTGTATTTGACTAATGGTTTGTATTCGATCCATTTGGTGAATTTGTCTACTGCCATGAATATATATTCAAATCCTCCTTTTGCTTTTTTGAGGGGTCCGACTTGATCTAGCCCCCAGCATGAGAAAGGTCAGCCTGGCGGTATGCAGATTAGATTGTGTGCTGGAACATGTGATTGTCTTGCAAACATTTGACAACTTTTGCATGTCTTAACTAATTGTTCTGCATCTTTAAGTGTCGTTGGCCAATAGAATCCCCTTCTTAATGCTTTGTCGATTAATGTTCTAGACGCTGCATGGTTTCCACAACATCCCGAGTGGATTTCTTCTAATATCTCTTTTCCTTCTTGTGTAGATACACATTTCAATAGTACTCCAGAAGATGTTGCTCTCTTGTATAGTTTCTCTTTTACGAGGACGTACGCTTTGCTCTTCCTTATAACCCTTGTTGCTTCTGCTTTGTCACTAGGTAGTTTGTTTTCACTTTTATAATCAATGTATGGTTGCCTCCAATCGCTCTCTACTGTGAAGATTTGTCTTGAGGCATCGGGTTCTTTTATCTTGTCTATGTCCATCGGGTCTTTTTTGTTTATTGATTTCCTGGATTGATGGTTTTGCATGTTCTTCTATGAATACTCCGGGTGGTACCTTTGCTCTATCTGATCCCAATTTAGATAAGATATCTGCTACCACATTCGAATCTCATAAGACGTGATGGATTTCTAGTCCCTCGAAGTTCTTCTCGAGTTTTCTTACTTCTACATAGTATGCGTCCATATTGTTTTTTGTGCAATCCCATTCTTTGTTTACTTGATTGATTACTACTGCTGAATCTCCATATGCGAGGATTCTTTTGATTCCTAGAGTAGTTGCTACTTTTAACCCGTGTATGAGCGCTTCGTATTCTGCTTCATTATTTGTTGCTTGCCATAATATCTGTAGCACGTACTTTAATTGCC
The DNA here is from genome assembly GCA_022036555.1 of Microstegium vimineum. Taxonomy (NCBI): domain Eukaryota; kingdom Viridiplantae; phylum Streptophyta; class Magnoliopsida; order Poales; family Poaceae; genus Microstegium; species Microstegium vimineum. The sequence continues at coordinate 22,047,781 of CM039136.1, forward strand.
TTCCTTCTGGGGAAATAAGTAGCACACCTGCTTCTGCCCCTCCAAGCTTCAGAGAACCATCAAAGTACATCTTCCAATGGTCCCATATTGGCTTGGGTTCTTTTTGTGCGATTTCTGTCCATTCTGCGATGAAGTCGGGTAATATCTGTGACTTGATTGCTGTTCTTGGTTTGAAATCTATATTTAGAGATTCGAGTTCTACTGCCCATTTTGATATTCGGCCTGTGGCGTCTTTGTTTCTGAGTATGTCTAGTAATGGAAAGTTGGTTGCTACTGTTACTTTGTGCTCGTGGAAATAATGCCTCAGTTTTCTTGATGATATGAGTATTGCATATAGTAGTTTTTGTATGTGTGGGTATCTGACTTTTGACTCTGTGAGTGCTTCGCTGATGTAGTATACTGGTCTCTGCACTTTGTAGGTGTGTCCGGGTTCTTCTCTTTCCACGATGACTGCTGCACTTACTATGTTTTTTGTTGCCGTGATATATAGCATCATGTCCTCCTTATTTCTTGGTGGTGTCATTACTGGAGATGATGATAAGTGTTCTTTTAACTTCATAAAAGCTTGATTCGCCTCTTCTGTCCATTCGAAGTTCTCTTTCTTTTTTAGAAGTTTGAAGAAGGGTAGTCCTTTTTCTCCCAATTTCGATATGAATCTGTTGAGAGCTGCCATACATCCTGTGAGTTTTTCTATGTCCTTGATCTTTTTTGGTGGCTTCATGTCCATTATTGCTTTGACTTGTTTTGTGCTTGCTTCAATTCCTCTATTGCTGACTAAGAAGCCGAGTAGTTGTCCTGATGGTACGCCGAAGACGCATTTTGTGGGATTGAGCTTCCACTTCCAAGCTTTCAAGTTCTTGAAGGTCTCTTTTAGGTCTTTCAATAGTGATTCGGGTTCCTTTATTTTGATTACTACGTCATCAATGTATGCCTCAGCGTTTCTTCCAATTTGATCTCCTAGACAAGTTTGTATTGCTCTTTGATATGTTGCTCCTACGTTTTTTAGTCCGAATGGCATTGACTTGTAGCAGTATGCTCCAAAGGGTGTTATAAAAGATGCTTTGCTTTGATCTTCTTCTCTTAGTGATATTTGATGGTACCCCGAGTAGCAGTCAAGGAAAGATAGTAGTGATGATCCAGCTGTTGAGTCTATGACTTGGTCAATTCTTGGTAAGATCTGTGTAATCCACACACATACGCCATTCTTTCGAGTTCTTTTTCTCCACCAAAACTGGGTTAGCTAACTAATCCGGGTTGATTATTTCCCTGATGAATCCTGCTGCTAGTAATTTTGTAATTTCCTTTTTTGATTGTTGCTTTCCTGTCTGGCATAAATCTGCATAGCTTCTGTTTTACTGGTCTTGATCCTTTGTTTGTATCAATTTTGTGCTGAGCCAACTCCTTTGGGACTCCTGGCATAATCTGTTGGTTTCCACGCAAATATGTCTTTGTTGTCCCTTAGAAAGTTGGTGAGCGCGAGTTCCTATTTGGGATCCAGGTTTGCACTGATTATTGCTGTCTTCTCTGAATCTCCGGTTAGTAGGTCGATTGTCTTCGTGGCTGCTTCTTTTGGAGGTGTAAAATTGCTTGGCTTCTTTGCCGGTATTTGAATTTCGTCCGGATTCATTGCTTCAACCTTCTTTGCAATGTCTACGGCTTGCACATCATAGTCATATGCCTTCTTTAGATCTCCCTTTAGTGACAGAACTCCTTTTGTTGTCGGCATCTTGAGCAGTAGGTATGGATAGTGAGGTATTTCCATGTATCTTGTGAGTGCTGGTCTTCCGAGGATTGCATGATAACATGATTCGAAGTCGGCTACTTCGAACTTGATGAACTCGGTTCGATATTTGTCGGGTGTTCCAAAGGTAACTAGTAAGGTGATTTGTCCCAATTGTATGGAAGCTTTTCCGGGTATTATCCCATAGAAAGGAATACTTGTCGGTGTGATCATACCTTCATAATCCAAATTCATCTTCCTCAGGGTACCTGTAAAGATTATGTTTAATCCTGCTCCTCCGTCAATGAGTACTTTGGAAACTGCCACTCCTGCTATTGTTGGTACCATTACTAGGGGGTAATAGCCAGCGTTTGCTGCACTTGTCCATTGGTCTTCTCTTGTAAACTGGATTGGGTATTCTGACCAATCTAGATATCTTGGGGTAGCTGGTTTTGCTGCCATAATGGTTCTATGCGCTAGCTTTTCTTGTCTTTTGTTTCTTGTATATGATGCTCCAGAAAAGATTACTGCTATTTGTCGTTGAGGTTATTGATAATTTCCCTCTGTTTTCTTTGTATCCTTTCCATATCCATTTGTTCTTTGTTCCGAATTGTTTGCTCGTGTATCTTCTTTCTTTGTGAATCTTTGTTGAAAGGTGTCGCATTCGACCAGTTTATGGCCTACGTGAGGATGTATGTAGCATGGTAGGTCTTCTATTCTTTCTGCTGGCCTTTTTGCGTAATTGTTGCCCTGGTAGTTGTTGTTTGAGTATCTGTTGTTTCTGTTGTTGTTGTAATTGTTGTTGTATCCTCCTTTATCATTGTCATTAAACCTTCTTTTGTTGTCTGCTGCTGCCACCATGTTGTCTTATCTTGGCCTTTTATCGGTGATGACATGTATTTGAGCTTTGAGTTCTCCAAACCTTCGATAATATTACCTTAGTGTTTCTCCTCTTCTCTATTTTACATTCTTCAATTCTACTGCTGTCATGGGATGTGTTATTATCCCTACAAAGTTGTTGCAGAAGACTTCTTGCAAATCCTCCCAATATTTGATTGATCTTGGTTTTAGCTTGTCAAACCATTGTAAAGGCATGGCTTCGAGTGCCATTGGGAAGTATAAGGCTTTGATTTCATTGTTTCCTCCTGCGAGTTCGATGGATTGGGAATATACTCTTATCCATTGTCTGGGTTCCACTTTTCCATTGTATTTGGAGTGGTTTGCTGGTTTGAACTTGTGTGGTAATTTCAATGTCTGCAGTCTTCCTGCAAAGCATGGGAATCTGTCGTATTGTTCTGTTCTGTTGAAGTTTGGTGACCAATCTCTTCGGTAATAGTCCCTGTCCCCCCTGTATTCGGATTCACCATAGTCTTCCGGGTAACATTGGCCCCAGTCTGGGCTGTTTTGTTTTACTAGTCCGAGATGTTGTTCCTGTCTTTCCGATGGTTGTGGTATCTCTGTTTTCCCCAGTCTGTGAAATATTGATTTCTTGGGTGGTTGTTCCTCATGTTTTTCTCCTTGTCCTTCTTGAGGTGTATTGCCGTCGGGTTGTTTATTGGGGTCTTCCTCTTGTTTGATTGGCTCGTCTTTGATTCTTTCCACTTAGCGAGGATGTTTAGTTCTTTCGTCAGTTCCTCGATTCTTTCTCTCTTTGTATTCCTTGTGGATTCTCTTTCTGCCTTCTTCGTGTTGTATTCTGTCAATTCCGCTTTGTATTTGATCCAGATTTGTTTTCTCTGAGCGGCTTGGTTTCTTCTTCCTGCTCTAGCTTTATTCTTTTTCAGCCTTGTGATCATTGGTCTCATTGTCGTCGCCTTCCTCATCATCCGAGATATCCCCTTCTGATTCATCTGATGATTTCAAGTCGGGTATTTGTGGCGGTTCTAGATAAGGTTCTAGTTCTGCCATGTATATGGTATGTGCCCTCCGAGTTCTTCTTGTTGGCTAATTTCTCTTCCTTGACTTGTATGACAAATCCTGGTAAAGTCCGAGTTCTTTTCCTATTTGGAATGGTAGTTCTACGTCCTGACCTTGAGTTTGGTTTGGCCAGTGCACGATACACCCCTCTGGAGTTGTTGACATGATCATTCCTTCTTGAGCACCTTTCAAGGTTATGCTTCTTATCATCTTCTTCTTAAGAAACTTCCCGTATGTGGATGCGGAGTTACGTAACCCGTATGGCACCGAGTACTTGGCTGTCTCCGAATTGTTTCTGCCTTTGATTGAAGTTTGGTTGTGTATTCTGACTTGCATTGCGCTTGGTCTCTTTTTGTTAGTCTTGGAGTTGGTATGTGGTGAAGTCTCCTTTTCTGAGTTGGTTCCGTATCCATCCTCATCTGCTGGACTGGTTGGTTTCGAAATTGTGAGTTTTCGGGTCTTTTGATTTAGTTCTCGAAGATCTTGATCAACTCCTTCTCCTCGGAGTCGGCTTTGAATCTTTCCGTCGTCGTTGATCTCGCAAATCCATGATCCAAAGAAAAATGTTGATTTCGTCGGTTTCGTCATCTTGAGGTCGTGGTCCACCAAGCTTTCGAGAAAAAATTCGCCGAAAGCCCCTGCCTGGCGCGCCAGCTGTCAATGTCTTACCACCGATAGCCTGCCACGGGTTACCCGAGACAGTAGTTCGTGCCTCGGCGAATAGTGAAATCTTGGTGGTTGGACACGTAGGGACACACGGTTTATACTGGTTCAGGCCCTCGACACAGTCGAGTAATAACCCTACGTCTAGTTAGGTCGCTTGTTATTGTTCTGTTCTCATAGTACAAGGTGTTATGTGTCGCTCTACGTATCGGGTGTAGTGTAGTATGCTCAGGTGTTTTTTGGGTGGTACCCTCACCAGCCCTTTATAGTCTAGGGTCTGGTTGAGGACTGCTCTAATCCTACTCGGTTACAAACTTAGAGTCCTAAGCTGCGCTTCAGTCTTGTCGTCTTTACCGAGTAGAATTCGGTTTCGTTCATCTGCCTTCCTTCGTGGGCCGATAGGAAACATGCCCAAAACTCAGGTAAACCGGTCTATGGGTACCCTATAGGATATCCCATCGACAGAGTCAACTCCGAACAGTGTGAAACATAATAGTGGTATACAAATGGTTTTCACAGGATATCAAATATAAATTACATGATTAGCCGATTATATGACAAGAATAAGGTAAAGATGCGACACGCATAACATCATCGATATGAAACTACCAAATCTACTAAACATATCAGATAAAGATTAACCATCAACAGAGGTGTGTTCCCATGCATCTATGATGACAATTAACCCGATAACCTGACCAATTTACTAGCATTGGGGTGTTTCCATGCAGCCATAAAAGTAAACAAGCCAAGCCACGTCTAGTATATTTAATAGATCTAGTAGATTAAAATGATAAAGTAGATGCATCGTATGATTGAAGCATAACCAGATCGGCTACGTTAGCCGATATGGGATCCATGAAGCTTGAACAAAATCCATACATCCAGCCTCGGATGGATCCAAGTTTGGATAGACATAACTCAACACATATGGCAGTGGGGTCCGGTAGATGTAGTCGTACCACGTATGTTGAATCAGATTCATCCACCCTCAAACCAATCTAATAACCGAATATATGTCTCGAACCCACAACATGTGACAACCACAACCAAAGGATTAGCCGATATGATCTTAGATCTATCGCCTCTCTAAGTATGAAAGTAAATGCATCGGAGACAATAGATCTAGATAGAAAATAAATCGCGAGCCAATCTATCAGTTGAGATTGGGCATGGTATTGCAGCAATAGATTAAACAAAACATAACAGACAATATCAATAAGTTAATGAATCTATTAAATCGCCAACCTAATAGAGCCAATAACTAGCTCGAAGTCATGATTTATGTGAGATTGAAGCAATGCAGCCCCATGAACAATAGATTCAAACCGATAACTAACTCACACCGAGCTTGCACGAGTTACACAATACAGCCGTACAAACGAGACATGAACCAAGGCTAGACCTACAAGAAAACTGGAGGTCGATCTAGTCGATGCAGCCCAATCCATCGAAGGTTCACCGGAATCTACACTACTCCTACACCTAGGGTTGGCCGGAGGCCGGAATCTAAGTACTAGTTGTGTATTTGATTGATTGGATATCTTTCTCATTCCCTAGGACTTGCTATTTATAGACCATAGCATGTACCCTAACCGGCCGTCATGCAAGTCCTAATAATTAGAAAACAAAACATGACTTGAGCCTCAATCCACTCCATCGCCGAGATCGTCGCGTACGTGCTGTTGAAATCTGCCGAAAGATCCCTTCATGATCTCTTATTTGCTTAGTCGATCTTTCGGGTCCATCCCGGATATCTCCTCCGAAGGCCTACTAGGGGCCCATAAGTGCCCTATCTGGCCGTACCAAAATACGGTGTCAACACCGCCAAACCCCGAGTTTTGAGGCCCAAACTCGAAAACCGTCCTCCGATGTTTTTGAGCCCCACACCATCAAACCACTCAACACGTGTCACCATGTCCTCGACCGCCTGAGTGTCAAGTCCTCTTGAGCCTTCCCGCTTGACTCGCTCGCCCGCCGTCTTGACTTGGTCAACACTGTCTACTCCATGTCTTCTCGCACTTGTCGATGCCAAGTGCCAGCCACCGCAGCTAGTCCTCCGGCCCTACGGTCCATCGGTCCAAGCCTCGAGTCCGCCCTTCACCGCTCTTAGTCCATCGACACGACATGCCTCTACTTGACCTTCTCCTTGCCATTGACTACCGCCTCCGGACTCAACACCTGCACAAGACAAGCCAAGAGACAAACAACCTTCTGCTTTTGCAGTGGATTAGTGAACATGTTCAAACTGAAATATTTATATGTTGGCCACTCACTCATCATCTAATATTGAACATCATGGGCACATATCAGCCATGTGTTCGCATTTCTCAAAGCTAATAATTAATTAAAAGTCATATTCAGAAGTTAGTTACGAGTTGAGAGATCTTGCATCAAATTTAAGGAATCTAAGGAATTGAAAGAGCAGTTAGTATTTTTTTCCTCTCCTTGCCATATTTTTTTTGGAATCTTCTTGATATTAGTTTTAGTTAAAGTTTATCTACAGGCTGCATTTTTTGAATCATTTTTGTTTACATGGCGCTGGCATTAGGTGCTCCATCTCTTATTTCGGCGCCCTAAAATTAGCTGTAGGAGTCTGGACTAAAGAGCGGGTATTTGCAGGCTGATTTGATGTGATGGAAGCTGTAACCATTGGTCAGTTTAATATCTTCAGATTTGTTTCCTGCTGTTATGACTTATTTTTCCTCAAGGACACCTTTTATCATTTGTTAGAAGGGTCATGTATGTTCACATTGCAGGAGTAGTAAACTAATGTGTTCCTGCCGGTGAGGCTTATCAAAAGGCTCAACTTGCGCGGGAGATAAACCAGAAAGTAAGAAACAACTAACAGACTACATGCTTTATTTTACACAAGAATAAGCAAAGTTATTGCCAACGGAGAATTCCCAGCAGATACATTCTTTGCCTGTGCTCATTAATTTGCTTCAATTGATTCATGCGGCCTATTACTAAGTTTATCAACCATGCTCTTTGTTTTTACTGGCTCGTACATGATAGTACATATATGGTTACTAAATTTATATATGCTCCTGTAGGATGCTTGGTTCAGTCGGCAGTACAAGTTAGTCACTGCCCTCCCTCTCTCAAGCTTCTCTTATGAGTAATAGTTTGGTGCAAAAATTAATAATATTTTTAATTTGATTCTCCCTATTGTACGATACGGGCACTAAGACAGTACATTGATATCTAGAGTAGTTCTGAATGTGTACTCTCTGCAAAAACAATTGATTGAGGTTTGGAGTGTTGCTTCGTGGTACACTCACCGCAAATATGTACTCTCTCAGATTAAATGACTGCATGTTTAGCTAATTTCCTTTTTGGAAGGTTTAGATTTCTTCCCATCAGGTGTTTGATTACATACCAGATAGAGGTGGGTGGTAACCAAGGTTAGTTATCATCCTAGAAACGACAGTTATTCGAAGACCGGAAGGAGTATGCCTTTTATCTATTGTGATTTCTTTGGTTATATGCTGTTGCAGCGTTAGCACATGCATTATACTATGTGTAGCCATAGATATAGAAATTCTGCATGTATTACATGCATATGTTACAGCCTTGCATGACGGATTTATTCATTTCCAAGCAGTTAACTTATATACAATGCAGTGGCAATATTTTTCATTTTTGCATTAGGTAGTATTGCAAATAAGTTAGACAATGGACCATAGCTTGTATGCATAGTCGCACAGATCATTTCTCTTGGTTGATAACAGAGGACAAAATTAACAGACTAATAAGATGATTATATTTTAATTAATTGCAGCTAATCGTTGCTGTTTTGGTGCCTCAATCTGTTATTGGTGAATTGTTTCATTTAGTTATAATACTTCTTGTATGCTTCTGAACTATGTCTATTTGCCTGCAGCTCCCTCTGCGAGGAGCTGATATTACACTCTGCACAAACTAAAACTAGATGACTTGATTCGACCTTTGGCTGCTTCATGCTGCCGGATCTCCTTGTAAATTCATGAATTGGCTGGAAAAGTACATGATTTTTAGCCACCACTTCCATCTTGATAGTTTTTGTGATTGTTTCTTATATCTTAGCATTCACCTGTACCCTACTCGTGTGAAAGGATTGTACTACGATGCTAATTGTTGGGCGTAGAGCAAAAGCATGTCCTGATTGTTGCTCATGCTCTAGTCCAATTGTCACAGCCCTGTATGCATTGGAAATTATGAACTTATGGTTGATATGTGCCCATGATGTTCAGTTTTAGTGATGAGTGATTATTCAACATTCGAGTATTTCAGTTTGAGCGGTTTTCACTAATCCACTGCGAAAGCAGAAAATTGCTTATCTATCGGCTTGTGTTGTGTAGGTGTCGAGCTTTGATACGGTGGTCAATGGCGAGGTGAAGGTCGAGTAGAGGCATGCCGTGTCGATGGACTGAGAGCGGTGAAGGGCGGACGTGAGGCTCGGACCGACGGACCAAAGGGCCGGAGGACTAGCCGTGGTGGCTGACACTTGGCATCGACAAGTGCGAGAAGACATGGAGGTAGACCGTGTTGACCAAGTCAAGGCGGAGGGCGAGCGAGTTGAGCCGGAAGGCTCAGGAGGACTTGGCGCCCGGCCAGGCGAGGACAAGGTGGCACGTGTCGAGCGGTTTGGTGGTTTGGGCCTCAAAACTATCGAAGGAAAGTTTCTGAGTTTGGGCCTCAAAACTCGGGGTTCGGTGGTTGAGCCGAAAGCCACCAGTGGACCGGTTTACGGGTTTGGGCCTCAAAACCTGGGGGCAAGCTTCCGAGGAAGCGGGGGCGGCACGTGGCGGAATCCTGGAGGTTGTGTCGAGGCGACGGCAAGTCCAGGCAGGAAGCAGGGCCGTCCGATCAAAAAGATGAAGAAGATTTGGCAAGTTGGATCACAATGTCCTAGGGCTAGGTAGTTCTCTCATGTATCGAGGGGCTAGGTGAAAATGTCCACTTAGACCTCCTTATTAGGGGATGAAGGGTTATCCTCATCTTGACCTCTTGCATTTGCCTCTCCTCCCTTCCACTCCTTAAGTTTTCCTCCTCAAGGATTCTTGCATGAGGTCCACGATTTTGGTGTCGTGTAAGAACTGAGATTTTCCCAAGGAAAGGAGGTCGTAACCTCCTTCTATCCTCCGGGAGTCGGTTGTGAAATTGCTTGTGTTCGAGTTCATCGTTTTTGCAATTTCGTTCTCCGATTCCTTCTTCCGATCTCTCTCCATGATGCCTTGTTTTGCAAACCGCTTGTTGTAGTAGTTGTTGCGTCTCCTTGTGAGGTAATCCACCGAAGGAATCGTGTTGGATTGGAGCGAGCAAAGAGATCGATTCGGTTTTTGTTCTTCGTTCGATTTCACTCCATTTTTGGCTTTCCCTTTTGATTCTTGAACTTGTGAGGGTAGGAAGATCAAGATCTTCATGGAGTAGAGTCACATCTACCTAAGAAACCTCCCCGCAAAGTTTGGATTCGATCGGAGTTGAATCGAACAAGTTCCGACGATTTCTTTTTGATCCGCGCAGTTTTCGGGGCATCGGACGCTAGCACCGAACGCTCATCTAAGCACTGGACGCGTCCAGTGAGTTGTCTTTTTGCACAGGTCACATCGGACGCTGGCATCGGGCGCACATGTCCAAATAGGCCTGAGTCCGATGGGTTGACTGTTCCCCGGCTGAGCGTGAGCATCAAACGCTCAGAGCGTCCGGTGGGGTAGCATTGGACACGTCCGGTGCTCCTCGTAGCTCTCTGTTTTTGCATCATACTCCAGTGTCGGACGCACGTTGGGTCCGGTGACCCTGCACCGGACGCGTCCGATGGTCTGAGGTCCTCTCGGGTTCTTCTCCGTTGTTGTATCGGACGCTGAGTATCGGTGAGTCTGGTGCCAAGGGTGTCTACATCCGATGCTATGCAATGCTTCTCTCTTTCACTCGCTCTCGCCTCGTCCGAGCTCCGAATCGAGTTCCGCTTGTTGTGTTGGATTCATATTCTCGCATCGGACTTGATGAAATACTTTTGAGACCAGTTCTCACAAGTATTTTTTCTTGAGTTCTTGCCTATTTTCCTAGGGGTCGAGAACTCCGGTTTCGGTGTTTTCGGTGCGTTTTCTCCTTTGCTGATTGAGCTTTCATTTCTCCGATTTCGTTTGCGAAAGCACGTCAGGGTTGTTTTTGGGAAGAGTGGCCCGAACATTTACTTGAGAAATTTGAGACTCCCATTCACCTTCCTCTGGTCGCTATTATCGGTCCTTGAGAAATGCACAAGAGAGTTGTATTGATAGCCTCTTCTAAAGTGAAGCATCTCTCAGCTTGATCCCTCAACTATAACCGATGATTCTTTTAAGATCAGACATAAACCAATGTTATGGTTTATTGTTTCATTGCTTTTATGTGTACCCTGAAATGTTTCTGTGGCGTTAGCATGAGCACTATACTAATTAGAATAAAGCTAAAAAGAGAAAAAAATAACAAAATAAAATAAAATGAACATAAAAATAAAATATACATAATACAAGTAAAAATAGAATATAGAAAGAAAAAAAGTTAATCACGCGGCGCTTCACGTTGGTGGAACCTGCGGAGCACGCGTTCCATCCGTGTCGCCGCCCCAAAGGCAAAAAAAAAACTATCGTGTGTGACAAAAAATTACTGTATTCGCTAAAACTGAATTAGGCGTCATCATTATCATATCTATATCTATATCTCATCATTATCATATCTATATCTATATCATTATTATATCTATATCTATATCTATTCTGTACCTTTTTTTTATAAAGAGGCAAAATTTTAGCTGTTTTTTTGGTCCGTCTTTCCCTAAATAACTTAATCAATGTTCGCCTATATCTATTTTTATATGGATTGTGTTCTATTCTAATACGAATTGGCACTTGAAACTTACCAAAATTAAGAACCCAAGAGTCTTGTCCGATTCCAAACGAATTGGGTCATATACGTGTGACCGGACACATAATCCAAATCCAAGATCTCTAGATTCTAAGTAACCTGAATAGAATAAAATCTTAATCTATATCTATATATCTATATCTATACCTAATAACAAAGAGGCAAAATTTCAGTCTCTTTTTTTTCCGTCCATCCATTCTTTTTAGATCCGTCTCTCTCTAACTAACTTTGTGAATGTGGAATTGTCTTGTCCTTCTCTATATATGAACTAGCTATTATTACGAATTGTAAACAAGTAGGAGTCCTAATCCAAATAGAACTAGCTATTTTTTATGGAAACAAAATCACCTTTCGTTTTTTCCTTTTCCTTTTTTTCTGACCATGTTGCAATAATAATAAAACGGGATTGTTGTCGAAAGAAAAAAAGAAAACAGCCCCACAACTCCGAGTCGGAGGAGCGTACGTGTCTAAATTAGATGAGTTCCAAAGTACGGCCCACCAACTCCAGCTGCCCACCTCTATATACTTTATATTATAAATAATCTATATCTATATCTATTGTGTCTCTTTTTTATAGCCTCCTTTGTTTAGCATGATACAGAGCCCGAATCCAAAATCTTTGTTTAGCATGATACAGAGCCCGAATCCAAAATCTATTGGATCATGTATGTGATCCGAACTAGAAAACAACCGACTTTCCATACAAATTCTATTCCATCATGACTCGTGCCAAAAGATAAATATATTATATTTCTCACCGATTCATTTCTAAAAAAATATCTCTAATTTGAATCATATTCCAATATGCATGACTCATGATGGTAGATATATAATAGGAAAATATACATGTAAAGAAAAAAAAAAGTTATGGGCTCAGTGATAGAATTTCTCCTTTTCACTAAGATGCGTATAAAAAATAGAAAAAAAGCAATGGAACCATATATGGAAATAGAATAAGAATAAAAAAAGAATAGCAATGGAGTCCTTCAAGGCCTCTTTTGGTTTGTAGTGAAAAAATAATAACATATATTATAGAGAAAGAAATAGAAAGAAAAATAAATAGTAATGGACTCCATCACGAACTAATTCGAGACTCTGAAAAGACCACATAAAGAAAATAAGTAAAATATGAATAAATATGACTTTTGTCTGTGTTTTCACTATCATTTGATTTTTTTTCTCCCGTTGCAACGCACGGGCATGTTTGCTAGTAATAATAAAATGCCAAAATTCCAGGGCTCTTTTTTCATCCATCCATTCTATTTAGGTACACCTCCCTTTAACTACTGGACAAGGGAGAGCGAGTACGAATCCAAAACCTATTAGATCGTGTATCTGAGCTCGACTCGAAAACAATTAGCTTTGCATACGAATTGGCCACTTTTTTTGGTCCAACACAATACGGAACGGAAAAGAATCCTAATCCTAATCTGATCCCTTTGATCTAACAAGCTGTTTGGTTCAGCCGGATGTAACGCAATCAAATTACAGATGCCATCCGATAACGCTATAGCAGTTTGTTTCGGCCTTCCACGTTATGAGATACCCAGGAATTGGATACCGCTCTATTGATTTCTGATACCGCACCTCAAGGAGTCTTATCAGATAACGATACGGGGAAAGATCCAACGGAAGGACGCAGCCCCTGGCTGACCCCCTCCACAGCCGCCTCCGCCGCCGCCGGCTGCCATCCCGGCGCCGGCGCCCCCTGCCCCTCCCCGCACCTCTCTGCCCCCTCCCTCCACCTGCCTGCCCCCTCCAAGATCGACTCCAGCCCAAGCTCCGCCGCTTCCCCTAGCCGCAGATCCACACAGAGAGGATGCGCTGCCGCCTCTCCGTCGTCGCTCCAGCCGGTGTCCCGGAGACGAGTGCAGATGCGGACGTCGGCAACCCCCTGCTGAGCGCGGGCGCGGGAGCCGCCGAACGTGCCACCCGTGACAGCGTCGGCCGAGGCCGCCGGCGAAGCAGTCCATGGAGAAGGAGCGCGTGATGGGCTCTTGCGCGGCGGCGGCGCCGGTCTTGGTTGGGAACCTGCAGGAGCTCCCGTACCCAACGGTGTCGCGGATGCGCCGCCCATCCCCGACTCAGAGCTGCAGGTCACGGCAGGACGCGCCGTGGTCGTCGCGCGCCGGTGATGATGGTGCGGCAGAGCGGGCGCACTCGGACGCGGACGAGTCCCTGGCCCGGCGGTGGTACCGGACGACGGGGAGCGCGGCGACAACGTCCGGGTCGAGCCCGCCCGGGAGCTCGGCGGCCTCGTGGTCGGTGAAGAAGACCGTAGAGACGCGCTCCACCATGCGGCGGTCGTCGCGGCGCGCGCGGTGGAGGAGCAGGCCCGACCCGTATTCAGATTTGGAGTAATACCAGAGCGTCAAACCAAACACAGTAACGGTATTACGATCCCCCGTGCAGTCCCCCGTCATTTGTTTACGACTTTACGTTAGCGTTCACATTACCGTCCAGGTAACCAAACAGCACGTAAATAGGAATCCTAATATGAAAAGCTAGAAAAGAATTGGATGATTTTAAGATTTTTTTTCCTTCATTTTACGACGGTATTACGATCCCCATGCAGTCCCCCGTCATTTGTTTACGACTTTACGTTAGCGTTCACATTACCGTCCACGGAACCAAACAACACGTAAATAGGAATCCTAAGATGAAAAGTTAGAAAAAAATTGGATGATTTTAAGATTTTTTTCCTTCATTTTACGACTGTGTACCGTGACTCCAACTTTAACTCGGTTTTTTGCAGTTACTTAAATCGACCTCGTTACCATAAAAGCTATGAGTTCTAATTGTAATCTAAATAGAGTTCTCTAAGTCCTATATCTTAATACCAAACACATGAGACTTCCATGCAACATAAAAAGGAATTTGTGGTTGCAAGGCCACACGCCGCCGCCGCCGCCGCCCGCCGCCTTCCGTCGTCGCCGCTGGTCCCCCTCCCTTCCCCTCCGGCATCTCGCCGGGGCTGAAGGGAGCAGGGATCCATTGTTTTTAATAAGTTTTTCCAGTAGATCGAGTTCTTAAGGTTAGGGTTTCTCCATGCCAAAGTTCTTAGGGGATCCATTGGAGTTTTATCTCCTTCTTCTCCTCTTCTCCAGCAATGGTGAAGGAGAAGGTGTTGACACAAAATGTGACGCACTGTGGCTAAGACACAGCAAGCCGGAAAGCGTGGCTTCAATCGGGTGTCCGGGTGTTTCGAAATTCAGAAACGTGCCAGTCAGTTTGACCTGAAACTAACAAGGGATGAAAATCATTAGATATAAAACTGGAACATACTGGGTGAGACCAGACAATTCCATATATACGGCCCTGAAGCCGCTTACGACGACATACAACTATAGAAGCTATCTGTCAACAGGTTTTATAGATCATTCGGCTAAAACAAACGTAAGGCACGTGTAAAGTTGATTGTCGAATATGCATGCATGGGAAAAGTATGTATGAACGAATCATAATTAATTATGAGTTAAAGCATAACCAAGCTCGGTAATCTAACTGAGTTGGGATCCATGATGAAGAAACATGTAAGCAAAACACGATCAAACTAATCTAAAGCTTGTATCTTCCGCACGATACCCAAGCTTATCAAAGCTTAAATATGGTTAATATGCATGAACCCGCACCACATAGCAATCTAGATTTACACTAATTCGGCTATTGTGAACATGAGATCTATTTGTAGAAACAACATGCAAGTAAAAATTATTAAAACAGGGATAGATCTATAGGAAAGAATAGAGCCGAACCGTATCAATATAGATTGGGCAAAAGAGTGTTACTAATATATAAAATATCTAAAACATGCAACACATGATAACTTAATGAATCTACTAGATCTTGACAAATCTAATAGAGCCGATAACTATCTTGCTTTTGCTAAGCATATCGAATAAACACCCGCCGCACGGTATTTACTCGTAAACGAAACATAAGCGAAGACTTCTTGATTGTCAAACAAAGATTCGCCGCACGATCATTGAAAACAAACAAGACTACTTGCATCAACATCTAAATCCACCGCATGATACTAGACATGATAGCAAGGTTGCCGGGACTTACGGAGGTCGACGGATCGATGATTCCTCTCGAAGAACTCGACGACACGACAAAGGACTCAAAGTTGGCACGGGGCCGGTTGTATTGAATTAGTTGTGAACAGTTTTTACAATGTCCAAGGGTTTATATTTATACCCTGGTCATGACATGAGTCCTAAAAGGACACGGTTACAGAATATTAAAGGAAAAACATGATATCTTTGACTTTAATTTCCTCCGGAGTCTTCATTGCCTTAATTGTCGTGGTCTTCGTTGCCCGATCGGTTCTTTGCTTGCCGTTTTTGTCGCTTCCCTAACGGAAAACCGCCCTTTATCAGAATAGCCATCTGCACGATCATTTGCCGAACCTTTGGAAATTAGTCGACCGCACGGACACTTGCCGAATGCTCCGAGACTAACTGACCGCACAGATACTTGCCGAATGCTCTGAACACCCATCTCTGTAAATCTGTTGCGCGCTGGCCCACCTGTCATCCTCCTGACTGCACTAAAATTCAGTGTTAACACATGCCCCCTTAATTTTGGGATAAAAGTCATTTTATTTTGAAATTGACCACAAGTTTTCCCTTTTCTTCTAGGTCAACACTGTTCAACATCACAGCCGCCGCTCAGAAAATTCGAGCCCTAGCACACCTTTGAATTTACTTCAACCCTTCAATGGCGACACATACCGCGCCGGCTATTCTCTGAACTCTCAAAGTATTTTTCGGCTAAAGGCGATGTCTCCATATCAGCTATTTTGTGTACAAAGCTCCTTAAGTCTGTTTATGCACCAACCTCAACACTGGGATGGAATTGCTTGAGAAACCTTCCATTAATAGCTCTAGTAAACTCTTCTCCCAGTAGTCTTTTTAATATATACGCATTGTCAGGCACACGCCTCACTATCCGAAAAGGTCCTTCCCAGTTCGGAGACCATTTGCCGAATGTCTTATCTTTTGTCCCAATCGGCAGTATAGTTTTCCAAACTAAATCTTCTTCTACGAATTGCTTCTCTTTGACCTTTTTGTTGTAATATCTGGCAACACGTAATTTGTTTTTCTCAATATTTTCCAATGCTTTCAGGCGAACCAAATGCAAATCCTCTAATTCGTCCATCATCATATCCTTATAATCTTGTTTCCTCAAATCATTTTGCAAGATCACTCGCCTCAAATCTGACTGCAATTCCCACGGTAATACAACATGATGTCCATAAACCAACTCATAGGGAGATGCTTGCGTAGACCCATGACAAGCCATTCGGTAAGCCCACAAAGCTTCATTAAGAACCGAATGCTACTTTTTCGGCTTTTCATCAATCTTCTTCTGAATAATTTTGATCATGATCTTATTTGATGCTTCGGCCTGGCCATTAGCTTGTGCATAATAAGGAGAAGAATTGTATAACTTGATCCCTATCTCTTTAGCAAAATCACAAAATTCAGACGAAGTAAACTGAGTTCCCTGATCTGTCGTTATAGTTTGAGGAATCCCGAATCTGTGAATTATGTGCTCCTTAACAAAATTGATCATGTTCTCTGATGTAACCTTCTTCAAAGGAATAGCTTCAACCCACTTTGTAAAATAATCTGTGGCCAACAGTACAAACTTATGTCCTTTGCTAGAAGGAGGATGAATTTGACCAATCAAATCTATGCCCCATCCTCTAAACGGCCAAGGTTTGATAATTGGGTTCATAGCCAATGTTGGAGCTCTCTGAATATTACCAAATTTCTGACAATCCTGACACCTTTTGTAATATTCAAAACAATCTTCAAGCATAGTTGGCCAAAAATAACCAGTTCTTCTAATCATCCACTTCATCCGGTAAGCCGATTGATGTGCACCACACACTCCTTCATGCACTTCATACATCAGTTTTCTGGCTTCTTCTTGATTCAAACATTTGAGGAGTACCCCATCTATAGATTTGTAGTACAACTGATCATCAAGGAGCACGAACTTGAGAGCTTTGTACCTGAATTTTCAAGAAACCTTTTGCGATGGATTCTTTATGTAATCGGCAGTCTCGTTTCTCCAGTCATCAATTGCCCGATACTCATCCACAGCATTAATCTCTTGATCCTCTCGGTATCCCGAAGCAGTTTGAGCTAGTTTATTTGCTTCTTCATTATGCCCCCTAGGGATATGATGCAAGGTTGCCACCTGAAAATTCTTCAAATGCTCTCGGCATTCTTCATAATATTCTCTTAATATATCACTCTTGCATTCATATTGGCCGATCAATTGATTAATTACTAACTCAGAATCTCCAAAGATCTCAACAGCAACAACCTTTATTTCAATAAGAAACCGAAGTCCTCTAAGCAGTGCTTCATACTCAGCTTGATTGTTAGTAACATGGAATTCAATAGGGATGGCATACTTAAAAGTTACCCCTCGTGGAGAATCAAGAGAATGCTAGCACCACCACCTTTGCTACAAGATGAACCATCAAAAAACAAAGTCCAAGGTGCAATACTTATCATGTTAGCAGAAGGATCACGATGTTGGGTAATAAAGTCGGCAATAATTTGACCCTTTACCGTCTTTGCCAATTCGTACTTTAATTCAAATTCTGATAAAGCCAAAATCCATTTGTCAATTCTTCCGTTTAAAATTGGCATTGATAACATATGTTTTATTACATCAAATTCAGAAACTACCACGCATTCGACATTCAACAAGTAGTGCCAAAATTTGGTACATGAGTAATACACGCACAGGCAAAGTTTCTCCATAGCCGAATACCTTGTCTCTAGATCTAGCAGCTTTCGGCTAAGGTAAGCTATCACTCTTTCCTTTCCTTCAAACTCTTGCATGAGGGCCGACCCTATTGCCAGGTTGTCAGCCGCCACGTACAACTTAAAAGGCTTGTCAAGCTGTGGAGGTACCAACACAGGTGGCACCTTCATGTATTCTTTGATCTCATCAAAAGCCTTTTGTTGTACGTCACCCCACACAAATTCTTGATCCTTTTTAAGCTTTAACAGAGGAGAGAAAGGCAAAACTCTTTCTGACAAATTAGATATGAATCTTCTTACAAAGTTGACCTTGCCGAGCAGTGATTGCAATTTTGTGAGATTAGTTGGATGGATAACCTTGTCTATCGCTTCCATGCTCTTCTTACCGACCTCAATCCCTCCCTTGTGGACCAGAAATCCTAAAAACTCACCAGCCGAGACTCCAAAGGCACATTTGTTCGGGTTCATCCTCAAACCATGCTTCCTAGTGCACTCCAAGGTCTTCCTTAAATCGGCTAAATGTCCCTCGTGATTTCTAGACTTGACCACCACGTCATCGATATAGATCTCCACAATCTTACCGATCAACTCATGGAAAATATAGTTCATGGCTCTCTGATAAGTTGCACCGGCATTCTTTAAACCAAAATTCATGACGACCCACTCAAATAATCCAATATGACCAGGGAATCTGAAGGCTATTTTTGAAACATTCTCTATTGCCATAAAGATTTGGTTATAGCCAGCATTACCATCCATAAAACTGATGACTTCATAACCAGCTGTTGCATCGACAAGCAAATCGGCAACCAGCATTGGGTAACCATCCATTGGAGTGGCTTTATTGAGATGTCTAAAGTCAATGCAGACCCTCATCTTTCCATTTTTCTTGTACACCGGAACTATGCTTGAAATCCACTCTGCATACCTGCATGGCCGAATGAAATTTGCTTCTAATAATCTTTCAACTTCCTTTTTCACATCGGCCAGTACCTCCTCTTTGAAAATTTTTCGAGGATGTTTTTTGTAAGGACGATACCCAGGCTTAATCGGCAATCGATGCTCAACAATATAACGATCCAGTCCGGGCATCTATGTGTAATCCCAAGCAAAATAATCTTTGAACTCTTTTAGAAGGTCTATCAACTTTAATCTATACTCTGGGTTTAAATTTGCATTGATATGCATCGGCCTTGGTTTGACATCATCACCAACATTTATTTCCTCTAGCTTATCGGCCGACATAAAGCCACGCCCCAACTTTCCTTTATTGCCATCGATTGGGTTCCCCATTAAAAATTGCTATGAGAGCCGACTGCTTGGATCGGCTGCTGGTCCTTGTTAGAGACATTCACGGGACCTTCTCCCCAGATCTTTCCAGAGAAACAATCAAAGCCATCATACTCCCAGTAGATAGGCTCTGCGGTAGCAACACTTACCGAATCATCAGCATAAACAATTTCAACATCATCCCCAATCCATTGAATGAGAACCTGATGCATAGTTGAGGGTATGCAGTTAGCATGGATCCAATCTCTTCCCAAGAGCAGACTATATGCCCCCTTGCCATCAATGACAAAGAAGGTAGTGATCAAAGTTTTTGATCCAATCATCAACTCGGCGTGTACAGCTCCCCGGGTGTCAGAAGGATTACCAGCAAAGTCCCTGAGCACTAAGTCAGTTTTCAACAATTCTTCATTAGTCATCCCGAGCTTCCTAAAAGTGGTATAAGGCATAATATTGATGGCAACTCCTCCATCAACAAGCATCTTGGTCAGAGGCTTGCCATTGATATATCCCTTCACGTAAAGCGCCTTCAAATGTCGATGCTTAGCCGGTTTATTGAAGATTGCCTGCTGAGTCAGGACAAGTTGGGCCATTAGATCCTGACACTCGCTTTCATCGGAATCTGAGTACACTTCCTCTTGGATGTTTTGGCTTTTGGGAGCTATGAAATCTAAGGGGATGAAGAAAGCCATGCATGCATCAGCCGAACGATCTTGCTCATCTGGCTTTTTCTTAGGACGCCACATCTGTTTCTTGTCAGCAACTGTTTGTGCCAACTCTCTGTTCCTCAAGCATTGCACTCTCCTCTTCTGGCTCTTCCTCAGCCCTGGTGGGCACCATTGTCCCTTCTGCCATACATATTCATGGTGCTCTTTCTCTTCAGCACCTTCCTCATAATGGGCCCACTCTTGATCGGCAAATCTCTTGCCTCGCCGATTCTCAGAGTTGCCTATTTTTAATCGCTGATCGTCCTCAGAAAAATGTGTTCCAAGTCTCTCATGGATCGGACGGTGGATGACCTGGGACTGCCTGTACCCTGAATATTGATCACTGCATTCAGGGCAATTGTTCTTAGCAGGCAGCTTTAGGCCTTCATTCTAGCAATGCTTGAAAAACGGGCATCCCCAATGAGACTGCTCCTGCTCTCTCATGTGTTCTTGCTCTCTCCAGTACATCTCTTCCTCGTACCTGCGATGCTCCTCCATGAACTCATGTTCCTCATAATATCTCTGCCTCTGATACTGCTCTCGCTCCCAACGCCATTTGTTCAACAGAATCCGTGTTGTAACCCTGGGCTTGGAAGCTTCCCCTTTCTCGGTTCGGCTATTCTGGAACTGAGCCTGTTGCCGAAACTCCTC
This sequence comes from Microstegium vimineum, assembly GCA_022036555.1. Classification (NCBI taxonomy): domain Eukaryota; kingdom Viridiplantae; phylum Streptophyta; class Magnoliopsida; order Poales; family Poaceae; genus Microstegium; species Microstegium vimineum. The sequence goes on from CM039136.1 coordinate 22,068,405, forward strand.
ATTTGTAATCTGCTAATCAGGGTCAACAACACCAGCTTTTCTTGCTATGTCTGAGGTCAACACCTTCATCTTGCCCTCGTCTTTGAGGTCTTCTATGGCAACCATGTTCATAGAGAAAGACACCGTGTTCTGTGCAAAAGGATTAGCATCAATTTTCATCTTACCATCAAACTTCAGATGCCCCTCCTGAATAGCTTTCTGGATTCGCACTCTGAACACTCGGCAATCATTGATGGAATGGGAATTAGTATTGTGGTAGCCGCAAAACTTCTTGTCTTTTACTCCCCCAGGGCGTAGCATGGGATGCCCTTCTGGTAATTTGATGCGTCCCTCCTTCAGCAACAACTCGAACAGCTTGTCTGATTTGGAGACATCAAAGTCATAAGTACCCTTCTGCTGCCTCAACCATCGTTGACTAACTTGAGTCGGCTCTTTCACCCAGATCAATTCGGCTGCGGCTATTTCATCCTCATCATCGTACTCTGCCGCTTCTTCCAAGAAAATGTGATACATCTCATTAGCTATATCGCCTTTCTGGAAGCGATTGTCTCTCCTGAATCCTTGAGCCTGATTACTCATCATTGCTAACTGCTGTGACAACTGACCAAGGTCATCAAAATCCATGCCGAACAGCTTTTCTCTGACATTCAGCTGCATGTCCGCTATTGCCATCCCTGGCAATTGGTCATCTGGCAGGTTCAAGGAATAACAGAGATTTTTGGTCTCTCTGAACCTGTGGAGGTACTCCTGGGGTGTCTCATTAGCCCTCTGCCTCAAGCTCATGAGGTCAACTAGCTTCTTCTCATTAGTACCCATAAAGAAATACGCATGGAACTTCTGTTCTAATTCTGCCCATGTACCAATGGAATTTGCCGGTAGAGATGTGAACCATGTGAAAGCTGGCCCTGTCAGAGACAACGGAAAATACTGAATCCTCCAAGCTTCATCTGCAGACGCCTCTCCAAGCTGCATCAAGTATCGGTTGATGTGTTCTATGGCGCTCGTATCATCCTGACCAGAAAACTTGGTCAAATCTGTGGGAGGTTTCACCCTCGGAGGTAGTGCCACTCGGTTATACCACTCTGGATAAGGAGACTTGTATGCATAGGATTGATTCTTTGGCTTTAAGCCAAACTGATTCTGCATCATGTTCATAGGAGCCAGAGCTTGTCACTGAAGCTCATGGGACTTCGTTGGCGCCTAGTTCCTGGGGGCGTTCCACACGTTCCCAGTCAGCTCAGTCACCCCAGTCAGCAGCACCGACAGCAGCTTCAGCTTCAGTTCACCTCGATCTGAGGAATCTTACAGCGAAGCAAGTGAAGAAACTCTGGTTTGTTGCTTTAGAGAAGTGGTCCCCAGATCAGAGAGATCCCAGAGCCTCACCAGGATGGCATACACCTCTCATGGAGGACTTCTATAGAGCAGCTCAGCTTACCAGCATTCAGATTCGACCGCACAGGGTTTGCTCCTTAGAGAGCATCGTTGAGCTAGCCGGTGAGGAGATCAGGCCGTTTCTGACTTACCTTCCGGGACTTGCTGATCTGCTTGGCCGTTCCGGAAACTACATAGAGAGATGGGTCAGAGAGTTCTACGCCTCAGTATGGGTGGATCCAGAGCACAAGTTTGTGCAGTATACTTTCAGAGGCGAGCGCTACGGGCTATACTTGACGAGACTCAGAGAGATCTTTCGTCTCCATCAGCAGGGTGGCGAGCTCGATTTACACTATGAGTGCTACAGAGGAGCTTCAGTGCCTCGCAGAGCTCGAGGTGGCCGTACACTGTCAGTTCAGGAGGTGGCTCCTCTCTTCAAGCCACCTTTCTCAGAGGGCTCCAGGCGTAGCCCAGCAGAGCTCAGACCCACCATTCACAAGTTGAACGAGGTCCTCCGTCGTACTCTGCTTCCTCGCACGGGTTACAAGGAAGGACTGACAAACATGCAGCAACTTCTCCTTCAGGCCCTAGTATCTCAGACACCGTTCGACGTCGCAGACTTTCTTGTGTCAGAGATAGAGGACGTGATAGCAGATGGTATGAGGGCCCATCGTCAGTTTCCCTATGCTCACTGGATTTCATCGATCATTGCTACTGAGCTTGAGGGAGCGAAACCAGGACTCCGCGCTCTACTGGATCAGTTGCCGACTTCCTTCCCAGCTTAGAGTCCTTGGGTTGTTTGACAGCCGGTTCGGGAACCGGGTCCTCCGTCTTGTCAGAGAGAGGACAGCTCCAGCTGACAGAGTAGAGGTTGGTGCTCAGGATGAGGCGATTCGCAGTGTTGAGCAGCAGGAGCTCCGTGGACTAGATACTGGAGCTGATGTGACTCCTAAGGACACTTCAGATAGCTCAGATGCAGATTTCCAGCCAGTTCCACATATGCCCCCACGGGCTCACGACACTGAGGCTGGCGGCTCTGCCTCTGCCACTGAGACCATGATGCTCAAGCTTCTTGACCGGATGAATGAGCAGCAGAGTTCTCTCGTCACTGCAGTTACACAGGTCCAGCAGCGACAGGACGAGATGCAGCGATAGTCTGAGGAGCGTCACTTCGAGATGCAGCGACAGATGCTAGCTATGCAGCTAGAGTCACAACGCCTTCAGTTACAGTCACAGCAGCTGCAGCAGCAGAACATGGCCTTTATGGCCCATATGATGAAGTGGACTGGCGCTCCTCCTCTTGAGTTTCCTGCAGCTCCACAGATACAGATGATGAGCACCTCATAGCCCTCTCAGTCAGTTGGGCAGATAGGAGGCCCATAGTTCTCAGTTGGCCCTTCAGTGGCCCCTACGAGCTCCGCCGGTCAGATAGTCACTCCCACCCCAGCCGTACAGTCCAGTGGACTTCAGGGTGCCGGATTGACCACCCCGTTCCAGTCACCGGCGACTCAGGTGACTCAGTGGTTGGACACCTTCGTCCCGACTCAGCAGTTCACCCCTCTTACTACTGGTTTCACTCCACTTACTGCTACGATGGGTGCTACTGCCAGAGACCTTTTAGCGTCGTTCAGCGACATTACCGGGCAGCCGTCCCCCACTGGTCCTCAGATAGCAGCAGAGGTTGAGGCCGAGCTTGTTGCACCGACAGCCGATCAGCACCGCTCCTCAGTAGCTTCCTCAGAGGCTACACACGACAGTCGGGCTCCAGCCGTGTCTACCCCACCTACAGCTGCAGTTGCTACCGATGCCACAGTGGTCACTTCCACTCCAGTACAGGCTCTGCAGTCTCCGGTTCTTCAGACTCCAGTCGAGTCAGTGCATGAGGCACAACCGGACACCGCCGCTCCTGAGGCTCCCGCAGAGACACAAGCACCGGTTACTGATCCTACTGCTACTCCTTCAGCTACTGCTCCAGAGTCTTCGACCGCAGCAGGCCTATCAGCTACCGACCCCTAGACCGCTTCCCTACCAGCGATAGATACTCATGGGGAGGATTCCGATGATGAGACATATCTGGCAGCTTTCAGGGTGCTCGACCGGTCCATGGCTGCTTCCACTCCGCCTCCAGACGCCTAGTTTTGGTGCTTCGACGGCAAAGGGGGAGAGGGAGAGTCGAGTAGATGGGCTAGCTTCAAGGGAGCTAGTAGGACTCGTTCTTTTGATGTGTATAAACTTTATTGCATCATGCATCATGTTTACCGTCTTAATGCATTGTATGATATGTGTGATTGTTGAGACTTGATGGTTGTGTGACATGTGTGGACAGTCTTCTTTATATATCATGTCACTTAGTTATGCTATATTGCTTCCGCGCTAATCTCTGTTTTTTTGGCTATAGCATATCCTTTATGAAATCAAGTACCATGCTCAATTCATATCTATTGTGCTTGTCATGGCTTGAATGGTTAGGCATGTACTTGTCTTTCTTATCACTAACCCATGCCTATCTCATTTCAAGTCATGCCTTCTCTTATCAAAATTCACTCATTATTCGCTACTCGAGCTTGTATTGTCGTCAATCACCTAAAAGGGGGAGATTGAAGAATCATGGACCCTTGTGTTTAGGCGATTAACGACAATACTAGATCACTATGACTAACGTGTGTTTTGCAGAGGCAAAGTCATTGATGCTAGGTCATAGTGATGCAATTTGAATGAGCTTAATGGATATTCATGCCCCCAAGATGGAAATCGTTTCGGTTGCAAAGGATGAAGATACACGTCGAAGACTAGGCTAGTTCTTAGTGCCATAAGGTTGAGAAGGGCACTAAGTATAGATAGGGTTTTGTTTTTCCTTTAACCGTACTATAAAGGGGGTATGAGATTAGTAGCTTGACCTAGGAGAGTTTAGGAGAGTGGGTATATGCACACTTGTCACAACTTGTCCTAGAGACCTTGCTTTCAGCCCTTGATAAACCCTAGAAATGGTAGGAGCAAAATCCTTTGAGAAACCTCAGCGAAAATAGTTGATATAGAGGGAGAAAGAGGCTCCGGACCACTCTGCTAAGTGGGCGTCGGACCAAGGAGAGTGGTCCGACGGTCCCTGACTTAGGCAGAAATCTCAGCTCGAGGAGCTCCGGACCACCTGTCTGGAAAGCGTCGGACCATAGGAGAGTGGTCCGGTGGCTTGGTTCAGAGACATAGAAGGCTCCGGACTAGTCCGACGGTTAGTCCGACGGCTAGTCCGACACCTCAAGACAGGAGGTTGAGTTTATGCAGAGACCTCCCTGGCTCCGGACCAGAGCGTCAGACCAGGGCACCGGACCAAGGAGAGTGGTCCGGTGGTTCGTAAAACAGAGAAAGTTTTTCACTCAGAGAGCACCGAGGCTCCGGCCAGTGCGTCGGACCAATGCGTCGGACCAAGCAGAGTAGTCCGACGGTGCCTGAGTTTGAATACAGAGTGAGCTCCGGACCAGTGTGCATGGTCCGGTGGTATGAGCTCCAGACTAGTCCGGTGGCTTCGCAGAGAGAAGAAAAAGTAAAAAACGGCTAGTTTTGGAGTTGGGGACTATTTATAGTTTCCCCCTTGGTCCTTAGAGGGACTCTTGGCCATTGTTTCCGCTGGTGACACCTTGAGAAATCTTTTGGAGAGTCAAGAGGCTAGTGAGGGAGAGATTAGAGAGAGTTCATCTTGTTCTTCCCTCCTAGAGTGATTAGGAGTGACTTGTGCGCATCCATCCGCCTTCCTAGCCTTGAGTGGGTCAAGTGAAGGTCTTGTGCTTGTTACTCTTGGTGTTCGACAGCACCTAGACGGTTTTGGTGGTGTTCGGAGGAAGTGACCGTCGGGAGATTGTTGGCGGCTCTTCTCCAAGCTCTTGTGATCGGTTGTGGGCGATTCACCGAGCCGGAGTGGCGAAGAATCATCCCGTAGAGAGCACTCTACCCTTGCGCGGGTAGAGGGGGAGCGATACCTTGCGAGGTGCTCCAACGAGGACTAGGGGGGTGTGTCGACACCTCGATACCTCGGGAAAAAATCGCTGCGTCACTGAGAATTTCTTTTCCCTAGCTCTTTACATTTCCGCATTACTTTCCGTCTTGTTTTTACCTTACCTACTAGAATTGCTTAGGTTTCTTTTAATTCCTATGAACTGCTACCGCTTTCTAGTTAGGACACACGGATCGTAGGCACTAGGGGGTGATTGGCATTTGATAGGTTTTAATATTTGCTTTAGAAATTTAAAATAAGCCCAATTCACCCCCCCCTCTTGGGCATCTTGATCCTTTCAGACTGCTTCTGAAAAACTTTGTTGCTTTTGTTCTTTGAAAAAGACATCAAGCATTTATGTTGAAACTCATCACATGCCTGCTGGACCAGATTTCTCAGATCTTCTGGTAACTCATCCATAGTCACGTCCAGAACCTGGCTATTGTCGATCTCGACCATCTTGAAATGTGGGGTCACACTGGGCGTGCCAAAAAGTGTGTTGACACAAAATGTGACGCACTATGCCTAACACACACCAAGCCGGAAAGCGTGGCTTCAATCGGATACCCGGGTGTTTCGAAATCCGGAAACATGCCAGTCTGTTTGACCTGAAACTAACAAGGGATGAAAATCATTAGATATAAAACTGGAACATGTTGGGTGAGACCAGACAGTTCCATATATAAGGCCCTAAAGCCACTTACGACGACATACAACTATAGAAGCTATCTGCCAACAGGTTTTATAGATCATTCGGCTAAAGCAAACGTAAAGCACGTGTAAAGTTGATTGCTGAATATGCATGCATGGGACAAGTACGTATGAACGAATCATAATTAATTGTGAGTTAAAGCATAACCAAGCTCGGTAATCCAACCGAGTTGGGATCCATGATGAAGAAACATGTAAGCAAAACACGATCAAACTAATCTAAAGCTTGTATCTGCCGCACGATACCCAACCTTATCAAAGCTTAAACATGGTTAACATGCATGAACCCGCACCACGTAGCAATCTAGATTTACACTAATTCGGCTATTGTGAACATGAGATCTATTTGTAGAAACAACATGTAAGTAAAAAATTATTAAAACATGGATAGATCTATAGGAAAAAATAGAGCCGAACCGTATCAATCTAGATTGGGCAAAAGAGTGTTACTAATATATAAAATATCTAAAACATGCAACACATGATAACTTAATGAATCTACTAGATCTTGCCAAATCTAATAGAGCCGATAACTATCTTGCTTTTGCTAAGCATATCGAATAAACACCCGCCGCACGGTATTTACTCGTAAACGAAACATAATCGAAGACTTCTTGATTGTCAAGCAAAGATCCGCCACACGATCATTGAAAACAAACAAGACTACTTGCATCAACATCTAAATCCACCGCATGATACTAGACATGATAGCAAGGTTGTCGGGACTTACGGAGGTCGACGGATCGATGATTCCTCTCGAAGAACTCGACGACACGACAAAGGACTCAAAGTTGGCACGGGGCCGGTTGTATTGAATTAGTTGTGAACAGTTTTTACAATGTCCAAGGGTTTATATTTATACCCTGGTCATGACATGAGTCCTAAAAGGACACGGTTATAAAATATTAAAGGAAAAACATAATATCTTTGACTTTAATTTCCTCCGGAGTCTTCATTGCCTTAATTGTCGCGGTCTTCGTTGCCCGATCGGTCCTTTGCTTGCCGTTTTTGTCGCTTCCCTAACGGAAAACCGCCCTTTATCAGAATAGCCGTCCGCACGATCATTTGCCGAACCTTTGGAAATTAGCCGACCGCACGGACACTTACCGAATGCTCTGAGACTAACCGACCGCACAGATACTTGCCGATTGCTCCGAACACCCATCTCTGTAAATCTGTTGCGCGCTGGCCCACCTGTCATCCTCCTGAGCGCACTAAAATTCAGTGTTAACAGAAGGGTGGAATCGTTTTCTCCATGGTGGCTTCGTTGAAGACGAGGCGACAACTTCGGCGTCACCATCTTCATCGACATGACAACATGGAGATCTTTGTTTCTGGACGGCGGTATCAAGGCGGAGATGATGCCGCCGCCATGGAATAATTTTCTCCGATCTTTTCTTCGTTTTATTGTGGTTAGATCTAGCCACAATAAAAGACTAGAGAGAATATCCTTCAGATCAGTCTTCCTCATTCTTCGGTGGCAGAAAGAAGAAGAAGGAAGACACCAGCAAGAAGAAAAAGATCCTCAATTCCACCTATAGGAATGTGGGTCGTCCATTGGGCATCTGTTCTCAGGCTTGCCGCTATTGCTGGTGCCGAGTATTTGCCTATGCGATCATCTATACGAAGTGTCAAAAAGGTTTGGTTTTGAGATTTGGAGCTTTCACGGCGTGGGTATATTTTAAATGAAAATCAGTTTCTGGATATATCTAGTGTAATCCAGAGTGTATGTAATCTGTTGATATACCCAGTTATTATATAATATAATTCTTCTTTCGTCACAAAAAAAAAATTCTAATCTAGATGGAAATATGATAATAAGAAATTAAGCAATCCTACGTCGTTGGTACTAAAAGAAAACAAAAGAGGTCCAAATCAAATAAAAAAGACACCACATTGGCCGTCATGATTAAGCATATATAATCAAACAAGTAATATATTTTTACATGTAAAAACAAAAGAGGCCAAATCAAAATCAAAAGAACATCACGTTGGGCAGTCATGACTAAGCATATATAATCAAACAAGTAACATATTTTACATGTGAATTTTATCATGGTTATGCACGGGTCAGCGATAACATCAAAGTCGAAAGAGAAAAAACCAATTCCCGTTGGCCGTTGCAACACATGGGTATATTTGCTGGTAATAATAAAAAGGCATAATTTCAGCCTCTTTTTTTGGACCATCCATTATTTAATTCGTCTTTCTCTGACTACCGAATTCTATACAGACTTATATATATAACTTATTCCTTGTTTAATGCAATTTAAATATAGTCCGACTCCAAAATGTATTTGATCGTGTTTGGACTCTACATTATAAAAAAACAAAGAAAAAAGGACATATGAACCGGACTCCCAATGAAAAAAAGGAAAAAAATAAATATATAGAGAAAAGGAAAATAATAGGACACGGTGTGCTATATCACATCTATACATACATAATACAAAATAAGGACACGTCAAAATAGTAAAGAAAAAAAGACACTTTATAAACTGGACTACATATAGAAACGGGAAAAGGTAAATCTATAGAGAAAAGGAAAAGAATAGGACACATGCATGTTACAACATATATATACATACTTAATACTTAGGAAAATTTTAGGCTAATTTTTTGTCGTAATTTTTTTATCTGGTCTATTTTTGCTTTCTTCCGTCGGCCTACAGTTCACACGGTGGCTCATCTACGCGGCGCCCTCCACGCTGGCCAGCAGCTCGTTTGAGGCGTCCGCTGCCCTAGCTTCGTGACCGGCAAGCGCAGCCAAGCATAGCCCGTGCCCGTGCTACTCCCTTGTTCCGACGGGCGAGACTCTTGCTCGGTGACGAGCGCGTCCCTGATAGAGATGGCTCTTGCTCCGGTTCTTGCAAGCGCGAGCACTGCACCTCTGGGCAGTCCCTGAGTGTGCCCACAGCGGCGGGTTGGAGCAGAGCAGCTCAGTCCGGGGCAGCGAGGATCAGATCAGCTTGAACGCCGTCGCGTTCTCCTCGACTGTGTTGCAGTTTGGGAGGAATCAACATCGGCGGCGTGGCGCAGCTAGGAGCGGTGCAGAGCAGAGCGGCTCGGTCCGGTGCGGTGAGGAGCAGAGCTTTTCGTGCCCGCAG